>CM053268.1:58151977-58867461 GCA_028583415.1 Protea cynaroides
TTTGATAAGAGAGAGTGTCTGTGGGCCCCATTGGTGATGTGATAGAGTTTTTGATTGCATGACAGTGATTCTAGTGCAAAGGTAGTGTTACACAGTGTTGGGCATCTTTTGAAGCATGAAAAATGGAGAGAGACTATAGAGAGAGAAAGAAGATGTAGAGAGAGAATGAGGAGAGAGAAAAATATGAAAGGGACCCACTGTGCCAAGGTGGCATGCCACCATGGTAGCAAGCCTGGCCGAGGGCTGCGGCACCACAATGGCAGCCCCACATGGCCAGCCAGCCACATGGCCAGCCGCAAGGCTATAGCATCACCATGGCACCATGGCACCATGGCATGCCACACAGCCGCAAGGCATAGGTAGTAGCATGGTGCCACACAGCAGCAAGCCCATGGTCGCATGGTCCTTAGCTGCACTCCCCAGCATGCCCGCCACTTGTTTGTGAAAAGTTCTAGAGAAAGAGTGGACAAAATTTAGAGAGATTTCTTCTCGGGAAGATAACTCTCTACAGGGTTTTGTTTGATAAAAAAAAAGGCTCCAGAGGCCATTAAAAGTGTATACAGGGGCATTTTTGGCAAGTAACAAAGGAGTCGATCTAAAACCGGTGGTCCAGATCAAACCTCGAAGCTGAGATCCGCATCTGATGGATCAGATGAACGCGGGCTCCAATGTATCGCGCTTGTTGCGTTGAGATTCCATCGCGCAAATTTTGGTTAGTTAAAAGCAATTTAATAAGTTTGCGTCGCGTCCCACGAAGAATGGACCATGATTCGATGGTGCACGCATACGGTGAAGCGACAGATAGATTTAGATCCAGTGGCCGCAATCTTCTCCGATTTTCCGAGACGCGATTTATCCAGATCCGACGGCCTCTGGATGTTCCTTCTTAAACCTGCAGATCCAACGGCCGATTTCAAAGATCCTTCTTCTGCCAATCGGAACTTGACAATGCGCAGGCGAGGGCAGCGATTCCGTGTAGCTCGGGCGCACGGAAACGCTCTGAAAGATTTCATTTATCTTAATTTGGTTGGCTGAACTTCAAACCGTCATAACTTTGTCATCCGAGCTCCAAATCGGACGGTTCAAGTTGCAGTTTTCATATTTTCGGATGCTTTATACATTGGGCAGTGTTGGGAGTCATAAAATCATAGAGAAAAAGTGAAAATAGAGTTTTGAATGCAGACAGAAGGATTTCTAGGGTTTCGTACCTTGTGGGAGTGATCAATCACCAACTACCTCTTCTATGTGCATCAATGGAGTGCTAAATCCCTTTGAGAGGTTAGTAAAGCTTTTATTTTCATATTAATGGTGATTATGAGTTGTGTGGAAGAGATTGGAAGCCTATGAGTAGGGTATGCTCTATGAATCGATCTCTATCATCACTGAAGGCTGTTGAAGAGTTCTTGAGAGCAGTGTGAAGCTCTAGAGATATTGTCTGCCATTCAAAAACAATTGATTGTGAGATTTTCTCATTCCCCATCTTTTTATTGTTTTCTATGCATTGTATGCTAGTATAGGTGAAAGAAAAAATTGAATACCTATCTAGTATGGGGGAAAATTGTAAGGCATTATTATAAGCCTAAAAATTGTTATTTATTTTTCATGGATGCGGGTTAAGCGTGGTGTGTCCAGTGGGTGCTGAACACTGGCTGTTGTAGCCTGAATCTTGACGTTGTTGCGCCCTCTCAATTTTATGCTGGGAAAACCTAGGGTTAGTATCCTTGTCTTGTTAGAAACTTAAAGCTAGTGTTGAGTAAATACGGAACCCGTTGGGCATTACTCCGTGGACTAGTCATCACACACTGTGGTGGTGAACCACGTAATATCCTTGTGTTGATTGTTTTATTTTTCTGATATATTTTGGAGTGCATGGAATGGCTTGCAGGGTGGGTGTGCAAATCTGGTAGACCTGACCACTAAGTGGTAGCGAGGTAGATTTGTATGCACTTGTATGTGTATGAAATGTTAAGTCTCCATCAGCTCTGGGCAGCAGTGAAATAATCAGTGAAAAGTTTTAGACACTGATTCACCCCCTTCTCAGTGTCATATCAAGTTCATCAATTGGTATCAGAGCAACAGGCTCAGTGACCGCTTAATCAGCAACTGCGAAGATTATAATAAAGATATGGCACCAGGGGAAAGTTCTTACAAACCCCCATTGCTTGATGTAACAGATTTTGTATTTTGGAAGAGGAGAATGGAGATCTATATAGGGTCTCTTCGATTTGATGTATGGGCTTCTGTTGAGAATGACTACACTCCACATGATACAAATTGTAAGAACCGTGTTCTAAAAACCGGGTCTAACCCATGGTTTTATATGGTGACAGGTATTCCAATCATAACCGAACCGAAAGGCAAAGCCGGGTGACGAACCACTCAATTTTCAGGTATGAAAACCTGTGGAAAAACTGTATAAACTTCATACCGGTCTGACTATACCGGTCTGAGTCAGTCAGCCGGTATGGTGCAACCGATATGTGTATACCGGTCTGACTATACCGGTCTGAGTCAGTCAGACCGGTATGTGCGACCGGTATGTTTAGTTTCGGCTGGAGACGGACTCCAGCGGGTCCCTCACTCCGATTGTAACTTAGAAAGTTTCCAATCGTGGAAAACCTTCCTAGGAATGGTCTCTCATTATTAATAGAGGCTTAGACACTCCTTTGATCCTTCTCAAAACCTTAGCCGTCTGAAGGGATCTGAGAAGGAGCAAGGAAGGAGGAGGCCGCACAAGAAAGGGGTTTCCATCGTAGGAACATGCCGCCAATCGACGAACACCGCCGGTAAGTGCTCAATTCTCTTAGTCATGATAGGATTTCGGATCAAAGCCGTGAAGCGGCGCAACGATCCAAAATCCTAGGATTTTTAATTTAAAGCCTAGTTTTCTTTTAGATCTGATCTGGTTGATACGACGTTCTAGTCACAACCAGAAGGCCATTAGAATACTTGGACCTTAGAATCAGTTAGGAGAAACCCTAGAAACCAAGCCGGAGACCAACGAGGGAGGGAGATCCGAGATTGGGTTCTCGGATCCAAACCACGGGACATACCGGTTGGACACAAGGTCATGCGGTATGGGCTTGCGGTATATACCGCAGGCACATACCGGTCTCACTGACTGAGACCGGTATGTACCGCAACCGATATATACCGGTGGCACCATACCGGTCTCACTCTACTGAGACCGGTATACTGAGACCGGTATGCCTTCCGAACCTTGTTTGCTTGACCAAATATGGTTCTGACCAGCTGTGACCTTCATAAATGAATTCTAACCTTAATAAATGAATTCTAACTTAAAGGTATGACTATGTAGGACTTGTCGACAACGTGAGTAGGTCTTGTGATGTTGTACGAAGTTGTTATCACATGACAGGTAAGGGACAAGACCCCAAACTCTAATTACTTAAATGACAGTAAACTTTTGTGATTAAATCCATGTGTAAATTGTATTGCTTGGTGTTTGTGCATATTCACATGCCATGTAGTTGTTAAATTGCTATTATCTAATCATGCATTTCATATGCTAGGATGTTGGATGTTAGGCATGTGTATGTTTTTAGTTAGTGTGTGGAATGTGAAGGGGAGTGAGCCCTGGATATATCCACAACTAACACTTTTCTCGTATCGCCTTCTACCCTAGCAAACTCAGTGCGAATAGGGTATCAGGGGGAGGACGTGGGATTGTGGTTCATCCTTCCCACCAGACTCGAGCTCTATCCCTATGTCGTAGGGAGTTATGCTGGGGTAGGATAATATCGCCGTTTACCTTAGCGAACTTGGTGCGAATAGGGTATCAGGGGGAGGACGTGGGATTGTGGTTCATCCTGCCCACCAGACTCGAGTCCTATCTCTATGTCGTAGGGAGCCGTGCTGGGGTAGGGCCATAGATATTGTATTGACATTTAGGACTGGTTAGAAACGGAACCCACTTGCAAGCCCTTGCCAATAGGGGTTTAGGTATTGGTACGGTGTAGGGTATCAGGGGGAGGACACGGTAGTGTGGATTGTTGCCTGACCGCCAGACTCTAGCTCTATCTCTATACCAGAGTAAGTGATGTGGGGAAACAGCAGTAGTGTAGATTGTTGCCTGACTGTTGGGTGTGCTCACACTCTCGTGCATAGAGGTGCGGTGGCCGCCAAACCTTACCATAGCATTTTGCAAGTTTTACCTGACCCAAATTGTAATGTTATCTCATGCATTTGTATGTTGCATTGGTCTTGTACTTACTGAGCTAAGTTGTGAGCTCACCCGAATATATTCTATTTTTTTTCAGATCTTGATGCAGGGTATACTGTGGAAGACTTTATGACTGCCCCAGCTTACAGTAAGGTGGCTGTCCTGGATACACAGACTGTAGAGGACGAGCATGATGCATCATTCGAGTGCTCATTCTGTGTTTTCCTCCAGTGATGATTTATTTTCTTTTAATACAATGTAATAATTATTATTTAAATTTGTGAATGATGGAATAATTTGAATATCAACATAGTACTCAGTTCATTTATCGTTTATTCCGCTGCTATGTATTATTCTCTGATTAAGTTTGACTGCTTGGGAATGATTGGTTGACACGGTCTATTGAGATCCTGGTGTGAACCGTTGTTTAGAGCCGGTTCACTCACGCTTCTGGTTTAGTCAAAATTGGGGTGTGACACAAATGCTCCCACTACAGTAGATAAGAAATTTTTTGAAAACAATAGAAATGCTTTAAATGTTATTCAAGGGGGACTGACAAATAGTGAACTAGCTAAAGTCATGGACTACAAAACAGCAAAGGAGGTCTGAGATAGATTGATCAACATATATGAAGGAGATAAGAAGATCAAGACAGTCAAGCAGCAAACATTCAGAGGTCAGTTTGAGAATTTGAAGATGTATGAAGATGAGACCATTAACCAGTACATGAACATGGTTAATGAAGTGGTTAATTCCATTAGAGGATTTTGGTGAAGACCTAAAAGGGCATATTGTCTATCAGAAAATCTTGAGGTCTCTTACTCCCAAATTTGAGTCAAATGTATCAGCTCTTGAAAAGACCAAGGATTTGGAACAGGTTACTATTGATGAGATTCATGGAGCCTTAACAGCTATTGAGATGAAAATAGATCCAGAAACCTCTGTTGATAAGCAAGTTGCCTTCAAAGCCATGAAGAAGATGAAGATTTCTAAAAAACTAGATGAGGAAGATAGTGAAGATGAGGCCACAACGCACTTCACTAGAAAACTTAAGGAAGGGACAGGAAGGTACAAGAACAAACTCCCATTCAAGTGCTTTAATTATGGTAAGGTTGGACACTTTGCTGTAAAATGTCCAAAGAGGAATAAATTTGATAGTGATGATGAAGATGACAGCAATGACAGTTACAAGGCCAAGAGCTTCAAGAAGAACAAGACTAAAAGAACAAGTTTTATTTCCAAGAGGAACAATGATACTTCAGATGATGACTCAGATAATATTTCAAAGGGTGAGTCTAGTGAAGCTTTGTTAATGATTTTTCTTAAAGAACAGGAAGAGAACAAAAATAAAGAATTTAGCTCAAATAACATTGAAGAAGATGAGAATGAAAAATCAAACTCAAGCAATGATGAAGAAGGTGAAATAAATTTTGAGGCAAAGTTTCTAGCAGCTATGAAGGAAATTAACAAGGAATGAAAGAACAACAAATTTGTCTCAAAAGAAGTTAAAAAACAAAAACAGTTGATTCAAGAACTGAGAGTACAAGATGAAGAGTCTAAGAAAATTATTGACAATCTCAAGACTCAGCTTGGACAGGTATCTACAGACCACTCTAGAGTAATGATTGAGAATGGAGATTTGAGAGTTTAACTTGAAATACAAGCCTCTGTGATGAGTAAATTTAAAGAGCTTGAGAAGGAATTTATTCAATTGAAAGCAAAAGTGACTGAGTATGAAAAAGAAGAGCTTGAAAGACATCAAAAGTTGAATCAACCTGATGAGTCAAAAAACACTTCAGTGCACCCTAGCAGCAAGCTAAATGGAATTATAAATTATCAAAGACCTTCTAATATAAAATTTGGTCTTGGTTTTGATAAGGGAGAGACTTCTAATAGTGCCAACTCAAAGAGGAAATGTCCCATCTCTTTTGTGAAAGAAAGTGGAAAGGGAAAAGCTCCAATGGTTTATGTTCAAGAAGAAAATCAAGTTTTTATTCCACAGATTAATAATGCAAGGTAAGGAAAGCGAGTGGAGCAGAGTAACTTCTATGGAAGAAATTATCTTAGTGCACCACAGAGATAGATGAGGTCCATGACACCTTCTAGGCCAAAATCTTATTTTCAGGGATATTGTTTTAAATGCATTGCCTATGGACATAAAATAGCCACTTGCAAATTCAACATGAAAGAAGTCAGATTTGAAAGAAGAAATCAATTTGCTTCCCTTGAAGAAAATTTTATTGAGTGCTACAATTGTCATAACTATGGGCATATTGCAAGAGAGTGCAAAATAATTTTTCCATTTACGTCACCTCAACAAAAAGTGCCACAATAAAGGGAAAGTGGCCAAGGAAAGGCTAAGCAGAGAATGAATAAAAAAACTCCACCAGTTGTTAGAAAAGTGTGAAAAAAGAAAATCATTGCAGATTTAGTAGAAGAAGAAAGTGATGGTGTTGCATGCTTTGAGGCAACGCTCAAGACACAAAACAAGCCATCTCCTTGGATACTTGACAGCGGATGCTCTAGTCATATGACAGGTGACAAGAAAATATTTTAGCAACTTCAACAGTATGAGGGAGGTACAGTGAAGTTTGGAAACAATGATGGGGTCAAGGTAATTGGAAAGGGTTCTATCAACATCAATAATGGAAAGGTGAAACTCCATGATGTGTTTTATATGTCAAGACTCAAGCACAATGTTTTCAGCATCAGTCAGAGTTGTGACAGAGGGCATGAAGTGATCTTTAACAATCAGGGATGTGAGATCAGAAAAGTTAACAGTGGCAACACTATGGCTTCTAGACAGAGAATCTCAAGAAACTTATACACTCTGACAGAAAGTGTCGAAGATTCATGCAATACCATGCTCACCAAGCCACTGTGCTTGGCGTGAGGGGGAGCAGTGCTTGTTTGTTATATCCTTTTGCTCCGATGATAGACTTAGGGGGAGTCCTTTGGTATTTATATGTTGAATGGTATATGCTAGTTATTCTTCCTCTCCTTATGTTTGACTCAAGGGGAGTCTGGTGATGTTTCTATGTGTTGATATGATGGTCTGACTATTTTTTTTGGACTCATAGGATTGAAAAGATGCGATGGACACTCCTTTGTGGTATGTCCCTTTGTACTTGTTGTCAAAGGGGGAGAAAGATCTCATGTGCAGAATGTGTTGCCAACAATTCCAAAGGGGGAGATTGTTGGACTTTATGTTGTCATTGTTAGCAACTTGGCTGATATGACTGTGTTGATGAGCAATCAGTAAGAGAAATGAGGAGAGAGAGTATCAGTGGAGGAGAGAGAGTGTCAGTACACTGAGTTTGATGGAGCAACTTTGCAAGTATGTTCTATAGTGTTCTACATGTATTTCAGATGACTTGCACTGAGTTGAATGAGATTTTACACTGAGTTTGATGAGAGAGAGTGTCTGTGGGCCCCATTGGTGATGTGACAGAGTTTTTGATTGTGTGACAGTGATTCTAGTGCAAAGGTAGTGTTACACAGTGTTGGGCATCTTTTGAAGCATGAAAAATGGAGAGAGACTATAGAGAGAGAAAGAAGATGTAGAGAGAGAATGAGGAGAGAGAAAAATATGGGTGGGACCCACTGTGCCAAGGTGGCATGCCACCATGGCAGCCAGCCTGGCCGAGGGCCGCGGCACCACAGTGGCAGCCCCACATGGCCAACCAACCACATGGCCAGCCGCAAGGCTATAGCTAGCATCACCATGGCACCATGGCACCATGGCATGCCACACAGCTGCAAGGCATAGGTAGCAGCATGGTGCCACACAGCAGCAAGCCCATGGTCGCATGGTCCTTAGCCGCACTCCCCAGCATGCCCGCCACTTGTTTGTGAAAAGTTCTAGAGAGAGAGTGGACAAAATTTAGAGAGATTTATTCTCGGGAAGATAACTCTCTACAGGGTTTTGTTTGATAAAAAAAATGGTTCCAGAGGCCATTAAAAGTGTATACAGGGGCATTTTTGGCAAGTAGAAAGGAGTCGATCCAAAATCGGTGGTCCAGATCAAACCTCGAAGCTGAGATCCGCATCTGATGGATCAGATGAACGCGGGCTCTAGTGTATTGCGCTTGTTGCGTCGAGATTCCATCGCGCAACTTCTGGTTAGTTGGAAGCAATTTAATAAGTCTGCGTCGCGTCCCATGAAGAACGGATCATGATTCGATGGTGCGCGCATATGGTGAAGCGACAGATAGATTTAGATCCAGTGGCCACAATCTTCTCCGATTTTTTGAGACGCGATTTATCCAGATCCGACGGCCTCTGGCTGTTCCCGCTTAGACCTGCAGATCCAACGACCGATTTCAAAGATCCTTCTTCGGCCAATCGAAACTCGACAATGCGCAGGCGCGGGCGCATGGAAACGCTCTGAAAGATTTCATTTCTCTTAATTTGGTTGGCTGGACTTCAAACCGTCATAACTCTATCACTCGAGCTCCAAATCGGACGGTTCAAGTTGTAGTTTCCATATTTTCGGATGCTCTATACATTGGACAGTGTTGGGAGTCGTAAAAACATAGAGAAAAAGTGAAAAGAGAGTTTTGAAGGCAGACAGAAGGATTTATAGGGTTTCGTGCCTTGTGGGAGTGATCAGTCACCAACTACCTCTTCTCTATGCATCAATGGAGTGCTAAATCCTTTTGAGAGGTTAGTAAGACTTTTATTTTTATATTCATGGTGATTATGAGTTGTGTGGAAGAGATTGGAAGCCTATGAGCAAGGTGTGCTCTGTGAATCGATCTCTATCATCACTAAAGGCTGTTGAAGAGTTCCTGAGAACAGTGTGAAGCTCCAGAGATATTGTCTGCCATTCGAAAATAATTGATTGTGAGATTTTCTTATTCCCCATCTTTTTATTGTTTTTTATGCATTGTATGATAATATAGGTGAAGAAAAAATTGAATACCTATCTAGTATGGGGGAAAATTGTAAGGCATTATTATAAGCCTAAAAATTGTTATTTGCTTTCGGTGGGTACGGGTTAAGCGTGGTGTGTGCAGTGGGTGCTGAACACTTGCTGTTGTAGCCTGAATCTTGGCGTTGTTGCGCCCTCTCAGTTTTATGTTGGGAAAACCTAGCGTTAGTATCTTTGTTTTGTTAGAGACTAAGAGCTGAGTGTTGAGTAAATATGGAGCCCGTTGGGCATTACTCGATGGACTAGCCATCATACACTGTGGTGGTGAACCACGTAATATCCTTGTATTGATTGTTTTATTTTTCTGGTATATTTTAGAGTGTATGGAATGGCTTGTAGGGTGGGTGTGCAAATCTGGTAGACCTGGCCACTGAGTGGTAGCGAGGTAGATTTGTATGCACTTGTATGTGTGTGAAAAGTTAGGTCTCCATCAGCTCTGGGCAACAGTGAAAAAATCAGTGAAAAGTTTCAGACATTGATTCACCCCCCTCTCAGTGTTATATCAAGTTCATCAAATACAGGTACTGGTTGTCAAGTTCAGATCACCTGCATGTACATGTACTCTTTATGGGATCTTATCATGGTCGATGTGGTGTGGGACCTATTGGGAATAGTCCCACATTGCTAATGAGATTGAAATCCTGTGGTCTTATATATGGCAAGTCCCTCCACTTACTAGTTCAAACTTTTGAGTTGAAAACTTGACATGGTATCAGAGCTCCAGGTTCCCTCTCATAATAACTCTAAAAAAAGAGGCCAAGTCACCGAAAGAGGGACGCAAGATGCCCAAAAAAGGGACTATGGTCACTTAAAGAAGGACGATCACCCAAAAAGAGGGACTATATGTCACCCAAAGAGGGATCAGTCACCCAAGAAGAGGGACCAGTCACCTGAAAAGTGCATGTATTGCCATATATACTATCATATACACCACCTAACGGTGGTGTTACATGTGAAGGGGAGTATTGGGAATAGTCCAACATTGTTAATGAGATTGGAATCCTATGGTTTTATATATGAAGAGTCCCCACTTACTAGTTTGAACTTTTGAGTTGAAAACTTTACATGATCCACTTTTATAGAATGAGATCCATTAAATATAAACGATGATGAGATCCAAAGAGGATACAAATACATGTACACGAATCTGCTTTTCATTTCTTCGGTTCTTGTCGTGAGATTTCAGACACACACCACGTGTTCGATGAGATACATTTAACATCCCCGCTGCTGTTAAGAGTTCCAATTTTGATGATCTCGTTGGTCCTTTTGCTGAGATGAGACTTCGTGAGGTTGAGCCTCTGTTTGTTGCTGAGCTTGGAATCCTCAACTTGGAGAGATGGGGAGACGGACCCACGTGTTTGATTTGAATGCTCGCGAGAAACATCTGGACGTGGACCGCTATGATTTCGAGGTTGGTCCAACATGGTTTGAAATGGAGGCCCTTGACCTCTTTTCCAACATAAAGAACTGTTCAGTTCAGCCCAATTATATAACTTTATTCACGGTCCTCTATCCGTGAATGAAGAAGATAGCAGGGAAAGAGTGGTCATGAGGTTGGTGGGTGCATCCATAGTTTTTGTTTTTTATTTTTTATTTTGTGACTATGATTCAACTATGATGTTATATACGGATTGCTTTATGGATTGTACTTGCATATGAAGGCCGTTAATAATAATGTTCTTTCATATCAAGAACCAATACTATGAGTCATATCTAAGATTACATGTTCATTATGGCTTTTTCATCTCATCAATTTTCTGAAATTCTTTGATATTTAAATAGTCAAAAAATTAAGTAATACACTTTTTATCATCTCATCAATTTTCTGAAATTCTTTGATATTTAAATAGTCAAAAAATTAACCAATACAAAAAAGCTATATTATTTCCCACCCTTTTTTTATGTATTGGTGAGGTCTTATGATATCGCCATCTAGGCATCTCTGAGGAATGGCAGCTCAACATTGTGAGTTAAAATGTTCACAAATGGGTTACAATCTGTCTAACAGAAGTATAGGTACCAATAACTGCAACTGTGATTCCCAGCAGCAAAATCCCACAAATGATCACCAACTCTGAACCGAAACTCCTTGAACCCTTGAAGATCTTGAGATAACAGATGCATGGCAGCAAAATGGAGACCACAACACTTAAAAATGCACCAATGAACGCCATTAGGTATCCAAAAAATGGAATGGATAGTGCTACAACAACATTGCTGATTAACAACACTGTTCTGATGAGGAGGCTCATTGGTCTGCTGTTTCGGAATGGACCCCAGTCTTCAATTGCTGTAGAAATTGGGTTAGTCATAATTGCATACTTTGTGAAAGGATTGACTAATGTGGTATAGATTGCTAGCTTTGAGCTAAACTTCCCAAGAGGTAGGTTTAATGTGACTTGAGATTGTACGCCTCCTCCATACATCAGGTAGCCTAAAACAGCCATTGTTCCATAGTTAAGGGTGCAAAGAGTGAAGCAAATGGCCAACACCTGCAAAGAGGAAGAAAACCAAGAAAGGGGAAATTCATGATTTGTGGGCAGGACTGATTGTGAGTTCAACAACTGAAATGAAACATAGTTTGTACTGAGAAGATGGTAATATTTACCTTGGGGAACTGGGTTTTATCTTTCATAGAAGTGCAAATATCAGGAAACACTGCATGGCCACTGTAACTGAAGGCATACAAGCTGATAGCTGTAGGTAATCCAGCCAAACTCAAAAGCTTTCCTTTTTCATGAAATCCAACACCGTCAACTGCACCAGCCCAAGCAACAGAAGCCACAACAACAACAGAAGCAACAACTCCACCAGCAGAGACATAAGCAAGAACACCCAAATTCCTTAACCAAGTCGTGGGCAAGATTGCAAGGGCAGCAAACAGAACAAAACCTTGTTTCCCCCCAATTTTCAGGCCTGCAACTTGGTAACTCATGTTTGGAAACAACTTCTCTAAATTATCACCCTCTAATATCAAAAATTCTGTGGCGATTAGATACAGCTCAAGATACATGAATGTGGATATCAAGGCTTTTCCTTTGTACCCAAAAGCAACCTCACCTATATCAGGATAGGTTTTCACACGTGGGTGTGCATCCATACATCTTCGTAAAAGTAAGCCTGTGAAAAAACAGACCATTGACATGATAAAAAGAAGCAGCAAGCAAAACCATCCTCCTTCAGCAAGTGCGTATGGGATCGATAATATCCCCACTCCTACATATTTAGTGTATACGTCAATACCATCACAGTTGAAACAAAGTTTGTGGAAAACCCATTATTAAAGAAAAATAATTATAAGTAGAGATACGTCCTCCGGCCATTTGGGTAATAGATAAATAACCCATTTTACTGGCAGTGGAGAGGTAAATAGTCCATTCGGAGTAAGAAACTTTGATGACTAGATTTAAATGATTCATGCAACATGAAGAGAGAGATTGAAAATTTTGATTCGGACACCAAGAAAAGCAAGTGTTTTTATCAAGATAATGAAATATTAAGGGACCAAATGGCTGGTCCACAATTTTCCATAAATATAGGCAATAAAAAAGAAGAGAAGGTAAAATAATAAAGATTACAATGTTGATTAATTATGACACAAAAGGGCATTTTTTTCAGGAAAAATTCTGCAGTAAGAGAGAGAGGGAGAGGGAGAGAGAGAAAAGTAAATAGAGAGAGACCTGATAAGGCGTTGATTCCATTGAAACAAGTCCTGAGGAAGGTGGCCCCTTTTTGGGTTTGTTGGGGAACGTGGCTCTGGCTCTCCATGGTCTCCTTCTTGTAAGTTTCCGTTTCCATGGTCTCCTCCTTGTGGGTTTCCGATCTTGGAATTGGAGGTTTACAGTGACCATGGTTGGAGAGCAGGAGGTGCTTATATAGGAGAGGCCATCTCCACTGATGATGCGTTTCGAGGGAGAAAACCTTAGTCGATATCCAGTCAACTTCTAACATAATCATTAAAAATGCAGGAAAATGCACGAGAATTTTCCTCTTCTCTCATTCTAGTCATTCCTCAATGCTCCTCTGCTCTCTTGTGATTTGTCCTCCTTTTGGGTCTCCTTTTTATTCGATACTTTATAATGCGACACCGGTAAATGAGCTCAAAAGTTAGAAGCAAATTGAGAACCAGAAACAATATTTTAATAGAAAGATGAAAGAAAAGAAGAAACACAAGAAAAAGAAGTAACAGAAGTATAAGAAAAAGATGTTGCCAGCCAGATTTTCCTAACAGGATATACATTGTTTTTAAACATCAGTAAAAAATATATAATAAAAAAATTAAAAATGAATATAAAACTAAAATAGCCTAACAGGATACACCTATTCCCACCTTCTATTTGAACCGTTTCTCCAGTGTAAAGACCAATTGGAATGTTCCGTGCATATTTAACATGCCATGTGGCATTTACATTCCTTTTCCACCTCAGCTGGCTCCGGATTGTGGATCTTGTGGAATCCACTTTTGATGAAAACCCATCGATCCAACGGTTGTCAGTGTCACCTGTTTCAGACTGTCCAGACACACATGTCACATTCAACTAAGTTCTATGGTGAAATCGGCAAGTCAACAAGGATCAGTCCTGCCGATCCCAACTCTATTAAATTTATTTTGATGTATTCAGAATTTGTACTCTCTTTTTTTTTTTTTTGGTATTGTTTCCAAAAATTATTTATGTCAAGGATAAAGGAGGTTTACACATAATTATTTGAATATATAGCATTGAATACATATATGAAATGGCGGGAATTTACTCTCATCATTCTAAAAACTAGTTATATTAAAAAAAAAAAATTTATAAATTATATAATATCATTGGAAGTTAATAATAAGAAAATTTCTCTCATATAATCTATTAGAACCTTGGCCAATGTTGAGCAGTTCATGGGCAGTTCCAAGTGTGTTGTCATTGTTGATAACCATGATTTGTATATGTGTAATCCAGTGGCAATATGGGCAGTCTGGTAATTCTCTAGTTCAAGAGGAAAGAAAACAGAAGAGAGAGAAGATGAGGAGAGAGAAAGAATAGAGAGAAAATGAGGAGAGAGAAAGAAAAGAGAGAAAGAGGAGAGAGAAAGAAGAGAGAGAATGTGGGTTGTGTGGGTCCCACCTGAGGTGGCCAGGCCAGCATGGCAGCCAGTGGCACAAGGCCATGCCGCGCGCACAGCCACGCATAGCACACCAGCCAGCAGCCAGCAAGACCAACCAGCAGAAGGGTCGCGCGCGTGCGCACAAGAAGCCCGCGCATGCACCATCGAGACACCCGCGAGGTGTTCGACCTTATGCCCAAGAGAGCAGGGTCCTTAGGACCCTACTGGAGTTTTTCTCTGAATCAGCCCTTAACAAAGGTTAGAGAGGCCAATTTTTATGGTCTCAAGGGTATTTTTGAAAGTCTACAAAAGGTTAGATTCGAAATGGACAGCCAGACATATGCCACGCATCCTAGATCCAGATCCGATGGCTCTCGAAAAGGCGGGATCTGGTGTGCTGCAGTTGCTCCGTCAAGATGCTCCCGCGAGCATTAGGATTGGCATGTAGCAGGATATTAATGTGAGCCACATCGAATAAAAACGGCTCAATGATCTAGTGCTATCGCGCATATGATGCACTGATTCGTAAGATTCTGATCCAGCAGATAGGATAGCCGTCGATCGTGCCTGACGCGATGGATCCAGATCGAACGGTCAGGAGTCTTTCCTGCCTCCATCTGACATATCCAGCGGCCTAAAATGAAATATGCTATCTGTGCCAATCGGATTTCAACAACGCTGTTCGGTGGGAGAGTGGCGGCGGCCCTACGGTGCATTGCGCCGCATGGAATCAACTCTGATGATTCCATTTAGAATGTTTTTATTGGCTGATCTTCTGCTAGCCATATCTCAGCCGTTCGATCTCTGATTTGGGCGTATAATATATCGATCTGAAGGGAATTTGACAATGAAGCTTTTCAAACCAGTTGGAGCTCGAGAAGAAGAAGGAGAAGTGCGATTTTAGGGCGAAAAACCTTGTTGGAGCTTCAATAAGCTGTGTTTGACTTCCACCTACTCTGTGTGGCCTTTAATGCTTCATTGAAGCTAGGGTAGAGTACTGAGACAATGTATTGAGTGTCCAGTGGAGTTATGGTGATGAGGAATGACTTGTGTAGCAAATCAAGAGATCGATAAGCTTGCACAGTGAGCTCTACACCTGCTGTGAACAAGCCGGGAAGGTAACCTCGCACTCAAACCCTCATAGTGATGAATGTGATAAATGGGATGGGTTTGTAATTATTAAATGCTTCATATGTATAGCCTGTCAAGTCGAGTCCTGATAGGTTTGTGGGTAGTAGCTCATATTCAAGTTGTAGCTTGTCTTACCTGGTGGTGTAGCACCTTGCTGTTGTAGCAGTCGAAAACTACCAATTAAAGTTGTGTATCGGGTATAATACGAAACCCTGGTTAGGGTATTACCCCGTGGACTAGCCATCACAGTGAGTGATCGGTGAACCACGTTACATCTTGTGTTATGAGTGTATATGTGATTGTCTATGTGTGTGGAATAGAAGTCTGTGTGCTACAGGTCTGGGTGTACACACTTGGCAGGCCAAGCCCCTAGTATAGATACCTGTGGGTATGTGGTTGGTATGTGCACGAAATGTGTTTGACAAATTGGCAGTGAGAAAAATCCATTTGACAGCTCAAGGCAACACACAGTGAACAACAGCTCTTGACAGCAGTTTCCAAAGCAGTAGGCCAGATCATCTCAGTGGGATTATTTTTGAGGGCACTGATTCACCCCTCCTTCTCAGTGACTACCTAGGATCAACATAATCCCAACTAGAATTCTAAGTGAAGACTCTATACTCCAAATAAATAGAGATCTGAAGACTCTTCACTCATTTGTGTAAGGAAAATAAGTGATCGATAATCACATATAAATACTGGTTCTCTCATATGTGAAGTTTTATTTGTTGTTCGATTGTGGGAAAATCAATGAAATATAAAAATAGAAAAGAGGATGATTTTCGTATGAGTATCATTTACATACACGATCAGAATATCAATTATAGAGATAATTTTAAGATTACGTTTCTTCATCTGACCATTGAAAGTACAATCATGTATATAGTATGACCGTGTAAGTACATGATCATATAAAAAGTAACTTTAAAATTTATTAAATATCAATAAGCATTTAAATATTTTTCTTGCATGATTTTGTTTTATTACCTTAGATTTACATCATCATCTATATATGAAAATTTTAGGGGGATCAGCACCCAGTTTCATCTTTTCATTCCTAAGTAAATATATTCTATTAAATTCCGCATGTGATGGTGGTAAAAAGCGGAATATTAAAATATCTATGACACAACAGAGACCCTTTGTTTTTATAGAACCAACAAGGTCTTCAATCAGCCTTATCCTTCATTGTGTAAATCAATTAAAGGAGTTAAAAAAAAAATTACTACTATATGAATTCGGCCGTCGGATCTCACTCAAAAAGGCGGGATTTGTCTTGGTTCATCAGATTTGAATAAATCATGCCTCTGAAAATCGACACTTATAGATGCTGTTAGATTGAGATCCGCACACCGCTGTACCATATGTGCGCAACACAGAATCAAAGTGGTTTGTCTGTGAAACGCGATACACCATATTAACTTACCTCCGTCCAACCATAAGCTGCGATAGAATCTCGACGCAACTACGAAAATACACCATAGCCCGCCTCAATCTGGTCCATCAGATTAGAATCTGAGAAGCGTGGCTCTCTCTTGGCCACTGATATCGGACCTTCACTATTTATTATGCCGAAAATGCCCCTAAACAACTCGTGAAATGCCAAAATTGCCCCTAAACAACTTGTGAAATGACTTTTTCGAGCGATCCGACAGAAACTGCGATATCTGTCTCATCCGACGTCGGAATTGAGTGATTCAAGTTGCGTTGGAAAGATAACTCGACGCTCTACATCTTTCCACTGTCGGATTTCCATGAACCTGTAGTGGGACCCACCAAAAATAGGCCCAAAGTTAAAACTCTGTCAAACCTTGGAATTTGAACCCGAAACTTTGCGTGCATGCATGCCAAGTGCCGTGGGCTACCGTGTTGGCATGTCACCTTGCCACCACACCTATGGGTCCCACTCACAATTTTTTCTCTCTCCTCTTTCTCTCTCTTGAATTTCTCTCTTCAATGCCACAACACTAGAAACATGAGAAACATGAATATGATCAGAAAAGCTTCAGGAACACTGTCGCATCATCAGAAACTTGGCCACATCATCAGAGAAACTGTGCCACATCACCAGTGGGGTCCACAGTCCACAATCACTCTCTCTCATCAAACTTGATGTAGAATGTCATTTAACTCGCTGCAAGCCATCTGAGACACATGTAGAACACTGTAGAACATACATGCGAGGTTGCCACATCTATGCCACTGCACTGACACTCTCTCTCCTACACTGACATTCTCTCTCCTCATTTCTTTGACTGAATGCTCACAAACACTGTCACATCAGTCAAGTTGCCAACAATGACAACATAAAGTCCAACACCAACGTGGTTTGAAATGGAGGCCCTTGACCCTTTTCCAACATGAAGAACTGTTCAGTTCAGTTCAGCCCAATTATATAACTTTATTCACGATCCCCTATCCGTGAATGAAGAAGATAGCAGGGAAAGAGTTGTGCTGAGGTTGGTGGGTGCATACATAGACTTTTTTTTTTTTTTTTTTCTCTGTGACTATGATTCAGCTGTGATGTTATATACGGGTTGCTTGATGGTTTCTACTTGCATATGAAGGCCGTTAATAATAGTTTTCTTTGATATCAAGATCCAACACTATGAGTTACATCTAAGATTACATGTTCATTGTGGCTTTTTTTCATCTCATCAATTTCTGAAATTCTTTGATATTTAAATAGTCAAAAAATTAACCAATACAAAAAAGCTATATTATTTCCCACCTTTTTTTTATATATGGGTGAGGTCTTATGATCTTGCCATCTAGCCATCTTTCAAGAATGGCAGCTCAACATTGTGAGTTAAAATGTTCACAAATGAGTTACAATCTGTCTAACAGAAGTATAGGTACCTAAAACTGCAACTGTGACACCTAGCAACAAAATCCCACAAATGATCACCAACTCTGAACCGAAGCTCCTTGAACCCTTGAAGATCTTGAGATAGCAGATGCATGGCAGCAAAATGGAGACCACAACACTTAAAAATGCACCAATGAATGCCATTAGGTACCCAAAAAATGGAATGGATAGTGCTACAACAACATTGCTGATTAACAGCACTGTTCTAATGAGGAGGCTCATTGGTCTGCTATTTCGGAATGGACCCCAGTCTTCAATTGCTGTAGAAATTGGGTTGGTCATAATTGCATACTTTGTGAAAGGATTGACTAATGTGGTATAGATTGCTAGCTTTGAGCTAAACTTCCCAAGAGGTAGGTTTAATGTGACTTGAGATTGTACGCCTCCTCCATACATCAGGTAGCCTAAAACAGCCATTGTTCCATAGTTAAGGGTGCAAAGAGTGAAGCAAATGGCCAACACCTGCAAATAGGAAGAAAACCAAGAAAGGGGAAATTCATGATCTGTGCGTAGGACTGATTGTGAGTGTTTAACAACTGAAATGAAACATAGTTTGTAATGAGAAGATGGTAATATTTACCTTGGGGAACTGGGTTTTATCTTTCATAGAAGTGCAAATATCAGGAAACACTGCATGACCACTGTAACTGAAGGCATACAAGCTGATAGCTGTAGGCAATCCAGCCAAACTCAAAAGCTTTCCTTTTTCATGAAATCCAACACCGTCAACTGCACCAGCCCAAGCAACAGAAGCCACAACAACAACAGAAGCAACAACTCCACCAGCAGAGACATAAGCAAGAACACCCAAATTCCTTAACCAAGTCGTGGGCAAGATTGCAAGGGCAGCAAACAGAACAAAACCTTGTTTCCCCCCAATTTTCAGGCCTGCAACTTGGTAACTCATGTTTGGAAACAACTTCTCTAAATTATCACCCTCTAATATCAAAAATTCTGTGGCGATTAGATACAGCTCAAGATACATGAATGTGGATATCAAGGCTTTTCCTTTGTACCCAAAAGCAACCTCACCTATATCAGGATAGGTTTTCACACGTGGGTGTGCATCCATACATCTTCGTAAAAGTAAGCCTGTGAAAAAACAGACTATTGACATGATAAAAAGAAGCAGCAAACAAAACCATCCTCCTTCAGCAAGTGCGTACGGGATTGATAATATCCCCACTCCTGCATATATAGTATATACGTCAATACCATCACAGTTGAAACAAAGTTTGTGGAAAACCCATTATTAAAAAAAAAATTATAAGTAGAGATATGTCCTCTGGCCATTTGGATAAAAGATAAATAACCCATTTTACTGGCAGTGGAGAGGTAAATAGTCCACTTGGAGTACGAAACTATGGTGACGGGATTGAAATGATTCATGCAACATGAAAAGAGAGATTGAAAATTTTGATTCGGACACTAAGAAAAGCTAGTGTTTTTATCAAGATAATGAAATATTAAGGGACCAAATGGCTTGTCCACAATTTTCCATAAATATAGGCAATGGTAAAGAAGAGAAGGTAAAATAATAAAGATTATAATGTTGATTAATTTTGACACAAAAGGGCATTTTTTTCAGGAAAAATTCTGCAGGAAGAGAGAGAGAGAGAGAGAGAGAGAGAGAGGGAGAGACCTGATAAGGCGTTGATTCCATTGAAACAAGTCCTGAGGAAGGTGGCCCCTTTTTGTGTTTGTTCGGGAACGTGGCTCTGGCTCTCCATGGTCTCCTTCTTGTAAGTTTCCGTCTCCATGGTCTCCTCCTTGTGGGTTTCCGTTCTTGGAATCGGAGGCTTACAGTGACCATGGTTGGAGAGCAGGAGGTGCTTATATAGGAGAGGTCATCTCCTCTGATGATGCGATCGGAGGAAGAAAACTTTGAGTGGATATCCTTTCAACTTTTAACATATTCATTAAAAATGCAAGAAAAAGCACTTGAATTTTCCCCTTCTCTGAGTCTAGTCATTCCTCAAGGCTCCTCTGCTCTCTTGTGATTTGTCCTCCTTTTGGGGTCCTTTTTTTATTCGATATTTTACAATGCGACACCGGTAAATGAGCTCAAAAGTTAGAAGCAAATTGAGAACCAGAAACAATATTCTAATAGAAAAATGAAAGAAAAGAAGAAACACAAGAAAAAGAAGAATAAGGAAAAGATGTTGCATGCAAACCAGATTTTCCTAACAGGATATACATTGTTTTTAAAGATCAGTAAAAACTTTATTAATAAAAAAATTAAAAAAAATGAATAAAAAACTAAAATAGCCTAACAGGATACACCTATTCCCACCTTATATTTGAACCGTTTCTCCGGTGTAAAGACCAACTGGAATGTTCCGTGCATATTTAACATGCCATGTGGTTTTTGCATTCTTTCCCACCTCAGCTGGCTCCGGATTGTGGATCTTGTGGAATCCACTTTTGATGAAAACCCATCCAACGGTTGTCAGTAACCCTTGTTTCAGACTGTCCAAGACACACAAGTTGCATTCAATCAAGTTCTATGGTGAAATCGGCAAGTCAACAAGGATCAGTCCTGCCGATCCCCACTCTATTAAATTTATTTTGATGTATTCAGAATTTGTAATTTAAAAAAAAAATTGTATTATTTTCAAAAATTATTTATGTTAAGGATAAAAGGAGGTTTACACATAATTATTCGAAAGGAAAAATTTCTGCTACCCCCCATAATTGTTTCAAAACATCACCTACCACCCATACGTTTCAAAAAACATCAAATGCACCCAAGTAACTGACGGAAGTGACGGAAATGAGTGATAGACCGTTTTACCCTTTATCTTTTTAATTGAAATTTTTTAAAATTAACAAAATCCCTAAAATAACCCTGGTCATTTCGGTTAGATAAACAGCCCAATCTTCTTAGAGTTGGACTCTCCTCTCCTACGAACTGCTCCTGTTCTCCTCTTTGAAGAGAAACCTTCAATCTGAAGCGGGTTTGTGTTGCAATAGCTGCTGAATCTTCTCCGGCTCCGGGTAATAGGTAAGTCCCCTTAATCCCCTCTCTTTCCTTCCCTCTCTCCCTTCCTCATCGTTCTTCCCTCTTTCTTCTCCTTAAGGTGTAAAGATTCAAATTAAATTGTTTTTCTCCTCCTTCATTGGCTTTACGGCTTGGGCCCTATGGAAATCTCGTAATTCTCTCTATTTTGATAATCAGACCGCTTTACCTTCAGAAGTCATTGAAATGGCTCGCAGAGAATTTCTGGAATACGCCTATGTTCATAATCTATTTGACTCACTTTCTTTTGTCCAGTCGGCGATCTCTCGCAACATATCTGCCCCTTCCTGGCACCCTCCTTCGAAAGGGGTTTTTAAAATTAAGACTGATGCAGCCCTTTCGCTTGATTTATCCTATAGTAGTGTGGGTGTGATTTGTCGGGATTATAATGGCCGTGGTTGTTTTGCGGCGGCTGAAGAGATACAATTTTCTTCTTCTCTTATGGGAGAAGTATTGGCAATCCGTGTGTTGAGTTCTCATTTTCTTTTTTTTTTGCTAAGAGGGTAAAAATGTCTTTTGACTTATCTAGTAGGTTGAGTTCTCATTTTCTTTTTTTTTCTTTTTTTTTTGCTAAGAGGGTAAAAATGTCTTTTGACTTATCTAGTAGGGTATTATAGTCCATTTCAAATTCTTTTTTGATGACATCAGCAACTAACGAGATTGGTTTAACGGAATGGACCTATTTGATTAACGGTGGAAAATGTTTGGGTGGTAGTTGATGTTTTTTGAAACGTATGGGTGGTAGGTGATGTTTTGAAACTATAATGGGGGGTAGCAGAAATTTATTCTTATTGGAAAATATAGCATTGAATACATATATGAAATGGCAGGAATTTACTCTCATTACTCTAAAAACTAGTTATACTTAAAGGATTAAAAAAAATGATTATAAATTATTAATTGATATCGTTGGAGGTGAATAATAAGAAAATATCTCTCATATAATCCCAAGTAGAATTCTAAGTGAATAGAAAATCAATGAAATATAAACATAAAAAAATGGGACGGTTTTTCGTATGTGTATCATATATGTACAAGGTCAAAATATTAATTCTTCATTTAATAAAAGAGAGATAATTTAAAAATTACCTTTTTTTCGTCTGACAATTGAAAGTACAATTGTCTATGTAGTATGACTGTGTACGTACATAATCATATAAAAATTAAATTTATAATTTATTAAATGTCAATAAACATTTAAATATTTTTCTTACATGATTTCGTTTTATTACCTTAGAGCCTTAGACCTACATCATCATTTATATAGGATCAGCACCCACTTTAATTTTTTTTCATTCAAAAAATATTCTATTAAATTCCGCATGTGATGGTGGTAAAAAGTGGAATACTACAATATATATGACACATCAGAGACCCTTTGTTTTTCTTATCCTTCATTCTGTAAATCAATTAAAGGAGTTAAAAAAAAATTACTACTTTTTAATCCTCTTTTTGGGCCAATAAGCATTGTTTCAGATTCAGCCTCCACTAGATAGATTGGCAAAATAGGGCAGGCTGTTATTTGCACCACAAAAACATGATTTATATATTTAACACCTGGTGCATGTGATGAGTCTTCAAAAAAATTAGGAGGGGATGTCAAATACCGAAGAATTGGATAAAAATTACTTGTTTTATTTGTGGTGGATGGTGACATATATATACATATGTGAGTGGATGTGTATCCTTTGATAGAGGGGATGATTACAACAAAATAAGAAAGAGAATCAGTTAGGGATAGGAATAATGAAATAAAATGGGAAAGTGATGTATCACTGATGGAGATTGTGATGTGGCAGTGAGGTTGTTGTTGAGAGACATAATGGGGATAAGAACAATAAAATAAAATAGGAAAGTGATGTGTCAGTGATGAGGATTGTAATGTGGCAGTGGGGTTGTTGAGAGATAGAATGATGTGAGCTGGATCTCCTCTCAATGAGCCCTGTATGCTTAATACTCCCCCTCAAGTTGGGGCAAGAAGATCACAAACGCTCAACTTGGAATGGAGAAAATGGAATTGACCACGGCCAAGGGGCTTGGTGAAGATATGACAAGTTGCATGTGAGATGGAATGTGAGGATGGCGAGACAACCGGACTAGATACGCTCGCAAACAATGTGACAATCGATATCGAGGTGTTTTGTCCACTCATGATACATAGGATTAGCCGTGATGTGTATGGCCGCCTGGTTGTCACAATAAAGGCGCATGGGAATGGATTGGGGCACACCCAGATCGTGCAGAAGGGCACGAAGCCAAACGAGTTCACATGTGGTGGTAGCCATGGACCGGTATTCAACTCAGTTGAGGACCGCGAAACAGTCTGTTGCTTCTTGGACTTCCAGAATAATGGGCTATTTCTAGAAATGAGATGTATCCGATAGCATAACGCCGTGTGATCGGGCATGCAGCCCAGTCAAAGTCGCAGAAGGCGGTAAGTCAGAGATCGTTCATAGCAGAGAAGAATAAACTTGTGCTGGGAGAAGACTTGAGGTAACACATGACACGCTGCGTAGCATCAAAGTGCGGCTGCCGAGGTATGCACATGAATTGACTAAGGCAATTGACAGAGTACGTGATGTCTGGGCGGGTGATGGTTAGATATAAAAGACATCCAATCAATCAACGGTACCAGGTAGGATTGTCAAGAGTAGCCCTGGTGTCAGGATTATGCTGGAGATTCTGTTCCATGGGAAATGAGAGCTGTTTGGCCGCAAGTAGACCTATCTTAAAGAGAATATCCAATGTATATTTTCGATGGTTGATGAAGATGCCAGTAGAACTACAAGCTACTTCAATCCCAAGGAAGTACTTTATGGGATCCCTTATCCATGAGGTAGAAATGGTTACGATTTAGGTTGACTCCTTGAATTGGTACCGGAAAAGAACCCAAAAGTGATAAATATTAGGACTCTGGAATGATGGGTGTGGAAAGAAGCCACATGCACAATTAATGATGACTCAACCAAGCAAAAGTTAGCTCCTTTATAAGGGTGACCGGGTAAACATTATCCAAGTCAATTTAGTTGGATTTGGTTAAGCCATGTGTTCAGTCTTGGGACCTCATGATTCTAAAATGGATAATCAGTGGTACCAAGATCTAGCCACTTGGGTTACCGAATTCAAGAAAATTGAAAAGGATATATTCATCCATTGCCCATATTAGGGATGGTTAGCAAAAGCGGTTCATGGATAAACAAACTAGTAAATTTCTTCTTGACCATGGTATCTATGTCGTGACAGGGAAATTCTGATCGTTTATATGAATTTGACGTGTAAACAATGAGAGGTTCAACATATCGAGTTTGCTTAATAGAGGGTGTATAATGACCGTCCACTATGACGTAGAACAGGTGTATACATACCTCACGCTCCCCTTGGATGAGAGTTCAAGATGCTCATCGTGTGGATTCTAACATGTTGACCAATCGAAGACAAAAAACGGGCAGAACTTTGACGTCTCGAACAAAGATGTCATAGTTAGGCCGATTCTATCGGGTTGGTTCAGGGATGAATAGAAAATAACAAACATTGGGCTACAATCTGAGTTATGACAGAAAAGACAACCTTGACAAGGACGAGGTAAGCTATCACCGAATGGACGATGAATAATAGGCCCCCAATCCTTTTATATACTATGTTGCAAGAATCAAGCGACGTGGAGTAGCATAACGCATTCCCAGGCGGACCTTAGAAACGCTCGTTAGAGGCTGTTCACCGGTCGTAATCTCACAAAGTACAAGCCAAGATTGTGTGTTTTGCCTAGCGGGCTACCCCATATGCATGAGACCCAGTTCTGCTACTTGCACGAATGTGTGACTGAACCCATCCTCTCATAACAATATTATACAAGCATAAATATAATATCCTAAGAGCTAGCATTCAATTCACACAAGGAAAATTTTCATTTAGGAGTCTGACATTTATATCCCCAGTGAAGTCGCCACTATGTGGGTGCCTAAATGCATGTCTCCATGCCTAGATTGTCTTCTAGAAGTGTGCATATATGGCAGTTCAACTAGGGTGTTGTAAAAATAAAGTTATTGTCAAAAATAGAATATTCTATCTAAGCATGGCCTGTATGATGTTTATGGTAACTAACACAATATATAGCAAGATTATGAAAATCTCCCTAATATAGCATATGATATATTATAAAAATCTATTTAAATAAGGTAAAATTTACTATGCTATATTCTAAGCATGACAAGTCTAAACATGGCATGTCTAAATATGGTAATTATCAAGATATTACTAAATATGGTAAAAAAAATCAATTTATTCTACCAAATACAGCAATACATGGATATGGAAAACATGGTATGTGAGCAATCCAAACAAAGCATGTGAGCACTGTAAATGTGGCAATTTATCCAAATGTGGCATGTAGAATTCATCAAATCACTCAAGCAACCAATTGCATATTACGTACAGTGAATGAGACATCGATGAAACCTTTCTGAAAATCCAAAATTATCAAAACATATGCTTAAGAAGTTTTTTGAAAATAGTGCAACTTTTTATGAAGAGATTCGAAATAAACAATGACTCAAAAATAGTCAAAATTACCACACAAAGTGTCAAGTATTGCATAAACTAGGAACTGATTTCAAATTCTATCATATTATACCAAAATGACCACAAGTAGGTCCTTTGTAACTCAAATTAAGCCCTATTTTTTTTTCACAGAATGTTGGCTTGACACGCTACATTTCATCTGGAGGAGTTGAGTCCCAACAGAGAGCACATATGGGTAAAAAATATTGCACAATTCAGTGCATATGCATGGTGACAGATTCTATCACCTTGTACCACAATAAGAATATGGAGACTTAAATATATCAGAATTAAGCTCAAAACATACCCTTAGAAAGAAGATTCAGAGAGCTAACTTTTGTCTCAAGGCATCTAATCCCAACAGGGGACGAAATCAGGTCAAATGAATGCCACGAGTACGGATATATGCACTAGTCAAGTCTATTCCAGATTTTGACCAGTTGCATCATAAATTCCGCATAAAATCAAACACTTAATGAAAATTAAATCAAAACATATGCACATGTAGATAATTAACAGATCTAAAATTTCATTAAGAAAACAAGTGCAAATAGAACATTCTCATACTGGAAAAAAAAATACTTTTCAATCATGCCAATTAGTATATCCTAATAGATTAAAAAACAGAGCACTATGCACTTCAAAAATCATATCAATTCAATAAAAAATTGAAAAAATTCGAAACTAATGCCACATTTTAGAAGACTTCCATATCTAAAAATTTTGTGAGGAGAGTGTTTTCTGATTATGGCCATAAGACCCCTTTTCTAGAGACTTTTTGAAAAATGTTTGCACTGTACCCGAGTAGGACAGCAGCGCCAATGGAGAATTTTTTTTGATGGACTTTTCCAATTCCAAATGGATCAAAATTTCTAGGGGAGTCTTCTGATATATCAGATAGAATCTCATAAAAATTTGGGCTTCAAATTAAAAAACAAAACCACATGAGATGCATGTCCCAAATTTAGATTCTAAATCTGAAATTTTCAAATCAGAAATCCACTTTGTAGAAATTAAAACATCACAATCATCATATGGCACTAAAATTTTCATCATTGAGAAATTTAAATAAATTATCATACATAAAAAATATTATACATGAGCATCCTAACATCAACATGCATGCAATAGGGCATTCCCGATCGAGATTTGATGAAAATGAGCATCTTCAAGCAAAATGAACATTCAAACCTTATGAAAGACCACTAAATTTGTTTTAGGGTACCAACCTTGTGCTCCAATAGAGTGAAACCTTTGATGTAAGATTTGTTAGAGATTGTGCCAAAATTTCTGAAGGTGAGTCCTCCTCCTTTCTTTTTCTTCTTTCTCCTCTTCTCCTCCTCTTTACGAATTTTGAGAGCCCTTTCAAATCCTCCACTCCTCCTCCTATCATTGCCTTCTTGGTCCCAATATTTTCCCTTGATTCAGTCTTCCCATCTCAATCTCCTCCTTTCCTCTTTTTTTTCTCTTTTTTATTAGAGTCGTCTCTTTCTTTTTCAGATTTCTTCTTTTTTTCATCTATGATTCTCTAATTTCTTTTCCATTTCTCTTTCTCTCTTCTCACGATCTCTTTCTCTTGTTAAAGATTTTCTTTCCTAGTCTCTCAATCTCCCTTTCAATTTCAATTTCTTTCCCTTTTATTTTTTTTCTTTTTCTTGCCAATGGGACCCATGACGGCCTCTTTCTATCCTTAGAGATTTTATTTCCTAGATTTAGGTTTCCTAAATTTCTTGGTCTCCCTCTCAATTTCGGTTCTTTCCCTTTTTTATTTTTTCCAATGGGTTCCACGGCTCTCTCTCTCTCTCCCCTCTCACGATCTTAGAGATCTTATTTCCTTGATTTAGGTTTCGTAAATTTCTTAGTCTCCCTCTCAATTTCGATTTCTTTCCTTTTTTTTTTGCCAATAGGTTCCACGACTCTCTCTCCCATTCGGATTTTACTTGCTCTTTATATATGAAAAAAAAAAAAAAAATATATATATATATATATATATATATATATATATATATATATATATATATATATATATATATATATATAATATTCATATACATATAAGATATATGTATACATTATATGATATATTATAATATATTATACATTATATAAATATATATAACTAATATATAAAAGAAAAACATGCACATGGGCGGATGTGACTTGATCCGGAACGGTCAAGGTTGGGTCATGCAAGACTGGTCGAGGTTGATTGGACTAGCTTGGGTTAACTGGGTTGGGCCAAGACTGGGTTGACTAGGTTTGGCTGAGACCAGCTCTTCTCTCTCTATTTGACATCTCATGAGCTATTTTGGCTAGCAACTCTGCATGGGACCCTTTAACAGCTTTTGTATAGAATTTTCTATGTCCACTTTGAAGAGTATCGAAAATGGAGAATAGTGGCACTTGAATCACTTGATTCGGACATAGGACGGCTAAGATATGAAGCATGGAAGTTCTATCGATAATTCTACATGGAAGCTTGCATGGGACCCATTGGTGACCTCTACCTGAAATTCTTCATGTCCATTTTGAAGAGGATTGAAAACGGAACATAATGGCACTGGAATCACCTGATTCAGGCGTCGAATGATCAAGAAATGATGATTTGAAGTTTGACGATAATTCATGCATGCATCTTACGATAATTACATAAACGCCATTGCACTTTTAAACCAACTAAAACTGTGATAACTTCCTCATTTGATGTCTGAATTGGGTGATTCTGGTATGATTTTGAAGATAATTTCACGACCTATATATCCAAGTAAGTAGTAGTCCATGACCCTACTGTGGGGCTCGTTGAAAAATTACAAAACCTTGAATTAAGAGCTAGAAACCGTTATATGGATTCACTTAGACTTCTGCATGCTATGAATGACAAAAATGGGGTGCTTATAGATGCCCTTCTTTAGCTGAGATTGTTTTAATTGAAGGCTAAAGATAAAAGAACCATATTTTTGGTATGAATGTTTGCTTACTGGGCTGCACTTAGGGTATTTTGCCCTAAACTGCCTACGTATTCTAGGGGTGTACTAGAAATGAAACCTAGAACGTAGTTCTACTGGCAAGATGATTAGCTCTTCTTGGAATGTTGGTGATTATTCTTCTTGTATGAAGATAGGCTGTGAATACAAGGTTCATTTGTAGGCTGAGAACCTCTTTTTGCTGAGGTGGGACTCATAATGCAAGGTATGCGCGGGCTTGAACCCGACTTGATCCATTTGTAGGCTGATAAACCTCTTCTTGTATGAAGCTAGGCTGTGTATACATGGTTCATTTGTAGGTTGGGAACCTCTTCTTGCTGAGGTGGGATTCATAATGCTATGCGCGGACTTGAAGCCGACTTGATCCATTTGTAGGCTGATAAACCTCTTCTTGTATGAAGCTAGGCTGTGAATACAAGGCTCATTTGTAGGTTGGGAATCTCTTCTTGTTGAGGTGGGACTCATAATGCAAGGTACGTGCGGGATTAAACCCGACTTGATCCATTTGTAGGCTGATAAAACTCTTCTTGTATGAAGCTAGGTTGTGAATACAAGACTCATTTGTACGAGCTTGGGCTCGGCTTTGATTTGTCTGGATGGAGGACTTGTTGTCTTTTCTTTGAGCGAACTGAGGCTCTTTTGATTCGCCTTTTGGGTTGAGTACCTGCACTTGTTAGAATAGTGAAAATTTCATAGAGCATGTTAAAATAAAGATCCTTGTTAGAATGAACATTCCGAGTGGAGTGGGGAAACAAATGTTTCTTTATTGAATTTAAAGATACGTAGTTCTTGAAACCCACTGGAATTCAAATCCCTAAGGTGCTATTGGTTTCTTGACTGGGGCAACTCTAGGGAGGGTTTGAACTTTTCGATTGTTCCATTCGCAAGCAATGGTATCAATCAGATCTAATGTCAACTCTCTAGGAGGTTCACAATCAGTCACTTTTCTGCTGGTGTTTGTTGGGATATTGAATTATTGAGGTAGCCTTGCTGGGGAGTAGAATGAGGTATGAGTCAACCCCATGAACCGAACATGTGAACTATTCTCTATATTTGTAATAACCCGCTCTTGCTTCTACCAAGTGCATTTTCATCTGATATCTGCTGTGGTTATTATTTTGAGGTGGTTGAACCAATCTGTGTCCAATTGATAGGCCATAGGATCTGCTCTTTCTGCCAATTGGTAGGGATTAAGGGTCGTTGCTTCAGATTCCTCAACCAATCCTAACCTTTTTGTTAACCAAATTTGAAGTAGGTATGGTGACCCACCAAAATTTTCCAGCTCAAACTGATCTTGATGAGTTGCCATGAAGTCAAGGCCCTTGAGTCTTGGCTAAAACTGTAGGGATGATGTCGAAACCTTGTCTCGCATGTTTGATGAGATCTATTATGACTGGAGATTTTGTATCTGTGCAACTTCGTAGCAATAGCCGAGCTATGTTGCAATAGAGGTAAACACGTCTTCACTGATCCTGTGCTTCTTTCCCTTTGGGACTTGTACGAGCATATGATTTGATCATACGCTTTATCTGTAGTCGTTGAACCTGTACAAAACAACACATATCTTTCCTGTCCCAGCTGAAAATATCTTGTATCTCTTGCTTGTAATCTTTTCCTGGAGATGGCTTGAAGATCTTTCGCTTGGGTGTGTGGAGGAAGAAAGCTCTGAATTCTTCCACAGTTGGACATAACTCGACTTCTCCCATCCTGAAGACATGAACTATTGAATCCCAACATCGAGCGGTTGCTTTCAGTAGATCTGAGCATAATTTTATCTTTGTCAACTGAGGAAGTGCATCTAGTTGATGCTTTCGTATGAAAGAGCTATCTTCTGTGAACTCAACACGCCAGCTCCAGTTTTTCAGTGCCTTATCCATCTCTGTAATTCTGTTCGATGAATCGATGGATTGTCAGCGCTCCGGGTATGACCTGTAGGAATCCTGACATATAAATAGGGGTTAAATAATGAATCATTAGAATTCTCTTAAATTGTATTTGTTTAGATATATTGAAATGCCCTTAGTAGATTACACATAAAATGTATACATATGCATGACTCTGTCTGGGTCTTAAGTACTTAAATCTATAGTCATGATGAGTGAAAGTGAAGGTCCTAATGGGACTGACAAGAAACTGTCCAGGTGGGTCTGCTTCCTGGAGGAGTATGTGGTTATTTATGTAGAATGAGCTTATCTTATTGAGAAGATCTCATTTATCAGTGAGAAAGGAAGGGCCTATTGGAATCTTGGGATGTCGTCGGATGTAATGAACGACAGATAAGAGTTCTAGCCAGATTTTTATTCTATAATTTTTTAGATTGATATACTCAAGAGAGTTTATATCAAATGATATGAAAGATGGGTTTTGATGTGTAACTCTTGGAAAATCCGTCAGATAGATAAATGGACGAAAGAGTTTAGCCAAAAAATAAGAAATTCTCTCTTTGATTATGATGAGAGGATGAACTATCCCTGGGTGATAGGTTATTGTACCCAATTGGAGAATCCAGTTAACCATGTCGGTAAGTTCTTCAAATAACTGATGCCTGTTGTTGGTGTCAGCAAGTGAGAGAGAAGCCCTCTACACCCTTCAGGTTTTTTTTTTTTTTTTTTGAAGAGTGTAGAGGCTACACATAGTATCTCTTCACTTGATCCAAATTGGTCAAGTATTGTAGCTCAATGCCCTCCATGTCGACCAGTCGAACAACTTTCCCGGGTAAGATTTCCTTTACCATGAATAGTCCACTCCAATTAGGGTGGAACTTGCCCCTAGGGTCATGGATAGGTACTCTTTGCTCCTTCAATACTAGGTCCCCAACTGTCAAGTGACGAATACGCACCTTTTTGTTGAAAGTTGCTGCCATTCTTTGTTGGTATTTTTTTGCATTATCGACAGCCTTCGTTCTTCTTTTATCAATGAAGGTCAGTTCATCATATCTGGATTGTAGCCATTCAGCTTCTGGAATCCTGCACTCCATTAAGACTCTCTGCGATGGCACCTTTATTTCTATCTGGAGGACTGCTTCCATACCATATACTAGTGAATAAGGTGTTTCCCTAGTGGATGTTCTTATGGATGTTCTGTATGCCCAGAGTGCATAACGTAGTTTGTCTGCCAGTCAACATTAGTCTCTGCCATCTTCTGGAGGATAACCTTGACATTTTTATTAGCCGCCTCTACTGCCCCATTTGTCTGCGGACGATAAGGAGAAGACCGGTGCCTTTTAATGTGGAACTTATCACATAATTCTTGGACTCTCCTTCTGAAGTATTGTCCTTGATCTAAGATTATAGAATGAGGCATCCCATGCCGGCATATGAAGTACTCTTGTAAAAATTTGGCCACTTTGTTTATGGTGAACTTGGCATATGACTGTGCCTCTACCCACTTCGTGAAATAATCAATGGCAACCAATAAACTCATGCACATTTGAGGCTTTAGAATGAACCTTTTTGATCACATCTATGCCCTAGGTTGAGAAGGGCCATGGAAAACTGGGAGTGTGCAACTTTGCTGGAGGCACGTGTATCAAATTAGCATGGATTTGGCACCTGTAACATTTCCTTACGAAGTCTGCACAGTCTGCTTCTATTGTATTCCAGTAATATCTCATTCTGAGGATCTTCTTTGTAAGCATTCTAGCATTTATGTGAGGTCCACATATTCCTTGATGGACTTGTTCGATAATGTTTTGCGCCTGTTCCTCATCGACACAGACTAGCTATACTCCTTCATGGGATCTTCTGTATAAGATATCTTCATAGAGCATGAACTGAGAGGCATATCGCCTGGGAGATTTCTTCTTACCTGTTGTGGCTTCTGCTGGGTACTTTCCCTCCTTAATGAAATCTATGATGGGAGAAAACCATGGTTGGTCATCGACTGTCAGTTCATTCACTTCTTCCAAGTGGATTGGTCGCACTCTTTTCTCTATGATTAGAGGTTGGATACGTCCCACGTCCCAAAGGGTCATTTCCAATCATTGAAGCCAAAGTGGCCAATGCATCGACATACTTATTGGTATCCCTTGGGGAGTAGTCAAATTCAATTTGCAGAAACTTCTGAGCCAAGGTTATTGCACATTGTTGGTAAGGTATCAGCTTCTCGTCTTTGGTTTTTCAGTCTCCTCTGACTTGGTAGATAACAATTGATGAGTCACCATAGACCTTCAATCTAGAGACCCCAATGGCCAAGGCTGCTTTTAGTCCCATGATACATGCTTCGTACTCTGCAATATTGTTTGTGCAATCAAAGTCTAATCTGAATGAAAATGGCACAAATGCCCCTTCTGGATCTATGAATAAAACGTCGGTCCTGCATCCCATATGATTTGCTGTTCCATCGAAGAACATTATCCATGTGTCGTTCTTCCCCTCCTCTTGGGTTGTGTGGACTTCTTCATCTGGGAATACATCTTCCAGATGTCTGAGGTTATCTTCAACCGGTAGAGCTGATAGATGTTCAGCAATCACGCTTCCCTTAATAGACTTCTGTGTAGTGTATGTGATGTCAAATTTAGACAACAATAATAGCCATCTAGCCAACCTCCCTGTCAAAGTTGGTTTCTCGAACAGATACTTCAGGGGGTCCATTCTGGAAATGAGTATGATCTTGTAGGATAACATATAATGCCTTAGTCTCTTTGTTACCCAGACCAGAGATGTGCATGTCTTCTCCAGTTGTGTATAATTGGCTTTGTAGCCTGTGAATTTCTTACTCAAGTAGTATATTTCCTTTTCTGTCTTTCCATCTATATCATGTTGGGCTATCATTGATCCCATAGAGTCCTCTAGTACTGACAAGTAGAGAAGTAGTGATCTCCCTGGTATTTGTGGGGCTAAGATTGGTGGGTTCAACAGATAGGTCTTGATTTTGTCGAAAGCCATCTGACATTGAAGGTTCCAATCTTTTGGTTGATCCTTCCGGAGTAGCTTAACAATTGGTTTGCATGTTGCAGTGAGATGTGCGATAAACCGATTGATGTACTGAAGTCTTCCCAAGAATCCTCTTACTTCCTTTTCTATTTGAGGAGATGGCATTTCAGAGATGGCTTTTATCTTGGCTGGATCAATTTCGATTGCTCTTTGGCTGACCATAAAGCATAGCATTTTGCCCGCTATTACCCCAAATGCATATTTTTGGGGATTGAGCCTTTGTTTATATTGCTTGATCCACTTGAAGAACTTCCTTAGCGCCGGGATGTGACCTTCTCTGGTGAACGACTTTACAATCATATCATCTACATACACCTCTACCTCCTTATGGATCAGGTCGTGCAAGATTGTAGTAACCATTCTTTGATAAGTTGCCCCAGTATTTTTCAACCCAAATGGCATCACAGTATAACAATAGTGCCTCAGTCTGGTGTGAAGGCGGTTTTCTCTTTGTCTTCAGGTGCCATATTTATCTAATTATACCCCGAAAATCCATCCATGAAAGACAAGAGAGCATGATTTGCAGTGTTATCCACTAAGATGTCTATCTTTGGTAATGAAAAGTCATCCTTGGGACTAGCCTTATTCAGGTTTCTATAATCGATGCACCCCCGCAGTCTCTCGTCCTTTTTAGGTATGATGATGACATTTGCTAGCCACTCTGGGTACTTCGTGACTTCTAAGAATCCAGCGTCAAACTGCTTCATGATAACTTCTTTGACCTTGAGGGTCCATTCAGGCCTTAACCACCTTAGCTTCTGCTTATGTGGCCTTTCATCTGAGACCAAAGGTATCTTATGCTGTACAACTTCAGGGTCTATGCCAAGCATATCCTCATAAGACTAGGCAAACACTTCTTGAAACTCCATCAGTAGTTCTGTCATTTGTTTGGCTTCTTCTTCTGTCAAGGTAGCACCTATCTTTATCTCTTGAGGTTGCTCTACTGAACCGAGGTTAATCATTTTAAAGCCTTTGTTGACAGGTTGAGCCTTTTTCTCCTCCGAGGCTTGGATGGATTGTAATATCTCAGGAGGTGGTTCATTGTTCTCACCATTTTCAAAGTTAGAGTTAAAAGGAGACGCAGTGTAATTCAAAATATCATCTTTATTCATGTTCAAAAGCGGAAGTACAGTGGAAAAGGTTCCTAATGGAACGGATTCAAAGCTTGAAAAGGACTCAATCTTATCTAACAACTTAAGGACGTTAGGCCCAGACATGGCCATAAAATGTGGATCACGTGGCAACCCCTTTGGGTAAACAAAATTATCATAGCAACTCTAATTTGGGATTGTTTCGTTGACGGGAAGGGTGAATTATTGTATATCGGGACTCCTATCTTGGTCTTTACCGGTGAGCATCATCACTTGATCATCATCGAACAAATTGCTGATGTCGATCGTCCCTGTTTCAGATTTCTGCTTCTCGCTCTACTCTTGGATCTTGGCTTGCTCAAGCTCTTCCCAGTCAAAAGTACAGTCATGAAATATTTCGAACCCGTGTACCTGTTTTTGAAGGTGAGTATTGAACCAAGGTTCTGAAAACCCACAATAGATGCTGTCTTCACCTTCTTTAACAAAATACCCATTGAGGGTCTTCAAAAATTAGATGTTCTACACATTGTACAACCCCTCAGATATTGCTTGATAGACTTTTTCATCTGTCCTTTGAGGTCGCCAATCCCTACTAGCTCTGTCTGATGCTTTTATTGTATTGCTACCATACTAACTACTATGCTTGTATTTTATCCTCTTGAGCTTTCGAAATCTTTCGTTAGCTCCCCTTTGCTTTTGCTTGATCACTTTTAGATCCCCTTCGGTGGGGATATACCTCAGTCTAAATCTATACTCATTAACCAATAGAGATAAGAAAATGACATCACCCTGTTGGTGGAAACCAAGGCCCAAACCTGGAATGTCACACCCCAATTCTGGACTAACCAGTGGTGTGATGAACCGTCATGAGAACCAATAGTTCAAATCAGGATCTCGTATAGGCTATGCCAACCATGTTAAACCAAAACACATTCTACAATAATAATCAGAGTAAATAAATAAATAACATAAATCTTATTAATAATGAACTAAGAGTCTACAGTGATTATTAAATATTTAACAAGTTATCTTCAAGTAACCAAAACATAATTAATACTGATTACAAGTATCACAATACGAAAGTTAACCATTAACCGTAAACATAGTTGAAACACTAGCTTGATGAGCCATATTTGTCCTTCATAGCTTGCACATCCATAGCCACTGCATGTCCACACATTGACGTATTCATATAATCTTCAACCGTAACACTTACAACATCAAAAACTAAAAAGAATTACGCGCACAAGGGTCAACTCTCCAGCTTGAGCTCAGTGAGTAAACAAAACAATGCAACAAACATATGCATGCATTCAATTCATATCTTTGGTCTGGTTTTTATGTTTGCAATGTGCTATAGAAAGGTTTGGTGGCCCCCCGCACCTTTATACATGTGAATCCATCCAATGAATCAAACACCATTATCGTCCCACATGCACCCACCATGGAATAGAGATAGAGCTAAAGAGTCCGGATCAACGGATCAAACATCGTCAACACTTCCCCTGATGCCCTACCCATACCAACACGTAAGCCCCTATTGGCGATGGCTTACAAACTGGGCTCGCAACTAACCAATCCTAATGTCAAACAGTGTATCCAAGGCCTCACCCCAACATCTCTCAATACATCTATAGAGATAGAGCTAAGGCTCCCCGACAGAGTCAGAGGCCATACGGTTCGAGACCACCTCCCCTGATGCCCTACGACGTAATAGTTCTGCTAAGGTAATGGTGATACGACAATGTTAGTGGACAAGACTTGAGTAGAGATAGAGCTAGAGTCTGGTGACGAGGTCAAAGACTACCATGCCATGTCCTCCCCCTGATGCTCCACTCGCATCCAATACACCAACCACACACATACATTCACATGTCTATTCCTAGCATCATCATCATCATCATCATCATCATGTTATAAATAAACAGAATTAAATATGTATGAATAGTAATAGCAGAAATATTGGATGACATGTGAGATGCACATTACAAGCATATAAACATAGAATCAATCATGGCATTGGACTCAATAAAGTAGACAGTTTATTATTATCCAATTAGTTTAGGTCTTGTTCCCTCACATTTGATTGATGTTTGTTCCTCTCCCAAGCTTTGGAAGTCACTTTGAATCTATTAGGAACCTAAAAAATTAATGTATTTAAGTTAGGGTTTAAGTTTACCAAGTTACAGTAGTAAAAAACCTTGTTTGGTCTCAAAATATGATTGTTGTTATCGGGTGGTCGCACATGTGGTCGAACTCTGGTCGCAATATATAAGACCACACACTGTGTGGTCGAACCCTGTGGTCGCATTTTATGCGACCACACCGTGCGACCACACCTTTCCTGGGAACTTCCCAAATAGTTGTGGTCGACCCTCTGGTCACCCTGTGGTTGACCACAGGCTGCGACCACATAATCTTTGGTCAATTTTTCATCTCAATCCAAATTCTTCTTGAGTCGATTCCTCGGCTCATCACTTAGGTTCATCCTATGGTTATCCTATGACCATTATCTATAGTTTCTCATTATCAATTATTCCTAACCTATTTTCTCATAGTTTTTCTTAGAAATTTAATAACCGAAATCATTACATTAAATTTAACACATCAAATTGAAAAGAACCTATTCTATCTGATCTACCCCATAGAGTCAAGTCCATACCTTAAGCTTGTTGTAGAGAGATAGTACTTTTCTCTACAAAACCTTCTTCTCCAAGCTTCTTCTCCAAATCTCCTTCTTCCCTTTTTCTTCCTTTCTCTTTCTCTCTTAGGTTTAGGGTTTCAATTTGAGTTCTAAAAGAGTGAGATGGGTTAAGGAACGTCCCTTATATAGAGGAAAACCTCCATATAGAGTTCTACTTTAATTAGGAAAGAGTCCCCCTCAAATTAGGAAAGTTTCCTAAACACGGAGTCTATTCAGTATCGTGTGATCGCACGTGGGGTCTCAGAATCCATCGACCACACGTCCAAAATATGAGACCACACGTTGTGTGGTCTCATATGTGTGGTCTCATGTGCGACCACACGTATCGACCACATCCCTTAAAAATACCACCACACGTCCAAAATTTACTGGTTTTTAATTTTTGATTGGTTTCTTCCACACAAACTTAACCAGTCAACCATGCCAACTAAATTTGACTTGTTGCTTACCTTATCTTGTGGTTATTCATAAAATTGGTTCACTTGAGCCGATTATGATGGAAAGATCGATCGCGACACGAGAACGTAAGGTTAGACCGGGTTTGTGGCGTGCGGGTCTTACAAGGAAAGTAGAGCATGTTAAGTAATTGATGAAATGAAAATGATAGATGCGTACCTATAGGATCTGGTTGCAGAGTCCCCGTGTGTTGTCACAGTGGTACCCTTGTGGGTGAATTTAACCTTCTGATACAAGGTAGATGCCACTGCATCGGCCTGATAGATTCAGGGCCTACCTAAAAGTATGCTAAATGAGGTAGAAATGTCAATGACTTGGAACTTCGTTTCAAATTCTGTCGGTCCTACCTGAATTGGCACTGTGAAGACACCCAATACAACCCTTCTAGTATTATCATATGCTTTGATGGTCATGTCTGAAGGTTTCAATTCTGATGCACTGAAGCCTAAATGTTTGAAGGTACGAAAAGGGAATACATTCAAAGCTGACCCATTATAAACTAGGACTTGGAAGATGCTCTTGCCTCGACATCCAATGGTTATGTGTAGAGCCTGTATATGATCTTTCCTCCTCAAGGGAGATCAGCATCTCCAAGGACAATCGCATTGATAGCATATCTGCCTCCTACTAGCATAGCTAGTTCTTCTCCATCCATTGAAACTGGGACTTGAATACTTACTAGTGATATCAGTACTGCATCCCTATGGACCTTGGAAGCCATCAGAAGCTCCCAAATGGACATGTTGGCTTGTGTCTTTTGTAATTGTTTCAATACAGGATTTGGAGGTTCTGGTTGATTAGCGGGCCCTTTACCTTTCTCTCTCATGGGCTGAGCCAGATCATTTACCATCAGGTGAGATGGTTTGTAGTTCTTTCTTGTTCTGATTTCTACTATTTCTTGCACATCTTCTGGGAATATGAACTCCGTCTCAAGAAAACGGTTGGTAACTTGATTTATCTCTGCTTCATCATCTGAGAGGTAGATGATGAATGGTTCTTCTTCTTCTTCCTGCTATGCTTGTGTTGTAAGACCCCCACTCCGTAAATCCGGTCTAAACCTTGGTTTTATGTTGTAGTAGGTCCTCCGATCATCACTGGGCCAGACGGGACGAGCGGACGACAAACAGGTACAAAATCGGATCAAAGACGGTCAAATAGATGTTATTTTATGTTGACCGGTCGATGGTACCGGTCGACCGGTCAACTCTGCGCAACTAGGTGCGGAGATCCAGAATTTGATCTCTGCAGGTCCCACTTTCCTAAACCCTAACACTTGGACTTTCCTAATCCTAAGAGGGTTACTAAACCATAATTCTAGCCTATATAAACACCTTTAAACCTCCTCTAATCCTTTCCATTATCTCTCACAAACCCTAGAGAGGAGAAGGAGGTTGGAAAGGATAGGAAGCTAGGAAGAAGAAGGAGGTACCACCATTGCCGTTCGACGACGCTCACTTTACGGCAGTCGATGATAAGTGTTTTAATCATTCTTCTTACTCTATGACTCTAGGATAGTGGTATGGGTGGATCAATACCATGCAAAGTAGGTATTGATCTAAAATCCTAAATTGGAAATTAAACCTAAGTTGCCGTCAAACCCTAGATTCGAGTTCCGAGATGATATTCATCAAAACTAGACTCGAATGAGTTGGAGATAACTCTCACTCATAGCTCAGACTTAGAATGGATAGGAGAAACCCTGGAAATCCATAGAGATTGATCGACGGTGGTCGAAAAACCCAAAGTATGGTCTTCCGGAGCATACCGGTCGACTATACCGGTTGCACCCTGTGTGACCGGTATGTTGCCATCGGTACCTTCTGGGGGGCTGGTCTATGGGGACCGGCTGACCATACCGATCGCCAGTCTTCCCCACAGAGCTGCGACCGGTACATGCCACCGGTCAGCTCTGTAAGGGTATTTTGTAACCTTGTTGGTTTTCGACCAACATGAAACCCTAAGAAAAATATTCTAATGAAACCCTAATATTATGTAGGACCTTGTGATAGCACGTTTGGATCTTGCGACGTGGAGCAAGCTAACAAACGAGCGTCAGGTAAGGGAATCTGACTTAAACCCTAATAATTAATGGACAATAAATCGTTGTTAATAACCTGAATATATATGATGTGATGATTGTACATATTCACATGCCATCCTTTACAATCTGTAATTATTATTGTTCATGCATGATAGGATGTGATTGTTAGGCATGTGATTATTTTCGTTGGTGTGTGGAGTGGGGCATGGGCCTGGGATCATTCCTCACACTGACACTTTTTGTAGTATTCTATCTTAACATCCTTGGTACGGGTGGGGCATCAGGGAAAGATCGTGGTATGGTGGTCTCCGATGTTGATGCTGACCTGGCCATGGTAATGTGGCACTGTGGTCTTCGAGGTCGACGCTGGCTTGTTCATGATGCTTTAGCTCTATCTCTATGCCGTAGGGAGTTATGTTGGGATAGGGTCTACCTGCGTATTATTCTATACTAGTGGGTTAGTTGCGGATAGGGTATCAGGGGAGGTACGGGGATGCCTTATCTCAATCTCTATGCTGTAAACGGCTGTGCTGGGATAGAGCATACATTGATGACATATAGGATTGGTTAGTTGCGAGCCCAGTTTGCAAGCCCTGGCCAGTAGGGGCTTAGGTACTAGTATGGGTAGAGCATCAGGGGAGGTACGGGGATATCTTAGCTCTATCTCTATTCCATGATGGGTGCATGTGGGCCAATGGGGGTGTGATCCATGAGGTGCCACACACTCGTGTATAGAGGTGCGGGGGCCACCAAACCTTTCTATAGCACATTGCAAACTTAAACCAGACCATAGCATAAAAAGATTGTTACTCATGCATAATATTGTGAAACTGTTTGATTGTCTTATTGAGCTAAGTTGTGAGCTCACCCTTTGTATATACATTGTTTTTAGATGTTGATGCAGATTACACAGTGGACGACTACGTGAATGCTCCGGCGTATAGTGATGTTGCTGCTCTGGGTGTACAGACAGGAGAGGACGAGCATGACGCTTCATGCGAGTGCCCTTTTTGCGTGTACCTGTGATTGATTTTATTTATTTGTTTCAGTTATTTTCGGTTGACTTTTAAAGAGATGTAATGATATTATATCTTATGATTAGATTTGAATAATGGGATATTTTATTTAAATTATCAATAGATACTCAGTTCATTCTATTTAAAGACTTCCGCTGTATTATTTATATTCTGATTGTGGTTATGTGCAATGGTTTGTATGAGTGGACACGACCTATTCGAGATCCTGGTGTGAACCGTTGGTTCAAGGACGGTTCACTCACACCATTCTGGTTGGATTTGAATTGGGGTGTGACAACTTGGTATCAGAGCCCTCGGGCTCTGTCCAACAGACCATATTGCACTTAACTAAGTCGATGAACTGAGTTAGGAAAAATTTAAAAAATCTTAATACAAACACACCTTAAGCATTGTTTGATACCCGAGACGGACTAAGAAAGAGCATAATATACTATATTAAATATGGAATTTAATATTACACGTGCACTAGTTAGGGTGAACCATAAAAACTTGCATTAACCAGAAAGTGAGTATCAAATGTAATAGTACTACAGGGTACAGTCCACAAGCCGGACAGTTACCCTGATACATATAAATATACCAGAAAGGAAAGAGAGAAAATAAAAGGGGCAATCATGGGGTAGGGGGCCTAGGAGGAATAGGGTCCGCTATGTCATAGTCTCGCTCGTAAGCGACCCTAAGCCAGTGTACCTGGTCCTGTGTCACCCATAGGCTACGAGCCAGACGTCCCAACTCCTGACCCATCTCTCGTTGAGACTCTAGGATGACCCTCTGAGTGTCCCTGATCTCAGTGAACATGCTTAACACCGGGTCTGGAGGGGGATGAGACGGTCCAGCTGTAGATGTAGATGGTGGTGCTACAGGTGTAGGCTGTGGAGCTGGTGCTGGTACACCCTCTACCCTATCCTCGTCATCATCACGCTCGGCCTCAATCGCATAGGCCGCATTGGCTGCTGCTGCTGTGGCTGCTACCCTCCTGAGTGGGCGAGGACGAGCCTCCAACTCGTCGTCGCTAACGGGTAGATTATCCATCTGCATCCTCAGAATGGCATCCCAGTCGATGTCGGAGGTCATGGTGTCCTCAACAGTCACCTCGCCTCTCATGCTCACACCTAGGCAGCGTAGAAGGAATGTGATGAGATGACCGTATGGAAGGTTACTGGCCTGATCGGCCAAGGTCGCCTGATGCATGGTCTGGATGATGAGGTAAGGGAGAGAGACCAGCTCTCCTGTGCAGACGCAGTAGGTGATGTACTGAGTGAGCTGAGATAACTCCCTGTAATGGCCGCTCTGGGGCACAATGTTGTGCTGGATAATGCGACTATAGACTCGAGCCAGGGGCTTCAGACTAGCAGCCTTCATAGGAGCTCCAGGATTTAGGATCTGCTCCGCTATCTCTCGGTGTAGGTCCTCGCTCAGATAACCCTTCACCTTTGGAGGGAAGTATACCAAGTCTCCATCATTGGGTACCCCCAGCAGGTCAGCCAACTGGTGAGTGTCGAAGGAGATGTGGACGCCCTTGACGTAGCTGGAGATGTGCAATTCTCTACTCTGATTGGGATCGTCAATGTTCCCATGCAGCTCTAGGTTAGCATAGAAATGCTTAACCAGGTTGGGACGAGTGGTATCTGTGTAGGAGATTACAGGAACCCACCCAAGCGCTTCAAAAGCTGCTCGCACATCGAACCTGTCCAACTGATCAAAGTTAACTCGCCGCCCAGATTCGATGTTTTTGCTATCAAACCAGGGGAAACGAGCTTGTGCTGCCTCAGAACGAAACCACAGTTCATCGAGCTGTGGAGTTGGTGGCTGAGGAGCGCGCACGCTCGAGCCATGAGGATGCTTTCCAAGAGCACGTCGTGGAGCCATTAACCTATAAAACAAAAAGAAAACAAGAAGAAAAGGTTAGAAATTGTCAAAATTTCGGCAGCATAACGACAGTAAATTGGGAAAAAGCCTCAAACTCACCCAAAAACTTGGGAAGGAGGACTTACGTAACCCCCACACTTTTCAACAAATCAAACACAGGCAATTACAATAAGCAATTTCAAGAATTTAAGAAAAACCAAGAAATTTCGAAATTTTTGAAAACCTAGGTCAAAAATTGTAAAAATTTGATTTTTCCAAAAACCGTTCGGTGGAACCTCAAATTGGTTGAGGGATTTTGCTCTTAGGGGTCCCTAAACTCTTTCTAAGCCAAAGGAAAAGAGTTCCTACGATTGGAATCTCTGAATCAAAGAAAAACCTAGAATTATAAATAAAGACGATATGAAAAATTTATAAAAACTTTTTAGAGAGGGAAGAGACCTACCTGGAAACGATGTTCTATGTCTTGAACGGAAGAAATCGGCTTCTAAGGTCACCGGTCGGACTGTAGCAACTAAGAATCCAGAGGAGAATTGCCACCGGAGGAGAGGAAGGAAAGAAAAGTGAGAAACATCTCACTTTTCGCGATTTTAAAGCCCTTTATGGGCATACCGGTCGACTATACCGGTCGACCGGTACCCCTCCAGGGCTACGACCACTATGCCTCGGTCAGAATTTATATTCTGACCGGTACCGGTCGCAACTTTTCTACAGTGGTGCGACCGGTATGTCGCGACCGGTCAGCACCAGAAAAGCCAGAAAATTTCTGAAAAATTGAAAAAAAAATTGTAACATTTAAATGTTTATTTTTGCGATTGTCTCACCTTACATTGTTCAAGACTAACACCACTACTATTGTTCTCATGTGTTATGTCTCCTTCTCAGATCCAAACAGAATAGTCTGAGATGGTCGGCGGAAACGGTCGTAGGGGTCGAAAGCGTCACCAGGCTAGGATGCGCCTCGAGGAAGAAGAACAGGTTGAACCAGGCTATGTTAGAGAGCCAAGCCCGGAAGTTGTAGAAGAACAGGTTCCTAGGGTACCGACAAATTTGCCTGGCCCACCTCACAGGAATTTTGAGACCATTGTTACAAACCTGGTCTATCAAATGCAAGCTCAGCAGAAAGAATTTCTGAGCGAGATATTGAAGATGTTCAGGCCATCGGGTCCTGTTCCCACTGAAGGTACGCCTGAGTTTGGAGGGAAAAATACTACACATCCCATGCATGGTAGTACAGGGCCGATGGGCCAACCCCAGAATGTACCACCACCGCATCAGTTTTCGTCATCTTCTGCTTATCAGGGAGCCTATCTGTATCCACCACCATGGTACAAAATGAATACACAGGGACAACACGATCTAAGTCGGGCGGTGGACAGATTCCTAAAGCTGAAGCCTTCTTCATTCACAGGTAAGACAGGGATACATTGTGGCCAGCACAGTGGGTTGCAGAAATGGAAAAGAATTTCCGACTGATGACTTGTACAGAGGATGAAAAGGTCCTGTTTGCCACTCATATGCTGAAGGAAGATGCGAATGCTTGGTGGAATTCTACACGGGCATATCTGGAGAAGAAGCATACACAGGTGGATTGGGATTCAAGGTTGCCTTCTTCGATAAATACTTCTCGAAGAGTTTCAGGGATCAGATGGAGAGGGAGTTCCTCAATCTACAACAGTCTCAGTCGACTGTGGATGCTTACCAGCAGAGGTACGAGGAGTTATTTTTCTTCGCACCGGCAAGTATGCAAGAAGAAGAGACCAAGACACGTAGGTTCACCATGGGACTGCATGGAGGCATCAAAGAGCACATATTGGGGCTGGACAAGAAAATTTATAATGAGGCTATACAGGTTGCGAGAGTGATAGAATCCAGTCAGAGGGACAACTTCTTTGCACAGAACAGGGGGGTGAAGAGACCCGCTATAGAGAGTTCGGGTGGCGGTAACAATAGGCCTTTCCTCCCATACAGGGCCCAGACCGCTACAGTGCCTGCAAGGAACAGTACGGCACCACCTGTGCCACAGTTCGCTGGACACAACCCGAACATTAAATGTTTCAACTGTCAGCAAGTGGGTCATATTACAAGGGCCTGCACTCTACCTAGGAAACAGCCTCCCCAGCAAGGAAAAGTATTTGCGCTTACTACTGAAGAGGCAGCCGCATCACCTGATGTGGTCACTGGTATGACTCTATCCCTTACTATTTAGCTTATTATTTCATTGTGTGTATGAGCATGTAGGACTAAGGGATAATAAAAATTTCAGGAATTGTAAATGTAGCTGGTATACCTGCTAGAGTACTATTTGACTCTAGGGCCACGCACTCCTTTGTTTTTATTTCCTTTGGGAAGCGAATGGAGTTACCGATCAAGCAATTGCACCCAAGCTTGATAGTCCGTTCTCCACTAGGAGTCGAAGTGGCTTTGACTGAATATTATGGACCTTGTACAATTAGTATTGAGGGCCGAGACTTAGAAGCAAGGTTGGTACTACTCGAGATGGCAGACTTTGATGTCATCTTGGGAATAGATTGGCTAGGCCATCATTCAGCTATCCTATTATTTGGTGAAAAGAAGCTTATGCTTACAGACAAAAAGGGAAAGGAGTATAGCTTCACTGGGACCAAGTTACCTAGGAAGCGGAAGCTGATTCTCTCCGCCCTAAAAGCTAAGAAATGCTTAGAGAAGGGGGGAGTGGGGTATCTAGTATCTGTAGTCGACATCACTGCTGAGGTGACAAAGTTAGAAGACCTAGACGTGGTGCGAGAGTTCCCAGATGTATTTCCAGAGGGTCTCCCAGGTTTACCACCAGACAGGGCTACAAAATTTGTGATAGACCTTATGCCAGGTTCGGTGCCGGTGTCTAAAGCACCATACAGGATGACCCTTACCGAGTTAAAGGAGTTGAAGACCCAGTTACAAGAATTGTTGGATAAGGGTTTCATACGACCCATCATATCACCTTGGGGAGCACCTGTACTATTTGTCAAGAAGAAGGACGGAAGTGTAAGGCTATGCATTGACTACCAGGAACTAAACAAATTGACTATCAAGACCCGGTATCCTTTGCCTAGGATCGATGATTTGTTCGATCAGTTACAGGGTGCAAAGGTCTTCTCGAAGATTGATCTTCGATCGGGGTATCACCAACTGAAGATCAAAGCCGGAGATATTCCGAAGACTGCTTTCAAGACGTGATATGGGCATTACGAGTTTCTAGTTATGTCATTCGGGTTGACCAATGCCCCAACATCATTCATGGAATTAATGAACCGAGTGTTTCATGATATGTTGGACACTTCGATCATCGTATTCATCGATGACATATTGGTCTACTCAAAGGACATGGAGACTCATACAACACATTTGAGGGCAGTTCTACAACGGTTGAGACAGGAGAAGCTTTATGCTAAGTTCAAGAAATGCGAGTTTTGGCTGAAGGAAGTGGCTTTCTTGGGCCATGTAGTATCTGAAGACGGTATCAAGGTTGATCCAAGTAAGATAGCTGCTATAGTAGGATGGGAAGCACCAAAATCTGTTGCAGAGATTCGTAGTTTCCTTGGGTTGGCTGGTTATTATAGAAGAATTCATAGAAGATTACTCCAGGATCGCTGTTCCACTCACCAGATTGACCAAGAAGGGGGAGAAATTCATATGGACAGATGAATGCGAGAAGTGTTTTCAGACTTTGAAGTCAAGACTAGTCTCTGCACCTATCTTGACCATTCCAGAACCAAGCGTACCGTTTACCTTATATACGGATGCTTCAGGGTTGGGTATCGGGTGTGTATTGATGCAAGGAGAACAAGTGATTGCTTACGTATTAAGACAGTTAAATGAGCATGAGAAGAACTATCCTACGCATGATTTGGAACTAGCAGTAGTTATACATGCCATCAAGACTTGGAGACACTACTTGTACGGTGAGAAGTTTCAAATTAAGTCAGATCACAAGAGCTTAACTTATCTTTTCACTTAGAAGGATCTGAATATGAGACAGAGGAGATGGTTGGAATTGTTAAAAGATTATGATTGTGACATCCAGTACCATCCGGGCAAAGCAAATGTTGTGGCTGACGTCATAAGCAGAAAGTGGGCATCGAAACCTGAGGCCGGGCCAAGTACAAATGCTGCATTGTGTGCTACAGCCTCAAGTCCAATGAAAAATGATGAAGAACATATAATAGAGACTGCAGAAGATCCAGTTGAGCAAGGTTTAATTCATAAGTTCACCATGATGTTCGCAACTTTGAAGATCTCACCGGATCTAGTTGATGAAGTCAAGGTAGCAATCCTACAGGATCCACATCTCAAGACAGTGCAAGAAGACTTAGTGAAGGGTACGAGCAATTCTGACTTTACCTTGGATTCAGACAAGGCACTTAGGTATTGCGAACGGTTATGTATACCTGAGAGTGAAGACTGCAATATCAGAGATCGAGTTATGACTGAAGCTCATTACACACCATATTCGGTACATCCAGGAAGTACCAAAATGTACCATGATTTAAGAAGACTATATTGGTGGAGGGGTATGAAAGCAGATATAGCTCGTTTCGTGTTCCAATGTCTGAATTGTTAACAAGTTAAAGTAGAAAGGCAGAGACCCACAGGTTTACTTCAGCCATTACTGGAACCTGCATGGAAGTGGGATTGTATTACTATGGATTTCGTCACTGGCCTACCTTTGACACCAAGGTCAGTGGATGCAGTTTGGGTAATAGTCGATCAACTCACCAAGACAGCTCGATTCATTGCAGTCAGACCTCAGTATACCATGGAGAAGCTGGCCAAGCTATATGTTGATAACATAGTCAGACTTCATGGCGTTCCAGAGAGTATAGTATCTGATAGAGATCCCCGTTTTACATCAAAATTTTGGGAAGGATTACAGAAAGCTATGGGAACGAAGTTGAAGTTCAGTACAACTTTCCACCCTCAGACAGACGGACAATCTGAAAGAACTATTCAAATTTTAGAAGATATGCTCCGAGCTTGTGCCCTAGATTTCAAGGGAGCTTGGGACGAGAAGTTATCACTTATCGAGTTTGCTTATAACAACAGCTATCAGGCTACAATTCAGATGGCTCCATATGAAGCACTCTATGGGAAGAAATTTCGTACACCTTTGTTATGGAACGAAATGGGAGAAAGAAGAATTGTAGGACTAGAGTTTGTTGAAGAAACTTGTCGGGTGATTGATCAGATCAAGGAAAGAGTAAAGACAGCTCAAGTTCGACAGAAGCACTATGCGGATAATCGACGTCGAGATCTGGAGTTTGCAGTGGGTGACAAAGTATTCTTGAAGATATCACCGGTGCGAGGTCTGAAAAAGTTTGGTAAGAAGGGGAAGCTATGCCCCAGGTATGTGGGACCATACGAGATATTGGCTAGACGTGGTAATGTAGCATATCAATTGGCTCTACCACCATCTATGTCAAGCTTTCATGATATGTTCCATGTATCGTTATTGAAGAAGTAAGTCAGGGATCCATCGCACATCTTGACAGTAGACCCCCCAGACTTGACTGAAGACTTAACATTTGAAGTGGTGCCTATGATGCTCTTAAGCCGAAAGGTACAACAACTTCGAACCAAGGATATCCATTATGTGAAGGTGCATTGGAGAAGCCAAAATGTCGAAAAAATTACTTGGGAAGAGGAGAGCGCAATGAGGAAGGAGTATCCTAATCTTTTCGACGATCAAGGTACGTTCAAATTTTGAGGCCAAAATTTCTTTTAAGGGTGGGAGAGTTGTGAAACCTACATGCAAATTTCGGGGACGAAATTAATTTCTTTTAAGGGTGGGGGAGTTGTAAGACCCGCACTCCATAAACCCGGTCTAAACCTTGGTTTTATGTCGTAGCAGGTCTTTCGATCATCACCGGGCCAGACGGGACGAGCGGATGACAAACAGGTACAAAATCAGATCAAAGACGGTCAAATAGATGTTATTTTATGTTGACCGGTCGATGGTACCAGTCTTGGTATCGATCGACCGGTCAGCTTTGCGCAGCTGAGTGCGGAGATCCGGAATTTGATATCTGCGGGTCCCACTTTCCAAAACCCTAACACTTGGACTTTCCTAATCCTAAGAGGGTTACTAAACCCTAATTCTAGCCTATATAAACACCTTTAAACCTCCTCAAATCCTTTCCATTATCTCTCACAAACCCTAGAGAGGAGAAGGAGGTTGGAAAGGAGAGGAAGCTGGGAAGAAGAAGGAGGTGCCGCCATTGCCGTTCGACGACGCTCACTTTACGCCAGTCGACGGTAAGTGTTTTAATCATTCTTCTTACTCTATGACTCTAGGATAGTGGTATGGGTGGATCAATACCATGCAAAGTAGGTATTGATCTAAAACCCTAAATTGGATATTAAACCTAAGTTGCCGTCAAACCCTAGATTCGAGTTCCGAGATGATATTCATCGAAACTAGAATCGAATGAGTTGGAGATAACTCTCACTCATAGCTCAGACTTAGAATGGATAGGAGAAACCCTGGAAATCCATAGAGATTGATCGACGGTGGTCGATAAACCCAAAGTATGGTCTTTCGGAGCATACCGGTCTACTATACCGGTTGCACCCTGTGTGATCGGTATGTTGCCACTGGTACCTTCCGGGGGGCTGGTCTGTGGGGACCGGCTGACCATACCAGTCGCCAGTCTTCCCCACAGAGCTACGACCGGTACATGCCACCGGTCAGCTCTGTGAGGGTATTTTGTAACCTTGTTGGTTTCCGACCAACATGAAACCCTAAGAAAAATATTCTAATGAAACCCTAATATTATGTAAGACCTTGTGATAGCACGTTTGGATCTTGCGACGTGGAGCAAGCTAACAAACGAGCGTCAGGTAAGGGAATCTGACTTAAACCCTAATAATTAATGGACAATAAATCATTGTTAATAACCTGAATATATATGATGTGATGATTGTGCATATTCACATGCCATCCTTTACAATCTGTAATTATTATTGTTTAATGCATGATAGGATGTGATTGTTAGGCATGTGATTGTTTTCGTTGGTGTGTGGAGTGGGGCATGGGCCTGGGATCATTCCTCACACTGGCACTTTTTGTAGTATTCTATCTTAACATGCTTGGTACGGGTGGGGCATCAGGGGAAGATCGTGGTACGGTGGTCTCCGATGTTGATGCTGGCCTGGCCATGGTAATGTGGCACTGTTGTCTCCGAGGTCGACGCTGGCTTGTCCATGATGCTTTAGCTCTATCTCTATGCCATAGGGAGTTATGTTGGGATGGGGTCTACCTGCGTATTGTTCTATCCTAGTGGGTTAGTTGCGGATAGGGTATCAGGGGAGGTACGGGGATGCCTTAGCTCTATCTCTATGCCGTAAACGGCTGTGCTGGGATAGAGCATACATTGATGACATATAGGATTGGTTAGTTGCGAGCCCAGTTTTCAAGCCCTGGCCAGTAGGGGCTTAGGTACTGGTATGGGTAGAGTATCAGGGGAGGTACGAGGATATCTTAGCTCTATCTCTATTCCATGATGGGTGCATGTGGGCCAATGGGGGTGTGATCCATGAGGTGCCACACACTCGTGTATAGAGGTGCGGGGGCCACCAAACCTTTCTATAGCACATTGCAAACTTAAACCAGACCACATCATAAAAAGATTGTTACTCATGCATAATATTGTGAAACTGTCTGATTGTCTTACTGAGCTAAGTTGTGAGCACACCCTTTGTATTTACATTGTTTTTAGATGTTGATGCAGGTTACACAGTGGACGACTACGTGAACGCTCCGGCGTATGGTGATGTTGCTGCTCTGGGTGTACAGGCAGGAGAGGACGAGCATGACGCTTCATGCGAGTGCCCTTTTTGCGTGTACCTGTGATTGATTTTATTTATTTGTTTCAATTATTTTCGGTTGAATTTTAAAGAGATGTAATGATATTATATTTTATGATTAGATTTGAATAATGGGATATTTTATTTAAATTATCAATAGATACTCAGTTAATTCTATTTAAAGACTTCCGCTGTATTATTTTTATTCTTATTGTGGTTATGTGCAATGAGTTTGTATGAGTGGACACGGCCTATTCGAGATCCTGGTGTGAACCGTTGGTTCAATGACGGTTCACTCACACCATTCATCAGAATTGGGGTGTGACATGGGGGTCGGACACCCATCGACCCCCGCATCGACCCCCGGCTCTCGGGAAGAACAGGTTATTCCCAGGGTCGGATACTGAGGGTCGGACATACCATCGACCCCCACCATCGACCCTGCATAGAAAAAATAGTGTTTTTCGTAGAATGAGCTGAAAATTTTGAAATTTTACATCGGTTAACGTGCCTACATGATGTATAAATGATTGTCTCACGTATTTTGATGATTTTCAGGCACCCCATTCTCAGGAGAAAATATGTATGGGCGTAGAGTAACCAGGCAGAGCCGAAATGCAGTTCCCCCACCACCACCTGTGGAGGTAACTAGTCAAGAAAATATATATATATATATGCGCAGGGTGATCCGCAAGTTGCACCATCAGTAAATCCAGGTCAAGCAAATCGTACAAACTTCCCACCTCCACCACCGGAGCTAGCAACCGTAGTTATGAACCTAGCACAGCAGCTGCAACAAATGCAACACGCATAGGCTCAAATGTATGTGGCAATGGGGATTATATTCCAGGCCACACATGCTACACCCATGACGACTGGACAAGCCAGTGCAGCACCGTAGGTAACCACCTAGCGCCTCAAATACCTCAACCACCAGCTGCACAGATTCCAGTACCAGGTCCGAAAGCAGCTCAGGTTAATTATCAGTATCCACAACCTATGTTTGGAGCATACCCCCAAAATCAGATGGATCACTCTCAACTGGTTGAGAGATTCTTGAAGATGAAGCCCAAGGAGTTTAACGGTAAACCGTCTGATCCTTTATGGCCAGCACATTGGATCGACGAGATGGAGAGAAATTTTCTTATGATGACTATTACAGAAGAAGAGAAGGTATTATGTGCCACCTTCATGCTAAAAGGCGATGCACATCATTGGTGGAAATCTACCAGGGCCTATCTATTGACCAAGCACGCTCTTTTGACCTGGTCTATCTATAAAGAAGTTTTCTTTGAGAAATATTTTCCCCGAAGCTTCAGAGATTCTATGGAGAAGGAGTTCTTGAAATTATATCAGGGCCAGATGTCCGTGGATGCATATCAACAGCGTTATGAGGAGCTGTTTTTCTTTGCACCACTTAGTATGCAAGAAGAAGACACTAAGACCCGTAGGTTTGTCACAGGACTTAGAGGAAGCTTCAGAGAGCACGTTCTGGGTTTGGAAAAGAAGATATATAATGAATTTGTCCAAATTGCTCGAGTTATAGAATCGAGCCAGAAGGAAAGTTATTTTACACAGAACAGAGGCATAAAAAGGTCAGCTGAAAATGCTTATAACGGAGGTATCAACAAGACATTTAAACCCTTCTGTGCTCAAGGCTTTACTGCTGCATCCAAGACTACCCCAGTAACTCAACAGCAGCTAAAGCCAAATTCTGAAGGTCCGAGATGTTATGGCAAGGGAGTGTCCTAAGCCCAAGAAGCAATTACATCAAGGATGAGTATATGCGGTTACATCCAAGGATACTGTCGCATCACCCGATGTGGTCACAGGTATGACCGAAAACTTTTTAAAGTTGTATTACATTGTATGAGCATGTAGACTAAGTAAAATAAATCATAGGTATCGTACCTATAAATGGCATACTCGCCAGAGTACTCTTCGATTCGGGAGCTACTCATTCTTTTATATCAGTGTCATTTGAAAAGAAGCTGAATTTACCCATCAAAACATTAGACCACACACTACTTGTACGGTCACCGATGGGGTTAGAAGTGGAGTTAAAGAAAGGTTATGGGACATGTCCAGTTCTCATTGGCGAGAAAACCTTATATGCAACCTTGATCCAACTTGGGATGGCAGACGTTGACGTCATCTTGGGAATGGACTGGTTAGCTCGGCATTCTGCGAACCTACTATGCGTCGAAAAGAAGCTAACATTTAAAGACAAAGAAGGAGCAGAATTTAGTTTTACGGGAACCAAACTTTCCCGTAAACGCAAGCTCATACTCTCAGCACTAAAGGCTAAGAAGTTCCTTGAGAAGGGGGCAGTTGGGTATCTGGTATCAGTGGTCGACCTCACCAAGGAAGCACCACAGATGGAAGATATTGATGTCGTACGGGACTACCCCGACGTATTTCCTGAGGAACTACCAGGATTACCAGCCGATCGAGCCACAGAGTTTGTGATAGATCTTATACCTGGAGCCGCACCAGTATCAAAAGCACCTTATAGAATGGCTCCTACGAAACTAAAGGAATTAAAAGTACAACTACAAGAACTACTGGACAAGGGTTATATTCGACCCAGTATATCACCATGGGGAGCACCAGTATTGTTCGTAAAGAAGAAGGACGGTAGCGTTCGATTATGTATCGACTATCGGGAGCTGAATAAACTGACAATCAAGAATCGGTATCCACTACCTCAGATTGATGACTTGTTTGATCAGTTGCAAGGAGCCAAAGTATTTTCTAAGATCGATCTTTGGTCAGGCTACCATCAGTTGAAGACTAAAGATGGTGATATTCCTAAGACAGCTTTCAAGACCAGATATGAACATTATGAATTCTTGGTCATGTCTTTTGGACTAACAAACGCACCAGCAACTTTCATGGAACTTATGAACCGGGTTTTCCATGATATGTTTGATACGTTGGTTATTGTATTTATTGATGATATATTGGTATATTCCAAGGACAAAGAAACCCATATTAAGAACCTAAACGCCGCCCTACAGCGTTTAAGAAAATAGAAGCTATATGCCAAATTTACCAAGTGTGAGTTTTGGCTAAGTGAAGTCGCCTTCCTAGGCCATGTAGTATCCGCTGAAGGAATCAAAGTGGACCCCAGCAAGATCGTGGCTATTGTAAAATGGGAAGCACCAAAAAGCGTTGCCGAAATTAGAAGCTTTCTGGGTCTCGCTGTTATTATCGAAGATTTGTAGAAGACTATTCTCGGATTACCGTACCTCTCACCAGTTTGACTAAGAAAGGTAAAAAGTTTGTGTGGACGGATAAATGTGAGAAGAGCTTCCAGACATTGAAGACCAGATTGATATCCGCTCCGATTTTGACTATTCCCGTTCCCGGACAGCCATTTACCTTGTACACTGATGCGTCAGGATTGGGATTAGGATGTGTGCTTATGCAAGGAGAACAAGTAATTTCTTATGCCTCGAGACAGTTGAAGACACATGAGAAAAATTATCCCACTCATGATTTGGAGTTAGCAGCAGTAGTACATGCTGTCAAGATATGGAGACATTACCTATACGGAGAGAAGTTCCAGATTAAATCGGACCATAAAAGTCTTACTTATTTATTTAATCAAAAGGAGTTGAATATGAGACAAAGAAGATGGCTGGAATTACTGAAAGACTATGATTGTGATATCTAATATCATCCGGGGAAAGCTAATGTAGTAGCAGATGTGTTGAGCAGAAAGGTAATGATAAAATCTCAAGGGGAGGTTAGCACAACTGCAACAATTAATGTGTACTACAGAAATGGTATTCAATCACGGCAATGAGCAGTATGTGATAGATACAACGGGTGGATCAGCCAACCAAGGGTTTATTTATCGGTTTTCAAATATGTTCACTGCATTGAAGATTATACCGGATAAAATTGATGAAGTGAAGACAGCTATCAAATTGGACCCTTACCTGAGAACGGTGCAAGAAGACATCGAAAAAGGTAGGACTAATCCTGAGTTCACCTTGGACAAAGAGAAGGTATTGAAGTACAAAGGAAGGATATGTGTACTCGAAACAGAAAGTGTGGACATTAGACACCGACTGATGAAAGAAGCCCATACCACCATCTATTCAATACATCCTGGAAGTACAAAAATGTATCATGACCTAAAGAAACTATATTGGTGGAGAGGAATGAAAGCAGATGTAGCTAAGTTCGTGTCTCAATGCCTAAATTGTCAGAAAGTAAAGGCTGAACGACAAAGACCCGCAGGACTGTTATAGTCGTGACCAGAACTAGCATGGAAATGGGACTGCATCACTATGGACTTTGTCACAGGATCATGGGATGAAAAGTTATTGTAGACTCCTCGAGTGGTTGACGCAGTTTGGGTGATTGTAGACCGTCTGACTAAGACAGCTCTCTTTATACCGATACGACCTCAGTATACACTGGAAAGGTTAGCAAAGCTGTATGTGAATAATATTGTTCGATTACACGGTGTACCAGAGAGCATTGTGTCCGATAGAGATCCACGATTTAGTTCCATATTTTTGGGAAGGATTGAAGTTTAGTACTGCATTCCATCCACAGACAGATGGACAGTCAGAGCGTACAATCCAGATTCTAGAAGATATGCTACGAGCATGTGTAATTGATTTCAAAAGATCATGGGATGAAAAGTTACCACTGATCGAGTTCGCTTATAACAATAGCTATCAGGCTACTATACAGATATCACCCTATGAAGCACTGTATGGCAGAAAGTGTCAAACTCCTTTATTTTGGAATGAAGTTGGAGAACGTAGTATTGTTGGGCCGGAATTTGTTGAAGAGACTTGTCGCGTGGTTGACATTATCAAGGAAAGAGTGAGAACGGCCCAGAATCGTCAGAAGCAATATGCAAATACTCGACGCAGAGATCTTGAGTTTACCGTGGGTGATAAAGTATTCTTGAAAGTATCGCCTATGCGAGGATTGAAACGGTTCGGACAGAAAGGGAAACTAAGTCCAAGATATGTTGGGCCATATGAGATTCTAGCTAAGCGTGAAAAAATGGCTTACCAGTTAGCACTACCACCATTTATGTCAAGTGTGCATGACGTATTTCATATTTTCCTATTGAAGAAGTATGTCAAGGATCCAACGCACGTTCTGATAGTAGATCTACCGGATTTGACTGATGATTTGACATTTGAAGTAACACCAACTGAAATCACCAGCCGAAAGGTTCAACGACTACGCAACCGAGATATCTATTATGTTAAGGTCACCTGGAGAAGTAGAGACATGGAAGAAATTACATGGGAAGAAGAGAATTTTATGCGAAAGCAATACCCTCACTTATTTGATTTAGAAGGTACGTATAATTTCGAGGACAAAATTTTTATAAGTAGGGGGGAGTTGTAAGACCCATATCAAACTAACCCGGTCATACCACCTTGAACCAGGTTTACCCATCATGGTCGAGCCAAATGGACCAAGGGCGTGAAGGAGATCGTGATCCCAGGTATTAAATCGACCCAAAAACACTTAAATTAAGGGGAGGGTCGCATACCCAGCAAGGGAGGGTCGGACCCCCCAAGACAGAAAGACAGACCCCCAGTTTTATAGAGGGGGTCGGACACTTTAGGAACCAGGGGTCGACGGGATCATTGACCCCCTCATCGACCCCCAGTTGCCGTCAGAAACAGAAATTAGGAAAGTTTTCTAATTTCGGTTGGACTCTTTCCAAATCTCAATGGGACTTATTTTAGGAGTTTCTACTCTATAAATAGGACGTCCCTAAGCCTCTTTCACTCCTTTTACAACCCTAATTGGATTGAGAGAAAGAAAAGAGAAGGAAGAGAAGAAGAAGAGAAGCAAGGAAGGAAAGAAAGCCAAAAAGGAGAAGAGTTGCAGAGAAGGAGTATTCTTCTCAGGTATGGATACTAATTCCATGAGTTTCTACAGACCTTAGGTTGGATAATGAAGAGAGTACGATCTCGGAGAAACCCAAACCATCAACCCATGGTTGGGTTTTCATGGAAACCATGGAGGAATTCATAAAAGCTATGTAGGTGAATGATTCATGGTTTTAGACCATAGAATGTGTGTAGAATGGACTGTAGGAGCAAGCCATAGGACCCCAAACACGAAGAATGGACTGAAAGGAAGAAAATCGATCAAAACCCACAGGGGGTCGCATGGGGGGTCGATGGCCAATCCACCCTACCAGACCTTGAGCATCGACCCCCAGTGTTCGGGAAGTCCAGAATAATGGTGGTCGCACCAGGGGTCGATCATTACTCCTACCCTACCTCCGACCCCCACTTAACAGTATGGTTTTTAAATTCGGAATAAATTCTAATTAAGTTCTATCAACTTTGTTAGGTCTTCTAGCAATATAATAACAATATAAAGGTGATTCTAAAGCTTGGAAGAGGATCTATTAACAAGCTAAGGTGAGGGAACAAGACCTAAACTAATTGGTTAATAATAAACTGTTTTATTTCTTGAGTCCAATGCCATATTGATTCTATGCGTGTATGCTTATATGTGCATTCAACATGTCATCCAATATTTCTATTATTTATTTGTTCATGCATATTTACTTTATTGTTTATAACATGATGATGATGATGATAGGAATAAGCATGTGAATGTTTGTGTTTGGTCAGTGTATATGGTGCGGGTAGGGATGGTATCAACCGGTACTTCGATGCCATTTTTATCGAGGTATATTGTGCCATAGCCTATTCAAGTTATGTCCACTGACGTCGTCGTATCGCCATTACCTTAGCAGAACTATTATGTCGTAGAGTATCAGGGGAGGTGGTCTTGGTCCTTGTAGTCTCTGACTCTACCGGGGGGCCTTAGCTCTATCTCTATGGATGTTCCGGAGGGGGATCTTGGGGTGAGGCCTTGGATACACTGTTTGGCATTAGGATTGGTTAGTTGTGAGCCCAGTTTGCAACCCTAGCCAGCAGGGGTTTATTTGTTGGTATGGTATCAACCGGTACAGCCATGACCGTTTTTCATGGGGTGTATATTGTGCCATTCTGGGTGCATGTGGGGCGACGGTGCTGTTTTCATTGGGCGTTTCCACACACTCGTGTATAGAGGTGCGGCGGCCACCTATCCTTTCTATAGCACATTGTAAACTTTAAATCAGACCAAAGATATGATTTGACTGCATGCATATGTATTGTTGCATTGTTTTGTTTGCTCATTGAGCCATGATGTGTGCTCACCCTTCGATGTTGAATATTTTTTTTAGTTGATGATGCAGGTACTACTGTTGAAGATTATATAAATGCTCCAGCGTACGGGTACGTGGCGGCGATGGAAGTTGAAGATGCATTGGATACACATGACTCCTCTTGCGAGTGCAACTCATGTGTATTCGATTAAATATTTTCTAGATTTCTTTATTTGGATTTATTAAGGACATGTATTTGATATTTATTTATGTCACAGTCGATACAGAATAATTTTGCTATTTAAATATTAATATCACAGTAGATTCTCAGTTCATTTTACTATAAGACTTCTGCTATTGTGTATTTACTCTGATTATGAATGTGGTTGTATGAGGTTTAGGTCAGTCGGATACCATCTGTACGAGATCCTGATTAAACCGTTGGTTTGCTAGCGGTTCATCACACCATTCTGAATAGTACGAAATTGGGGTGTGACATCTTATATGATATATTATAATATATTATACATTATATAAATATATATAACTAATATATAAAAGAAATACATGCACATGGGCGGATGTGACTTGATCCGGACCGGTCAGGGTTGGGTCAAGCAAGACTGGTCGAGGTTGACTGGACTAGCTTGGGTTAACTGGATTGGGCCAAGACTGGGTTGACTGGGTTGACTGGGTTTGGCTGAGACCAACTCTTCTATCTCTATTTGACATCTCATGAGCCATTTCAACTTGCAACTCTACATGGGACCCTTTGACGGCCTTTGTCTAGAATTTTCTACATCCACTTTGAAGAGTATCGAAAATGGAGAATAGTGGCACTTGAATCACCTGATTCGGATGTAGGACGGCCAAGATATGAAGCATGGAAGTTCTATTGATAATTCTGGATGGAAGCTTGCATGGGACCCACTGGTGACTTCTACCTAGAATTCTTCACGTCGATTTTGAAGATGATTGAAAACGGAACACAATGGCACTGGAATCACCTGATTCAGGAGTTGGATGATCAAAATATGATGATTTGAAGTTTGACGATAATTCATGCATGCATCTTATAATAATTACATAAACGCCCTTGTACTTTTAAACCGACTAAAACTGTGATACCTTCCTCATTTGATGTCTGAATTGGGTGATTCCGGTCTCATTTTGAAGATAATTTCACGACTTACAAATCCAAGTAGATAGTAGTCCATGACCCTGCTGTGGGGCTCGTTGAAAAATTGCAAAACCTTGAATTAAGAGCCAGAAATCGTCATATGGATTCACTTAGACTTCTGCATGCTAGGGATTGCAAAAAAAGGATGCTTACACCCTCTGTTCCATACCTTCTTCAAGCTGGTACCATATCAGTGGGGGTTACGGTCACTTCTTGTAGAGGCCACCTCAATTTTCGTTGAGTGCACTTTCTATTGGGAATAGTCCCACATTACTAATGAGATTGGAATCCCATGGTCTTATATATGGAGAGCCCCTTCACTTACTAGTTCGAACTTTTGAGTTGGAAACTTGACATGGAATCAGAGCTCCAGGTTCCCTCTCATGATAACCTTAAAAAAAAAAAGGCCAAGTCATCGAAAGAGGGACGCAAGATGCACAAAAGATGGACTATGGTCACCCAAAGAGGGATGATCACCCGAAAGAGGGACTATATGTCACCCAAAGATGGATCAGTCACCCAAGAAGAGGGACCAGTCACCTAAAAAATGCCATGTAATGCCACATATACTACCACATATACACAACCTAACGGTGGGATCACATGTGAGGGGGAGTATTGGGAATAGTCCCACATTGCTAATGAGATTGGAATCCTGTGGTCTTATATATGGAGAGTCCCTCCACTTACTAGTTCAAATTTTTAAGTTGGAAACTTGACACTTCCCTCTTCTCCATTAGACATCTGCTTTTCTATCCCTTCTTCAAGAAGGGCGGTAAATACAGGTACAGGTTGTCAAAAATGGTGTTATATTAGGTTACTTATATTTAGAACTCTTTGATTCATTTCTTCAGTTCTTGTTGTGAGATTTCAGACACACACCACGTGTTCGATCCAATTTGATGATTTCGTTGGTCCTTTTGCTGAGATGAGACTTCGAAAGGTTGAGCCAGGCGAGGTCTCCATGGTGGTCCTGCTCTCTGTTTGTGCTGAGCTTGGAATCCTCAACTTGGAGAGATGGGGAGATGGGCCCACATGTTCGATTAGAATGCTTGTGAGAAATATCCGGACGGGACGTGGACCAGTATGATGTCGAGGTTGGTCCAACGTGGTTTGAAATGGAGGCCCTTGACCCTTTTCCAACATGAAGAACTGTTCAGTTCAGTTCAGCCCATTTATATAACTTTATTCACGATCCTCTATCCGTGAATGAAGAAGATAGCAGGCAAAGAGTTGTGCTGATCAGGTTGGTGGGTGCATACATAGACTTTTTTTTTTGTTTCTCTGTGACTATGATTCAGCTGTGATGTTATATACGGGTTGCTTGATGGTTTCTACTTGCATATGAAGGCCGTTAATAATAGTTTTCTTTGATATCAAGATCCAACTCTATGAGTTACATCTAAGATTACATGTTCATTGTGGCTTTTTTTCATCTCATCAATTTCTGAAATTCTTTGATATTTAAATAGTCAAAAAATTAACCAATACAAAAAAGCTATATTATTTCCCACCTTTTTTTTATGTATGGGTGAGGACTTATGATCTTGCCATCTAGCCATGTTTCAGGAATGGCAGCTCAACATTGTGAGTTAAAATGTTCACAAATGAGTTACAATCTGTCTAACAGAAGTATAGGTACCTAAAACTGCAACTGTGACACCTAGCAACAAAATCCCACAAATGATCACCAACTCTGAACCGAAGCTCCTTGAACCCTTGAAGATCTTGAGATAGCAGATGCATGGTAGCAAAATGGAGACCACAACACTTAAAAATGCACCAATGAATGCCATTAGGTACCCAAAAAAAGGAATGGATAGTGCTACAACAACATTGCTGATTAACAACACTGTTCTAATGAGGAGGCTCATTGGTCTGCTATTTCGGAATGGACCCCAGTCTTCAATTGCTGTAGAAATTGGGTTGGTCATAATTGCATACTTCGTGAAAGGATTGACTAATGTGGTATAGATTGCTAGCTTTGAGCTAAACTTCCCAAGAGGTAGGTTTAATGTGACTTGAGATTGTACGCCTCCTCCATACATCAGGTAGCCTAAAACAGCCATTGTTCCATAGTTAAGGGTGCAAAGAGTGAAGCAAATGGCCAACACCTGCAAATAGGAAGAAAACCAAGAAAGGGGAAATTCATGATCTGTGCGTAGGACTGATTGTGAGTGTTCAACAACTGAAATGAAACATAGTTTGTACTGAGAAGATGGTAATATTTACCTTGGGGAACTGGGTTTTATCTTTCATAGAAGTGCAAATATCAGGAAACACTGCATGACCACTGTAACTGAAGGCATACAAGCTGATAGCTGTAGGCAATCCAGCCAAACTCAAAAGCTTTCCTTTTTCATGAAATCCAACACCGTCAACTGCACCAGCCCAAGCAACAGAAGCCACAACAACAACAGAAGCAACAACTCCACCAGCAGAGACATAAGCAAGAACACCCAAATTCCTTAACCAAGTCGTGGGCAAGATTGCAAGGGCAGCAAACAGAACAAAACCTTGTTTCCCCCCAATTTTCAGGCCTGCAACTTGGTAACTCATGTTTGGAAACAACTTCTCTAAATTATCACCCTCTAATATCAAAAATTCTGTGGCGATTAGATACAGCTCAAGATACATGAATGTGGATATCAAGGCTTTTCCTTTGTACCCAAAAGCAACCTCACCTATATCAGGATAGGTTTTCACACGTGGGTGTGCATCCATACATCTTCGTAAAAGTAAGCCTGTGAAGAAACAGACCATTGACATGATAAAAAGAAGCAGCAAGCAAAACCATCCTCCTTCAGCAAGTGCGTACGGGATTGATAATATCCCCACTCCTGCATATATAGTATATACGTCAATACCATCACAGTTGAAACAAAGTTTGTGGAAAACCCATTATTAAAAAAAAATTATAAGTAGAGATATGTCCTCTGGCCATTTGGATAAAAGATAAATAACCCATTTTACTGGCAGTGGAGAGGTAAATAGTCCACTTGGAGTACGAAACTATGGTGACGGGATTGAAATGATTCATGCAACATGAAAAGAGAGATTGAAAATTTTGATTCGGACACTAAGAAAAGCTAGTGTTTTTATCAAGATAATGAAATATTAAGGGACCAAATGGCTTGTCCACAATTTTCCATAAATATAGGCAATGGTAAAGAAGAGAAGGTAAAATAATAAAGATTATAATGTTGATTAATTTTGACACAAAAGGGCATTTTTTTCAGGAAAAATTCTGCAGGAAGAGAGAGAGAGAGAGAGAGAGAGAGAGAGAGAGGGAGAGACCTGATAAGGCGTTGATTCCATTGAAACAAGTCCTGAGGAAGGTGGCCCCTTTTTGTGTTTGTTCGGGAACGTGGCTCTGGCTCTCCATGGTCTCCTTCTTGTAAGTTTCCGTCTCCATGGTCTCCTCCTTGTGGGTTTCCGTTCTTGGAATCGGAGGCTTACAGTGACCATGGTTGGAGAGCAGGAGGTGCTTATATAGGAGAGGTCATCTCCTCTGATGATGCGATCGGAGGAAGAAAACTTTGAGTGGATATCCTTTCAACTTTTAACATATTCATTAAAAATGCAAGAAAAAGCACTTGAATTTTCCCCTTCTCTGAGTCTAGTCATTCCTCAAGGCTCCTCTGCTCTCTTGTGATTTGTCCTCCTTTTGGGGTCCTTTTTTTATTCGATATTTTACAATGCGACACCGGTAAATGAGCTCAAAAGTTAGAAGCAAATTGAGAACCAGAAACAATATTCTAATAGAAAAATGAAAGAAAAGAAGAAACACAAGAAAAAGAAGAATAAGGAAAAGATGTTGCATGCAAACCAGATTTTCCTAACAGGATATACATTGTTTTTAAAGATCAGTAAAAACTTTATTAATAAAAAAATTAAAAAAAATGAATAAAAAACTAAAATAGCCTAACAGGATACACCTATTCCCACCTTATATTTGAACCGTTTCTCCGGTGTAAAGACCAACTGGAATGTTCCGTGCATATTTAACATGCCATGTGGTTTTTGCATTCTTTCCCACCTCAGCTGGCTCCGGATTGTGGATCTTGTGGAATCCACTTTTGATGAAAACCCATCCAACGGTTGTCAGTAACCCTTGTTTCAGACTGTCCAAGACACACAAGTTGCATTCAATCAAGTTCTATGGTGAAATCGGCAAGTCAACAAGGATCAGTCCTGCCGATCCCCACTCTATTAAATTTATTTTGATGTATTCAGAATTTGTAATTTAAAAAAAATTGTATTATTTTCAAAAATTATTTATGTTAAGGATAAAAGGAGGTTTACACATAATTATTCGAAAATATAGCATTGAATACATATATGAAATGGCAGGAATTTACTCTCATTACTCTAAAAACTAGTTATACTTAAAAGGATAAAAAAAATGATTATAAATTATTAATTGATATCGTTGGAGGTGAATAATAAGAAAATATCTCTCATATAATCCCAAGTAGAATTCTAAGTGAATAGAAAATCAATGAAATATAAACAAAAAAAAATGGGACGATTTTTCGTATGTGTATCATATATGTACAAGGTCAAAATATTAATTCTTAATTTAATAAAAGAGAGATAATTTAAATATTACCTTTTTTTCCTCTGACAATTGAAAGTACAATTGTCTATGTAGTATGACTGTGTACGTACATAATCATATAAAAATTAAATTTATAATTTATTAAATGTCAATAAACATTTAAATATTTTTCTTACATGATTTCGTTTTATTACCTTAGAGTCTTAGACCTACATCATCATTTATATAGGATCAGCACCCACTTTAATTTTTTTTCATTCAAAAAATATTCTATTAAATTCCGCATGTGATGGTGGTAAAAAGTGGAATACTACAATATATATGACACATAGAGACCCTTTGTTTTTATAGAACCAACAAGGACTTCAATTGTCCTTATCCTTCATTGTGTAAATCAATTAAAGGAGTTAAAAAAAAAAATTACTACTTTTTAATCCTCTTTTTGGGCCAATAAGCATTGTTTCAGATTCAGCCTCCACTAGATAGTTTGGCAAAATAGGGCAGACTCTTATTTGCACCACAAAAACATGATTTATATATTTAACACCTAGTGCATGTGATGAGTCTTCAAAAAAATTAGGAGGGGATGTCAAATATAGGAGAATTGGATAAAAATTACTTGGTTTATTCATGGTGGATGGTGACATATATTACATATGTGAGTGGATGTGTATCCTTTGATAGAGGGGATGATTACAACAAAATAAGAAAGGGAATCTCTTAGGGATAGGAATAACGAAATAAAATGGGAAAGTGATGTATCAGTGATGGAGATTGTGATGTGGCAGTGAGGTTGTTGTTGAGAGACATAATGGGGATAAGAACAATAAAATAAAATGGGAAAGTGATGTGTCAGTGATGAGGATTGTAATGTGGCAGTGGGGTTGTTGAGAGACAGAATGGTGTGAGCTAGATCTCCTCTCAATGAGCCCTATATGCTCAATATTCCCCCTCAAGTTGGGGCATGCAAGAAGATCACAAACGCTTAACTTGGAATGGAGAAAATGGAACTGAACACGGCCAAGGGGCTTGGTGAAGATATGGCAAGTTGCATGTGAGATGGAATGTGAGGGTGGCGAGACAACCAGACTGGATACGCTCGCAAACAATGTGACAATTGATATCGAGGTGTTTTGTCCACTCATGATACATAGGATTAGCCATGATGTGTATGGCCGCCTGGTTGTCACAATAAAGGCGCATGGGAATGGACTGGGGCACACCCAGATCATGCAGAAGGGCACGAAGCCAAATGAGTTCACATGTGATGGTAGCCATGGACCGGTATTCAACTCAATTGAGGACCGCAAAACAGTCTGTTGCTTCTTGGACTTTCAGAATAATGGGCTATTTCTAGAAATGAGATGTATCTGATAGCATAACGCCGTGTGATCGGGCATGCAGCCCAGTCAAAGTCGCAGAAGGCAGTAAGTCAGAGATTGTTCATAGCAGAGAAGAATAAACCTGTGCTGGGAGAAGACTTGAGGTAACACATGACACGCTGCGTAGCATCAAAGTGCGGCTGCCGGGGTATGCACATGAATTGACTAAGGCAATTGACAGAGTATGTGATGTCTGGTCAGGTGATGGTTAGATATAAAAGACATCCAATCAATCAACGGTACCAAGTAGGATTGTCAAGAGCAGTCCTGGTGTCAGGATTAAGTTGGAGATTCTGTTCCATGGGAAATGAGAGCTGTTTGGCCGCAAGTAGACCTATCTTAAAGAGAATATCCAATGTATATTCTCGTTGTTTGATGAAGATGCCAGTAGAACTACAAGCTACTTCAATCCCAAGGAAGTACTTTAAGGGCCCTAAATCATTGAGTTGGAAGCGAAATTATAGAAACGATATGTTAGCGGTGATGGCAGACCCATCGTTGCCGACAATGATTATGTCATTGACGTTCAATAGGACCGTAGTGTATAAAGCGGCCGTTGCTTTAAAAAAGAGAGAGTAATCTGCCAATGATTGACGAAAGCCAGCGTCCTGAAGAGTGTGGTTGAGAGTAGCAAACTAGTTTCGAGAAGCCTAGTTAAGACCGTAGAGAGATTTTTAGAGTTTACAGAATCGTGTCTCTGCTTGTTTGGCATACCTTGGAGGTAAGCGCATGTAAACATCCTCATGTAGGTCCCCATGTAAGAAAGCATTATTTACATCGAACTAATGCATATGCCATCCTTGAGCAATGCCGACAGCGAAAAGACTGCAGATGGTTACTAGTTTAGCAACTGGAGCCAATGTGTCAGTGTAATCGAGGCCCTCTTGCTGAGAGTTTCCATTGGCAACAAGGCGAGCCTTGTAGAACTCAATAGTGCCATCGGCATGGTGCTTGACCTTGTAAACCCATTTATGCCTAATGGAAGATTTACCTGTAGGGAGAGGTTGCAAAGACCAAGTGTTATTCTGTTCAAGGCCTTATTTTCAGCTTCCATGGCATGGCGCTGGTGGGGATGTTTAGAGGCATCCATGAAAGTGCGAGGCTCATGGTCGGCAAAAATAACAGATAAGAATGCATGGTGATGTGTAGAGAAATTATAGTAAGAGAGATAGTTAGAAAGGGGCTAGGAACTATACCTGGGAACACCGACAGATTAAGAGGCAAACGACCAAGGTGACATAATCATGTAGGTGGGGGGGGGGTGAGATTGGTAGTGAGTAGAGCGAGGAGGTTGGAGTAAGAGGGTAACGAAGAAGGGGGGTAGGAGGCAGGGAGGGAGATGGTGGTGGGGAAATGGGCGAAACATTTGGTAGTGGAGTGGGGGCCAAGGGATGGGGAATTTGAAAATCAGGAAGGGGGAGAAGAATGATAGAAGTAGGGACAAGGGTGGGTTTGGGACAGTTGTAGGGAAAGGTGGAGTCGTGAAATACAACATCCTTGGTGACAAAAAGATGGTTAGATCAATGTAATAGACATGGTATCCCTTCTGGCCATAGGGACCAATGAAAATTCAACTAATGGCACGAGGGTTGAATTTGCGATGACTGGGTGCATGGTTGTAGGCATAATAGAGGCACCCAAATATGTGGAGGTGGGCATAGGAAGACACACTACCGAAGATAAGTTCATAGGGAGTTTTGCCGCCAAGGTTGGGGGTGGGAAGTCAATTTATAAGGTAATGCACTTGGAATTGTAAGGCGCGAGCAACCTTGAAAAGGTGGTGATGCTTGTGTTCGACAATGCCGTTTTGTTGGGGGGGGGGGGGTACCCACACAAGAATGATGGTGAGTAATGTCCTTGGAGAAAAAAATTAAAAAAAAAAGAGGACAGCGGTTGGGGAAAAAATTCCATGCCATTACCAGTGCGAATGGCGAGCATTGTGGACTAGAATTGCATTTTCATTTAGACACAAAAGGAGGTGAGAAGTCGGGAGACCTCAGACTTATGGTGCATGAGATAAACCCAGACACTGCGTGGATGATCATCTACAATTGTTACAAAATAAGAAGCACTGACATGAGAAGCCCTTTCATAACTCCATAAATGTCACAGTGTAATATTTGGAAATGACACTTGCACCATTTATTACTTAAGGGAAAGGGGAGACGGGTCTATTTTGCAAAGTGACAAACATCACAAGGGGAGGGGGAAGTTGGAGATGGATGCCCAAGCCGCTGATGCCATGGGATGGAGGATTCATTGTGGGTGATGTGTAAGACCCGTACTCCATAAACCCGGTCTAAACCTTGGTTTTGATGTCGTGACAGGTCTTCCGATCATCACCGGGCCAGACGGGACGAGCGGATGACAAACAGGTATGAAATTGGACCAAAGATGATCGAATCAACATAATTTTATGTTGACCGGTCAATGGTACCGGTTTTGGTACCGGTCGACCGGTCAGGTCTGCGCAGCTAAGTGTGAAAATCCAGAAATTGACTTCTGAGGATCCCACTTTCCTGATTTCGAATCCTGAGACTTTCCTAATCCTAGTAGGGTTACTAAACCCTAAATCTAGCCTATAAATACACCCTTAAGCCTCCTCAAATCCTTTCCATTGTCTCTCACAAACCCTAGAGAAGAGAAAGAGGTTGGAAAGGAGAAGGAGCTAGGAAGAAGAAGAAGGTGCCGCCATTGCCGTTCGGCGAAGCTCACTCTACGCTAGTCAATGGTAAGTGTTTTAACTATTCTTCTTATCCTATGTTAGTTGTGTGGGTGGATCAATACCATGCAAAGTAGGTATTGATCTAAAACCCTAAATTGGCCAATAAACCCTAAGTTGCCGTCAAACCCTAGATTCGAGTTTCGAGATGATGTTCATCGAAACGAGACTTGAATGAGTTGGGGATAACTCTAACTCAATGATTAGACTTAGAATGGATAGGAGAAACTTTGGAAATCCATGGAGGATGATCGACGGCAGTCGAAAACCCATGTATGGTCTTCCGGAGACATACCGGTCGACTATACCGGTTGCACATGGTGCGACCGGTATGTTGCCACCGGTATCCCTCGAGAGGCTGGTCTGTGGGGACCGGTTGACCATACCGGTCGCCAGTCTTCCCCACAGAGCTGCGACCGGTATATGCCACCGGTCAGCTCTGTGAGGGTAGTTTGTAACTTTGTTGGTTTTCGACCAACATGAAACCCTAAGCAATATATTCTAATGAAACCCTAATAACATTGTTGGACTTTGTGACATATCGTTTGGATCTTGCGACGTGAAGCAAGTTATCGAACGAGCGTCAGGTAAGGGAATCTGACCTAAATCTAATAATTAATGGACAGTAAGTTGTTGTTAATCACCTGAATATTTACGATGTGATATTTGTGCATATTCACATGCCATCCTTTACTTTCAGTTATTATTATTGTTCATGCATTGGTAGGAATGTGATTGTTAAGCATGTGATTGTTTTCGTTAGTGTGTGGAGTGGGGCATGGGCCTGGGATCGCTCCTCACACTAGCACTTTTTGTAGTATTTTGTCTTAACATGCTTGGTACGGGTGGGGCATCAGGGGAAGGTCGTGGTACGATGGTCTCCGATATTGATGTTGGCCTGGCCATGGTTATGTGGCATTGTGGTCTCCGAGTCGATGTTGGCTTGTCTACGATGCTTTAGCTCTATCTCTATGCCGTAGGGAGTTATGTTGGGATAGGGTCTACCTACGTATTGTTTCTATCCTAGTGGGTTAGTTGCGGATAGGGCATCAGGGGAGGTGTGGGAATGCCTTAGCTCTATCTCTATGTCGTATCCAAATCAGGTGATTCCAGTCTCATTATGTTCCATTTTTAGTGCTCTACAAAGTGAACGTAAAATATTTTTGGTAGAAGCCTCCGAAGGATCTCATGCAGAATGGTCAATCAAATTATCGATAATTGGTCCGCTTAAACTTTAAAAATTCATAAGTTGACCATTTTACTTCTAAATGAGGTGATTCAAGTTCATATATTCCTCATTTTTAATGTTCTACAAAATGAATGTAAAAAATTTGGAATAGAGGCCATCGGAAAATTCCATGCGGGATAACAGCGGAAATGACCTATGAAATGACAAGGGGAGAAAACCCAGTTAATTCTAATCAGTCCAGTCAACTCAGTTCAAACCAGTTTTGGTCCAACCTAGCTCAACCCATATCAGTTGTCAACCTAAGTCAGTCTCAACCCATTTCGAATCAGTTCATCTATGTGCATAATATTTATATTATATATATATATATATATATATATGTTATTAAATATATGTGTATATATGTATATAATATATATTATTATATGTAAATGATAATCCAAAAGATTTTGAGAAGAAAAAGGAAAGAGGGGAGAGAGAAACGTGAAAGTGAAGGGGGATTTTGGTTTTGGAGATAATCCAAAAGATTTTTGAGAAGAAAAAGGAAAGAGGGGAGAGAAAAAACGTGGAAGAGAATGGGGATTTCGGTTTTTGGAGATAACCCAAAAGATTTTGAGAAAAAAAAAGGAAAGAGAGAGAGAGGAAAAACGTGACTTTTTTAAGAGAATCCAAAGGATTTTGTTGGAGAAAAAACGTGGAAGAGAATGGGGATTTCAGTTTTTGGAGATAATCCAAAAGATTTTGAGAAAAAAAAGGAAAGAGGGAGAGAGGAAAAACGTGAATTTTTTCTAAGAGAATCCAAAGGATTTTGTTGGAGAAAAAAAAGGAAAGAAGAAAGAGAAAACGTGGGGGTTTTTAGGAGTCACGGTTTTAGGGAAGAAAAAAAAAGGAAAAAAAAGGGGGAGAGAGAGGACGTGAAAAGGGAAAGGATTTAGGGTTTCTAGATTTTTTTTTTTTAAAGGGAAAGAAGGGGAAGATAAAAGGGACGTGAGAGAGAGAAGAAGGGAGGAGTTTTCCAAAAAAAAAAAAAAAAAAAGGGAAAAGAAAGAGAAAAACGTGGCTTTTTCTAAGGGGCTAGGTTTTGGGAGAAAAAGGAGGGAAGAAGAGAAAAAAAAGGGGCGGAGAGACGTCCAAGAGGGGAGAAAAAAAAGGAAAAAATCGATAGAAAAGAGAAGAAGAAGAAAATAGAGAAAGAGAGAAGGAGAGAGAAAGAGAGAGAGGTGTTAAGAAGAGAAGATCTAGAGGAAAAAGAGAGAAGGATCAGAGAAGCAGCAAGGAGGATGATGAAAAGATGCAAAGGAGAAAAGCAGAGTGAAGAAGCCTGAGGTAGGAGATCCATCCTTTCTGTCAATTATTTTTTCAAAATCAAAGTATACTGCAAATGCATGTCTGAGATTGGTGTCTAGCATTAGGAAGATGCCTCTGTTAAGATTAGGTTTCTTGAGACAAAATGTTGGCCTCTGAGTCCTCTTTCTGACCATGTACTCGAATTTTATTTTCATGAGCTATATGATTTTATATTGATTTTATAGTACCACTGGCCAGAATCTGAAATAGACCTGACCAGTGTATTTGCTTGTACGTGGGGAATATTTTCGACCAGCCTATGGTCTCTTTTAGGATTAGCTTCCTTGAGACAAAATGTTGGCCTCTGAGTCTTCTTTTTGACCATATATTTGGATTTTATTTTCATGAGCTATAGGATTTTATATTGATTTTATAATACCACTGGCCAGAATCTGGAACAGACCTGACCAGTGTATTTGCCTGTACTTGGGGAATGTTTTCGACCTGCTTATGGTCTTTTTTAGGATTAGCTTCCAAGAGACAAAATGTTGGTCTCTGAGTCCTCTTTCCGATGATATCTTTTAAAAAAAATTTGAGTAAGTATAGTGCCCTATGTACCCATTTTGGTCCAGCCTGACAAAGATGTCATCTTGCTGCGTGTTCCATCATGTTTTGATTGATTCTCATATGCTTTGGTTGTTTCTCACATGCCATATTTGATTCTATATTTGTTCACATGCTATGTTCGGATGCTCGTATGCATACACTACTATAATTGGAATGGTCACACTGCCATAATTGGAATGGTCACACTGCCATAATTGGAATGATCACATTGCCATAATTGGAATAATCACATTGCCATGATTGGAATGCTATACATGCTTATTGCCATATTTGTCTACGACACTTGCTCACATGCTATATTGGATGATTACTGCTATGTTTGGATGCACACTTACCATGTTTGTATTGATTCACATGCTCACTTGCCATTTTTGACTGATTTGTTGCTAAATTTGAATATATTTCCAACACTGCTATATTTGGAATACTACCATTGATATAGTTGGAATATTTTCATTTGTCATATTTGTCTTGGAAAGAGAAAAAATAGCAATTAGGGCAAGATACACCCTGAAATAGAAAGAATTGAACAATTAGGGTAGGAAACCCTAAGATGAAGAGAAAACAATAATTAGGGAAAGTGAAACCCTAAAAATAAAAAATAAACCCTAGAATAACGAGAATAATTAGGGTATGAAACCCTAAAAAATGAAAATCACAATGAAAAGGGATAGGAAACCCTAGAAACCTAAAAATGGAAACAATAAAAATGGTAGGAATTTAGGTCTCATCCCTAGATCCTATTGACAAGAATAGAAATAATTTGGTACACATCCCAAATAAAAATGGTAGGAATTTAGGTCTCATCCCTAGATCCTATTGACAAAAATGGAAATAATTTGGTACACATCCCAAATAAAAATGGTAGGAATTTAGGTCTCATCCCTAGATCCTATTGACAAAAAATGGAAGGATTTTGGTACACATTCCAAATCCGACTCTCACAAATTTCGAACTACGTTTTTAGACTTGATTTCCAGGATTGGAATACGTAGGCAGTTTGAGATGTCTTACACATCTCAGATTCAGTCCAAGACCGAACCATCTTTGGTCCGGTTCACTGTATAATATTGTACATTACATTTGCTTGTTTATTTGCTTCAAAACATGATTGGCTGAACCCTAGGTTAGAATAACTTAGCAACCTGGTTTAGGACATCCCCCATTGAACCCTAGTCATCCAGTTGACCAAGCATAGTCAAAATTAGAATTTAAGAAAAGTTTAGGAGGTCGATATTGATCGGGCGGTTTGGGTGCCTAACACCTTCCCATAACCGTACCCTGAGTACTTACCCGATCTCTTGCAAACCAAAGAACCGATACATTGGGTCACGAGTCAATAGAAGTCTTATCTTAGGGTGAGGCTACATTTTTAGAGGTCCTAGACCTTAATCTAGGTGGCGACTCCAACAGAACAAATCGATCTTCATCGATACGGATACACATTTATCCCGAGGAGGATCACGTCGATTTTCCATTGTCCTCACAACGTCCATAGAGATAGAGCTAAGGCTCCCCGGCAAAGTCGAAGACTACACGGTCCGGAACCACCTCCCTTGATGCCCTACGACATAATAGTACTACTAAGATAATGGACGATAAGACGATGTCAGTGGGCAAGACTTGAGTAGAGATAGAGCTAGAGTCTGGTGACTAGGATGAACCACAATGTCACGTCCTCCCCCTGATGCTCCACTAGCATTAAGTACACTAACCACACACACACAATCACATGTATGTTCCTAGCATCATCATCATCATCATGTAATAGTAGACAGAATTAAATATGCATGAATAGTAATAGCAGAAATATTGGATGCATGTGATATGCACATTACAGACAAGAAATCATAGAATCAAGCATAGCATTAGACTCAATAAAAATAGAAAGTTTACTATTAGCCAGTTAGTTTAGGTTTTGTTCCCTCACCTTTGATCGATGTTTGTTCCTCTCCCAAGCTTTGGAAGTTACTTTGAATCTATTGGGAACCTAAACAATTAATGTATTTAAGTTAGGGTTCAAATTTACTAAGTTACAGTAGTCAAAAACCTTATTTGGTCTCAAAATATACTTGTTGTTATCGTGTGGTTGGACTTGTGGTCAGATCTATGGTCGCAATATATGCGACCACACATTGTGTGGTCAAACCTTGTGGTCGCATTTTATGGGACCACACCCTGCGACCATACCTTTCCTGAGAACTTTTCGAATAGCTGTGGTCGATCATCTAGTCACCCTGTGGTAGACCATAGCTGCGACCATAGAGTTTTGGTTGATTTTACTTCTCATACGAGTTCTTCCTCATGGCTCATCAATGGGATTCACCCTAAGATCATTCTATGGTCTCTAATCATAGTTTTTCCCTCATCCATTATCCCTAACCTATTCTCTATGGTTTTCCATGAAAAACCTATAACCGAATCATTGTATTAGATTTCACGCATCAACTTGAAAATAACCTATTCTATCTGATCTACCTTACAAAGTCATGTCCATACCTTAAGCTTGCTGTAGAGATGGAATTCTTCTCTGTAACACCTTCCTCAAGCTTTCCTCTCATTCTCTTCTTCTTCTTCTCTTCTTCTCTCTTTCTCTCTTAGGTTTAAAGTTTCAATTTGGGTTCTGAAAGAATGAAAGAGGCTAAGCAACGTCCCTTATATAGAGAAAAAACCTCCATATAGAGTCACACTTCAATTAGAAAAGAGTCCCCCTCAAATTAGGAAAATTTTCTAAACACGGAGTCAGTTCAGCATCTTGTGGTCGCACGTGTGGTTGTAGAATCCGTGCTACCACACGTCTAAAATATGCGACCACACGCCATGTGGTCTCATGTGTGTGGTCTCATGTGCGACCACACGTATCGACCACACCCCTCAAAACTACCACCACACGTCCAAAATTTACTGCTTTTTAATTTTTGACTTGTTGTTTCCATACAACTTAATCAGTCAACCACACCAACTAAATTTGACTTGTTGCTTATCTTATCTTGTGGTTTTTTCATACAATTGGTTCACTTGAGCCGGTTATGATGGGAAGACAGGTCACGACACGAGAACGTAAAGTTATACCAAGTTCGTGACGTGCGGGTCTTACAGTATATATGTGAGAATTAATTAAATAGAAAGATGGTAAGATTAAGGTAAATGAAAGTTATTCACAACCAAGATTTATTGGACTTGGTGGACATTGAGATTTCATCTAGGACTTATTGTCACAGTTTACTCCATAGGGGTTTTTTCAAATATTGAAAATTAAGATGAAAAACTTTTATTGAAGGAATTAAAACTATCGGATCTAAATGAAAGGGTATGTATTATGGGAGACCATGTGATACTGATCTATTCCCTGATAAATTTTGAGCAAGTGTTTACAAGAGACTGAGAATATATTTGATCTTGTAGGAAAAGAATTGATATTACAGGCTATAGTATTAACAAAGTGCTAGTTAGTCAGTTCTAATTTAAGTTACCTTCTTGTTTGAGACTGTAGAGATGACATGGTTTCATAACACTCGAGGGAGAGTGATTGTTTTAGGACATTGAGTTGTCATGTTATGGGATGTCAAAATATATCCAAGAAACTTAAAGTTTAATGAGACTACATGGAAATGGCTGTGGAGCAATATGTTGAGATAACAGAAATATTACTAGAGTGTAATGAAATGATTATTAAAATGTTCATTAAGATCGATGCTTCAGCCATAATAATAGAACCAGATGAGGCAATGAAGAGATATACTAGACCAGGTAGATCTGTGATTTCATCCAATTACACGTTGTACTTTAAAATGAATGTTTTTGGTGATAGATAAAATGAAGATCCAATGGTTTTGAGCAAGTTGTCAATAATGAAATTACTCTTCAATGTTTAATGGTCATAAAAGATATGTTGTTGTCTATGAACAATAACGAAACTTGAGATTTTATGCTTTTATCGATGAATGGTGTACTCATAGACTCAAAATGGATATACAAAAAAATATGTGATTTCAGTGAAAGAATTGATTGCTATAAAGTAAAACTTGTAGCGAAGTGGAATCACACAAAGAGAATGAAAGGTATAAACTTCAAATCTTTATGGTCTTAGTTGTATTTTTAGATTTGGTGTTGCATCAGATCGATGTAAAGATCGTTTTGGTCAAAGAAAATCTAGATGAATATATTTATATATTATGATCACAAGATTTTATGGTAAAGAGAAAGAAAATATGTTTTGTAGACTTATAAAGTAAATAGGTATCTAGGTAATGGTATCTGAAGTTTGACAAGATTGTATCTTCTTTCAACTTTGTTGAGATTATCATTGACCATTGTATATATCTATAGGTCAGTGGGAGTGGATTTACTTCATTGTCATGTGTGTTGATGGTTTTTCATTAGCATGTAGTAACATGGTTTACTAGTTGAAAACATCATTTTTCTATCTGATAACTTCGAGATGTAAAAATGTGTGAGCAAGTACCTTTGTACCTGGTATTGAGTTTGCTCATGACAGAAAAATCAAATTCTGGATTTGTCACAAAGTATAAATGTTGTTCGTGTTTTTGAACAATTCAGTATGCATATATAACTATTAAGTTGCGGATGCTCAAATCAGTAAAGGAAACAAATTGACAGAATTGTAGACAAATAATGATATTAGTGTGATACAATGCAGTAGGGAGCTTGATATATGCTTAATGTTGTAATCATTTTATATAACCATTTCATTGAGTGTTATGAGAAGTTTTCAGTTGGACGCTGGTATAACTTACTTGAAAAAAGGGAAAAGGATGACCATGCAGTATATAAGAAGAACCAAGGATTGCATGTTAATTTATGGAAGTAATGACACTTTAGGCTATTTTGATGTAATTCATAATGTTTGCATTGATGATAGAAAACCAACCTCAAAGTTTATTGTTATGGTGATAGAGTTTTGTAACTCTATGTGAAGATAACAAATAAGTTATCTGGTGTAAAAGTTTTTTTTTCTGATTTGGAGGTTGTAGAGTCTACTTCTAAACTATTGAGATGTGTTGTGACAGCGGTTTAGTTGTGTTCTTCTCAAAGAATAATAAGAAATATAATATTTCAAAGTATAATAGAGATTGAATCTCTTCAAGAAAGGAAAAGGTCAAAAGAATTTATATCGTTGTAGATTCTCTGACTAAGGTTTTGTCAGTGGAAGTCTTCAAGGGATGGTATGTCCAATATAAAAATAATTGAAAACAATTAATTTTATCAGAGACTTAAGTGGCTAAAGATCTGAGAATCAGTGGGAGTCTCTAGATATGCTTAATCAGTTGGAGACTCTGTATATTTATGATCGTATTTTCACAGTGCTTACTGTGTTTAATTGTATTGATCATGGTGTGATGGGCACAATTTTGTAACCATGGTTTTGTTTGCATTAGCAGTTGTATTATTACTATTTTGCATACATAATTATATGTTTGACATGTCAAAGATAGACATCAGACAGTATTTAGCCAGATACCAGACAGTATTTAGCCAAAGGACGAACAAGGCAATATTCAACTAGATAAAGACAGTATTCAACCAAGATAAGAGGCGGTATTCAGTTGGAGGAAAAGAACAGTATTTAACCATACAAACAACGACGGTAAGTCAAAGTGCAATATTAATCCAAGCTAGAGGTGGTTTGCCATTAGGCGGTTTGCCATTAAAGGATAATATCAAAGAATAAAGGCAGTGTCTAGCCAAAGTATGGTATTATATTTCTATTTTATTTAATTAATACCATGTTTTAGTTGTCCATAAAGGTTTTGGGACATTTTAATTAAGGTTCTTTAATCAAGTTTGGACTCGCATGGGAGTTTACTTTCATGCCTTATCTCAGGCGATTCATGTATTAAGTAGAAAAATGTTGTGGTTGACAGAAGGTTGTACACCGTATATTGAGATGTATTATCCGTTATTGCTCGCATTGGAAAGCTTGATGGATGTTTCAAAGTTAGTGGTGATTTAGTGTGTTCGATTATATGGCCGCACTGGTTGACGGTAGTTTTGTAATTAATATAGCCCAAGTGGGAGATTTTTAAATTTATATGTGGGCTTAATTAATTATCTAAACCAATTATTGAGTGGGAGTTCAATGAGCACAGTAGAACCGATTTGGTTTGGTTCTTCACATGGTATGAGATAGATTGGTAACCCTATTTCTATTGTGGGAATGGTTTTAGGGTTACAACAGTATTCTATAAATACTGGGTTAGGATCCTCATAGCCACAGTTAATCAGTTCTCTCTGCACCTATTAGCAAGAAATATCAAGATATCCTCTGAAGGCTGTAGAAGACTATAGCCGAGGGATTTCGATCAAATCGTAGAACGTAAAGGAATCAGACTTCACAAACAGTTATGTCTTTATGATTAATTAATTATGATTTTCCCATTGTATTCTAAGGTTCATGTGTGGATTGGGATAGATTTCATTGAAACCCTAATCACATAAAATCTAACGTTTTTTAAAGGACTTGCTCTGTTTTCGCAGGATTCTATTGATGTATAGAGCTATATCAGTGGGGACTCTCACCTCATTGATGCTACTGTAGGTCTATCGAATGGGTCTATGATTCAACTTACATGTGTATATGGTGATCCAATACCGACTAAAGGGCAAACTCAGTACCAATCGACCCCATGAATAGTTGTTGGGTGATTTAAACTCCTATCTATTATTGCAGGATAATCACGGTCGGGTTTCAACTACTTGTCATGATATTCAATAGTTTCGAGATATGTAGCTCATGTGAATTCCTTGATCTTGGTAGTAATAGCCCTAGCTACACATGGTGTAATAAAAGGGAGGGTAATGCTAAATATCCATATCCGTCCGGATCGGGTTTTCTCTAATGAGGGATGGAGGCACACTAATCCCAATGCTGTAGTTCTTGCGAAAAATATTATTGGTTCAAATCATTTACCACTTATCCTATATACAAAAGCGGGTCGATTGAAAGGTCATCACCTTCTCAGTTTGAGTGTATGTGGTTCCAACACCCATCTTGTGAAAGCAGTGGCTGAAAAAGCATGGAATACACCTACCAGAGGGTTTACGGCTAAGTTTATTCAATCGGAATTAGTGACTGGACAATCTTTTTATCAGAAGTGGAATAAGGAGGTCTTTGATCACGTGCAAACTAATATAAAAGTGCAAACTAATATAAAGAGATTATTGCAAGAAATTAGCCATGTTCAAAGTCCACACTATTTGAGGACCCAAAGTCTTGGCTTCTATGGCTTTTGTCAATTATTAGAAATTGAATTTGAGAATGAAATTGATTTATGGCATCAAAAGTCTCGAAGTTTAGAGTATACTAAGGGAGACCATAACTCAAAATTTTTCCAAGCTATGACTATGTAAAAAAAAGGTCTTAGAACCAAATCCTTCAGTTAGAATTGGAAAATGGTGATTGGTCCCATTCCTCGGATGAAATAATCAGCAAAGTCACTAATCATTTTGATAGTAATTTTATTGCTGATCTCATAGATACTGATTCTTTATCTTGGGTTCTAGAAGCAATTCAACCGGCCATCACTTCCACCATGAATGCCACCATCTCCATTGTACCTTCCATGGAAGAGGTTAAACAAGCTCCTTAATTTTGCTAAATGCATCCTTTCAAATCTCAAGGATCAGATAAATTCCAAAAAGCTTTTTTTTTCCTAGAAATATTAGGATGTGAATCATGAGGATTTATATGCATTGGTATGTGATTTCTTTATCTTCGGTATTTTTTCCTCCAAGATGAATGAAACTTTCATTTGCTTAATACCAAAGGTTTGGAATCCTATTACCACTAATCAATTTCGACTGATAACTTTATGTAATGTGATATTCAAGGTTACACAAAGATCCTGGCCACTAGACTCCAACCGATACAAGCTTCTATTATTTATCCCCACTCAGTTAGCATCCGCATCGATCTATTTCAGACAATGTGTATATTGCTCTAAAGCTCAACATGAAAAAGCATATGATCAGGTGGACCGGTCCTATCTTAACGCCATTATGCTGTAATTGGATCTTCATGCTCATTGGGTGGATTTAGTGTGGCATACATTTACAACAGTAAATTATTTGTTGTTATTGAATGGGGTGCCACATGAAAATTTGACACCTTCTAAGAGCATTTGGCAAAGTGATCCTCTACCTCTAGCATTATTTCTAATTTGCTCTCATGGACTGTCCAACTATTTATTGAAGGCCGAATCGGACGGATTGATATCTGGCATTCGAGTGCATAATTGGGCACTATCTATCACCCACTTAATTACTAATTGCAAATGACTGCTAATTAGTTTTTGAGGTTTGATTGATAGCAGTTTGTGCTTTGAAGGATTGTTTGAAAGTTTATGCAGCCGCTAGTCTAAGTGTGAATTTGAAGAAATCATCACTCACTTTCAATCGAAAGACACCTTTTAAAATTACGATGGTTTTCCAAAATTCTAAAGGTTTTTTATAGGACGAGATCTAATAAATCTTGGTTTATTAGTAGACTTTGGCATATCAAAGTCAGTATGACAACGTCTGTCTTATTTCAAAGATATCAATAAGAAGGTATCTCGTAAGGTGATGGGATTGAAGGCTAAATTATTGTCACATACAGGTAAGGAAACCATGTTGAATTTGGTAGCTTTTTCTATGTCCAATTATGCTGGATCCCATTTCGAATTACCTGCATCCCCACACAAAAGGGTTAAGGTGTATGGTTGCAAAAATTTTCCGGGGGATAAGGATGGCAGTTCAAGTTTACGTTGGATTTTATGGAGCTGATTATGCCAATCAAAAGAAATTAAAGGACGATTGGGTTTCCAGGATCTATCTATGCATAATAGGGCCTTATTATCGGAAGTGGCATGGATATTGAAGGAATCTTTGTCCTTTTGGGCATCTTTTATGAAATCTATATATTATCCAAATGGAGAATTTTTATCAGCCAATATTGGTAATCAACCAAATTGGGCCTAGAGATGAATAGTGGAAGGGCGGAATGTCATTAAGAAAGAAAGGATTGCTATGATAGATTGGATTTGAAATCAAATTAATATTTTAAATTGATAATTGGATTTCATCTTTACCGGACTTTCGATTGCAATTCATTCCTTCATCCACTTGTTAAGTTACCATGGTTTCCCAACTGATTGATGCTGATAACCGAACTTGAAAAATGGATGTTCTTTCTTACTTATTTTCTCCATCAGAGGTTGTGAAAATCTTGAAAATCCATTTTCCTTTATTTCCTCATTAGGATACTATCATTTGGGGTGCATCCAGAAATGGAAGGATTTTGGTCAAAACCGTTTATCATTTATTATCAAATTTGGATGTTGAAGTTCTTTCTTTGTGGCCATCCACTTCTTCCACATCTATTCAAACAGTGCCAGAGTCTATTTGGAAAAGAATCCAAAGCTGTCCATCCTTACCAATGCTTCGGTCATTTCTATAGAACTTTTGTGCTTCCGGTTTGGCTACAACTATGGATTTAAGGTGGAGGGACATATTGGTGGATGATTTGTGTGTTCGTTGTGGCATAGCAGAGGAGTTAGTTTCTCACATTCTCTTGGATTGCCCTTTTGCTCGACTAGTTTGGTTTTGGTTGCAATTTAAACTAGAAGGTCCCCGAGTCGATTGTACCACTGCTTCATGAGTTGATCAATGGATGAACATCTTTTTGACCGTAAGTCAAATACAAAGCCGGGAGATCAGGACTCGGTGCTCGTTTATCTGTTCGCATCTATGGCTTCCCAACAATGACTTTGTTTTTTGTCATCAAAGTCTCACTCTATCTAAGGTCATTAAGGTAGCTAAACCGAGTTATCTTTCTTATTGTCATAGCATTCCACAACAGCTACAAGTCAATCCAGTTCACATAGATATTAGTCGGCCACAGAATATACAGCTTTGGACTCCTCTAGCAACATATGTTTTCAAGATTAATACAGATGCCAATTTCATTGGTGAATTAAGGTACAATTGTCGTGATCACAAGGGTGTAACTCTTTCTGTATCTCTGAACCTTCTTGTTTTGTTTTCCCTATATATTATTGGAGAAGCCTTGGTTATTTGGGAGGCTCTATTGGTTGCAACGAATGAAGGGGTAGAGCGGATGATTATGGAATCTGATAATTAACAGGTGGTGGATTATCTACTCGGTAAACTAGGGACTTCATTGTTTTAGTGCAATGGGATCATTAAAGATATTGTCCACCTTCAATTGTATTTTGAAGATTGTATTTTTGGTTTTATTTCTAGGGAGCAAAACAGTATTGTTGACTCCCTTTCGAAAAAGGCCCTGTCATTAATGTGTTCGATTAGAATGTGCACGAGAAACATCTAGACGTGGATTGCTATGATTTCAAGGTTGGTTCAACATGATTCGAAATGGAGGCCCTTGACCTTTTTTCCAACATGAAGAACTGTTCAGTTCAGCCCAATTATGTAACTTTATTCACGATCCTCTATCCGTGAATGAAGAAGACAGCGGGAAAGAGTTGAGCTGAGATTGGTGGGTGCATCCATAAAAAAAAAAAAAAAATTTCCTTTCTGACTATGATTCAACAGTGATGGCACTTACGAGTTGCTTGATGGATTGTACTTGCATATGAAGGCCGTAAATAATAATTTTCTTTGATATCAAGATCCAATACTAGAATTACAGCTAAGATTACATGTTCATTATGGCTTTGTTGATCTCATCAATTTTCTTTAATTCTTTGATATTTAAATAGTCCAAAAATTAAGCATGCTATATTATTTCCCACCTTCTTTAATGTATTAGTGGGATCTTATGATCCTGCCATTTAGGCATCTCCGAGGAATGACAGCTCAACATTGTGAGTTAAAATGCTTCACAAATGAGTTACAATCTGCCTAACAGAAGTATAGGTACCTAAAACTGCAACTGTAACTCCCAGCAACAAAATCCCACAAATGAACACCAACTCTGAACCGAAGCTCCTTGAACCCTTGAAGATCTTGAGATAACAGATGCATGGCAGCAAAATGGAGACCACAACACTTAAAAATGCACCAATGAACGCCATTAGATACCCAAAAAATGGAATAGATAGCGCTACAACTATATTGCTGATTAACAGAACTGTTCTAATAATGAGGCTCATTGGTCTGCTGTTTCGAAATGGACCCCAATCTTCAATTGCAGTAGAAATTGGGTTGGTCATAATTGCATACTTTGTGAAAGGATTGATTAATGTGGTATAGATTGCTAGCTTTGAGCTAAACTTCCCAAGAGGTAGGTTTAATGTCACTTGAGATTGTACAGCTCCTCCATACATCAGGTAGCCTAAAACAGCCATTGTTCCATAGTTAAGGGTGCAAAGAGTGAAGCAAATGGCCAACACCTGCAAAGAGGAAGAAAATCAGGAAAAGGGAAATTCATGATCTGTGGGCTGAATTGATTGTGAATGTTCAAAAACTGAAATGAACCATAGTTTGTACTGAGAAAATGGTAATATTTACCTTGGGGAACTGGGTTTTATCTTTCATAGAAGTGCATATATCAGGAAACACTGCATGACCACTGTAACTGAAGGCATATAAGCTGATAGCTGTGGGCAATCCAGCCAAACTCAAAAGTTTTCCTTTCTCATGAAATCCAACACCGTCAACTGCACCAGCCCAAGCAACAGAAGCCACAACAACAACAGAAGCCACAACACCACCGGCAGAGACATAAGCAAGAACACCCAAATTCCGTAACCAAGTCGTGGGCAAGATTGCAAGGGCAGCAAACAGAACAAAACCCCGTTTCCCCCCAATTTTTAGGCCTGCAACTTTGAAACTCATGTTTGGAAACAACTTCTCTAAATTATCACCCTCCAATATCAAAAATTCTGTAGCTATTAGATAGAGCTCAAGATACATGAATGTGGATATCAAGGCTTTTCCTTTATATCCAAAAGCAACCTCACCTATATCAGGATAGGTTTTCACACGTGGGTGTGCATCCATACATCTTCGTAGAAGTAAGCCTGTGAAGAAACACACGATTGACATGATAAAAAGCAGCAGCAAGCAAAACCAACCTCCTTCAGCAAGTGCATATGGGATCGTTAATATCCCCACTCCTGCATATATAGTATATACGTCAATACCAGCACAATTGAAACAAAGTTTCCAATATTAAAAAAAATTATAAGTAGAGATAAGTCCTCTAGCCATTTGGGTAAAAGATAAATAACCCATTTTACTGGCGATGGAGAGGAAAATTAGTCCATTTGGAGTATGAAACTTTGACAACTGCATTGAAATGATTCATGCAACATGAAGAGAGAGATTGAAAATTTTGATTCAGACTCCAAGAAAAGCTAGTTTTTTTTTTTTTTTTTTCCTCTAGATAATGACATATTAAGGGACCCAATATCTGGTACACAATTTTCCATAAATATAGGCAATAATAAAGAGGAGATGGTAAAATAACAAAGATTACAATGTTGATTAATTATGACACATAAAAGGGGCATTTGTTATAGAAAAAATTCTGCAGGAAGGAAGAGAGAGAGACCTGATAAGGCGTTGATTCCATTGAAACAAGTCCTGAGGAAGGTGGCCCCTTTTTGTGTTTGTTCAGGAACGTGGCTCTGACTCTCCATGGTCTCCTTCTTGTAAGTTTCCGTCTCCATGGTCTCCTCTTTGTGGGTTTCTGTTCTTGGAATTGGAGGTTTACAGTGACCATGGTGGAAGAGCAGAGGTGCTTATATAGGAGAGGTCATCTCCACTGGTGATGCGTTTGGAGGGAGAAAACTTTAGTGGATATCTATTCAATTTTTAACATAATCATTAAAAATGCAAGAAAAAGCACTTGAATTTTTCCCTTCTCTCAGTCTAGTCATTCCTCAATGCTCCTCTGCTCTCTTGTGATTTGTCCTCCTTTTGGGTCTCCTTTTTATTCGATATTTTATATTGCGACACCGGTTAATGAGCTCAAAAGTTAGAAGCATATTGAGAAACAGAACCAATATTTTAATAGAAAAATGAAAGACAAGAAGAAACACAAGAAGAAGACGAATGAATAAAAAAAGATGTTGCAAGTAAACCTGATTTTCCTACATTGTTTTATTAATAAAAAAATAAGAAAATAATATAAAACTAAAACGGCCTAACAGGATACACCATTTTTTTTTTTTTTTTTTTTTTGTGAAAAGGATACACCTATTCTCACTTAATTATATTTGAACCGTTTCTCCGTTGTAAAGGCCAACTGGAATGTTTCCTGCATATTTATCATGTCATGTGGCATTTACATTCTTTTCCCACCTCAGCTGGCTCTGGATTGTGGATCTTGTGGAACCTACGTTTGATGAAAATCCATCCAACGGCTGTCAGTGTCACCTGTTCCAGCCTGTCAAGACACCCAGGTCATAATCAGCTAAGTTCTATGGTGAGATCGGCAAGTCAACAAGGATCAGTGCTGCCGATCCCAACTCCTAAATTTATTTTTTGACACATTTTCTGAACTTCCAATCTTTTTCTTTAATTGTTTTTTCTATTATTTTCAAAAGGTTTTTATGTCAGGGTTAAAAGGAGGTTTACACAAAATTATTTGAAAATATAGCATTGGAATACATATATGAAACGGCAGGAATTTACTCTTACTATAAAAATTAGTTATATTTAAAGGGCAGAAAAATAATTAAGGTTATAAACTATTTGATACCATTGGAGGTGAATAATAAGAAAATCTCTTTCATATAATCGGAAGTAGAATTCTAATTAAGTGAAAACTCTAAACTCCAAATAAATGGGGATTTGTATATCCGTACTAACATTTGCAATGGAGTAACATGAAGACTGTTTTTAACCCCCAAAAAATAAAAATGGAGACCAGTACCATACAATTCACTTATTTGTGTAAGGAAAATAAGACACCCATAATCATGTTTTAAATAACGTTTTCTCTTTGTGAAGTTTTATTCGTTGTTCAATTATGGAAAATCAATGAAATATAAAAATAAAAGAATGGAATCGGTTTTTGTACATAGATCATGTATGTACATGATCAGGAAATCAACTCTTCATTTAATAAAAGAGGGATAGTTTTGATATTATCTTTCTTCATCTGATGATTGAAAATACAATTGTATATATAATATGACTATATATGTATCGATCATATACAACACCTTTTGCAATAAAAAATTAATAACTAACTTTATAATTTTTTAAATGTCAATAAACATTTAAATATTTTTCTTACATGATTTTGTTTTATTACCCTAAACCTACAGCATCTATATATGTGTGAACCTTGGGGATCAGCACCCACTTTCATTTTTTTTCATTCCTAAGAAAAATGTTCTATATATTAAATTCTGATGGTGGTAAAAAGTGGAATATTACATTATCTATGACACGTATCAACGGAGAATTTTTTTTTTTTTTTTAAAGAACCAACAAGGACTTCTATCAGCCTTATCCTTCATTGTGTAAAACAATTAAAGGAGTTAAAAAAAAATTACTAATTTTTAATCCCCTTTTCTTGGCCAATAAGTATTGTTTCAGATTCAGACTCCACTAGTAAGTTTGGCAAAAATGGGGCACCGCTGTTATTTGCACCACAAAAACATGATTTATATATCCAACACCAGGTACGTGGGATAGGTATTTGGAGCATTGGGAAGAGTAGTTTGGATATTTTATTTTGGGGGAAATTTATGTGGACCTTCTATTCACAATTCGTTTATTACGTAATAATACTTTGTGTGTTTTAGATTTACACTTAAATCCATAAAAATAACAGAGTTAACAAACTTGATAGTCTATAGGAAATACCTTCACACTATTAGTACTGCATAACCGTGTACTAATTTCACTTGTTCCTCATTTCTTTTCTTTGTCTTCAGCTCAATCTCACCCGCTGACGAGCTGCCAATAGCTAAGAAAAAAGGAGGAAGGTAAGGGCGGGAGCCCCCATAGACGGAGGAGAGGATGGAAACTGAAACTCACCTGAATACTGCTGAGTTGAGTTGGGATTCAACTCTAATTCATGTTTTCAAATTGAAATACGGGAAGAAGCAGAACCATCATTGTTTAGATGGTATCCCAATTCTGCTTCCCACCTTTACCCTCTTCTATGAAACACTAGATCCAAGATTAAAACAGACGATTGAAGTAAAATTGAAGCAACACGTGAATCCAAAGAGACTCCTCTTCTTCCAACCTGTGAAACCCTTCTTCTTTCTCGTCGGAATGTTGTTGCAGGCATGGTGCTGGGGTTGGACCCTTTGAGGCACCACCGTTTGATCCTCCGACGCCTGTAAATTGATCTACGTGACCAGGCTGTGAAACCCGCACCTCTTCCCATCCTTCCTTTCACCTTTAATTATTCACTTGATCTCTAAGATGTGCCAGAGAACAAACTGGAGAGTTCTCTGCGGAATGGTTTAATACGGAATGGAATTTCAATATTAAAGTCCCACATTACCCCCTCTCTCTTCTTAGTTCTCAGTTTTCCCACTATGCTTAAAGCTTTTGGAGCCTCTAAGCTCCTTTGTTGAGTTGGCAAGATTTCTGATGGCTTAATCAAAGACCCACTCGCACAAGCTCTCATTCATCTCTATACCATCTCATTTGGAAACTCTTTTTTGGCTTCCTCTCTTCGGTCCCTATTCCTTTCACCGCCAAAGAAGTCTTCAAAGAATATTGCAAGCAAGTTCTTCACCAACTTGAGGCACCCAAGATTTTGGGCTGCCTTGATGTTGTAAGCTGACTTCGGCTTATAAAAATAATGGATCTAAAAATAATGGATCGTGAGAGTGTAAGATACGACAAAATAGGTCAAAAAGGATCAACGTGAAGTGCGGAAATAAATTTTAGAATTTTTCTTTAGATTGTAAGATCAAAAAGAAAATAATTGATGGAAATGAAGGTAAAGTGACTTACTTCTCTTCTAAGATGTAAATCAACTCCAAATGTGGTCTATAACTCTTCTAGGATATAGGTGAAGAATAAAATTCGAACTCTTCTAGCTAGGATGGAATGAAACTTCTTCAAGTTTTCAAAGGCTTAGACTCAACTCTTCTCGGATAAGTCTGTAGCTCAATGGATTTGCAACTCTTCTAGGTTGCAAATAAGAATAGGAAAGCTCTAACTCTTCAAGGTTAAAGTGAAACTCTTTTAGGTTTCAAGATGAACTCTTCAAGGTTTAAAGGAGAAGATAAACTTCAATCCAAATTTCATTCACCAAATCATCTTCTTCTATAACATTAGAATAAGCCACTATTTATAGGCTTAACAAACCCTAAATAACTCAAAATAATCTCAATCATCTCCTATAATCCTAAGGCTGAGATTTACATAAATGATTTAAAAAATTCAATACATAGAAACTTGTCTCAATATATTGATTCTTATTCTAAGGCATAGAGACTTATTTTAATGTGTTAACTCTTATTCCAAGGCATAAAATTTTGTTTCAAGAAAAAGACTCTAGAAAAAGTTCTTAATCAATCCATATGAAGAGTCAATTTGGTGGAGAAGGTCAAAGAAGCTTCAAGAAGAATTTTCACATTATCATCCACTAAATCACATGAAAAGACTGTTATGTGTTGAAAATTGGTTTTCACAACATAGACCATATGGGTTGGTCCAAACTTGATTGTGCTAGTTCCAAAATGAGTTGTAGTGCTTGTGAACCATGATTTAAGCTTAGGCTTTGGTTGGGTTTTGCTTGATTATGGCTGACCTTCTAAAAGCATAGGTTAGCCCACTTGAATAGAAAGTTGGTTAGGACAGTCACTTGGGTGTAGACGTGGGCTACATTACTTGATCTTTCTCTCTGGGTTGCTTGGAATATTGAAGTTGTGATGTAAGACAACCTAAGCTTATGAAAATAATAGATCGGGAGAGTAAATTACACGATGTCCAAACAAGTACCTATGTGAAGAATTGACATATTTTTGCGACGTCAGAAGAGTGAATGTAACCTCTTCAATACAGGCCAGAATGATCTAATTTTAGTGGTAAATGAAATATAACTCATGGGGCTATAGGTTTTGTGAATAATGATTTCCTAGATTAGATTCTGAGTGGAAAATATACCAAAATAGATAAAAGTGACATGAAGTGCAACAATTGATTTTGGAAACCACGCTAAAGTCAATAGCCTTTTCTATTTCCAAATGTGCTGGACCGCATTTTAAATATTTACTTGCATCCCAGCACAAAGCATTGCGGCGTATGGTTGAAAAAATTTTCTGGGGCGATAAGAATGGTAGTTCAACTTTACATTGGATTTCATGGAACCAATTATGTTGATCAAAAGAAAAGGAAGATTGGATTTTTAAGATCCATCTATGCATTATTGGGCCTTATTATCCAAAGTGGCATGGAGATTATTATTGAAGGAATCTTTATCATTTTAGTCATCTTTTATGAAATCTATCTATTATCCAAGTAGGGACTTTCTATCGGCCAATTTGGGCCTAGAGAAGCATTGTGAAAAAACAGAATGTCATTAAGGAATGATTGCTTTTGTAGATTGGATTTGGAAAATCAAATTAAAATTTGGACTGATAATTGGGTTCCATCTTTACCAAATTTTCAATTGCAATCCATTCCTTCATCCACTTGTTTGGTTGCCATGGTTTCCCAACTGATTAATGCTGATAATTGTGTTGCACTTTGGATTGTAATTGTCGGCAACTCGGCCAACTCGGACCAAGTTTGATGAGGGAGAAATACTGGTTAATCATACAATGAAAGAAAGAGAAAGAAGAGAGAGAATCAGAAGAGAGAGAAAGAGGTTGAGGGCCAGCCTGGCCGAGGCCGAGGGCCAAGGCAGCCAGCCAGCAGGCCAGCCTCATGGCAAGCACAGCCCACAGCCAGCCTGGCCAAGGCCGAGGGCCATGTGGCCGAGGCCGAGGGGCAAGGCAGCCAGCCTGGCCGAGGGCCAAGGCAGGCCGAGGCCATGGGCAAAGCAGCAAGGCCGAGGGCCATGGGCAGTGGCAGAGGGCAGTGGCCGCACAGCAAGGCCGAGGGCCATGGGCAAGCAGCAAGGCCGAGGGCCATGGGCAGTGGCCGCACAGCAAGGCCGAGGGCCATGGGCAAGCAGCAAGGCCCGCAAGCCATGCCACAAGCTAGGCCCAGCAAGGCCCATAGGCCTTGCCGCACGACTTGCAGCAGCAAGGCCCGCAGGCCAAGCAGCGCATGCGCATGCCGCAAAGTGTTTGAGAAATTGTTTAGAGAGAGAAAGCTTCTCTTGTTAGAGAGAAGCACCTCTCGTGAAGAAACGATGTCTGCAGGGTTTTGTTAACAAAATGTGATTTCCAGAGGCCATTTTTAAGTTTCTCAGGGGTATTTTCGGAACAAAAGATGTTGAAGATGCGAGATCGGCCGCCCAGATGGAGCCACGCCTTCAAGATTCCAAATCGGTGGTTCTTGTGAAGGCGGGGGCTAAGGTGCTTCTTAGTCGGCGTCGTCAGATACTCCCGCGCATAAGATGATTGGCCAGACGCAACGAATAATCATGCACCGTGTCACATGGGAGCAGAGCCATGATTATGTGTGACACACGCGCAATACGGAAGCGGGACAGATCCAGATCTAAAGGTTGTCGTTCAAGCTGATTTTCGGAGACGCGAATTATTCAGATCGAGGGATCAAGTTCGATCCCGCCATTTCTTCTCTGATCCGACGACAGATTGCATTGATTCTCTCCTCAGCCAATCAGAACGCAACACCCAAGCGGCGCGGCGCGGCTACGGTGCTTCGCAGGTGCATTAAGTGAGGCTTAAAGATTCTTTTTTAAATTTTCCTATTGGTCGAACTTGTTTTCCTCATAACTTGGCCATCCGGAGGCCAAATCCGACGATCCAAATTGCTCCGAGCAAGGTTTTACATTCTCTATCAATTGAGAATGGTTAGAGAGCTGCTGGCCGCGTAAAACAGAGGGAGAGAGGCAATTTTGAGGAGAAAAGCTTTATTTCTTGATTTTTTAAAGATTTCTGGCTTGGGGAATTGAAAACAATCACTCATCCTCTCTATTCGTGCCCATGCCGATGCACTGCTGTGATTTTTGAATGATGGTGAAGCTTCTTTGCATATGGCTCGTGATTGGTTGATTATCAGAAGAAAATGAATGCTGCATATGACTTCAGGTGCCAGAAAACATCAGTTGTGAGATTTTCTATACTCCCTTATTATTTATTGGATTAATGTATTGTATGCTGGAGTAGGTTAAGAAAGTTGAATGCCTACATTGTATGGGAGTTTATTGTATGCTAGCTTAGGCAAAAAGAATATTGAAAGCCTTGCTAGTTTGGGATTTAATTGTAGGGCATCTCTATAAGCCCCAAAATCTATCTGTTTTAATTTGTGTTCAGTGGGTGCAGGACACTGGCTGAAATAACCTGAACCTTGGCAGTGTTTGCCCTCTCAGTTTTATGCTGAGAAAATTTAGGATGATTATCCTTGTCCTGTAAAGGGCTAAAAGTTGAGTATTGAGTAAATACGAAGCTCATTGGGCATTACTCCGTGGATTAGCCATCACTCACTGTGGTGGTGAACCACGTAACCCCTCTGTGTTGTGGAATATTTTGATTATGTATTTTGTGAAGTGCGTGGAATGAACTGCATGATGGGTGTGCAAATTCGATAGACCTTGCCACTGAGTGGTAGCGAGGTAGATTTGCATACGATTGTGTGTGGGACAGTCTGGCTCATCATCAACACTTGGTAGTAAGAAAAAATTCAAAGGGAAGAGTTTTCACACTGATTTACCCCCCCTCTCTCTGTGTCATTCAAGGTCCATCAATTGGTATCAGAGCACCAGGCTCAGTAACAGCTAAATCAGCATCTGAGAGATCAGAAGGTAACAATGGCACCAGGGGAAGGCTTTCATAAACCCCCATTGTTTGATGGTACAGACTTTGTATTTTGGAAAAGGAGAATAGAGATTTATCTGGGATCACTTGGGTTTGATGTTTGGGCTGCAGTTGAAATTGGCTACACTCTACATGATACAATCACTCCTAGTCCAACAAATAAAAAGAATTTTGAGAATAACAGAAAGGCACTCAATGTCATTCAAGGTGGTCTGACAAACAGTGAATTATCCAAGGTCATGGATTGCAAGACTGCAAAGGAGGTCTGGGATAGATTGATAAATATCTATGAAGGAGACAAAAAGATCAAGAAAGTGAAACTGCAAACATTCAGGGCTTAGTTTGAAAACCTGAAAATGAATGAGGATGAAACTGTTGATCAGTACATGAACAGAGTAAATGAAGTGGTTAACTCCATCAGAGGACTTGGTAAAGACTTAAAAGATTCTGTTGTTTGTCAGAAAATATTACGGTCTCTCACATCCAAGTATGAATCAAAGGTTTCTACTCTTGAAGAAACTAAGGATTTGGATGAAGTCACCATAGATGAAATACATGGAGCATTGACAGCTTTTGAGATGAGAATAGACCCTGGAACTACTGTAGACAAGCAAGTAGCTTTCAAGGCTATGAAGAAGCTGAAAATTTTTGAAAAACAAAATGAGGAAGAAAGTGAAGATGAGGCCACAGCTCATTTCACTAGAAAATTGAAAAAAGGTACAGGAAATATAAGAACAAGTTTTCATTCAAATGCTTGAATTGTGGTAAAGTTGGACACTTCACTGTAAAGTGCCCAATGAAGAGTAAGTTTGACAGTGATGATGAAGAGGATAGAAAAAGCAAGTTTAAAGGAAAGAAAAATTATAACTTTAAGAAAAACAAGTCCAACAAAAAGAGTTTTATCTCTAAGAAAAAGCACTGAAACTTCAGATGATGACTCTGATGAAATCTCTGAAGATGAGCCTAGTGAGGCTTTGTTCATGGTTACATTGAAGATCAAGAAAAGAACATAGATAAAGAAAAAATTGTTAATTCTATCTCAAGTGGTGATGAAGAAAGAGACAATGAAGATAAATTTTCAAGCAGTGATGAAGAAGGTGAGATAAACTTTGAGGAAGAACTTGTTGCAGTCATGAAGGAGCTCAGAAAGGAAAGAAAGCATAACAAGCTTGCCACTCAAGAAGCCAAAAAGCAAAAACAAGTGATTCAAGAACTGAAAGCTCAATATGAAGAGTCCAAGAAAATTATAGAAAATCTCAATACTCAGCTTAAACAGGCATCTGTAGACTACTCCATGGTGTTGAATGAAAATGCAAGTTTGAAAGTTCAACTTGAAGAACAACTTCCTATGGTTGATCGATTTGAAGAAATTGAGAATGAGTTTACTCTTCTAAAGACAAAGTAGTAGAGTATGAAAAAGAAGAGGTTGAGAGACAACAAAAATTATCTCAACATGAGGAATTAAATAATTCTACTCCAGTGCATCCTAGTAGTAATAAGCTTGAAAGGGTCATCAATGCTCAAAGACCTTCCCACATTAAGTTGGGCCTTGGTTTTGATAAAGGAGAGACATCAAAAATTACCAACTCAAAGGGAAAATGGCCTATATCTTTTGTGAAGGAAAATGAAAAAGGTAAGGATCCTATGGTTCATTGTCAAGGAGGAAACAAAATCCCTCTCTCTAAGATTAACTATGCAAGACCAAGACAAAATGCATGGCAAGGCAAGAGAATGGAGCATGACAATTTCTATAAAGAAAATTATCCTAGTGCACCACATAGACAGATGAGATACATGACAACTGCAAGGCCAAGACCTTATTTTCAGGGTTACTGCTACAGATGTAACAACTTTGGACACAAAATTGCTACCTACAAATTTAACATGAGAGATGTAAAATTTGAGAGTAGAAATCAATTTTCTCTCCTTGAAGAGAATTTTGTTGAATGTTACAACTGTCACAACTTTGGGCATATAGCAAGGAATTGTAGAATCAATTTTCCCCCTATGCCACCTTTACAGAGACAGCATAACAGAACAAGAAGAGAGGCTCCAAAGCAGAAACATGTTGAGAAGGCATCATCACAGAAGAGAGTTTGGGTTCAGAGGGACAGAACAGAAAGAGATAGCTCTTTGGTTGTGCAGATAGCTTTTAAAGCACAAGACAACTCTACACTATGGATTCTTGACAGTGGGTGTTCTAGTCACATGACTGGAGACAGTAAAAGGCTTCAGAAGCTTCAGCATTATGAAGGAGGTTCAGTTAAATTTGGCAACAATGATGGCGCCAAGATAGTTGGGAAGGGAAGTATCAGTCTCAATAATGGAAATATAACATCCCGTGATGTCCTCTATGTTTCAGGTTTGAAACATAACTTATTGAGTGTCAGTCAGATTTGTGATAGGGGTCACAAAGTGATTTTTAATGATCAAGGATGTGAGATTCGAAAGTCTGACAGTGGAAAGTTGATGGCATCAGGAAAAAGAACTTCTAGAAATCTTTATATTTTGTCTGAAGATTTTGAAGAGAACTGTATGATGAGTCAAGAAGAGGAAACATGGCTATGGCATAAAAGGTTGGGACATATTGGCTTTGGAAATCTGTCAAAAATATCTAACAAGAATGTTGTAAGAGATATTCCTTCATTGAAAAAGCCTTCCAATGATATTTGTGCATCTTGTCAAAAGGAGAAGCAGACAAGAACATCATTCAAGCCTAAGGAGTACCACACTACTCAACCATTGGAGATAATTCATACAGATCTATGTGGACCAGTGAGAACACAGAGCATTGCAAGAGAGAGATACTTCATTCTGTTTATAGATGACTACTCTAGAATGACTTGGGTAATGTTTTTGAAACATGAATCAGAGTCTCTAGCTAGATTCAAGATCTTCAAAACTCAAGTTGAAAATGAGACAGGGAAGAAAATCAAGTGTTTAAGATCTGACAGGGGAGGAGAGTACACCTAGATAGACTTTGCAGAGTATTGTTCTGAGAATGGCATCAAGAGACAGACTTCAACTACTAGAACACCACAGCAAAATGGTGTTGCAGAAAGAAAGAATAGAACTGTTCAAGAGATGGCCAGGACTATGTTAACTGAAAATGACATGGGGAATAAATTCTGGAGAGAAGCAGTGCATACAGCAATATATGTTCAGAATAGGTGTATGTTGAGGCCACATGAAGACAAGACACCCTAAGAACTATGGTTTGGTAAGAAGGCCACAACAAAGCACTTCAAGGTGTTTGGTAGTAAGTGTTATATCAAGAACACCAGTCATGGTCTAGGAAAGTTTGATGATAGGGCTGATGAAGGAATATTTCTTGGCTACTCCACCTCTAGCAAAGCTTACAAATGCTACAATAAAAAACTTGGTAAAATTGTTGAAAGTGCAGATGTGAGAGTTAATGAGCACAAGAATTCTCCTACAGGATCAAATAATGAGGTTCCTATTTTTGAAGACCTGGACAATGAGCAGAATGACAATGAAACAGAAAAGGAGCAGGATGTTACAAATGTGTCAAGATAGAGAGCTGTGGTTGAGACAGAAGAAAGAGAAGAGCAGTCTGATTCAGAGGCAGATAGGCAGAACAAAAGTGGCTCAAGAAGGGTAAAAAAGAATCATCCAAACCAATTAATTCTTCGTGATTCATCTGCTGGTATGCAAACAAGGAAGGTGAGACAACCAAAACAAATGTTTTCTTTATTATCTCACATTGAACCAAAATCAGTTACAAAGGCATGTGAAGATGCTAGTTGGCTCAAGGCAATGAATGAAGAGTTGGATCAAATAGAGAAAAATAAAACTTCGGAATTGGTGCCAAGGCCTACAGACAAGAATGCTATTGGCACTAAATGGGTCTACAGGAACAAGCTCAATGAAGATGGAAAAATTGTAAGGAACAAAGCCAGATTGGTTTGTAAAGGATATGCTCAGGTTGAAGGTATTGACTTTGAAGAAACATTTGCTCATGTTGCTAGGTTGGAAACTATCAGGATGTTTCTTGCATTTGCTGTATACAAAAATTTCAAAGTTTACCAGATGGATGTCAAGTCAGCTTTCTTGAATGGTGACTTGGAAGAAGAAGTGTATATAGAGCAACCAGAAGGATTTCAACTGAGTGAAGACCATACACTTGTTTGTAGACTGAGAAAAGCATTGTATGGGTTGAAGCAAGCACCAAGAGCATGGTATTCAAGGCTGGACACTTATCTCTGTCAGTTGGGTTTCAAGAAGGGACTGGTAGATAGCAACTTGTATGTCAAATCTGTTGATGGTAGTCAGACAATTGTGGTTGTGTATGTAAACGACATCATTTTTGTAGGTCACAAAGATGAGTCATGTAAGGATTTTTCTCAGAGAATGCAGAATGAATTTGAAATGTCCATGATTGGTGAACTTTCTTACTTTTTGGGTCTGCAGATCAGTCAGTTGAAAGATGGGTTCTTTTTATCTCAGACCAAGTATGTAAAAGAGATGTTGAAAAAGTTCACAACGGAGGATTGCACACCAGTGAGCACGCCTATGATGACTAATTGTAAGTTGAGCAGAGATGATGACTCTCTATCAGTTGATAATACTATGTACAGGTCAATGATTGGAAGTCTGCTCTACTTGACTGCTACTAGGCCAGATATTCTTCAGTCTGTGTGCATGGTAGCTCGATTTCAAGCTGGCTCAAAGGAGACACATGTGGTAGCTATGAAGAGGATCTTCAGATACCTGAAGGGGACAATGGAGTATGGTCTCTGGTATGCAAAAAGCAAGGATCTGGTTTTGTCATCCTACTCAGATGCAGATTGGGCAGGTTGTGTTGATAATAGAAAGAGCACTAGTGGAGGTGCCTTCTATCTTGGTAGAATTTTGGTGGCTTGGCATAGTAAAAAGCAAGAGTCAGTCTCATTGTCTACAGCAGAGGCAGAATATATTGCAGCCACCTCTTGTTGCACACATGTTTTGTGGATGAAGAAAATGTTGAAGGATTTAGGCATTGAGTCAGACAAGCCTATTTCAATGTTCTGTGACAACACTAGTGCTATAAATATCTCTAAAAATCCAGTTATGCACTCCAGGACGAAGCACATAGCCATTCGGTATCACTTCTTGAGAGAAAAGGTTTTGGAAGGAGAAGTTCAGTTAGAGTTCATTCCTACAGCAGAGCAGATTGTAGATATCTTCACAAAGCCTCTTCCCAAAGAACAGTTTGGCTACTTGAGACAGAAGTTGGGAGTGGTTATCCTCCCCAAGCATTGAGGAGCTTGGAGTGAGGGGGAGTAGTGTTTGATTGTTGTTCTATTTTGTTTTCCCTATGCAGGACTCAGGGGGAGTCCATTGCGCCCATAGGATTGGAAAGATATGGTGGGCACTCCTATGTGGCATATCCCTTTGTTCTTGTTGTCAAAGGCAGAAAAATATTTATTTCATGTGCAGAGTGAGTTGCCAACAATTCCAAAGGGGGAGATTGTTGCACTTTGGATTGTAATTGTCGGTAACTCGGCCAACCCGGACCAACTCGGACCAACTCGGACCAAGTTTGATGAGGGAGAAATACTGGTTAATCATACAATAAAAGAAAGAGAAGGAAGAGAGAGAATCAGAAGAGAGAGAAAGAGGCCGAGGGCCAGCCTGGCCGAGGCCAAGGGCCAAGGCAGCCAGCCAGCAGGCCAGCCTCATGGCAAGCACAGCCCGCAGTCAGCCTGGCCGAAGCCGAGGGCCATGTGGCCGAGGCCGAGGGGCAAGGCAGCCAGCCTGGCCGAGGGCCAAGGCAGGCCGCGGCCATGGGCAAAGCAGTAAGGCCGAGGGCCATGGGCAGTGGCCGAGGGCAGTGGCCGCACAGCAAGGCCGAGGACCATGGGCAAGCAGCAAGGCCGAGGGCCATGGGCAGTGGCCGTTGGCAGTGGCTGCACAGCAAGGCTGAGGGCCATGGGCAAGCAGCAAGGCCCGCAGGCCGTGCCACAAGCTAGGCACAGCAAGGCCCATAGACCTTGCCGCACGACTTGCAGCAGCAAGGCCCGCAGGCCAAGCAGCACATGCTCATGCCGCAAAGTGTTTGAGAAATTGTTTAGAGAGAGAAAGCTTCTCTCGTTAGAGAGAAGCACCTCTCGGGAAGAAACGATGTCTGTAGGGTTTTGTTAACAAAATGTGATTTCCAGAGGCCATTTTTAAGTTTCTCAGGGGTATTTTAGGAACAAAAGATGTTGAAGATGCGAGATCGGCCGCCCAGATGGAGCCACGCCTTCAAGATTCCAAATCGGTGGTTCTTGTGAAGGCGGGCTAAGGTGCTTCTCAGTCGGCGTCGTCAGATACTCCCGCGTATAACATGATTGGCCAGACGCAACGAATAATCATGCACCGCGTCACATGGGAGCAGAGCCATGATTATGTCTGAAGCACGCGCAATACGGAAGCGGGACAGATCCAGATCTAAAGGCTGTCGTTCAAGCCGATTTTTGGAGACACGGATTATTCAGATCCGAGGGATCAGGTTCAATCCTGCCTTTTCTTCTCTGATCTGACGGCAGATTGCGTTGATTCTCTCCTCAGCCAATCGGAACGTGACACCCAAGCGGCGCGGCGCGGCTACGGTGCTTCGCAGGTGCATTAAGTGAGGCTTAAAGATTCTTTTTTAAATTTTCCTATTGGCCGAACTTGTTTTCCTCATAACTTGACCATCCGGAGGCCAAATCCGATGATCCAAATTGCTCCGAGCTAGGTTTTCCATTCTCTATCAATTGAGAATGGTTAGAGAGCTGCTGGCCGCGTAAAACAGAGGGAGAGAGGCGATTTTGAGGGAAAAAGATTTTTTCTTGATTTTTTGATGATTTCTGGCTTGGGAAATTGAAAACAATCACTCATCCTCTCTATTCGTGCCCATGACGATGCACTGCTGTGATTTTTGAATGATGGTGAAGCTTCTTTGCATATGGCTCGTGATTGGTTGATTATCAGAAGAAAAGGAATGCTGCATATGACTTCAGGTGCCAGAAAACATCAGTTGTGAGATTTTATATACTCCCTTATTATTTATTGGATTAATGTATTGTATGCTGGAGTAGGTTAAGAAAATTGAATGCCTACATTGTATGGGAGTTTATTGTATGCTAGCTTAGGAAAAAAGAATATTGAAAGCCTTGCTAGTTTGGGATTTAATTGTAGGGCATCTCTATAAGCCCCAAATCTATCTGTTTTGATTTGTGTTCAGTGGGTGCTGGACACTGGCTGAAATAGCCTGAACCTTGGCAGTGTTTTCCCTCTCAGTTTTATGCTGAGAAAATTTAGGGTGATTATCCTTGTCCTGTAAAGGGTTAAAAGTTTAGTATTGAGTAAATACGAAGCCCATTGGGCATTACTATGTGGATTAGCCATCACTCACTGTGGTGGTGAATCACGTAACCCCTCTGTGTTGTGGAATATTTTGATTATGTATTTTGTGAAGTGCGTCGAATGAATTGCAGGATGGGTGTGCAAATCCGGTAGACCTGGCCACTGAGTGGTAGCGAGGTAGATTTGCATACGATTGTGTATGGGCCAGTCTGGCTCATCATCAACACTTGGCAGTAAGAAAAAATTCAAAGGGAAGAGTTTTTCACACTGATTCACCCCCCCCCCCTCCTCAGTGTCATTCAAGGTCCATCAAATTGGACTTCGAAATTGGATGTTCTATCTTCCTTATTTTCTCCATTAAAGGTTGTGAAAATCCTGAAAATCAATTTTCCTTTATTTCCTCATGAGGATACAATCATCTGGGGTGCATCCAGAAATGAAAAGTTACTGTCAAGACTGCTTATCATTTATTATCAAAAATCACTAATAAAGCTCTTTCTTTGAGGCCATCCACTTCTTCCACATCTATTCAAACGGTGTCAGAGTCCTTCTGGAAAAGAATATGGAGTTATTCAAACTTATTGAAACTTCAGTCATTTCTAAGGTGCGTATGTGCTTTTGGTTTGGTTACAACGATGGATTTAAGGCGAAAGAACATATTGGTGGACGGTTTGTGTGTAGTGGAGGAGTCATTTTCTCACATTCTCTTGAATTGCCTTTTTGCTCGACTAGTTTGGTTTTGGTTGCAGTTTGAAATACAAGGTTCTAGAGTTGCTTGTACCACTGCATCATGAGTGGATCAATGGATGAGCATCTTTTTTTACGGTGGATTAAACACAAAAGATAGATAATGACTCTATGCTCATTTATCTGTTGGCATTTGTGGCTTTGCAGGAATGACCTTGTTTTTGGTCGTCAAAGTCTCACTCCATCTAAGGTCATTGAGGTAGCTGAAATGAGTTATTTTTCTTATTGTCATAGCATTCCACAACAACAAGAAGTCAGTCCAGTTCACAACGATATTAGTCAGTCGTAGAATAGACAGCTTTGGGAATCCTCCAGCACCATATGTTTTCAAGATTAATACATTTTTCATGATCACAGGGGTGTACCTCTTTTCGTTATCTCTAAACTTAATTTCTTGTTTTCTCTCCCTATTATTGGAGAAGCCTTGGCTATTCGGGTGGCTCTATCGATAGAAAACAATGAAGGGGTAGAACAGTTAATTTTATAATTTTATAATTTGATAATCAACAGGTGGTGGATTATCTGATAGAATAGAATCACAATCAAATCCACAATCCAATCAAAGCAAATCAAATCAATCATGATCCCACAATATCATTTACAATCAAATTCACAATCCAATTAGAGCAAATCAAATCAATCATGATCCCACAATATCATTCACAATCCAATCATACTAAATCCATATCGCATGTGATCTTTCTCATATCACATGTAATATGCAAAATCTTCTATGTTTATACATTATTATATTGAATAAATTTCAGCTATCCCCCATAATAGTTTTGAAATATCACCTACCCCCACACTTTTCAAAAAACATCAGCTACCACCCAAACTTTTACCACCGTTAATCAAATAGATCCACTCCATTAAACCAATCCGTTAGTTGCTGATGTCATCAAAAAAGAATGTGAAATGGACTATAATACCCTAATATATAAGTTGAAAGACTTTTTTACCCTCACTCACTTAACTGACCCTAATAGATAAGTTGAGCTCGAGATCTTTTTCTGTTGTCAGAATTGCAGAATCCCCGAAATATCCGCCATCGCAGAATGGTGGCAAGGGAAAGCCACCGCCTATTTCGGCCCGGAAGCTTTCTGCCACATCTAAGGAGCTGTTGAAAGTACTCAACCGGATTTGGGGTTTGGAAGAGCAGCATTCCTCAAGCATGTCTCTTGTCTCAGCCTTGCGCGTCGAGATCGACTGTGCCCGCATGCAGGTTGAATAGCTGATCCAAGAACAGCGGTCTGATCGTGGCGAGATTAATTACCTTATGAAACGTTTTGCAGAAGAGAAAGCAGCTTGGAAGACCAAAGAGCAAGAAAGGATCCAAACTCCAATCGATTCCGTTGCAGGGGACCTTGATATCGAGAGGAAGCTCAGGAGATGAGCTGAGAGCTTGAACAAGAAGCTCGGGAAGGAATTAGCAGAGACCAAAGCATCTCTCTCAAAGGTGATCAAAGAATTTGAGAGCGAGAGGAGAGTAAGGGAGGTAATGGAAGAAGTGTGTGAAGCTTTGGCCAGGAATATTGGAGAAGACAAGGTTAAGCTGGAAGAACTGAAGAGAGAGTCTGCCAAGGTTCGGGAAGAGATGGAGAAGGAGAGAGAGATGCTTCAATTAACAGACGTATTGCGTGAGGAAAGAGTCCAGATGAAGCTCTCAGAGGCTAAGTTTCAGTTCGAGGAGAAAAACGCAGCCGTGGACAAGCTGCGGAACGAGCCGTGGACAGCCATGGACAAGCTTGCTAAGAGGGTCAGTTAAGTGAGTGAGGGTAAAAAATTCTTTCAACTTATCTATTAGGGTATTATAGTCCATTTCACATTCTTTTTTGATGACATCAGCAACTAACGGATTGGTTTAACGGAATGGACCTATTTGATTAAGGGTGATAAATGTTTGGGTGGTAGTTGATGTTTTTTGAAAAGTAGGGTGGTAGGTGATGTTTCGAAACTATTATGGGGGGTAGCTGAAATTTATTCTTATTATATTCCGTAAAATATTTGATTGTAACCTATAAATATAGGTTCTCTACTCAATGTAAATCACACAATCAATACAATTCTTTTAGAGTATTTTACATGGTATTAGAGCTAGCTACTTTGTAGTCTTTTTTTTTTTTACTCTATTTTCGCTCTTCTCTGTAGTTTTAATGGCGACGTCATCCTCCACTCCCTTTGCATTTGGTGGCAATGACTTCATATCTTGAACATTAAATTGGACCGCACCAATTATCTTCTTTGGCGTGTCCAATTCTTTTGTTGTTCTACCTCCATGGTTATATGGGCTATGTCGATGGCACTCTGCCATGTCCTGCAGCAACCCCTTCTTCGAGTTCATCAACAAATGATGCCACTACCACCACCACTGTTAATGCCACCACCACTGTTGATCCTGCCTATATTGACTAGTAAAGCAAAATCAAATGATCTTATGTTGCATCCTTTATACTTTGACGGAACAGGTATTGTTACACCCCAATTCTGGACTAACCAATGGTGTGATGAACCGTTAATAAACAAACGGCTCAACCAGGATCTCGTATAGGCCGTACCCATTATATTAAATCAAAATGCATTCTACAGTAGTAATCAAAGATAATAAATAAAATAAACAAAAATCTTTATAACTAATGAACTGAAGTCTACAGTGATAAATAAGTAGTTAAATCTAATTATCTCCAAATGACTCAAGACAAAAAGTAAAATAATCCATTACATGTTCTAGTACTCAAGTATAACTAAATCAATCAAAGATGCATTGGTTGCATTCGCATGAGGGGTCATGCGCATCCTCCACAGCTTCTACGTTCATAGCCCCTATGTGTCCATACGATGGCACATTCAGATAGTCTTCTATAGTCGGACCTGCATCATCAACTAAAATTATTCGACTTTAAAAAGATGTGCACACATCATGGCTCAGTAAACAAACAAAACAATGCGTAAACATATACATACATTCAATTCATATCTTTGGTCTGATTTTAAGTTTATAACTGTGCTATAGAAAGGATTGACAACCATCGCACCTCTATACATGGGTGTATAAGCCCACCCAATGGATCAAACACTATTATCATACACATTCATCCCACTATGGATAGAGATAAAACTAAAGTGTCTGGATCATACACCGTCAATAATTTCCCTGATGCCTTACCTATACCAATACGTAAGCCCCTATTAGCGAGGACTTGCAAAATGGGCTCGCAACTAACCAATCCTTAATGTCATCCAAATGTATCCAAAGCCTCACCTCAGCATCCCTCAATACGTCCACAGGGATAGAGCTAAGGCCCCCCAACAGAGTCAGAGACTACACGGTCCGAGACCACCTCCCCTCATACCCTACGACGTAATAGTTTCGCTAAGATAATAGTGATACGACGATGTCAATGTGAAGCATGATTTAGGGATCAAACACCCCTCCCCATATAGCACACCAACCACACTCATAAGTACATTTCTATTCCTATCATCATCCATCAACATAGTAGAAACAATAAAGTAAATATGCATGAACAAGAATAGCAGTAATATTGAATACAAAAAATTTCATCTACACCCCATCAAAGATTGTTAACATCATCTACACCCATAAGAATGCAGAAACATCACCTAGATCCACTTAACTGACGGAAATCACTAAAATTGTTAAAATACATTTTTACCCTTTATATTTTATCTTTTTAATTTTAAAAAACTTAAAAGATTTATTCCAAACAGCCTTCTTCTCCGGCGACGTGAAGATTTTTCCGGTAATATGAGCTTGAGACAAAATCTGGATATGCTTGCACTCCATCGTTTCCACAATATCGCGTCGGCAACTGCAGAACCCATTACAGTATCAATATCGAATCCAGCAAGAATTCGTGACATGATGAAGAGGAATTCTTCTCCAATGCGCTTGCCATACCCAACTAAACAAATCCTTCATTTCATCAAATTTAGAAGCCCTAGATCGAGATGGATCAGAGGAGCAATCTATTGAAGGAAAATGGGAAATAAAGAAAGGAACAGTACCAAAAATCCGAAACTGATGGAGATGATGACAGTGGAAGCAATGGAGATTGCAGCTAGGTCGAGATTTCCCAAATGTCCTGTAAATGCTTGAATTATTAGAGTCATGGCGTACAAGGCTACACGACTGAAAATAGCAGGACCTACGATCTGCCATATCTTCTTCGATTCCACCCATATCCTTTAAATCACAGATCCTTCGCTTCCCTCTTCTAACAGGAGAACCTCATCTTCCCTCATTCTCTCGCTCTCTCTGCGTCTCTAGGGCTCCGGTTTTTCTGCTTCCAACCCTCGTTAATAATCAAAGAACTACCAAAAAAATTGCTAGCTGGGTGGAACAGGTCCCACGAATTCGAGTGATTCTCATAATTGCTACCATTTTTCTTCCTCAAAAGGAACACAAATTTCCATGATTGAAGGTTCAACTGTAAATTTAATCAGAGCGTATTCGTCTCTCTCTCTCTCTCTCTCTCTCTCTCTCTCTCTCTGTATATATTTCAGTCGATGAAGAACAAAAATGAAATTAAAAATTATTTATTAATATGCTTTCATCCACAACCATTACCAGCTTCTGCCATATGAATCTGACTATGGAGAAGAGTAGAAGAGGAAAGAAGAAGAGGAAAGGAAGAAGAAGAAGAAGGGTAAAATGGTATTTTATCTTTACTCTAGGGGCAGTATTGTCTATGGAAAATTTTATTTCAATTGACGTCAGCATCTAACGGGAATTAACTGACGGAGTGGACTTCTTTGATTACCACAGCCAAAGTTTTGGGACCTAAGTGATGTTTTTGCAAACTTGTGGGTGTAGATGATGTTAACAATCTTTGATGGGGTGTAGATGAATTTTTTCTATTGAATAACATGTGAGATGCACATTACAAGCATACAATCATAGAGTCACTCATTGCATTGGACAAATAAAATAAAATAATTTATTATTATTCAATTAGTTTAGGTCTTGTTCCTTTCACCTGTTATTGATATTCGATACGATATTTGATCTCTTTTCAAGCCTTACAAATCACTTTGAATCAATTTAACAACCTAGTAATTATATGAATTTAAGTTAGGGTTCCTGTGTTAACAAGTTTATCGCAGTCAAAAATCAAAACAGATCACTGATAAATGACTGATTGGTCCTATGGTCAAATGCCTGTGTCAACCATACCACGTACGGTCGACCCCCTATGGTCACACTATGTGCGACCACACCTGCAACCACACATTTTCTGAATTCTTCTCGAATGACTGTGGTTGACTCTATCATCACCCTATGGTCGACTCTATCATCACCCTATGGTCGACCATAGCTGCAATCATACTAGATCTGATTTTTTAATCCTTCTATGAGTTCCTCCTCTTGGATCATTAACAAAATTCTCCCTAATGATCATTCATTGGCCAAATCTCTTAGTTTTATTAGACTAAATACCTTAACCCATTCTCCATGATTCTCTTTTAGATTTGATTAGATGAAAATCCCATAACTGAATCCTCCCATTGGTTTTGCATCACAACTTACATTAGAACTTCCAACTCTAGGTATTCTAGGGTTACAAAGACAAGGTTCATACATTACTTATTGCAGAGGGTCTGTAGAACTCCTTCTCTCAGCCTTCCTCTCCAAACATCCTTCCCCTTCTCTTCCTCTTCCTTTCTCCCTTAATTTTTAGGGTTTGATAATATTCTAAAAGAATGAAAAATGGTTGAGGGACGTACTTTATACAGAGAGAAACTCTCCATATAAAGCTCTCCAAAAATTTAAAAGAGATCCCCTTTTAATTTGAAAAGTTTCCAAATTCCAAAGTCTATTTTGGGTGCTTGCGGTCAGACATACGATTACAAAATCCATTGATTACACGTTTCAGAAGTATCGACCACACGTCCCATATTGACTGGTCTTATTTTCTCATCGTATGGTCGACCATACCTACTCAGGTAGTCGACCATACACTTAATTTTAAGTATTTTTATGTCTATTCTCTTACCTGGTCTCGTGGTTTTCTTCACATGGTTGGCCACTTGATTCAGTAATGATGGGAAGACCTAACACGATACGGTTAGACCGAATTAGTAGAGTGTAGATCTTACAGGTATTCTCCTTGGTTGTTGGTTTGAATACCTCTACTGCTATCTGGACTGCTCTTGAGAAGCATTTTGCATAGCATTCTCAAGCTCGTATTATGCAATTAGAGTTTCAACTCCGATCTCTGAAGAAAGGAACCTTGTAAATAGCTTAATATGTTCAGAAAGCTAAAACTATTGTTGACCACTTATCTAATGTTGTAAAATTTGTTCCTGATTATCAACTAGTTTTGAGTATCTTGAGTGGCCTAGGAGCCAAATACGATAGCTTTGTGACTTCCATTACATCTTGCCTGGAGCCTATCTCGTTAGATGATTTTCTTAGTATTCTTTACAACCAAGAGATGTTGATCCAAAACCAAGCTCCTAAGGTTCCTCTGACCATGCCATCTGCAAATGCAGCCACCAAAATAAATGTTGAACAACCCATTTTCACTCATCGTGGTAAAGGACGAGGAAGGGGATGTGGTCGTGGTCAGTTTCAACAGGACCACTATGAACATAGACAAAAGATTACTTATCAGGTATGCAATCGACATGGTCATTCTGCCATGCAATGCTATTAGAGGTTTAATCCTCATTACACTCAGTCTCCTCCACCGACAGCAATGTATGCCATGATGAACTTGATATGACACTGAGAGGGGGGGTGAATCAGTGTCTGAAACTTTTCTTTGATTATTTACTGCTGCCCAGAGCTGATGGAGATATATTCTTTTACACACACACAAGCGTATGCAAATCTACCTCGCTACCACTCAGTGGTCAGGTCTACCAGATTTGCACACCCATCCTGCAAGCCATTCCACGCACTCCAAAATATAATAGAAAGTAAACACAATGAACACAGAGATATTACGTGGTTCACCAACACAGTGTGTGATGGCTAGTCCACGGAGTAATGCCCAACGGGCTCCGTATTTACTCAACACTCAGCTTTTAGTCTCTAACAAGACAAGGATATTAACCCTAGGTTTTCCCAGCATAAAACTGAGAGGGCGCACCAACGCCAAGATTCAGGCTTAACAGCCAGTGTCCAGCACCCACTGAACACACCACGCTTAACCCGCACCCACGGGAAGCAAATAACAATCTTTTTTTAGGCTTATAAATTTGCCTTACAATTTTCCCCCACTAGCTAGGTATTCAACAATTTGCACCTACGCTAGCATACAATAAATTGAAAGCATAAATAGATAAGGAATTGAGAATCTCACAAACAATACTTTCGAATGGCCAATAATCTCTCTGAAGCTTTACACTGCTCTCAGGTACTCTCCAACAGTCTTCAATGTTGATAGAGATCGATTCACAGAGCACACCTTGCTCATATGCTTCCAATCTCTTCCACACAACCCATAATCACCATGAAAATGAAAATAAAAGCTCTACTGACCTCTCATAGGGATTTTTCACTCTATTGATGCATAGAAAAGAAGTAGTTGGTGATTGATCACTCCCACATGGCATAAAACCCTAGAAATCCTTCTTTCTGCCTTGAAAACACTCTTTTCAATTTTTCTCCATTTTGATTCTCTCTCTTCTTTCTCTTTCTTTAATTGCTTTCTCTTCAATTGCAATGTCTCATCAATCATTTCCACATTATCAAAAACTCGGTCACACTTGCAGAGAAATCCACAAACACTCTCTCATCAAACTTGGTCCTCTCTCATCAAACTTGGTCCGAGTTGTCGACAATTACAATCCAAAGTGCAACAATCTCCCCCTTTGGAATTATTGGCAACTCACTCTGCGCATGAAATATTTCTCCCCCTTTGACAACAAGAACAAAGGGATATGCTACATAGGAGTGTCCACCGCATCTTCCCAATCCTATGGGTGCTCCAGAAACATAAACTCAACACCATAGTAACACAGAAAAATACCAACAGACTCCCCCTGAGTCCTACATAGGGAGTAAAAAAAAATAGATCAATCAAACACTTCTCCCCCTCACTCCAAGCTCCTCAATGCTTGGGGAGGATAACCACTCCCAACTTTTGTCTCAAGTAATCAAACTGTTCTCTGGAAAGTGGTTTTGTGAAGATATCTGCAATCTGCTCTGTTGTAGGAATAAACTCTAACTGAACTTCTCCTTCTAGGACCTTCCCTCGCAAGAAGTGATACCGAATGGCTATGTGCTTCGTCTTGGAGTGCATAACTAGATTTTTAGATATATTTATGGCACTAGTGTTATCACAAAACATAGAAATAGGTTTCTCTGACTCAATGCCTAGATCCTTCAACATCTGCTTCATCCATAATACCTGTGTGCAACATGAGGTAGCTGCAATATTTTGCCTCTCCCGTAGATAATGACACTGACTCCTGCTTTTTACTGTGCCAAGCCACCAAATTTCTGCCAAGATAAAAAGCACCTCCACTAGTGCTCTTCCTATCATCAACACATCCTTTCCAATCTGCATCTGAGTAAGAAGATAATTCCAGATCCTTGCTTTTTGCATACCAAAGACCATAGTCCATAGTCCCCTTCAGATATCTAAAAATTATTTTCACAGCTACGACATGTGTCTCTTTTGGGCCAGCTTGATATCTAGCTACCATGCAAACAGACTGTAGAATATCTGGCCTTGTAGCAGTCAAGTAAAGAAGACTTCCAATCATTGACCTATACATAGTGTGGTCAACTGATGGAGAATCATCATCTCTGCTTAGCTTGCAGCTTGTCATCATTGGAATGCTCATTGGTGTACAATCTTCCATTGTGAAATTTTTCAAAATTTCTTTTACATATTTAGTCTGAGATAAAAAGAATCCATTCTTTACTGGCTGATCTGCAGACCTAAAAAATAAGATAGTTCCCCAATCATGGACATCTCAAATTCATCTTGCATTCTCTGAGCGAAGTCCTGACATAATTTATCATTTTGGCCTACAAAGATGATATCATCTACATATACAACCACAACTGTCTGACACCATCAATAGATTTAAATATAAATTGCTATCAACCAGACCCTTCTTGAAACCCAACTTGCAGAGATAATTATCCAGTCTTGAGTACCATGCTCTTGGTGCTTGCTTCAACCCTTACAATGCTTTCTTCAGTTTACAAAAGAGTGTAGGGTCCTCACTTAGTTGGAATCCATCTGGTTGCTCAATGTATACCTCCTCTTCTAAGTCACCATTTAAGAAAGCTGAATTTACATCCATCTGATAAACTTTGAAGTTCTTGTGCACTGCAAAGGCAAGAAACATCCTGATTGCTTCCAATCTAGCCACAGGAGCAAATGTTTCTTCAAAATCAATGCCCTCAACCTGAGAATATCCTTTACAAACCAATCTGGACTTGTTCCTTATAATTTTGCCATCTTCATTGAGTTTGTTCCTGTAAACCCATTTAGTGCCAATAACATTCTTATCTGTAGGCCTTGGCACTAATTCTCAAGTTTTATTTTTCTCTATTTGATCCAACTCTTCATTCATTGCCTTGAGCCAACTAGCATCTTCACATGCCTCTACAACTGATTTTGGTTTAATGTGAGATAATAAAAAAAACATTTATTTTGGTTGTCTCACCTTCCTTGTTTGCATACCAGCTGAGGGATCACCAAGAATTAATTGGTCAAGATGATTCTTTTTTACTCTACTTGAGCCACTTTTGTTCTGCCTATCTACCTCTGAATCTGACTGCTCTTCTCTTTCTTCTGTATCAACCACTACTCTCTATTCTGGCACATTTGTCACATTTTGTTCTTTTTCTATTTCACTGTCATTTTTCTCACTGTCCAAATCTACAAAAATAGGAGGATCACTGTTTGACTCTGTAGTTAAATTTTTGTGCTCATCAACTCTCACATCTGCACTCTCAATAATTTTACCAAGCTTCTTGTTGTAACATTTATATGCTTTGCTCGAGGTGGAGTAGCCAAGAAAAATTCCTTCATCTGCCCTACCATCAAACTTCCCTAAGTCATGATTGGTGTTTTTGATATAACATTTACTACCAAACACCTTGAAGTGCTTTGATGTGGCCTTTTTACCAAACCATAATCCATAGGGAGTTTTGTCTTCATGTTGTCTCAACATACACCTATTGAACATATACTGTTGTATGCACTGCTTCTCTCCAGAATTTGTTTCCCATGTCATTTTCTGTCAACATAGTCCTGGTCATCTCTTGAACAGTTCTATTCTTTCTTTCTGCAACACCATTCTACTGTGATGTTCTAGGAGCTAAAGTCTGTCTCTTGATGCCATTCTCAGAACAAAAATCTACAAAATTAATCCAGGTGTATTCTCCTCCCCTGTCAGACCTCAAACATTTAATTTTCTTTCCTGTCTCATTTTCAACTTGAGCTTTGAAGATTTTAAACTTTGCAAGAGCCTCTGACTTATTTTTCAAGAACATTACCCAAGTCATCCTGGAGTAGTCATCTACGAATGAATAAAGCACCTCTCTCCTAATATGCTCTGTGTTCTCACTGGCCCACATAGATCTGTGTAAACAATCTCAAGTGGTTGAGTAGTATGGTAATCTTTTGGTTTAAATGATACTCTTGTCTGTTTCCCTTTCTGACAAGATGCACATATGCCATTGGTGGGCTTCTTCAAAGAAGGGATATCTCTCACAGTATTTTTATTGGAAATCTTTATTAAATTTTCAAAACCAATATGCCCCAATCTTTTGTGCCATAGCCATATTTCTTCTTCTTGGCTCAACATGCAATTTTCTTGAAAATCTTTAGATAATGTATAAAGATTTCCTGACGTTCTCTTTCCAGTTGCCATCAATTTTCCACTATCAGTCCTTCGAATCTCACATCCTTGATCACTGAAAATTAATCTGTGGCTTCTGTCACAAAGCTGACTGACACTCAATAAATTATATTTCAAACCCGAAACATAGAGAACCTCATGAGATTTTACCTTCACATTGTTGAGACTAATGCTTTCCTTCCCAACAATCTTTGCACCAATATCATTACCAAACTTGAAACTTGAAACTTGACTGAGCCTCCTTCATAATGTTGAAGCTTCTGAAGCCTCTTACTATCTCCTGTCATCTGACTCGAACATCCACTGTCAAGAATCCATGGTGTAGAACTATTTTGTGCCTTGAAAGCTGTCTGTACAACCAAAGAGCTATTTTTCTGAACCCAAACTCTCTTATTTGATTTTGATATTTCATCTTGCTTCTGTCTTGGAATCTTGCTTCTAATTCTGTCATACTGTCTCTGTGAAGGTGGCATAGGGGAAAAGATGGTTCTGCAGTTCCTTGCTATATGCCCAAAATTGTTACAGTTATAGCACTTAATAAAATTTTCTTCAAGGGGAGCAAACTGATTTCTACTTTCAAATCTAACTTCTCTCAGATTAAATTTGCAGGTAGCTATCTTGTGACCATAAGTATTGCATTTATAACAATAACCCTGAAAATAAGATATTGGCCTAGAAAGTGCCACGTACCTCATCTGTCTCTGCGATGCACTAGGATAATTTCTTCCATAGATGTTAGTCTTCTCCACTCTCCTACCTTGCCTTGCATTATTAGTCAGTGGAGTAGGAACATGATTTTCTTTTTAATCATAAACCATAGCAGCCTTGCCCTTTCCACTTTCTTTCACAAAAGATATGGGACCTTTTCTATTTGAGTTTGCATTATTTGAAGTCTCCCCCTTATCAAAACCAAGACCAAATTTTACATTGAAAGGTCTTTGAGAATTTATAATCCCATCTAGCTTGCTGCTACTAGGATGCATTGTAGTGTTTCTTGGCTCATCAGGTTTGTTCAATTTTTGTTGTCTTTCAAACACTTCTATTTCATACTCAGTCACCTTTGTTTTTAACAAAATAAATTCCTTCTCAGGCTCTTCAAATTTACTCATCACAGGGGCTTGTGTTTCTAGTTGAGCTCTCAAACCTGTATTCTCAGTCATTAGTTTGGAGTGGTCTGTAGATACCTGTCCAAGCTAAGTCTTGAGATTTTCAATAATTTTCTTGGACTCTACAACTTGAATTCTCAAATCTTTAATTAACTTTTTCTGCTTTTTAACTTCTTGTGAGGCATGCTTATTATATTTCCTTTCTTTCTTGAGTTCTTTCATAGCTACAGCAAACTCTTCCTCAAAATTCACCTCACCTTCTTCATCATCACCAGAACTTGAAATTTCATTCATTTTTTCTTCTTCACTACTAGAGATAGATTCCACAATACTTTCTTCATTGCTTTTTGAGAAGAATTTTTCTTTATCTATGTTCTTCTCTTGATTTTCAATGTAAACCATGAACAAAGCCTCACTAGGCTCATCTTCTGAGATTTCATCAGAATCATCATCTGAGGTTTCAGTGCTTCTCTTAGAGATAAAACTTTTTCTGTTGGACCTATTTTTCTTGAAGTTGTAGTTTTTCTTTCCTTTAAACTTATTTTTTCTATCATCTTCATCATCACTGTCAAACTTACTCTTCATTGGGCACTTTGCAGCAAAGTGTCCAACTTTACCACAATTGAAGCATTTGAATGGAAGCTTATTCTTATACTTTCCTGTACCCTTTTTCAATTTTCTAGTGAAATGAGTTGTGGCCTCATCTTTACTTTCTTCCTCATTTTATTTTTCAGAAATTTTCAGCTTCTTCATAGCCTTGAAAGCTACCTGCTTATTACTAGTGATTCTTGGATCAACCCTCTTCTCAAAAGCTGTTAAGGCTCCATGAATCTCATCAATAGTAACCTGTTCCAAGTCCTTGGTCTCTTCAAGAGCTGATACTTTTGACTCAAATTTGGGAGTGAGAGACCTTAAAATTTTCTGACGAACAATATGATCTTTTAAGTCTTCACCAAGTCCTCTAATGGAATTGACCACTTTATTAACCCTGTTCATGTATTGATCAATGGTCTCATCCCCATTCATCTTTAGATTCTCAAACTGACCTCTGAATGTTTGCAGCTTGGCAGTCTTGATCTTCTTATCTCCTTCATATATGTTAATCAGTCTATCCCATACTTCCTTTACTGTCTTGCAGTCCATGATTTTAGCCAGTTCACTATTTATCAGTCCCCCTTGAATGGCATTGAGAGCCTTTCTATTATTCTCAAAATTCTTCTTGTCTACTACAGTGGGAGCATTTGTGTCATATGGTGTATAGCCATTTTCTACAGAAGCCCAAACATCATAACCAAGAGATCCTACATAAACCTTCATTCTCCTTTTCCAAAAAACAAAATCCGTCCCATCAAACAATGGGGGCTTGTTTGAACCTTCTCCTGGTGCCATATTTTTATTCTGATCTTTTCAGTTGCTGATTAAGCTGTCATTGAGCCTGGTGCTCTGATACCAATTGATAAACGTGATATGACACTGAGAGGGGGGTGAATCAGTGTCTGAAACTTTTTTTTGATTATTTACTACTGCCCAGAGCTGATGGAGATATATTCTTTTACACACACACAAGCGTATGTAAATCTACCTCGCTACCACTCAGTGGCCAGGTCTATCAAATTTGCACACCCATCCTGCAAGTCATTCCACGCACTCTAAAATATAATAGAAAGTAAACACAATGAACACAGAGATATTATGTGGTTCACCAACACAGTGTGTGATGGCTAGTCCATGGAGTCATGCCCAATGGGCTCCGTATTTACTCAACACTCAGCTTTTAGTCTCTAACAAGACAAGAATATTAACCCTAGGTTTTTCCAGCATAAAACTGAGAAGGCGCACCAACACCAAGATTCAGGCTTAACAGCCAGTGTCCAGCACCCACTGAACACACCACGCTTAACCCGCACCCACAGGAAGCAAATAACAATTTTTTTTAGGCTTATAAATTTGCCTTATAATTTTTCCCCACTAGCTAGGTATTCAACAATTTGCACCTACGCTAGCATACAATAAATTGAAAGCATAAATAGATAAGGAATTGAAAATCTCACAAACAATGCTTTCGAATGGCCAACAATCTCTCTGAAGCTTCAGACTGCTCTCAGGTACTCTCCAACAGTTTTTAATGTTGATAGAGATCGATTCACAGAGCACACCTTGCTCATAGGCTTCCAATCTCTTCCACACGACCCATAATCACCATGAAAATGAAAATAAAATCTCTACTGACCTCTCATAGGGATTGTGCACTCTATTGATGCATAGAGAAGAAGTAGTTGGTGATTGATCACTCCCACATGGTACAAAACCCTAGAAATCCTTTTTTCTACCTTCAAAACGTTCTTTTCAATTTTTCTCTATTCTGATTCTCTCTCTTCTTTTTCTTTCTTTAATTGCTTTCTCTTCAATTGCAATGTCTCATCAATCATTTCCACATTATCAGAAACTCGGTCACACTAGTAGATAAATCCACAGACACTCTCTCTCATCAAACTTGGTCCTCTCTCATCAAACTTGGTCCGAGTTGCCGACAATTACAATCCAAAGTGCAACATGCCACTCATCCACCTACTAGCCATGACAATGTGTAGCCATGACAATGTGTGGTACCCTGATTTCAAAACTACTCATCGTTTGACCTCTAATATGGCAAATCTCTCTACTCCTTCAACCTATAATGGTAATGAACATGTTCAGGTTGTCAATGGCTTAGGTTTGAAAATCATCCACTTTGGATCTTTTTCTTTACATACTCCTTATTCTTCATTTAATCTTAAGCAAATTTATTTAGTTCCTCAAATTCAAAAAAATTTGCTCTCTGTTTCACAATTCACTAAAAATAATAATTGCTATTTTGAGTTTCGTCCATCTTTTTTTTGTGTTATGGATCAATTCTCGAGGAACCTCCTTATGCACAGCCAGAATAGCAATGGTCTTTACAGCATCCGTGGTGCATCCGTTTTAAATAAATCAAAATCTTCCATGGTTTGAAAATCTGATATTTCATCTTCAATCAGTCCTTCAGCCTACATTGGAGAACGTGTGTCAAAAATGGTATGGCATCAACGTTTTGGGCATCCTGCTCCCCAAGTAGTGTCTTCTATTTTAAATAAACATGCTTTGCCTACTTCGTTATCTTCACTGTTTCAGTTTTGTGAATCTTGTCAATTAGGCAAATCACATCGTTTTCCTTTTTCTTCAAAAACTAATAGATATAATGCACCATTGGACTTAATCTATTTTGATTTATGGAGACCCTCTCCCATTTATCATTCACTGGGTATCGTTATTACATTTCTTTTATTGATGATTTTAACCATTATACATGGTTATTCCCATTACAAGCCAAATCTGAGGCTCTCAAAATTTTCATGATCTTTAAAACTCAAGTTGAAAATTTTTTTCAATAAAAAGATCAAAAGTTTCCAGTCTGATGGTGGTGGTGAGTTCCTTAGTTTTAAAAACTATTTGCAAACAGCTGGTATTTTGCATCGGATTTTCTGTCCTCATACATAGGAACAGAATGGAAGTGTTGAAAGAAAACATCGATATATTATGGATTTAGGTCTAACAATGATAGCTCAATCATCAGTTCCACACAAATATTGGGACCATGCCTTTGCAACTGCAGTATTTTTGTTAAATAGAATGCCCTCTGCCTCTTAATCTCATATCTCACCTTATGAAAGGCTTTTTCAAAAGACACTTGATTATCTATTTTTAAAGGTCTTTGGAACAGCATGTTACCCATGGCTTCGATCATATCAAGCTCACAAACTTGATGATAGATCCAAACAATGTGTCTTCATGGAATACTTTACTCAGCATCATAGTTACAAATGTCTTCATGTTCCAACAGGACGAATTTACATTTTACGTCATGTTGTGTTCAATGAAAGACATTTTCCCTTCCAATTTTCAATTCATGTGGAAACACCGGTCATCAAACAACCCGATCTAGTTTTCCTTCCCAATTTGCCATTACCAAATACCAACAAGGGGTTGTCACCTTGCATCCCCATTCCCCCAACCCCACTTACCCAACCCATGATGAGCCCCTCTAATATGCAGTTCATGATCACGTGCTCCATTTGCCATCATCTCCCACTTTACCTATTATACACCAACCAAATTCACCAACTCCCATAGCTTCTCAACCCATAGGTCATCCAATGCAAACTCAGTCTAAAAATAATATCTATAAACCAAAGGTACTCATGACTACCCTTCATCTTCCTTGTGTTTGTTTCTCAACCACCATTGAACCTACATCCTATACGGTTGCTTCCAAGGACCCACAATGGAAGGATGCTATGACAAGTGAATTCAATGCCCTAGTAAGAAATGGAACTTCGAAATTAATTCTCTATCATAAATCTATGAACTTGGTGGATTGTAAATGGATTTACAGGATCAAGACCTGATCTGATGGTTCGATTGAAAGATACAAAGTTTGTCTTGTTGCTCGTGGCTTCACCCAACAACCAGGTTTTGACTATGATAAAACAATTAGTCCAGTGGTGAAAAATAGCACTATACGGATAGTTCTATCTCTAGTAATCACATTGAATTGGAATATTCAACAGTTGGATGTTTAGAATGCATTCCTACATGGACTTCTCTCAGAAAAAATATTTATGCAACAACCTCAAGGCTTTGTTAACTCTCAACATCCCACTCATGTCTGTGCATTGAGAAAGGCTATTCATGGTCTAAAACAGGTTCCCTGAGCCTGGTACCATCGCCTTAGTTCTTATCTCATTTTAATTGGGTTTAAAGCATTAAAGCCCTATTCTTTCCTCTTTGTTCAACGCCATCACAAGCATATTTTGCTTGTTCTAATATATGTTGATGATTTGATCATAATAGGAAACAAACTAATGGCTATTAAACAGCTTACAAGGTTTGATGATGCATTTGCTATTAAAGATCTAGGATCTTTAAATTATTATTTGGGCATCAAAGTGAACAGGACATCACTTGGTTTACACTTAACTCAAACTCAATATGTAATTGACTTGCTGAAGATGACTGATATAATGGATGCCAAATCATGTGCCACTCCAATGGCTCCATCGGGTTCAAAAATTACCAAGGCCAGTGAAAAACGATTTTTCAATGCCACTCTATATAGGAGCACTGTGGGAGCCCTATAATACCTGACATTAATCAGACTAGATCTGTCCTACTCGATTAATAAGGTATGTCAATACATGCACTCCCCCACCATAAGCACTAGCTTGCAGTCAAGCATATATTACGATATATCAAGGGCAATATTCATTGTGGTATATCTATCCAACCTATTTCTATCATGGAGTTATCAGCATTCACAGATTCGGATTGGTCAGGCTATCCTAATGACAGAAAATCCACAAGTGGCTATTGCATCTATTTTGGATCAAATTTGATCTCATGGAGTTCCAAGAAATAACCCACAGTTGCAAAATCCAGTACCAAGTCAGAGTACAAAGGTATAGCCAATGCAGCATCCTAATTAATTTCGATCCAATTCATCTTACAGGATCTTGGTTTTTCACCAACATGAAAATCGATCATTTGGTGCGAAAACGTTGGTACTACATATTTAGTAGCCAATCCGGTTCTCCATGCACTCACCAAACACGTGAAAATTGACTGTCATTTTGTCAGAGATTAAGTGTTCAAGAAACTCCTCGATGTTTGATTTGTATGTTCCCATGACCAAATTACGGATATACTCACTAAATCGTTATCACACTCATGGTTTCGGATTCCACGTGACAAACTTACTATCGAAGAGAGACAATTTCACCTGAGGGGGCATGATAGAATAAAATCGCAATCAAATCCACAATCCAATCAGAGCAAATCAAATCAATCATGATCCCACAATATCATTCACAATCCAATCATACCAAATCCATATCGCATGTGATCTATGCAAAATCTTTCATGTTTATACATTATTATATTATGTCAAATATTTGATTGTAACCTATAAATATAGGTTCTCTATTCAATATAAATTACACAATCAATACAATTCTTTTAGAGTATTTTACATTATCTACTCGGGAAACCAAGGATTTTACTGTTTCATTGCATTGGGATCCTTGAAGACATTGTCCCCTTGGAATCATATTTTGAAAGTTGTATTTTTAGTTTTATTTCTTGGGAGCAAAACAGCACTACTTATAACTCCTTTTCAAGAAGGGCCTTGTCGTTAGTGTGTACGACAGTTTGACCAAATTCTGATCCTAGGTTTTAGACAAATCATGCTATGAATCCTTGGATTCAAACAAATATATATATATATAACTAAATATATAATTTCATTCGTTATAGTCATATGGGTGAGATAATAGGTAATACATTCATGGCATTCCATCTATTGAATGGTGTTTATAAAATTATCAAGTCACCTGTAGAAAAATCCATAGTGTAAAATCCTTATTGTGGTAAGCAGTTTGGGTACTACATGGGAGTAAAAGTACTAGTATGCCCCTTTCCACATATTTTTAGGCTTTTAATCCACAACCTTGTATCCCATAAGAGTCTCTCCTTCACCTTTGTTTTTTTGTAAAGATCAAAGGTTCCCAAAACAGGTTGACCAATGTCATACCAATTATTTTGGCGGCGGGGTTGTTATGCTCATGCCCTCATCCAGTTATAGATTTGACTCAACACCTATATGACTTTTCCATGTGTGGTCATAATGCTATATAATGCTATGACATTTGAATAAAGAAAAATGAGATGATTTGATAATAATGATAATTTAACAATTGAGAGAACAACTCCATACAAAATGCCAAATCATCTTGTTCATGCGGCAAAAATTGAGGACGTGTGAGAAAATTATACATGATGGTGCACGTCCAGCTTTTTCCCTCTAGTGGAAGTGGTGGACTTGAGGGTTGATGATGTGTTGTCCCTCTCAAAGTTCCCCCGCTGGTGTATTTTCCCTCTTCTCATGATGTTGCCCGGCCCCGGTCCGTGCTGTGTAGTCACCTTCTTGGATACCACTACCGCTTCTCTGATGCAGCCTTGTCAGATTCTCCCAAGGCCATGGATAGTTGCATCCTTATTAATAAGCAAGAAGGTCAGATTTTTGTGGCAACCGTGCATTTGTCCCCCACATCAATATTCTTTGGTGAGGATCTTGCTTTGCACCTGACAATGAAAGCGACAATGAAAGCTACTCTCCATATTGGGGATTTATATCCGTTTTTTTCAGTGATTCTAGGAGGACAGTGGCAATCTATCTCGAATGGTTACCACGTGGTTCTCGGTGAATCCGAGACCCACGTCCGAGCCGACACCCTCTGTCGGCTTGGCTTGTCAGCTGGGTGTCAGCTCGGATATGGATCTCGGATTCACCGAGAGCCACGTGGCAACCATCCGGGATAGGTTGTCATTGTCCTCCCAAACCACTGGGAGGAGACGATGCGGATCCCCATATTGGACTTTGGCGTGTCGCCTTTCACTCTGATTGCTAAAGTCCTTATCTGGTGCCTTGGTGATCCCAACGGTCAACCTCCTCCTGAGGTTTCAATAGTTATTCATGATATATAGTTACCCATACAAAACTTTGAGTTTCGCTGTTTCTGTTTTCTACCTGGGTTAGAGAACTCAATGCCCAACAAAGGATTTGGGGTAAGGGTCTCAAATTGGGGCCCAGCCTGGTAGCACGGATCGAACTGGCCCAATATAATCCTAACTCAACTTGGACCGAGTCCTTAATGAATAGGTTTGTAAAGCCTAACACCGTTTCAGTTCGAAGCGAAACCGGACCGAACTGGCCTATTAAGAATCCCAAGTTAATCCAAACCGATAATATCCAATCTAAACACCGGTAAGGCCAATTAAAAAGCCCGTGCTAGATTGAACAAATTCCTTTGCTGCTCAAATAATAACCAACTGACTAAGGATCTAACACTTCTAACTAGATAAATACAAATATGCAATCTATTATCCATGCTCAGATGTCTTGAAGATCAATCAAAAATCAACCACTTACAATTGTATTAAATATGAATAAAAAATACCACAAAAAAATTATTGTCGTGTAAAAGTAGCTACATGCAAAGGCAGCCCGATAAACCCAACCCAAACTGAACCTACGCGAAATCAATCCGAACCTTTAATAGACAGGTTTCTGTTTGGACTTGTAAAGCCCGATACCGTTTCGTTTTGAACTGAAACCAAACTGAACCAATCCGTTGACACCCTTAGTTTTGGGGTTCCCTGTTTCCAAGGGATTCAACATTCGTTCACAAATCAATATAATTATTAGGCACTTAGTGGCTTTGGCGTAAAAATAAATGTGGCATTAATCCAATTGGCATTAGGACTTTTGTTAAAAAAAGAAAAATTGAAATGGAAGTAAGCATGAAACCTTGGGATATTTGGCTGTAGATTTTGTGTTGGGAAGTAAAAGGCTGATTAAGGGAAGTGAATTTATTTTAGAAACGAAATTCCTTAGTTTCTTGTGCTCAATCGTGTCCAGGAGCTTAGATTAAGCGTAGTCGCTTTTCCTCCGTTCGCTTCGTTCCTCAGTTTCATGAAGAGGCCATCTCGGTTTTCGTTAGTGCGCAACCGAAGAGCAAGTCCCAATAAGCTTACCTTTCCCTTCTTCTTTGGGAATCTGCTTTTCACTCGGTTCTTCAGGAAGCGTTGCAAATACAGTTACAAGTTGTCAACAATGGTGTTATATTCGGATGTTTATATATTCAGAACTCTTTGATTCATTTCTTCGGTTCTTGTCGTGAGATTTCAGACGACATCTCCCATTATGTTAGGAGTCCCAATTTCATGATTTCGTTGGTCCTTTTGCTGAGATGAGACTCAGCGAGGTTGAGCCAGACTAGGCTTCCATGGTGGTCTTGCTCTCTGTTTGTGCTGAGCTTGGAATCCTCAACTTGGAGATGGAAAGATGGACCCACGTGTCCGATAGAGTGCTCCCAAAAACATCTGGACGTGGACCGTTATCATTTCAGGGTTGACTTAACATGGTTTTAAAAGGGAGGGCCTTTACCTTTTTCCCAACATAATGAATTGTTCAGTTCAGCCCAATTATATAACTTTATGAAAAAATATTATCCTTATAATAGTTTTGAAATATCACTCTCATTCATATTTTTTTAAAAACATCAATTACCATTCAAATATTTATCATCGTTAATCAAATCGATCCATTCCGTTTAACAAATCCTGTTAATTGCTGATGTCATCTAAAAGCAAATCTCAATTGAACAATAATACCCTAAAAATAAGTTGAAAGACGTATTTACCCTCCCCCAATTAATTGAGATAAACGCTGATTAGAGGACTTACAGAGAATCGAAATCTGTAACGCAAAAACAGAACAAGAAAGCGAGTTTCTCTTCTCCACGGAACTGAGCCTTGGGGGTTTTGGCCATTCGACCCCATTAGCACAGCATCATTTCAGATTAATGGCTATATTTGGGATTAAAATAGAGAAATTAAGTTTTGATTCGTCGGGGGACTCACTCAAAGAAAGCAATTTGACCCCTTCATCTCTCTGGAAGCAAAGAGAGATGAAGGATAATGCGTGACTCAGTGAATAAAAAAAGGCATAAAGAAGGGGAAAACAGGGCACACAAAACCACCTTGTGATTATCGAATCTGCAACTTCTAAACTTGTTAAAAAGAAGAAGCTTGCAGAGAAACGCAGAGCTCTGCGTTTTTCATTTTCTTTAGAGAAACACAAAGCTTATTTCATAGCTAAATCCACATTAATCCCACGATTTTTCCTTTTCTAACCATCTTTTGATCTGGTTCGTTTCATATCTGAAGGAAACCCTGCAAAAACTAGGATCGATGGGCCGTTTCAATCAAATCTGGATTGAAATTCTCTCTCTCTCTCTCTCTCTCTCTCTCTCTCTCTCTCTCTCTCTCTCTCTCTAATTATAATAATGTAACTCTTGATTTTAAATGGTTTCTGCATTCAACCAAAATCTCCAACGAAAATATAGCCTAGAAACCCAAGGATTCCCTGTCAAACTCTGTAAAATTAGATCACACATCTTCTTTGAAACGGCTTCAAAATGGGTCCAGACCTCTCCTCCTTGTTATTTGGAGGAGTTCTTGAAGGAAAACCCTCCCATTTCCTTCTCCGCTCTTTCCATCTCCAAACATAGCTACTACTCCTAGTTTTTCTTTTTCCTAAAAACCAAGAAAAGAAGAAGAAGAAAGAGACACGAAAAGAAGAAGAAGAAAGAATGGTTATATTAGTAATTTTATTAGTTTTTAAAATTTTCAAGTAATAACATAAAGGGTAAAACTGTTTCACGTTGATTTTTGTCACCTCCGTCGGTTACTTGGGTGTAGTTGATGTTTTTTGAAAGATAGAGGTGATAGATGATGTTTCGAAACTATTATGAAGGGTAATTGATTTTTTTTCTAACTTTATTCGGAGTCCTCTAACCATGAATGAAGAAGATAGCAGAAAAAGAGTTGCGTTAAGGTTGGTGGGAGCATCCATAGATTTTTTTTTTTTTTTTTTTTTCTGATTATGATTCCCTGGCTACTGTGATGGCATGTGCGGGTTGCTTGATGGATTGTATATGCATATGAAGGCTGTTAATAATAATTTTCTTTGATATCAAGATCCAATTACTATGAGTTACGTCCCAGATTACATGTTGATCATGGTTTTTTTTCATCTCATCAATTTTCTTAGATTCTTAAATATTTAAATAGTCAACAAATTAAGCAATACAAAAAGCTATATTATTTCCCAACCTTTTTTATGTATTGGTGGGGTCTTACGATCTGGCCATCTAGACATCTCTGAGGAATGGCAGCTCAAACATTCTGAGTTAAAATGTTTTACAAATGAGTTACAATCTGCCTAACAGAAGTATAGGTACCTAAAACTGCAACCGTAACTCCCAGCAACAAAATCCCACAAATGATCACCAATTCTGAACCGAAGCTCCTTGAACCCTTGAAGATCTTGAGATAGCAGACGCATGGCAGCAAAATGGAGACCACAACACTTAAAAATGCACCAATGAACGCCATTAGATACCCAAAAAATGGAATGGATAGTGCTACAACAATATTGCTGATTAACAACACTGTTCTAATAAGAAGGCTCATTGGTTTGCTGTTTCGGAATGGACCCCAGTCTTCAATTGCTGTAGAAATTGGGTTGGTCATAATTGCATACTTTGTGAAAGGATTGACTAATGTGGTATAGATTGCTAGCTTCGAGCTAAACTTCCCAAGAGGTAGGTTTAATGTCACTTGAGATTGTACGCCTCCTCCATACATCAAGTAGCCTAAAACAGCCATCGTTCCATAGTTAAGGGTGCAAAGAGTGAAGCAAATGGCCAACACCTGCAAAGAGTAAGAAAATCAGGAAAGGGGAATTCATGATCTGTAGGCAGAACTGATTATGAGTGTTCAACAAATGAAATGAAACATAGTTTGTACGGAGAAGATGGTAATATTTACCTTGGGGAACTGGGTTTTATCTTTCATAGAAGTGCATATATCAGGAAACACTGCATGACCACTATAACTAAAGGCATATAAGCTGATAGCTGTGGGCAATCCAGCCAAACTCAGAAGTTTTCCTTTTTCATGAAATCCAACACCGTCAACTGCTCCAGCCCAAGCAACAGAAGCCACAACAACAACAGAAGCCACAACTCCACCAGCAGAGACATAAGCAAGAACACCCAAATTCCTTAACCAAGTAGTGGGCATGATTGCAAGGGCAGCAAACAGAACAAAACCCTGTTTCCCCCCAATTTTCAAGCCTGCAACTTTGAAACTCATGTTTGGAAACAACTTCTCTAAATTATCACCCTCCAATATCAAAAATTCTGTGGCTATTAGATATAGCTCAAGATACATGAATGTGGATATCAAGGCTTTTCCTTTGTACCCAAAAGCAACCTCACCTATATCAGGGTAGGTTTTCACACGTGGGTGTGCATCCATACATCTTCGTAAAAGTAAACCTGTGAAGAAACACACCATTGACATGATAAGAAGCAGCAGCAAGCAAAACCAACCTCCTTCAGCAAGTGCATACGGAATCGATAATATCCCCACTCCTGCATATATAATATATACGTCAGTACCATCACAATTGTAACAAAGTTTGTAGAAATCCATTCTTTACCAAAAAAGAAAGAGCAAAAAAAAATTATAAGTAAGATATGTCCTTTGGCCATCTGGGTAAAAGATAATTAAATAGCCAATTTTACTAGCGGTGGAGAGGTAAATAGTCCTTTTGGAGTAAGAAACTTTGACTACTGGATCGAAATGATTCATGCAACATGAAGACAGAGATTGAAAATTTTGATTCAGACACCAAGAAAAGCTAGTGTTATTTTTTCAAGATAATGACATATTAAGGAACCCAATGTCTGGTACACAACTTTCCATAAATATAAACAATAATAAAGAGGAGAAGGTAAAATAATAAAGATTAAAATGTTGATTAATTATGACACATACAAGTGGCATTTTTACAGAAAAAATTCTGCACGAAGAGAGAGAGAGAGAGAGAGAGAGAGAGAGAGAGAGGAGAGACCTGATAAGGCATTGATTCCATTGAAACAAGTCCTGAGGAAGGTGGCCCCCTTTTGTGTTTGTTCGGGAAGGTTGCTCTGGCTCTCCATGGTCTCCTTCTTGTAGGTTTCTGTCTCCATGGTCTCCTCCTTGTGGGTTTCCGTTCTTGGAATTAGAGGTTTACAGTGACCATTGTGGGAGAGCAGGAGGTGCTTATATAGGAGAGGCCATCTCCACTGATATCATGCGTTTGGAGGGAGAAAGCCTTAGTGGATAATCCATTCAACTTTTAACATAATCATTAAAAAATGCAAGAAAAAGCACTTGAATTTTTCCCTTCTCTCAGCCTAGTCATTCTCAAAGCCTTTGGGGGTCTTCTTTTTATTCGATATTATACAATGCCACACAGTAAATGGGCTCAAAAGTTAGAAGCAAAATGAGAAGCAGAAACAATATTTTAATAGAGAAATGAAAGAAAAGAAGAAACACAAGAAAAAGAAGAAGAACAAAAAAAAGATGTTGCATGCAAACCTGATTCCTAACAGGATTTACATTTTTTTCAAAGATCAGTAAAGAATATATTAATATAAAATTAAAAAATTAATAAAAACTATATAAAAATAGTCTAACAGGATACATTTTTTTTTTTGGGTGAAAAGCATATACTTATTCTTTTACCAAAAAAAGAACACACCTATTCTCACTTTATATTTGAACCAGTTCTCCCATGTGAAGGCCAACTACTATGTTCACTGCATATTTAACATCCCATGTGGCATTTACATTCCTTTCCCACCTCAGCTGGCTCCGGATGGTGGATCTTGTGGAGCCAACTTTTGATGAAAACCCATCTGACAGTTGTCAGTGTCACCAGTTTCAGAATGTCCAACACATAGGTTACTTTCAACCAAGTTCTATGGTGAAATCTGTAAGTCAACTAGGCAAGTCAACAAGGATAAGTCCTACAAATTCCATCTCCTAATTTCAATTTTAAGACACGTTCTATACAGTCTGAATGACACATCTATAGATGTATTCAAAACATATAATTTTTTTTAATTGTTTTTGTCAAGCTTTCAAAAGTTCTTTATGTTAAGATAAAAAGAGGTTTACACAAAATTATTTGAAAATGTAGCATTGAATCCGTATATGAAATGGAGGAATTTATTTTCACCATAAAGACTTATTATATTTATAGAGAAAAAAAAATAATATTACAAATTTTATGATACCATCGGAGGTGAAAAAAAAAAAAATCTCTTTCATATAATCCCAAGTAAATTTGTATGTGAATACTCTAAAGTCCAAATAAATAGGGATTTGTATATATGTACTAACATTTGCAAGTGAGTAACATGCATGCACCTCGTACCCTATAATTCACTCATTTGTGTGAGGAAAATAAACACTGATAATCAAATATAATTATTGGATCTCTGATGTGAAGTTTTATTTGTTGTTCAAATGTAGGAAAATCAATAAAATATAAAAATAAAAGAATGAGATCATTTTGGTACATGGATCATGTAGGTACACAATTAGAGTATCATCTTTCATTTATAAGCGAACAATAGTTTAGAGATTACATTTCTTCATCTGACAGTTGAAAATAGAACTGTGGATGTAGTACGACCATGTACATACACTACCATATACATAACCTTTTGCAATAAAAAAAATTAGAAACTAACTTTACAATTTTTTAAATATCAACCATTTAAATATTTTTTTTCTGCATGATTTTGTTTTATTACCCTAGACCTACAGCATCATCTATATATGAGATCTTTAAGGGGATCAGCATCCACTTTCATATTTTTCATTCCTAAGTAAAAATATTCTTGATGGTGGTAAAAAGTGGAATATTACAATATCTATGACACCAACGAAGAACCTTTTTCTTGTATAAGCAACAAAGACTTCTATCAGCCTTATCCTTCATTGTGTAAATCAATTAAAGGAGATAAAAAAAATTACTACTTTTTTAATCCTTTTTTTGGCCAATAACCATTGTTTCAGATTCAGACTCCACTAGTAAGTTGGGCAAAACAGGGCACGGCTGTTATTTGCACCACAAACATGATTTATATATCATATACCAGGTACATGGATGGTTTTTTTTTCCTTTCTTTCTACAATATAAGAATGTGGTATGACGTATAAAAAGGAAAGTCTAGAAGGCTAAATTATGTGGATGAGGAAAATAATTAAAGTTGTGTGATTGAGTGGGAGTGGATGAGATCAATCCAGGAAGGTGGCTGCTGATATATGTGCAAACATTAACAGTGGGTATATATCTATATAGTGGAAAGCACAAATGTCACCACCCAGAAAAAGGCTTCAAAATTTTGATTATTCTCAATTAAAGACAAAAACCACCAACTTAATAATGTCTTGGTATTTAGCGACAAGATAAATTAAGAAGAGTAAAAGAAGATAGGAGGGCACACACTAATCAAATAAATGCCCAGTATAGATCTTTCAAGGATATCTTTTCTCTTTCTTTCTGTTTCTTGGAAGCTATCCATCCAAATACTCTATAAATGGTGATGTCTTTCTCCCTTAGGACAAGAATATCCTTATTTTGTTCAGCCAGTAAAATAATGTATACCACCTTCTGAGTTTGTCACGTGTTTTTACAATATAATCTTAATCTCTCTTTTTTCTGTAAAACATTATAGAATCTAAATTATCCAACTGCCTTTTTTAAGGAGTGCTACTTTGCCTGCTGCCAAACGTCTTGTTGAAGTGAACAGCATTCTAATCTTGTTTTTTCTTTAGGAGTGCTATGCTGCCTACCAAATTTCATTTAATTAGTCTTTCACTTAATCAAATCTCTCTCTAGACTCACCTCCTTGGCTGTGGGTGCTTCTTGGATTTCACGTGTCAAGGATCTGGTGGATGAACCCCACTATCTGTGTTTTGTTCTCCGTGGCCCACGTTTGTCCCGTGCCAATTTCTCTTAATGAAATTGTTCTCTTTTGTCCTCCACTCAAAAAAAAAAAAAATCTCTCTCCTTACGTATGGAGTATATTTAGAAGAAAAGTAGAAGACAGATATCCTAGTAATGTTCCTACCGGTTGCCCTTCAGCCTAACTATCACTGCGCTGTAGCTGTAGCAATATCTGTATCACATACGTTTATGACAGGAGCTTCTGTTTCATTGGTTCTTTATTGTGCCTTCCACTGATAATCAAGTGATTCATGACATAAGATTCTAAGGAGCTGGAGTGAGGTTTCAGAATAAATGGAAAGAATATATGTTCGGGTTCAGGACTGATTTGGCCGACAGGTCAACTTGCATTCCTATTATATATATATATATATATATATATATATATATATATATATATATATATATATATATATATATATATATATATATATATGAAACAAAATGGATTTCTACATTGAGCTCTGGATCTTATTTCAGTTAAGCGTGCTCTTCCTTTCACACAATGGTTTTTCCTTAACATTTTTATAAATTTTCATTAGTTCATGAAATTGTTGCTCCACGTGTAGTTGATCTGGAATCAGTTTCCGTCAAGCAAGGGTATAAACAAATGCACAAACTGGAGTGTATATAGATGCTAACCAGCAATAAAAGTGTCTCATCAAAATATATGTGAAATGGTTAAGTGTACGTAATACATAGAAGAAATAGTTCATATCCTACTGTACCATCCACTCAAAAGTGATGATACCCTCCAAAATGAGGAGTCCTCAGACATGACATCAAACTACATGCCCATGGATCAATTAGTGATCATCTTTTGTTGATTGGAAGTGATGATTGCTTTGAATCTGTTGTGTGGTATGTACACATGCCTCACTTTTTCGCTCCTTCTTTTGTGGTGTTCTTCTTTTGTGGTGACTCCACAGTAGCCTGAACATTTTTTTCGTGAGAATAATTCATCAGCATGTATTTGTATTATTTTTAGAACTCTATTACTGTCTATATTTAATAGGTTCCACATTCTAAAAATGACTCACACCACATCGACGGTAATATGATCTCATGGAGAGTACATGTAAATGCAAGTGATCCGAGCACCTTCTCGGTAGGGGTGTCAAAAAATTGGGCCCAAACTGAAAATTAATGGAACCGATTCAAATCGAAACCGAATCTTATTGGATGGTAAATGGGTTGTGTTTTTATAACTCAATGAAAAACCAAAACCAAACTGGACCAGTTGATAAGCCCAAACCAAACAAGAATAACAGAACCAAAACCAAACCAGCCAGACAGTAGACACATAAATGTCCATTAAGCTAACATTTTATTACATATATATGTAAAAAATAACTCCAAAACCGGACCAGCCCGATATGGTCCAATAAAGTCCATTAAACCAACTTAATTGTAACAGTATACACATAAAGTAAACTGAAACCAAATTGAGACCCAACTGATAGCAGACCGATGAAAGCCCATTAAACCAATCTGATAAAACCTGAATCGTAACCAATTTACTTATTAGACAGTAATTGGACTGAAATGTATAGAACAGAAATCTAATCAGGCCAAACTGAAACCAGACTGAACTAACCATTGACAGTACCCCAACTTCCTGATATCTAAAATGTATGAGCACGACAAGAATCTTCTAGCTTCTGCTCGAGCGTTGCACTTTAAGTTATGCATGAGAAGCTCATCCAAATTTGTCACCTAAAGAGGGCGAAGAAGAGATCACAATCATCCAAGTGCTCAAATCAATGTGAAAAGATGCGAAGTCCATTAAGTATGACGCAACTCAGGTCTTTAGTATCCACATCTAATAAGGACAACGGGAAGGAAGAAATTCTCCTTTTTCCATTGATCAAGCTAGTGTAGTTATTCTAGAAGTGTAAAAAAAAAAAAAAAGATTGAGTCCAAATCTTATGGAGAGCCGTGGATAGAGTGTGGGACCTGTACTCGCTTCCAAGGGTATGGAGTGATTATCACATGGGAAGAGGATTCGGATTCAATTAAAAGTCCCACGGTTGGCCTTATGCCTGAATTTGAAGTTCCCAATATTTTTGATAGTGATGATTTGGGATGGAGTCCTGGAGCCTGCCTCATTTGGGAGGTTTATTGGGTTAAGGATTAAGGGGGTAATGGTTACCTTGTGATTGAAAGGAGGAAGAAAAGAATAACCTAAAGTGTCTGATTTCAAGGGAAATAAAAGGAATTAAGGACAGTGAAATTAAATCAATACGAAAATTTTACCACGCATGTTTTGCAAATAACTCCAAAACATTCTACATCTGGATTTTAAATTTGGTGCTGTCTTCATGCGGCCAACCAGGTTACATGTAGACATTGTCACCCGGTGTCTAAATCGTTAGATTTTTAACATCCCATCTCTTCAAATACCAGAGTTGCGCCTATTATCGGGTTGGGACCAAAGTTGGGCCTATTGGACATCGGGTTGGGATGCCATGTCACCTTGGTTACATGGAGGCTGACTCTTTAAATTTTATTTCATTTTGCTATTAAATTTTTTTGGATTTAAGAAAAGAAATAAAGATTTTGTTTGAAATTAGACAGACAAGGACATAGACATGATCTCAAAAGTTCTCATTTTCCTTCCACTCTGATTTCACTTTTCTTCCTTCCCCTATATATTGCAACTAGATGAACACGAACCAAAGTCTCAAGATGCATTTGGTATGTATTCTTTTAAATTCGTTCTCATAATAGAGAATGCATTCTTAGAATATAATGGGAATGAGTCAAAGAGTGAGGTATTTTCGTTCTGAGCTTAGAAGCACGTTCTAGAATATTGGGTGTAGCCTGGGTAAATAATTCCAACTTCCAAGGGGATCTCTCGAACACTAATTAGTTTGTTGTTAGTGACCTTGCAAAACGTGGAAAATTTCATGGCACCAAAATTCTCTCTCTCTCTCTCTCTCTCAATGATAATTGGCTTAAAGAAATGGGAGTTCCATGTTCCCATTTACTGTAGTAACTACCATGCTATGTATAATACTTATTGTTGAGTTTCTATTTCAAAACTTCAAATTAGTAAATGGAGGGACTCTCACGTATATAAAGCACCCAAAGTTCTAGAGTTGACCAATGTGGCATTATTCCCAACACTTCCCTTCATGTGTCGCCACTCTTTTGGGTTGCAATACACGTGACGTGTGGTCCCTCTTCTGGGCGACCACCTAGAGCTCTTATACCATGTTAAGTTTTCATCTAAAAAATTCGAACTAATAAGTGGAGAGACTCTCACATATTTAAGGAACCCAAGGTTCTAGAGTTAACCAATGTGAGATTATTTTCAACACTTCCCTTCATGTGTCGCCGCTCTTTTGGGTTGCAATACACGTGACGTGTGGTCCTTCTTCTTGGCGACCACCTAGAGCTCTTATACCATGTTAAGTTTTCATCTAAAAAATTAGGAGTAGTAAGTGGAGAGACTCACATATTTAAGGAACCCAAGGTTCTAGACTAATTACCTAATATGGGATTATTCCCAACACTACTCCTCACGTGTTACCCCTCTTTTGGGTGACAATACATTTAGCATAAGTGATCACTCTTTTGGGTGACCGTAAAGAGGGAACCTAGAGTACCAATACCATGTTAAGTTTCCATATTACAAGTCCAAACTAGTAAGTGGAAGGACCATCACTTATATATAAGGCAACCAAGGTTTCAAACTCAAGCAATGTAGGACTATTCCCAACACTCCCTCTCACGTATTCCCTCTTTTGGGTAGCATTTTACGTGGCACGTGGTTCTTCTTTTGGGAGACCATATGGAGGGGAACCTGAAGCTCTGAAACCATGTTAAATTTCCAGCTTAAGGTTTGAACTAGTAATTGAAAGGAGTCTTACATATATAAGGCACCCAAGGTTCAAACTTAAACAATGTAGGACTATTCCCAACACTTATAGTTTTTCCTCTTGGATTAGAATCAAATGTTCAAAATGATGACAAGATTCAAGCAATATCAGCACCTGCCCCATAGATCGTTGCACTAGAGATAGATGCCTCGAAGAAAAAACATTTTACTTCCAAGGCTCTTTGAAGTGCAAGAAAACACTACATGATTAATTGGTTTCCCTCTTCTCACATCTGGCATGCCCTCGCTAGTACCATTTAACCATATACTAAGTTACTAACAGCAATGATGCAGATAAAGGATGACTATTCCCAAGACACGTGTCAAGTTCCCGAGTTCGGCCTCAAAACCAACTCGGTTCCAAGTTCATTATGTTGATCACAAGTTGACACTGAGAGGGGGGGCAGAATCAGTGTCTTCAAAATTCTTCCCAAATAATTCCTTAAAGACCAATACTGCCTTAGTTGATGCTTCACTCACTGAGCACAACCACACTATCACTAAATACAATTGCCAAACTCACAGTCGTATTCACAACTACCTCGCTACCACAGAGTAGCCAGGTCTACCATATTGTGCATACCCATCCTACAGGCCATTCCACGTACTTCACAAAATACAGAATATAAATAATGCACATATATCCACAACATCGATATACGTAGTTCACCACCACAGTGTGTGATGGCTATTCCATTGAGTAATGCTCTACGGGCTCCGTATATACTCAATACTCTACTTTTAGCTGTTTACACAACAGGTAGCACATACACCCAGTTTACCCAGCATAAAACTAGGAGGGCACAAATATGTCAATAATTCAGGTACCAAAGTACCAGTGCTCAGCACATGCTACACATACCACTCTTAACCCACACCTACGGGAAGCAAATAGTATCAGTTTTGGGCTTATAACAATGCCCTATAATTTTCTCCCCACTAACTAGGCATTCATCATTAATTACCTATACTAGCATATATGAGTACAAGAATTAAACGAAATTAAACACATTTATAAGGTTGGAAGGCTTACAACCCTTGTGTGTATGTCTTGGTACTCTAAGTAGTTTCTGGAGCAACTCTGTGGAGGCTGGTAAACCTCTAAAACCCACTGGAATCTTCAACTCGCTTCACAAAAAAAACTTCTTCAAGTGGATAGACAAGGTAAAACCCCTCTTGTCTACACTCTTTCCTTTCACACACCACACCTCTCTCAACTCTCTATAAAAGCTTCAGAGCACTTCTTCAATGGCTGATAACCATAAGTAGCTCTCAAGTTCCTTCATTGGAGCTTCAATAAACCCATTGCTTGCATCCATCTCTCTCTTTCTCATTTTCTGCTCCTCTTTCCTTCTTACAAGCAAACCACCACCATGAATACTCAAAGATAGTTCTACCAACCTCTAATTACTCTTCAATGCATCATAGTAATGCAAAACTGAGGTTGGTGGGTGGTTTAGTGCTCACACACCAACAACAATCTTAAAAAAAAAACACTTAACTTCTCTTCTTCCCTCTACTTCACAATTTTTGCTCATAAACACTCATTTAAACTCTTCATTACAAATTAATGGAATCCCATTGAAACCATAGAAGGTTAGTGATAAGAATTAGGGCTTTCCATACACACCAACCTTCAAGAGAAGGTTTTTCACACAAAAACCAGAGCTACTTCTTTGTCAATACATCAAAAACACAATTAACCCCTTTCTTGAAGCTTTTTCGGGTTCAAACAACCACCATTGCTACCCAACAACTCCAAGATCTTCAATACAGTTTAATGGAACCCTAACACATCCATGGAAGGTTGGTGAAAGAAATGAAAACACCACAAACCCATCCAAACCTACCAAAAAGGCCTTTTTCCTCTTCTCTTCTCTTCTTCCCGATTTTTTCTTCGATTTTGGGCTCACTCCCATTCTTAGATGAAAGAGCATTCAAATTAGAGCACGGTGCAACTTGGATTGTCCGATTTGGACTCTAGATGGCAGAGATATGGCCGTTACAGTCTCGACCGATAAAATTAATTAAAAAGGCATCTTTAGACCTTAAATCATGCACCCACGACTCACTCTGGCGCCGCCTGCACTGACCTATCAGAGCTCAATGTCGAGTTGTGGTTGGTCGGTAAGAGCATCATTTGTATCGACCGTAGGATCTAGTATAGAAAGCGGGATTGCCTTTCAACAGTCGAATCAGGTCCATCACGTCAGAAACAATCAGACATAATCAAAACTTTTAGATTAGAATCTATAGCGTTGCCTCACCGTGTGCGCTTCACACGGAATCACAGGATGCACTTCATATGACATAGAGCATGGCTTTAACTTACGTCTTCCAATCAGAGGATCTACGATAGCATCTTGACTCGCCGTGTGAGATACACTCTAGCCTGCTTTTTATTTGGCCATCAGATCAGAATTCTAGCTGCAAGGCACCATCTCGGCCATTAAACTTGAATCTTTCCTTTTTTTCTTACCAAAAATACCCCTGTACAATTGTAAAATACCCTCTGTAACTTGAATTTTCCAATGAGTTCTCTCTCTCTCTCTCTCTCTCTCTCTCTCTCTCTCTCTCTCTCCTAGCATTTTCTAGAGCAGGTGGAGTGCGTGCGGAAGACCTAGGCCTTTGGGCATGCGCGCGCCCTGCCATAGCCACGGAGTTGGCCAGCTTGTTGCTATAGCTACTTGATGCAATGGGCCTGCTGGCCTTGCTGCCTTGCGGGCCTGCAGCTGCTTGCGACCATGGCTTGCCTCTGGCCTGCTATGGCTTGTGGTGGCTTGTGGCTGCCATACCTTGTGGCATGCGCATGATGCCGCTGTGGCTGCGGCATGACACCTGCGACATGGCCATGGCCTTGGTTGCTACTGTGTCTAGGTGCCCTATGGCCTAGCTGCCATGTGGCATGCCACCTCATCAATGGGTCCCGCTCATAGTCTCTCTCCTCTTTCTCTCTCTAGTTTTTCTCTCTTCTTTCTTTATCTTCATTTAATTGCCACATCATCTATGTTTTCCACCCATACAATGGGACCCATTGTGGGACCCACAATCTCTCTCTATTTTCTCTCTCTTATTTTTATCACTACTTTCTCTCTCTAGTATTTCTCTCTTCTTATTCTCTTTAGATTTTCTCGCTCTAGATCAAACAAGCCACATCATCAGTGAGACCCACAGTCCACACTCTCTAGAACACGTACCCAAGGCTATAGAACATTGTAGAATACAAACAATAGGCTGTTTTATCTCTGCCACTGCACTGACACCACTGCCACTTGCACAGACACTCTCTTCTACTCTGTTGCCCTCCTCTTTCCTTATTCTCTTACTGTTTGCTCATCCACACTGCTAAACTAGCTAAGTTGCCAACAATGACAACATATAGTCCAACACATTAATGAGTTGAACTTTGGTCATAGAAATGAGTTGAGACACCTCGCATGAAAAACAACCTAGATACAACGTATCAATCAAACAGCCATCTCAACAAAAACCAAGTCCATGCAAGCTCTATCAGTAAACGCAATCATGATCCAGGTCAAGGTGCCATGTGATGACCCATGTGCCAGATAGCACTACCAAGACTACCAAGATACAAGCACAACTATCATGTATTGACCCATATGAAATGAGCAACAAGACACCACACACCAAGATGCAAACATCTACTTGATGGACCTTGGATGACACTGAGAGGGGGTGAATCAGTGTCAAAATATTTTCCAACTTGACACTTCTGTTTCACTACTGCCCAAAGCTGGTGAAGAACACAACTGATGCAAACACACAAGCGTATGCAAATCTACCTCGCTACTACTCAGTGACCAGGTTTACCAGATTTCACACCCATCCTGTAGCTCATTCCACGCACTTCACAAAATATAAAAATAAAGCATTCCACAACACAGAAGGGATACGTGGTTCACCACCATAGTGTGTGATAGCTAATCTACGGAGTAATGCCCAATGGGCTTCGTATTTACTCAATACTCAACTTTTAGTCCTTTGCAAGACAAGGATATTTACCCTGTGTTTTTCCAGCATAAAACTGAGAGGGCAAACAATGCCAAGGTTCAGGAAATAATATCCAGTATCCAGCACCCACTAAACACAATACAAAATGATAGATTTTGGGGCTTATAGTGATGCCCTACAATTAAACCCAAACTAGCGAGGCATTCAACATTGTTTTCACCTAAGCTAGCAACAATGAACTCCCAACCTAGATAGGCATTCAAATATTTTGACCTACTCTAGCATACATAGCATTGAATCAATAAATAACAAGGGAGTTGAGAAAATCTCACAATCGAGGCTTTTCGACGTCTGAAGATATGTGTAGTATCTCTACAAACTCAATGGAAATTCCCACAGTCATCAATGTTGGAAGAACTAAGCACTTCAGGAAATTTCTTGCTCACACATCATCTCTCCTTCCAACAGTCCAACAATCACCCAGAATATTCAAAGAAGCTCCACCAACCTCCAAAAACAACATCAATGCACCATTATGAGCATAAATGGAGGTGATGAGTGATTGTTTGCTCACCCCCAAAGCAGAAACCAAGCAAAAACTCTCCAAAGCCCTAAGAACACCTTCTTCACCCTTTGAAGCCCCCTTTTTTCTATTTTCCACAGTTAGTTTCGACACTGAACCAGTCTCAACAAATAGAGCTTTGAAAACCAGGCTCGGAGCATTTGAACCATCTGATTTGGATATCGGAAGGCCGAGTTATGGCCAAAACATGATCGGCCAATGAATTTTTTTTAAATGGCATCTTTTAGATGCATTCAATGCACCTGCGCTATGCCAAAGCCACTCCTTCGCTAACATGGCAAGCGCGGTGTCGAATGCTGATTGGTCCAATCAAGAATCTTCTTCAATCCCCGTCGGATCTGAAGCTATAAAGCGGGAATGACTGAAAGCTAACAGATCTGGTCAAATCACGTCAGGTTAGATCGACGCCATTTGAGGTCGTTAGATAGGAATCAGCTCAGCCGACGTACCATCTGTGCGCCACACGGAGTCATGGCTTGACCTTCACGAAGCGCGACGCATCTTATTAAATTGTGCCCAGCCAATCAAGCTTCACGCGGGAGTATCTGACTGAATTTCGACGCAACACTGGATCCCACATTTTTGTAAGCCGTCGGATCAGAATCTCGCATGCATGGCTCTTTCTTGGCCACTGATTTTGCATTTTCTTCTTTATTTTTTCCCCAAAATTCCCCTGGATATATATTAAATGGCCTCTATAGCCACTGAACTGATCCAAGTATTATTTCAGGGTTTGATTTCCAGATAGGTTTTCTCTCTCCTAGAAATCAAACGAACATATGGTGGGCATTGCAGCTTGCGGGGGGGAAAGGTCATGGGCAAGCCCATGCATGCCCAGACATGCCATGCGAGCCAGCAAGCGCGGCAGCCATGGCTTACGACATGCCTTGCTGCGACTTACGGCTGGGCATGCTGCCTGCTGCTGCTGCTGGCCATGCTTGGCTTGGCCCTACTGGCCATGGCTGTGGGGCTAGCTGCTGTTGCTGGCCTCAGCTGGGGCATGCGGCATGGCCCTGCTAGCCTTGGCTACAGGGCTGGGGCCATGGTGGCAGGCCACCTCAGCATGGTGGGTCCCACCATCAATCTTCTCTCTCCTCTTTCTCTCTCTTGATTTTTCTCTTTCTTCTGAATATGCCACAACATCATAAACACTGCCACATCGCCTGTATCACTGCCATATCACCCGAGACATTATCACATCACCTGTGGGGCCCATAGACACTCTCTCTCATCAAACTTGGCCCACTTTGCCCATTTTGCCAATAATTACAATACGAAGGCCAACACTACTTCCACTCAAAGTACGACGTGTTGAGAAAAAGATGGTTGATAACAAGTGATCAGCCACATATTCATAAATTTCCACATCAAATGATGATTACTCCTCTCAGTCGTATAAATACTCTTCAGATCAATGGTAAAAGGACTAGAACTTTTTTTTCACACATGGATCCTCTCCCACTTTTATTCTGACAATAGTTCCAACTAAAAAGGAACTCAGTTTCTCCCCCCCTCTCTCCGTGTTCCATACTGTTTGATATCTTTCTGACTTATGCATTGGAGTGGCTATAAGGTTTTGTAGTTCGACCAACCTAAAAGAGACAGACATCAATTGACATCAACAAGCAACGAACAATCAGTGTACGAAATAAGAGTTCAATGACAAATTTTTTCATCCAGATTTGGAGCACAATTGATTTTGAGATGAAGCCCAGGATCAACCACTTACAAAGTTCGAATACAGACTTGCCAAGAAACAGGCACATTGTATCTGATGGACCCTGGATGACACTGAGAGGGTGGTGAATCAGTGTGAAAACTTTTCCCTGAATTTTTCCTTACTACCCAGCGTTGATGATGAAACAGACTGTTAAAGACATACAAGCGTATGCAAATCTACCTCGCAACCACTCAGTGGCCAAGTCTACCAGATTTGCACACCCATCTTGCAGTTCATTCCACGCACTTCACAAAATACAGAAAAAAAGCATTCCACAACACAGAAGGGTTACGTGGTTCACCACCACAGTGTGTGATGGCTAATCCACGGAGTAATGCCCAATGGGCTCTGTATTTACTCAATACTCAACTTTTAGTCCTTCATAGGACAAGGATACTCACCCTGTGTTTTTCCAGCATAAAACTGAGAGGGCAAACACTGTCAGGGTTCAGGCTGTACCAGCCAGTGTCCAGCACCCACTGAACACAAATCAAAGTGATATATTTTGGGGCTTATAGTGATGCCCTACAATGAAACCTAGACTAGCAAGGCATTCAACATTCTTTTTGCCTAAGCTAGCATACAACAAACTCTCATACTAAGTAGGCATTTAAACAGTTTAACCTACTCTAGTATACATGGCATTGAATCAATACATAACACAGGAGTTGAGAAAATCTCACAACCGAGGCTTTCAAGTGGCAGACAGCAACATTAGAGCTCCACAGTGCTCTCAAGAAGCTTCAACAGCATCCACCATTCGCTATACTTGATACTCCATACATTTCTTTGCATACAGACATCATTCTCTCTCTCACAACCGAACAACTACCATTCTTGCACAACAAACGGTTCTACCAACCTCTCCTTGGCATTAAGAACACAATGAATCAGAGATGGAGAGGTTGGATAGGCATACAAAGCACCAACAAACTCCAAAAGAAACCCCTATCACCTTCTCTTCCTACTTTTTCAATTTTTCAAAACACCACCGACATTCAAACCATCCCCAATAGATAGGAAATTCGAAACTGAGTCGAGTGCAACTTGAACCATCCGATTTGGATATCGGATGGCCAAGATATGGCCAAAATAAGATCGGCCAACCAGATCATAACAAATGGAATCAATTCAAACTTGATTCAGTACAGCCGCTACACCGGATCGTCGCCTACGCTGACAGGGTCAGAGACTTTGTCGATCCGCGATTGGCGGAGACAGCATCTTTGTATTTCGATCGTAGGATTTCTGCAAAAAGGCGGGATTGACTACCAACCGACGGATCTGGTCAGATCGCGTCAGATCCGATCGACTTTGATAGATACCGTTGGATTGAGATCAAGGCCACCGTCGTACCGAACACGCTTCGCACAGAATCGAAATTTTGCCACCATACATTGCGGAGCATCATTATAAGTTGCGCCGACCCAATCAGATCTCGCGCGCAAGAATCTCGACGCAACTCCTGCGCCACACCTGAGCTCACCTTCTTCTAGGCCATCCGATCGACATTTCGCATACGTGGCTCTCTCTTGGCCACCGATTTCGTATTTTCTTCTTTTTGAATTCCCCAAAATACCCCTGAAATGCATTAGAATGGCCTCTGTAACCATTCTATGCATTTGTTAAAACCGCTGCAGGGTGGATTTCAAGAGAGCTTTTCTCTCTCCTAGAATTCCACCGAATACCTGGAGTGCATGGCATGCGGGAGGGAGGAAGCCAGCGCACTGCTTGCGGCAAGGCCATGCGCGCATTGCTTGCGGCAAGGCCATGCGCACGGCAGTGCTTGAGGGCCTTGCTGCGCTGCTGGCCTTCTTGGCTTGCTTGTGGCTTGGCCCTGCTGGCCATGGTGCTGTGGCTGTGGGGCTGGCTGCTGCTGCTGGCCTCGGCTGCGGCATGCGGCATGGCCCTGCTGGCCTCGGCTATATGGTGGCTGCCATTGGTGCCGTGGCCCTCGGCTAAGCTGGCCGCCATGGTGGCATGCCACCTCAGCATGGTGGGTCCCACCATCAATTTTCTCTCTCCTCTTTCTCTCTCTTCTAAGATTGATTCTCTCTTCTTGAATGCGACACATGCGACACCATATCGTCATATCACTGCCATATCGCCTATAACACTTCCATATCGCCTGTGGGGCCCGCAGACACTCTCTCTCATCAAACTTGGCCTAGTTAGCCCATGTTGCCAACAATTACAATACGAAGGCCAACAATCTCCCCCTTTGGAATTGTTGGCAACTACTCAATCCACCATGAGATCTTTCTCCCCCTTTGAGAACAAGAACAAAGGGATCGGCCACATAGGAGTGCCCACCGCATCTTTCCAATCCTATGGGCGTTCCAAAAACATTAACTCCACACCATATCAACACAACAAAAAAAACATCAAATGACTCCCCCTGAGTCTAACATAGGGAGCAAGAAGAATATATCAATTACACACTGCTCCCCCTCACACCAAGCTCCTCAGTGCTTGGGGAGGATAACCACTCCCAACTTCTGTCTTAAATACACAAATTATTCCCTGGGAAGTGGTTTTGTAAAAATGTCTGCCGTCTGCTCTAATGTAGGAATGAACTCCAACTGAACTTCTCCTTCTGTCACCTTCTCTCTCAAGAAATGATACCGGATGGCTATGTGCTTCGTCCTAGAGTGCATAACTGGGTTCTTGGAGATATTTATAGCACTAGTGTTGTCACAGAACATTGAAATAGGCTTGTCTGACTCAATGCCTAAATCCTTGAACATTTGCTTCATCCACAAAACTTGTGTGCAACAAGAGGTGGCTGCTATATATTCTACCTCTGCTGTAGACAATGAGACTGACTCTTGCTTTTTACTGTGCCAAGCCACCAAATTTCTACCAAGATAGAAGGCACCTCCACTAGTGCTCTTCCTATCATCAACACAACTTGCCCAATCTGCATCTGAGTAGGATGACAACACCAAATCCTTGCTTTTTGCATACCAAAGACCATACTCCATTGTCCCCTTCAAGTATCTGAAGATCCTCTTCACAGCTACCACATGTGTCTCCTTTAGGCCAGCTTGAAATCTAGCTACCATGCACACAGATTGTAGAATATCTGGCCTTGTAGCAGTCAAGTAGAGCAGACTTCCAATCATTGACCTATACATAGTGTGGTCAACTGGTGGAGAGTCATCATCTTTGCTCAACTTGCAACTAATCATCATAGGTGTGCTTACTGGTGTGCAATCCTCCATTGTGAACTTTTTCAACATCTCTTTCACATATTTGGTCTGAGATAAAAAGAATCCATCCTTCAACTGACTGATCTGCAAACCCAAAAAATAAGAAAGTTCACCAATCATGGACATTTCAAACTCATTCTGCATTCTCTGAGCAAAATCCTTACATGCCTCATCCTTGTGGCCTGCAAAAATGATGTCGTCTACATACACTACCACAACTGTCTGATTACCGTCAACAGATTTCACATACAGGTTGCTATCTACCAGTCCCTTCTTGAAACCCAACTGACAGAGATAAGTGTCCAGCCTTGAATACCATGCTCTTGGTGCTTGCTTCAACCCATACAATGCATTTTTCAGTCTACAAACAAGTGTAAGGTCTTCACTCAGTTGGAATCCTTCTGGTTGCTCTATATACACCTCTTCTTTCAAGTCACCATTCAAGAAGGCTGACTTGACATCCATCTGGTAAACCTTGAAGTTTTTGTGTACAGCAAATGCAAGAAACATTCTGATTGCTTCCAACCTAGCAATATGAGCAAATGTTTCTACAAAGTCAATGCCCTCAACTTGAGCATATCCTTTGCAAACCAATCTGGCCTTGTTTCTTACAACTTCACCATCTTCATTGAGTTTGTTTCTATAGACCCATTTAGTGCCTATGACATTCTTAGCTGCAGGCTTTGGCACTATTTCCCAAGTTTGATTTTTCTCTATCTGGTTCAACTCCTCATTCATTGCCTTGAGCCAACTAGCATCTTCACATGCTTCTGCAACTGATTTGGGTTCAATGTGAGATAAGAGAGAGAACATCTGTTTTGCTTTTCTCACCTTCCTTGTTTGCATTCCAGCTGAGGGATCACCAAGAATTAAATTTTCTGGATGGTTCTTTCTTACTCTTCTTGAGCCACTTCCATTCTACCTGTCTGCCTTAGAATCTGATTGCTCTTCTCTTTCTTCTGTCTCAACCACAGCTTTCTGTCTTGGCACATTTGTAACATCCTACTCCTTTTCTGTTTCATTGTCATTCTGCTCACTGTCTAGATCTTCAAGGATAGGAACCTCATTATATTATCCTGTAGGAGAATTCTTGTGCTCATCAACTCTCACATCTGCACTTTCAATAATTTTGCCACTTCTCTTGTTGTAACATTTGTAAGCTTTGCTGGAGGTAGAATAGCCAAGAAATATTCCTTCATCGGCTCTATCATCAAACTTTCCTAAATTATGGCTGGTGTTTTTGATATAACACTTACTTCCAAATACCTTGAAGTGCTTTGTTATGGTCTTCTTGCCAAACCATAATTCATAGGGAGTCTTGTCTTCATGTAGCATCAACATACACCTATTCTGAACATATATTGCTGTATGGACTGCTTCTCTCCAGAATTTATTCCCCATGTCATTTTCAGTTAACATAGTCCTGGCCATCTCTTGAACAGTTCTGTTCTTTCTTTCTGCAACACCATTTTGCTGTGGTGTTCTGGGAGCTGAAGTTATCTCTTGATGCCATTCTCAGAACAATACTCTGCAAAGTCTATCCAGGTGTACTCTCCTCCCCTGTCAGATCTTAAGCACTTGATTTTCTTCCCTGTCTCATTTTCAACTTGAGTTTTGAAGATCTTGAATCTAGCTAGAGCCTCTGATTTATGTTTCAAAAACATTATCCAAGTCATTCTGGAGTAGTCATCTATAAACAGAATGAAGTACCTCTCCCCTGTAATGCTCTGTGTCCTCATTGGCCCACATAGATTTGTATGAACTATCTTCAATGGTTGTGTAGTGTGGTACTCCTTAGGTTTGAATGATGTTCTTGTTTGCTTCCCCTTTTGACTAGATGCACAAATATCATTGGAGGGTTTCTTCAATGAAGGAATGTCTCTAACAGCATTCTTGTTAGATATTTTTGACAGATTTTCAAAGCCAATATGTCCCAATCTTCTATGCCATAGCCATGTTTTCTCTTCTTGACTCATCATAATATTCTCTTCAAAATCTTCAGACAAAATATAGAGATTTCTATGAGTTCTCTTTCCTGATGCCATCAACTTTCCACTGTCAGACCTTTGGATCTCACATCCTTGATCATTAAAAATAACTTTGTGACCCCTATCACAAATCTGACTGACACTCAATAAGTTATGTTTCAAACCTGAAACATAGAGAACATCATGGGATGTTATATTTCCATTATTGAGACTGATGCTTCCTTTTCCAACTATCTTAGCACCATCATTGTTGTCAAACTTAACTGAACCTCCTTCATAGTGCTGAAGCTTTAGAAGTCTTTTACTATCTCCAATCATGTGACTTGAACACCCACTGTCAAGAATCCATGATGTAGAGCTGTCTTGTGCCTTAAAAGCTATCTGCACAACCAAAGAGCTATTCCTTTCTGTTTTGTCCCTCTAAACCCAAACTCTCTTCTGTGATGGTGTCTTCTCAACATGTTTCTGCTTTGGAGCCTCTCTTCTTGTACTGTTGTGCTGTCTCTGTAAAGGTGGCATAGGGGGAAAGATGGTTCTACAGTTCCTTGCTACATGCCCAAAGTTGTGACAGTTGTAGCACTCAACAAAATTCTCTTCAAGGGGAGCAAATTGATTTCTACTCTCAAATTTGACATCTCTCATGTTGAATTTACAGGTAGCAATCTTATGTCCAAAGTTGTTGCATCTATAGCAGTATCCCTGAAAATGAGGTCTTAGCCTTGCAGTTGCCATGTACCTCATTTGTCTCTGTGATGCACTAGGATAGTTTTCTTTATAGTAGTTGTCATGCTTCACTCTCTTGCCTTGCCATACATTTTGTCTTGGCCTTGCATAGTTAGTCTTAGGGAGAGAGGTTTTGATTCCTCCTTGACAATGAACTATAGGGTCCTTACCCTTTCCATTTTCCTTCACAAAGGATATGGGACCTTTTCCCTTTGAGTTGGCATTCTTTGATGTCTCTCCTTTATCAAAACCAAGGCTAAACTTAATGTGGGAAGGTCTTTGAGCATTAATGATCCTGTCAAGCCTGCTACTACTAGGATGCACTGGAGTAGAATTACTTGATTTCTCATGTTGAGCTAATTTTTGTTGTCTCTCAAGCTCTTCCTTTTCATACTCAGCCACTTTTGTCTTCAGAAGTGTAAACTCATTTTCAATTTCTTCAAATCGATCAACCATAGGGAGTTGTTCTTCAAGTTGAACTTTCAACCTTGCATTCTCATTCAATACCCTGGAGTAGTCTACAGATGCTTGTTTAAGTTGAGCATTGAGATTTTCAACAGCTTTCTTGGACTCTTCATCTTGAGCTCTCAATTCTTGAATCACTTGTTTTTGCTTTTTGGCTTCTTGTGAGGCAAGCTTGTTATTCTTTCTTTCCTTCTTGAGTTCCTTCATAGCTGCAACAAATTCTTCCTCAAAGTTTATCTCAGCTTCTTCATCACTGCTTGAACATGTATCTTCATTGTTTCTTTCTTCATCACCACTTGAGATGGAGTCCACAATTTTACCTTCTTCATAAATTTTTGAAGTAGATTCTTCACCTTTGTTTCCTTCATGTTCTTCAATGAAAACCATGAACAAGGCCTCACTGGGCTCATCATCTGAGACATCATCTGAGTCATCATTTGAGGTTTCACTGACTCTCTTGGAAATGAAACTTTTTTTGTTTGACTTGTTCTTTTTGAAGCTGTAATTTTTCTTTGCATTAAACTTGTATTTGCCTTCATCTTCATCATCGCTGTCAATCTTACCCTTCCTTGGGCATTTTGTAGTAAAATGTCCAACCTTGCCACAATTGAAACATTTGAAAGGGAGTTTGTTTTTGTATCTTCCTGTACCCTTCTTTAATTTTCTGGTGAAATGAGCTGTGGCTTCATCTTCACTTCCTTCCTCATTTGATTTTTCAGAAATCTTGAGTTTCTTCATTGCCTTGAAGGCTACTTGCTTGTCAACAGTAGTTCCAGGGTCTATTCTCATTTCAAAAGCTGTCAATGCTCCATGTATCTCATCTATGGTGACTTCATCCAAATCCTTAGTCTCTTCGAGAGCTGAGACTTTTGATTCAAACTTGGTGTGAGAGACCTCAAAATCTTCTGACAAATAATGGATCCTTTTAAGTCTTCACCAAGTCCTCTAATAGAGTTGACCACTTCATTGACTCTGTTCATATATTGATCAACAGTTTCATCCTCATTCATTTTTAAGTTTTCAAACTGAGCCCTGAATGTTTGCAGCTTCACTTTCTTGATTTTCTTGTCACCTTCATAGATGTTAATTAGTCTGTCCCAGACCTCCTTTGCAGTCTTGCAATCCATGACTTTGGACAATTCACTGTTGGTCAGACCACCTTGAATGGCATTGAGTGTCTTTCTGTTGTTCTCAAAATTCTTCTTGTCTGTAACACTAGGAGTAAGTGTATCATGTGGAGTATAACCCATTTCAACTGCAACACAAACATTGAATCCAAGTGATCCCACATAAATCTCCATTCTCCTCTTCCAAAACATGAAGTCAATACCATCAAACAATGGAGGTTTATGAGAACCTTCCCCTGGTGCCATAGCTGCCCTCTGATCTCTCATATGCTGATTTAGCTGTCACTGAGCCTGGTGCTCTGATACCAATTGATGGACCTTGAATGACACTGAGAGGGGGGGTGAATCAGTGTGAAAACTTTTTCCTGAATTTTTCCTTACTGCCCAGCGTTGATGATGAAACAGACTGTTAAAGACATACAAGCGTATGCAAATCTACCTCGCAACCACTCAGTGGCCAGGTCTACCAGATTTACACACCCATCCTGCAGTTCATTCCACACACTTCACAAAATACAGAAACAAAGCATTCCACAACACAGAAGGGTTACGTGGTTCACCACCACAGTGTGTGATGGCTAATCCACGGAGTAATGCCCAATGGGCTCTGTATTTACTCAATACTCAACTTTTAGTCCTTCATAGGACAAGGATACTCACCCTGTGTTTTTCCAGCATAAAACTGAGAGGGCAAACACTGCCAGGGTTCAGGCTGTACCAGCCAGTGTCCAGCACCCACTGAACACAAATCAAAGTGATATATTTTGGGACTTATAGTGATGCCCTACAATGAAACCCAGACTAGCAAGGCATTCAACATTCTTTTTGCCTAAGCTAGCATACAACAAACTCCCATACTAAGTAGGCATTTAAACAGTTTAACCTACTCTAGTATACATGGCATTGAATCAATACATAACACAGGAGTTGAGAAAATCTCACAACCGAGGCTTTCAAGTGGCAGACAGCAACATTGGAGCTCCACAGTGCTCTCAAGAAGCTTCAACAGCATCCACCATTCGCTATACTTGATGCTCCATACATTTCTTTGCATACAGGCATCATTCTCTCTCTCACAACCGAACAACTACCATTCTTGCACAACAAACGGTTCTACCAACCTCTCCTTGGCATTAAGAACACAATGAATCAGAGATGGAGAGGTTGGATAGGCATACAAAGCACCAACAAACTCCAAAAGAAACCCCTATCACCTTCTCTTCCTACTTTTTCAATTTTTCAAAACACCACCGACATTCAAACCATCCTCAATAGATAGGAAATTCGAAACTGAGTCGAGTGCAACTTGAACCATCCGATTTGGATATCGGATGGCCAAGATATGGCCAAAATAAGATCGGCCAACCAGATCATAACAAATGGAATCAATTCAAACTTGATTCAGTACAGCCGCTACACCGGATCGTCGCCTACGCTGACAGGGTCAGAGACTTTGTCGATCCGCGATTGGCGGAGACAGCATCTCTGTATTTCGATCGTAGGATTTCTGCAAAAAGGCCGGATTGACTACCAGCCGACGGATCTGGTCAGATCGCGTCAGATCCGATCGGCTTTGATAGATACCGTTGGATTGAGATCAAGGCCGCCGTCGTACCGAACACGCGCCGCACAGAATCGAAATTTCGCCACCATACATTGCGAGCATCATTATAAGTTGCGCCGACCCAATCAGATCTCGCGCGCAAGAATCTCGAAGCAACTCTTGCGCCACACCTGAGCCCACCTTCTTCTAGGCCATCCGATCGGCATTTCGCATACGTGGCTCTCTCTTGGCCACCGATTTCGTATTTTCTTCTTTTTGAATTCCCCAAAATACCCCTGAAATGCATTAGAATGGCCTCTGTAACCATTTTATGCATTTGTTAAAACCGCTGCATGGTGGATTTCCAGAGAGCTTTTCTCTCTCCTGGAATTCCACCGAATACCTGGAGTGCATGGCATGCGGGAGGGAGGAAGCCAGCGCACTACTTGCGGCAAGGCCATGCGCGCGTTGCTTGCGGCAAGGCCATGCGCGCGGCAGTGCTTGAGGGCCTTGCTGCGCTGCTGGCCTTCTTGGCTTGCTTGTGGCTTGGCCCTGCTGGCCATGGTGCTGTGGCTGTGGGGCTGGCTGCTGCTGCTGGCCTCGGCTGCGGCATGCGGCATGGCCCTGCTGGCCTCGGCTATATGGTGGCTGCCATTGGTGCCATGGCCCTCGGCTAAGCTGGCTGCCATGGTGGCATGCCACCTCAGCATGGTGGGTCCCACCATCAATTTTCTCTCTCCTCTTTCTCTCTCTTCTAAGATTGATTCTCTCTTCTTGAATGCGACACATGCGACACCATATCGTCATATCACTGTCATATTGCATGTAACACTTTCATATCACCTGTGGGGCCCGCAGACACTCTCTCTCATCAAACTTGGCCTAGTTAGCCCATGTTGCCAACAATTACAATACGAAGGCCAACAGTATCTTCCTTGGGTCTCCAGATTCTGCTTTTATAGTCATGTTTCCTTGCTTGTTGTCCATCCTGCATATTTTTTCGATCTGCATGTGTAATTTCTTTCTTTTAATACATTCATTTATTCATCGAAAATAAAAATTCTTAAGATGATGATGATGGTCCAAGTTGCAAAAGTAAAATTAACCTGAAATTTGATCTTTTTGATAGGCTGAACAACTAATAAAAGAGAAGCAAGCACAAAGTTGGTGTTATTATTACTCTTGTAAATAGCAATCATAATTTTTCTACTGAAAAAAATAGCAATCTTGATTTTTTTTACCGAGCATTCTTGATTCTTGATTACACATTTTACCCTAAAGAATGATTTGGAACAAGGAATAGAACTAGTTCCAAACATATATGTGGACGTTGAAGTATGAATGAACAATTTTTTTTTTTTTGGAGGGGGTTGAAGAAACACAGGGGAGAGCGAGAGAGAGAGAGAGAGAGAGAGAGAGAGATTACAATCAAACAATGTATTTCCTTATTTGATTTTGATTTACATTGTTGAAGAAGTACTTATAGCACTCTAAAGTATGAACTACATATACTCTTTTTTCTATTGAAACAGAAGAAGAGTCTCGACCTCTAAATGACAGCTCATGTCTTCTGTCAGAGGGACTCTCTCGGACATTCTAGAGGAAACAAAAAAACGTATGCCTACAGATTATTACAAATTATAAAGAAACTACAAACAGTACTAGCAAGACTGATTACTCTGGTTGAACTGAAACTTCTACTTGATCTGTAGTTAGCTATGAGTCAACGTTTTCGACATCCTCCTTTAAATTGAGCTGGGGAATCTTCCACAATCCTAGTTTGATGCAGATGGCCAGAAATTATCTGCTGCTCAAGGGCTTTGTAAATATGTCTGCTAGTTGGCGATGAGATGAAATAAACCGTGACAATAAGCCCCAATGCCACCTTCTCGCGAATAAAATAGTAATCAAGTTCGATGTGTTCTCTTTAAGCATGAAACACTAGATTTACTGTCATATGGAGTGCACTAACATTGTCACATAATAGGGTTGCCAGTTGAGATTGAGTGACACTAAGATCTCACAATAGGAATGATAGCCATGTTAGTTCGTCTACTGTGGAAGCCATGGCCCTGTATTTCGCCTCTGTACTTGACCGTGCAACTTTGATCTGCTTCTTAGCACTCCATGATATACAATTGGCCCCTAAGAATGTACAAATCCAGTTGTTGATCTTCTTGTTAACGGACACCCCGCAAAATCAGAATCTGAGAAAGCATATAGATCCAAAGAGCTATCACTTACTATGCGTAGACCGTATGTGAGTGTTCCTCGAACATAGCATAGGATTCTCTTGTATGATCATGCATAAATTGGCATAACTAAAAAGGACAAGGCCAGATGATCATTGCTAAGTATTGTAATGACCCAACAATAATTCGATATTGCTCAACATCTTTAAAGGGAATCTCATCATCTTGGGACAGCTTGACAGAAGTACTCATCGGTGTTATAAGAGGTTTTGCAGTTCTGAGATCAGCTTTGGAGAGTTTTTCAGCAGCATATTTAGCTTGTGAGAGAAAAATTCCATTAGGAAAGTGATGCACAACAATTCCAAGAAAATAATGAAGCTCTCCTAAATCTACACCCAACGATGTTCATGGATGAATCATATGGAACAAGACTCCAACTATGGTTGATTACAAGAGCACATATTTAACTGTCCATTGCAGATTTCCATCCGTCAGGAGAAAGTGCAGTTATTGTTTTGGGCTCTGTTGGAATAATAGAGATGAATAAGGTAAATTTTGGATTTGGTTTAACAATTCCAGCCTTACCTCTAGGGATCATATGGTGAGAAGACGGCGTATGAGAGATGGTGGGAGAGGATAATGGTTAGACAGCGATTAATGGAGGAAATTGATCAAAGGATTCAAGATTTATTGTACAAGAATCACCAGGAATGGTAGGAGAAGAAGAAGAAATAAGGGAAGCATGCGAAGGAATAAGAAAGATAGAGGAAGAAGTAGGAAGAGCTTGGGAAGTATTAGGAAGAGGAGAGGAAGAAGTAGAAAGAACAGAAGAAGGATGAGTTATGATAAACCTTGAATGACACTGAGAGGGGGGGGTGAATCAGTGTGAATAATTTCTCCCTTGAAATTTCTTTGCTGCCCAGTGATATTCACAAAATAACCTGTCCCAAACACAATCGTATGCAAATCTACCTCACACCACTCAGTGGCCAGGTCTACCAGATTTGCACACCCATCCTGCAATTCATTCCACGCACTTCACAAAGCTCATAAACAAGCAAACCACAACACACAAAAATTACGTGGTTCACCACCACAGTGAGTGATGGCTAATCCACGGAGTAATGCCCAATGGGCTTCGTATTTACTCAATACTCAACTTTTAGCCCTTTACAGGACAAGGATGCTCACCCTAAATTTTCCCAGCATAAAACTGAGAGGGCGTAACAACGCCAGAATTCAGGCATAAAGCCAGTGTCCAGCACCCACTGAACACACCACAACAGATACAATTTTTGGGGCTTATAATGATGCCCTACAATTAAATCCCACCCTAGCAAGGCATTCAATATTTTTCTTCTCTTTTTCTTTGCCTAATGCTAGCATACAATAGATTCCCATGTACCATAGGCATTCAACATCATTATCCTACTTGAACATACAATAGATTGGTTCAATAAATAATAAAAGGGATAAGAAAATCTCACAACCAAATTTTCTGATAATTGACGATGTTCTTCTTCATCGGGTAGTCAATAAACCCTTGCCATATGCGATCAAGCTCTTCCAGCCTTCAAGAACACTTCAATGTATCGGCATTAGCATCAGCAGCAATGGAGAATGACTGTCTTCAAAGCCCAAAGCAAGAAAAATCAAAAATAAGAGGTTTTTCCTCTTTTTCTTCAAAAACACCCCTTCTGCGATTTTTCTCGCGGCCAACAGTCTCTCTGAACATTCTCAATGGAAAGAGCATTAAAAACCTAGCTCGGTGCAACTTGGATCGTCGGATTTGGCCACCGGATGGCCAAGTTATGGCATAAACAAGTTCGGCCTCTGAAAAATTCCAAATGGAATCTTTTAATTCCATATGGTGCGCCTGCGCTGCACCGTAGCCGCGCCCACCGTCTGGGTGTCGCGCTCTAATTGGTTGAAGAAGGAATCAAGAATTTTGGCCGTCGGATCTCATTTAAAAAGGCGGGATTTGATTCTCGCCGCTGGATCTGCATAAATAGCGTCAGATCCAGTCGGCTTTGATACCAGCCGCACGATCTGGATCATTAGAGTCGCGGCACCGTAAGCGCGACACACTGGATCGCGGCTTAACTTCCATGTGATGCGGCGCATGATTATGCGCTGCGCGTCGCCAATCGCCTCTCGCGATGGGATCCGACGCCTCCGCCCCGAGAAACACCATAGCCCGCGTTGTTTAGAATCGTCCATCTGGAATCTGACATGCGTGGCTCCATCTTGACCATCAATAGGGTATTTTAACTTTTGTGAACTACCCAAAATACCCCTAAGAATTCTGAAAATGGCCTCTGTATTCATTCTTCAAGTTTATTAAAACCGCTGCAGGGTGGATTTCCAGAGAGCTTTTCTCTCTCCTAGAAATCCGTCGAACACTTGGTGTGCGTGCGGACTTGTGCGCGCGGCATGCGAGAAGGCTTGCGGCAGGACAGGCCTTGCGGGCTGGCCTGCCTTGCGGGCTGGCTAGCTTCTTTGCCAAGGCAAGCCCGGCCTGCCTTGCGGGCTGGCCGGCTTCTTGGGCAAGGCAAGCCCGGCCTCGCCTTGCGGGGCCGGGCTGCCTTGTGGCTGGCTTTCTTGTGCCACTTGGCTGGCCTTCTTGTCTTGGCTGCTCGGCCGGGCCGGGCTGGCTGCTGCTAGGTGGCATACCACTGTGGTGGGTCCCACCTTCTCTCTCTTGGGTCCCACTTTCTCTCTCCTCTTTCTCTCTCCTCTTTCTCTCTCCTCTAATTCTTTCACCTCTTCCATGCTTCACAGTACCTGTAACAAAGCCGTATTACCTGTATCACTGCCATGTCGCCTGTAAGGTCCGCAGACACTCTCTCTCATCAAACTGGACCCAGTTGGCCCAATTTGCCAACAATTACAATATATAGGCCAACAATCTCCCCCTTTGGAATTGTTGGCAACTACTCTGGCAACTACTCAATCCACTGACATTTGACATTTCTCCACCTTTGACAACAAGAACAAAGGGATTTCCCACATAGGAGTGCCCACCGCATCTTTCCAATCCTATGGGTGCTCCAAAACATGAACATACCACAAAAACAAATACCAACAGACTCCCCCTGAGTCCTACATAAGGAGAAAAAAATAGAACATGCAAACCCTGCTCCCCCCTCACTCCAAGCTTCTCAATGCTTGGGAAAGATAGTCACTCCCAATTTCCGTCTCAAGTAGTCAAACCGATCTCCGGGAAGTGGCTTTGTGAAGATATCTCGCAATCGCTCTGCTGTTGGAATGAACTCTAACTGAACTTCTCCTTCCAAGACCTTTTCTCGCAAGAAATGATATCGAATGGCTATGTGCTTCGTCCTGGAGTGCATAACTGGATTTTTTGAGATATTGATAGCACTTGTGTTGTCACAGAACATAGAAATAGGCTTGTCTGACTCACTGCCTAAATCCTTCAACATTTGTTTCATCCACAAAACCTGTGTACAACAAGAGGTGGCTGCAATATATTCCCGCCTCGCTGTAGATAATGAGACCGATTCCTGTTTCTTCTTGTGCCAAGCTACTAAATTTCTGCCCAGATAGAAAGCACCCCCACTAGTGCTCTTCCTATCATCAACACAACCTGCCCAATCTGCATCTGAGTAGGATGACAAAACTAGATCCTTGCTTTTTGCATACCAAAGACCATACTCCATTGTCCCCTTAAGATATCCGAAGATCCTCTTCACACGGCTACAACATGTGTTTCCTTCGGGCCCGCTTGAAATCTAGCTACCATGCATACGAGATCGAAGAATATCCGGTCTAGTAGCAGTCAAGTAGAGAAGACTTCCTATCATTGACCTGTACATAGTATTATCAACCGAGGGAGAGTCATCTTCTTTACTTAGCTTACAACTTGTCATCATTGGAGTGCTTATTGGTGTCTGATCTTCCATTGTGAATTTCTTGAACATTTCCTTCACATATTTGGCCTGTGATAAAAAGAATCCATTCTTTAACCGGCTGATCCGAAGACCTAAAAAATAAGATAACTCTCCAATCATAGACATCTCAAACTCATCTTGCATTCTCCGAGCAAAGTCTTGACATAGTTCATCCTTTTGGCCTGCAAAGATGATATCATCTACATATACAACCACAACCGGCCGAATTCCATCCATAGATTTAATATACAGATTACTATCAACCAAACCTTTCTTGAAGCCCAACTTACAAAGATAAGTATCCGGTCCGGAATACCATGCTCTTGGTGCTTGCTTCAACCCATACAATGCTTTCTTCAGTTTACACACAAGTGTAGGGTCCTCACTCGCTTGAAATCCTTACGGTTTGCTCTATATACACCTCTTCTTCCAAGTCACCATTCGAAAAGCTGACTTGACATCCATCCGATAAACCTTGAAGTTCTTGTGCACTTGCAAAAGCAAGGAACATTCGATAGCTTCCAGGTCTAGCTACGGGAGCAAATGTTTCTTCAAAGTCAATTCCCTCAACCCTGAGCATATCCTTTGCAAACCAATCCGGCCTTGTTTCTTACAATTTTGCCATCTTCATTGAGTTTGTTCCTGTAGACCCATTTAGTACCAATAACATTCTTGTCTCGTAGGCCTTGGCACCAATTCCCAAGTTTTGTTTTTCTCTATTTGATCCAGCTCTTCATTCATTGCCTTGAGCCAACTAGCATCTTCACATGCCTCTACAACCGATTTTGGTTCAATCTGTGATAGTAATGAAAACATTTGTTTTGGTTGTCTCACCTTTCTTGTTTGCATACCAGCGGATGGATCACCAAGAATTAATTGATCGGGATGATTCTTTTTTTACTCGCTTGATCCACTTTTGTTCCGCCTATCCGCCTCCGAATCGATTGCTCTTCTCTTTCTTCCGTCTCCGACCCACTGTTCTCTGTTACGGCACATTTGTAACATCCTGCTCCTTTTCGATTCAATTTCATTACGCTCACCGTCCGGTCTTCAAAAATAGGAACCTCATTATTTGATTCCGTAGAAGAATTCTTGTGCTCATCAACTCTCACATCCGCACTTTCAACAATCTTGCCAAGTTTTTTATTGTAACATTTATATGCTTTGCTTGAGGTAGAATAGCCAAGAAAAATCCCTTCATCCGCTCGATCATCAAACTTCCCTAGACCATGACTAGTGTTCTTGATATAACACTTACTACCAAATACCTTGAAGTGCTTTCTTTGTAGCCTTCTTGCCAAACCATAATTCATAGGGTGTCTTGTCTTCATGTGGCCTCAACATACATCTATTCCGAACATATATTGCTTGTATGCACCGCTTCTCTCCGAATTTATTCCCCATGTCATTTTCGATTAACATAGTTCGGCCATTTCTCGAACAGTTCTATTCTTTCTTTCGCAACACCATTTTGTTGTGGTGTTCTAGAAGCGAAGTCCGTCTCTTAATGCCATTCTCGAACAATAATCCGCAAAGTCAATCCAGTGTACTCTCCTCCTCCCGTCGGATCTCGGACACTTGATTTTCTTCCCCTGTTTCATTTTCAACTTGAGTCTTGAAGATCTTGAATCTTGCCAAAGCTTCGACTTATGTTTTAGAAATATTACCCAAGTCATTCGGAGTAGTCATCTATAAAAAGAATGAAGTACCTTTCTCCCGCAATGCTTTGTGTTCTCACCGCCCCACATAAATCTGTATGAATTATCTCCAATGGTTGAGTAGTGTGATATTCCTTAGGCTTGAATGATGTTCTAGTCCGCTTCCCCTTCGACAAGATGCACAAATATCATTGGAAGGCTTTTTCAATGAAGGAATATCTCTCAAAGATTTTTGTTAGATATCTTGGACAGATTTTCAAAACCAATATGTCCCAATCTTCTATGCCATAGCCATGTTTCCTCTTCTTGACTCATCATACAATTCTCTTCAAACTCTTCGACCGAGTATAAAGATTTCCTCGAAGTTCTCTTTCCAGTTGCCATCAATTTGCCATTGTCGGTTCTTCGAATCTCACATCCTTGATCACCGAAAATTAATCTATGGCCCTTATCACAAAGTCGACTAACACTCAATAGATTATGTTTCAAGCCCGAAACATAGAGAACCTCATGAGATTTTAACTTCCCATTGTTGAGACTAATGCTTCCTTTCCCAACAATCTTTGCACCAATATCATTACCAAACTTGACCGAGCCTCCTTCATACCGTTGAAATTTCCGAAGCCTCTTACTATCTCCCGTCATATGGCTTGAACATCCACCGTCAAGAATCCGGGGTGTAGAACTATTTTGAGCCTTGAGAGCCGTCTCGTACAACCAAAGAGCTATTTTTCCGAACCCGGATCCTCTTATTTGATTTAGATATTTCATCTTGCTTCGTCTTGGGATCTTTCTTCTAATTATGTCATACTCTCTCTGTGAAGGTGGCATAGGGGGAAAGATGGTTCTGCAGTTCCTTGCTATATGCCCAAAATTGTTACGATTATAGCATTCAACAAAATTTTCTTCAAGAGGGGCAAACCGATTTACGCTTTCAAATCGACTTGACTCATATTGAACTTGCAAGTAGCTATTCCGTGACCATAGGTATTGCATTTATAACAAGAACCATGAAAATAGGATCTTGACCTAGAAGGAGTTTCCATGTATCTCATCCGTCTCCGTGGTGCACTGGGATAGCTTTCTCTGTAGAAATTATCATACTCCATTCTCTTTCCTTGCCATGTATTTTGTCTTGGCCTTGTATAGTTAGTCTTGGGAAGAGAAATTTTGTTTCCACTTTGGCAATGAACTATTGGGTCCTTACCCTTTTCAATTTCCTTCACAAAAGATATGGGCTCTTTTCCCTTTGAACTTGCGGTTTTTGATGTCCGTCCTTTTTCAAAACCAAGGCCAAACTTAATGTGGGAAGGTCTTTGAGCATTGATGATCCCTGTCAAGCTTGTTACTACTCGGGATGCACCGAGCGGACTTATTTACCTCTTCATGTTGAGATAATTTTTGTTGTCTCTCAACCTCTTCTTTTTCATACTCGGCCACTTTTGTCTTTAGAAGAGTAAAATCATTTTCAAATTCTTCAAATCGTTCAACCATAGGAAGTTGTTCTTCAAGTTGAACTTTCGGACTTGCATTCTCATTCAACACCATGGTGTAATCTACGAGATGCCTTTTAATCGAGTATTGAGATTTTCTATAATTCTCTTGGACTCTTCATATTGAGATTTCGGATCTTGAATTATTTGCTTTTGCTTTTTGACTTCTTGAGAGGCAAGCTTGTTGTGTTTTCTTTCCTTCTTAAGCTCCTTCATGGCTGCAACAAGTTCTTCCTCAAAATTTATCTCACCCTCTTCATCACCGCTTGAGAAATTATCTTCCTTATCATTCTCTTCATCACCACTTGAGATAGAATTCACAATTTTTTCTTTATCTCGTGATCTTCTCTTGAGCTTCAATGTACACCATAAACAAAGCCTCGCTAGGCTCATCTTCGAGATTTCATCGAGTCATCATCCGAAGTTTCGATTGCTTCTCTTAGAGATTAAACTCCTTTTCTTTGGACTTGTTTTTCTTGAAGTTATAATTTTTCTTTCCTTTCAACTTGCTTTTTCTGTCATCTTCTTCATCACTGTCAAACTTACTCTTCATGGGGCATTTTGCAGCAAAATGTATAACCTTGCCACAGTTGAAACATTTGAAAGGAAGCTTATTCTTGTATTTACTGTGCCCTTCTTTAATTTTCTAGTGAAATGAGTCGTGGCTTCATCTTCACTTTCTTCCTCATTTTTCTTTTCGAAATCTTCAGCTTCTTCATAGCCTTAAAAGCAACCTCGCTTATCACCGGTGGTTCCCGGATCAATTCTCATTTCAAAAGTCTGTCAAAGCTCCATGAATTTCATCAATTGTAACCTTGTTCCAAATCCTTGGTTTCTTCAAGTGCGAGATACCTTTGACTCAAATTTTGGGGTGAGAGACCTCAAAATCTTCGACAAACTATATGACCTTTCAAATCTTCACCAAGTCCTCTAATAGAGTTGACCACATCATTAACCCTGTTCATGTATTGATCAATGGTCTCATCTTCATTCATCTTCCGATTCTCAAACCGACCTCCGAATGTCCGTAGACTTGACAGTCTTGATTTTCTTATCTCCTTCATATATGTTGATCGGTCCCGTCCCATACTTCCTTTGCTTTGTCTTGCAGTCCATGATTTTAGCCGATTCACTATTTGTCGGTCCCCCTTGAATGGCATTGAGAGCTTTTCTATTGTTCTCAAAATTCTTTTTATCTACAACCCGTGGGAGCATTTGTATCATGTGGAGTGTAGCCATTCTCTCTGTAAGCTCAAACATCATAACCAAGAGATCCTACATAGACCTCCATTCTTCTTTTCCAAAAGACAAAATCCGTCCCATCAAACAAGGGAGGCTTGTTTGAACCTTCTCCCCGGTGCCATCTATTATATTCCGATATTCTCGATTCTTGATTAAGGCCACCGAGCCCGGTGCTCGATACCAATTGATAAACCTTGAATGACACCGAGAGGGGGGTGAATCGGTGTGAATAATTTCTCCCTTGAAATTTCTTTGCTGCCCGATGATATTCACAAAATAACCTTGTCCCAAACACAATCGTATGCAAATCTACCTCACACCACTCGGTGGCAGGTCTACCAGATTTGCACACCCATCCCGCAATTCATTCCACGCACTTCACAAAGCTCATAAACAAGCAAACCACAACACACAAAAATTACGTGGTTCACCACCACGATGAGTGATGGCTAATCCACGGAGTAATGCCCAATGGGCTTCGTATTTACTCAATACTCAACTTTTAGCCCTTTACAGGACAAGGATGCTCACCCTAAATTTTCCCAAATATAACCGAGAGGGCGTAACAACGCGCGACTTCAGGCATAAAGCCGTTGTCCAAAGACCCACCGAACACACCACAACGGATACAATTTTTGGGGCTTATAATGATGCCCTACAATTAAATCCCACCCTAGCAAGGCATTCAATATTTTTCTTCTCTTTTTCTTTGCCTAATGCTAGCATACAATAGATTCTCATGTACCATAGGCATTCAACATCATTATCCTACTTGAACATACAATAGATTGGTTCAATAAATAATAAAAGGGATAAGAAAATCTCACAACCAAATTTTCTGATAATTGACGATATTCTTCTTCATCGGGTAGTCAATAAACCCTTGCCATATGCGATCAAGCTCTTCCAGGCGGCCAACAGTCTCTCTGAACATTCTCAATGGAAAGAGCATTAAAAACCTAGCTCGGTGCAACTTCGATCGTCGGATTTGGCCACCGGATGGCCAAGTTATGGCATAAACAAGTTCGGCCTCTGAAAAAATTCCAAATGGAATCTTTTAATTCCATATGGTGCGCTCGCTGCACACGTAGCCGCGCCCAGCGCCCGGGTGTCGCGCTCCGATTGGTTGAAGAAGGAATCAAGAATTTTGGCCGTCGGATCTCATTTAAAAAGGAGGGATTTGATTCTCGCGGCCCGGATCTGCATAAATAGCGTCAGATCCAGTCGGCTTTGATACCAGCCGCACGATCTGGATCATTAGAGTCGCGGCACTGTAAGCGCGACACACTGGATCGCGGCTTAACTTCCATGTGATGCGGCGCATGATTATGCGCTGCGTCTGGCCAATCAGCTCTCTCGCGATGGGATCTGACGCCTCCGCCTGAGAAACACCATAGCCCGCGTTGTTTAGAATCGTCTATCTGGAATCTGACATGCGTGGCTCCATCTTGACCATCAATAGGGTATTTTAACTTTTGTGAACTACCCAAAATACCCCTAAGAATTCTGAAAATGGCCTCTGTATTCATTCTTCAAGTTTATTAAAACCGCTGCAGGGTGGATTTCCAGAGAGCTTTTCTCTCTCCTGGAAATCCGTCGAACACTTGGTGTGCGTGCGGACTTGTGCGCGCGGCATGCGAGAAGGCTTGCGGCAGGACAGGCCTTGCGGGCTGGCCTGCCTTGCGGGCTGGCTAGCTTGCTGCCAAGGCAAGCCTGGCCTGCCTTGCGGGCTGGCTGGCTTGCTGGCAAGGCAAGCCTGGCCTGCCTTGCGGGCTTGGCTGCCTTGTGGCTGGCCTGCTGTGCCACTTGGCTGGCCTACTGTGCTGGCTGCTCGGCTGGCTGGCTGGCCTGTCTAGGTGGCATACCACTGTGGTGGGTCCCACCTTCTCTCTCCTGGATCCCACTTTTTCTCTCCTCTTTCTCTCTCCTCTAATTCTTTCACCTCTTCCATGCTTCACAGTACCTGTAACAAAGCCGTATTACCTGTATCACTGCCATGTCGCCTGTAAGGTCCGCAGACACTCTCTCTCATCAAACTGGACCCAGTTGGCTCAATTTGCCAACAATTACAATATATAGGCCAACAAGTTAGAAATGAATGAAGGTGAGTAGCATGTACAAAAATAGGTATAGAAGAAGTTCTTCCTCTGTATTGTCAAACCATGGAAGTACATTTGTAGAAGACATATATGGTGTGCTGTTCGAGACTGCAGAGGATGAAGGATTAGTAAATTTCGAAGATAGCTGCCTAAAACTTTTTCCCTGCGTCTCCCTCTTTCCCTTCTTCGATTCCCATCCCTCTTGCCATTTTCCTCTCATCCAATACTCCGATTGATGAGGTATATCTGGCTAATGATGAGAGAGATGAGGATGAGCAGCTTGATGGTTACCGTTTGTCAGAGGAAGAAAGAGAAGAAAGGCTTGGCTAGTCAGGAAGATTTCCAACTCATCTTTTGGGGAATCTTGCTTTGATTTATTTGTGGAGGATTCCTCAGGCATTAATCTCACGATGGATTGGGATGGCATTTCCAGTTTAGAGGACGCAGTTATCAAGCTGTAGCGCTTTTGTTTTTTTTTTATTGGAATTGGATCCTTGTGGTCTTGTTTGTTTCCTTCCTAGAGGGAGTTTGTTTCTCCTTCTGGGGAGTTTTTTGTTTGTTGTTTTGATCCTCCTCTAGGGTTCTTTTTCTTAGTGGAGGTTTGTTGTGTTCTCCTTTTCTTTGTGTTTAATCAAATCATCTAATTATCCAAAAAAAAATTCAAAGATATGGAATTAGTTGGGGAGGGAGACTAAATTCATCTTTCAAATGTGCAGCTATCTGAGGATAATGTAGATGAGATTGTTGGGGAGGAAGTTGTTGTTAATGGAATAGATGATGCTGTGACATATGGAAAAATATTTTCATCAAATAATAAACGACATGAAATGAAAATACAACCAGTAGGGGGATCCAAACAATGGTAGCCTTTGTATTTATCGTTTTATCCTAAAAAGACACATGATAGAGATCTAGGTTCTGGCTTGTTTTTAGTATATCCATATAAATATGTAAACACTGAACCCCAAAGGTACATAAGGTAAAGTAGTCAGGAAACTTACCAAGTAGAAGATTTAATGGTGTATTTATCTCAAGATTCGGGGATGGAAGTCTATTAATGAGAAAAACATATGTACGGATGGCTTCTACTCAAAATCGTTTTGGAATAGTTCCTTGATACATCATTGCAAATCCAAGCTCTACTAAGTGTCGATGATTTCGCTCAGCCACACTATTTTGTTCATGCGTGCCAGGGAATGATATGTATAGAAGAATGCCACAATTCTTAACATGGCTCAAAAATTTATTACTGGAATACTCTCCACCTCCATCACATTGAAACACATTGATTTTCTTTAAAAATTGTCTTTCAACCAGATTTTGAAACATGACAAATACTCTGTAAAAATCTGATTTCTGATTAATTGGATGCAACTATATATATCTTGAAAAACATCACAGCCAACAGCATCCAAAGAGTTTTTTCGCAGCTTCCTTTCGTTTGGTTCTCGTCTACCAACAAGATATAGTATCGAAAATGTTGAACACTGGGAACAGGAACAGCTCCCCATAGGTCATAATGTATCATGTCCAAAGAACTTGAACTTCTTTGAAATGATGTGACAAATAGTAATTTGCTGCTTTTACTAAGTTGGCAGCTAGTACAAATAGACAGTACTATGACCAAAATTTCTCCAGTAGAAGCTAGATGCTGAGTAATTAACAGTTGTGGGTGGGTTATTATCGTCTTCAATTATTGGAGCTTTCAATCGCTGATCCAGCGATTGGAATTAACTAGGCGCACCTACCGATGTATTGGTAAGCATGCCCAATTAATTCCAACCGTTGGATCAGCAATTGGAGACTCTAATAATTGAAGACGAATTGGACTCGTTGTGGGTGGCCTAACCTCTGACACCAAACCTCCATTGAAGCAGATCGGAAAGGGGTAGAAAAGAATGCAACAAATTCATCATGATCTTCTTGTGAAGACTCAGATTCAGCAAGAGCATATAATCCTCCTTTACTACTCCCCGATGCCAGTACCCTCTTGGTCTGGTTATCCTTGATCACGAATCCGTTAGAATTAAATTTGAAGAAACAGGGATGGTCAGATGTTAAATTTGAAACAGATAATAGGTTCTTTGTTATCTCATGAACTATTAACACGTCTTTCACAGGCAAAGAAGTTTGATTAGTATGTATAGTACCAGAACCAACATGAGAGATATTTAAAACTTCACCATTTCCATCCATGATTGATTCAGAGCCAGAATAAGGTCGAATAGTTTGAAGATTACCTGCAACATCAATAATATGGATTGAGGCCCCTGCATAAGGGAACCAAGCACTATCTTTTGAATCAGATTGATTTAGAGCTGTGAGAACCTGAGGAATATCATTTGACTAATAACTGTTATCAAACCTGCACCAGCACTTAAGAGCCGAATGTCCAAATTTATTACAAATTTGACATGTAACAGATAGGAGTTGAGATGTATTTTCAACAGATGCTGAGAACTCTAAAAGGAGCTAATCTAACTTTCCATGAGTATTTGGATTTCTGTTCTCACGATCTCTTGAGTAGTGGCTGGATTGTGTAAATCCCCTTCCATTTGAATTGAAGCTGTTACCATTGGAATTGAAGTTGTTATTCCCCCTACGCTGATTTGGATAATTTTTACCCTGATTTGCATAATAGGCTAATTGATGGTTTGCTACAGTGAAATCAGTGACATGATTTTTGGAACGAAGATCATGACTGTATAGGACGGCGATGAGCTCAGAATAACTTGGTATTGGTGGTTTCAACATTGTGATAGCAAATGTTTCAAATGCCGAACGAGATTGGTTAAGAGATAGAAGATGTTGCGCTGACCAGGAACTGGCTTTCCTATAGTGTTCAATTGATCGTAGATTTGTTTGAATTCGGAGAGGAATTCTGACAGTCAGGTGGTATCAATCTTTTTTAAGAAGTGGAGTTTAGACAAAAGCTCAAACTCCCTTACCGCCGATGCTTGAGAGAAAGCAGAGTAAAGAGTATGCCACAAATCAAACGATATCTTTACACCTACTGCATGACCAAGAAATTCCTCAGATAACATACTGATGATCCATGCTTTTACTAGTCGGTCAGTTCGCATCCATAGTAGGTAATCTGGATTGGGAAGAGTACAACCATCATCGGCAAAGATTTCACGATCTGGTGCTTGAACTTCACCAGAGATGAATCCAATAAGGTCCTGACTCTCAATCAGAGTCAGAATATAGGTTTCCCATAATAGAAAGTTTCCAGGGTTAGTTTCAGATTAACGAAGTTTTGACATTCGAAGTATTTGGGTAAGGGAAAGCGAAGGTAGTTCGTGAAGACAACATCCTAGTGATCGCAAAAATGAACCCTTTCTCAGAGCTCTAATACCATAAAGAAACACAAGAAAGAGAGAGAGAGAGAGAGTGTGTGTGTGTGTGTGTGTTCATAATCAAACACTATATTTCCTTGATTTTGATTTACACTATTGAAGAAGTACTGATAGCACTATAAAGTATGAACTACATGTACTATTTTTTGTTGAAACAGAAGAAGAGTCTAGATCTCTGAGGCCCTGTTTGATAATATTCTCGCTCCTGGATTCCATTGATTCTGTCTCCCTATAAGCAATTTAAGAGCTGAATACTTTTTGGTAAATCTGATCCGATTCCAAGCTCCCATGGAGAGGACCGCACTTCATTTGACTATGAGATTCCAAATTTGGTAAACTAGCTATCTTGCTTCAGAGCAAATGAAACAGAGCTAAAAAATGGAGTAGTGTCCAAAACGAAGGCTTGATCGTAGCCACCACCCACCGCCACCCACCACCACCCCCCCCCCACAACCACCCACCGCCACCGCCACCCACCACCACCACCCCCCACAACCACCCACCGCCACCGCCACCCACCACCACCCCCCCCCCACAACCACCTACCGCCACCGCCACCACCACTACCATTGCCGCCACAGCCACCGCCACCACCACCCACCTCCACCACCACCACCACTACCAGATCTGAAATTTATTCCAGATTCATTTTTATAAAACAAGATTCTACTCTCAATAAGCTCTGGAATCAGATCTAGAACAGCGTTATCCGACAGCATTCTGCTCTCAAAAAAACTAACTCCAAAGCAAAAGCAATAAAGCAACTCCAAAGTAAAAGCAACAGATCAAGAGCAAAAGTGTTATCAAACAGGGTCAATGATAACTCATGTCTTCTGTCATAGAGACTCTTTAGGACATTCTAGAGGAAAGTAACATAAAACATATGCCTACAGACTGGTTACTCTGTTTGAACCGGAACTTCAGCTTGATCTGTACTTACTTGTGAGTCAACATTTTCAATTGGGGGGTTAATCAAAGTAGGTGTAGGAGCTTTGTATTTTTTTTTTTAAGTAGATCCAAGAAAAATTGGTTTTTTTTTTTTTTAAGTCATTACCAACTGAGTTCTCGTGCGTTGGGAGTATTGGGAAATTTACTCAGACACCCCCTTGGCAATTGGTTTACTATACAGAACTACCCTCTCTTGACAAAAGTTACATGGACTACCCTTAAAACAATGCTTTATAACAGTATAGTCCACACTGGATGTTAAAAACTAACGAGAGAAATTCCAAAAAATTTAAAATAATACTTCCTTTACTCAATGTAAAATTACAAAAAACCATTGTCTATCTCTGCAATGAGGCCTCTGAAAGTTCTCCAACTTGCAATTGGAGAACTTGCAGAGGCTTCGTTGCAGAGATAGAAAATGGTATATTTATGTAATTTTACATTTAGAGCGGGTACTATTGTCTTAAAAAATTTCATCAGCTTTTAAAGCCCGGTGTGGATTATAATGTCATAAAACATTGTTTCACGGGTAGTCTGTGTAATTTTTGTCAAGAAAGAGTAGTTTTATGTAGTAAACCAATTGTCAAGGGTGTTTCTGAGTAAATTTCCCTTATATATTTAATAAAAAAAGTTTGGGTAAACACGAGATGTATAAACATTAAGGCTATATGCATCTTAACAATAGGCAAAATGGAGCTGATGTAATATAGTCCGTTTGACTGATATCCGAATCTGACCCAGCTATCCGAATTCGAATATGAATCTGATTGTTCCAATTTGGATTCCTTTAAATGGATGCGAATTCGAATTGGATCTGAACTTTCAGCTATCCATTTACATCCTTAGGTTTTAGTGCATAAGATGGGGGCTAGGATAGGCAGTTGGTGATCCCGATCTCCCGATCAAGGTTTTAGTGCATTGGATAAGGGCCAGGATAGGCTGTTGGTGATCTCCCGATCTCCTAATTTGGATCAGGCCAATACCCCAAAATTCTCGAGAATGTATTGTATTTTTTTTTTTTTTAGAGTAATAAGAATGTATTGTATTGGGTATTCCCAGTTCCCACATCAATAAAAACATTATAGATTAAACTTTTGGATTAGATATATATTGTATTAACATATTAAAATCACATTCTAGGTCCACAATGGATCGAAATGTCTCGCTCTTTAGCAGGTTTGTATTGGAATCACATGCATCTACTGGAGGAATCAAAGTCTTAGTCCAAATTCTACGAGTAATCAATGCAGGAGAGAGAAGATAATATACATGCAACCGTTGAACAAGCCCCGGGGCCCTAATTAAAATCTAAAAGTCCATGGGTTCCAAAGCCCAAAACCAAGGCTTCAAGTCTCAAGACGATGATGAACAACCATATCATGTCCACAGCTTCACGCGGAAAGTAGCAAATTTCTTTCTTTTCCACTGTGAATTCTGTTGAAGATTTAGTGTGGCCAAAGGAGATCACAGGCCGCCCACGCAGCCAAACTCACATTCTATCATTTCCAACATGCCTTCAGAGACCAATGGCAGCCCAGTCCAGTCAGTCTATGATGATTCAGCAAATCTGAGAAGTAGTGATAATTAATTAAGAGAAGGTAATGGCATGAAGAATGGAGCTGTTTCAGTTTAATCCGCTCCCACTCATCTTTAAATTCCACAATTATCTCTACTTTCTAAACCCTAGTATTTATCACAACTGTAACTCCCACACGTCCATTATTAATCATCCATCCTTTTCACATTGAAAATATGGCAGGCCATATCCATGCGACGGCGCATGATCTCCAATTCTGAACATCTCTCTCTCTCTCTCTCTCTCTCTCTCTCTCTCTCGACCTAGATCACAGTATATGATTCATTCTCCAAGACTCCAACTCCCAACCCAAAACTGGCTTTTGCTCCAGTCTTCTCAATAATGGATAACCAATCTCTCAGAAGTTGGTCAGGATATGAAATGGTGGCTTATCAAGAAGACCCATTCATCTTTTTGGAACAACTATACCCACCAGATTTCAGGTAAGATGACATTCTCTACATCCTTCTGATTACAGTTCTCTTCTTCTTTTCAACACAAATTTGATTCTGGTTTCTCTTAATTTCTTTGAAGTGGGTATAATACTCCATTGAGTTGGCAATGGGAATTCCCCATAAAAGATGGCATGTTTGATGCAATTCCTCTGATGGAAAGTTTCATCCCTACTGATACTGTGATGGAAAGCTTCTCTACTTCTCAAGCTGCAGAGGTCAGTACTGATGGATCCAGTGTTAAGTGTGAACCCCATGAAGAAACTGTACCCTACAAAAATGCAAGTGGAGGATGTGGGAAGGATCCAATGAAAGAGAAGAAGGCGAAGAGGTGCAAAGAAGAGAGGAAGAGTAGTTCAAATGAGTTGACTCGGAACACCGTATCTAGCTACTTCTACATGCCAATCACCCAAGCAGCAAAGGAGCTCAATGTTGGCTTGACACAGTTGAAGAAACGGTGTAGAGAGTTGGGCATCGGTAGATGGCCGCACAGGAAGTTAATGAGCTTGCAGACCCTCATCAAGAACGTCCAGGTATATATGAATGGCATGATATGTTTTAATCTCTCTCTCTCTCTCTCTCTCTCTCTCTCTCTCTCTCTCTCTGAATGGCATGATATGTTTTAATTTGTTTCTCTCTCTCTTAGTATAAAATGAAGAGTATCCAAATCCTCTCCTCCCAGAGGTTCGGGAGGAGAGGTGGCGGCCCCATTAGATGGCTGACACTTGAGGCTCGGGTGAATCCGAGCCTTCCATCCGGGCCAACAGCCCCTTGTTGGCTCAACTTGTTGACTCAACTTGTTGGCTCGGATGGAGGGCTCGGATTCACCCGAGGCCCACATGTCGGTCATCCAACGGGGTGTCCCCCTCTCCCGAATCTCGGGGAGGAGAGGATGTGGATCCAGAATGAAGATGGGCTAAAAAGTGAGACTCCATACTGTTCTTGTCATCTCATATTCTTGAGCTAGAATGCATTCTAAGAATACATACTAAATACAACCTTCAATTAGCTTATACATTAACTACCAGAGATGCGTTACATGAACAGGAGTGGGAGCAGAAGGAAGGAGAAGTCACTGAAGCAACGCTGAAAAATGCAATAGAGCTATTGGAACAAGAGAAGAAGTTAATGGAGGTGATGCCGGATATTCAACTTGGGGAAAACACGAAGAAGCTTAGACAAGCCTGTTTTAAGTCTAACTATAAGAAGAAAAAGTTTATGGGAATGGTGGAGGTCGATTTAGATTCTTCTGTTACCATGGAGCCATATTTACAATTACAGGGCCAAAGAGAAAGAGGAAAAAGAGTAAAGCATGAGTTCTTCCCTTGATTCTTGCTTGTAACTTTCACTTTGCATAATAGTAAAACATGTTTAATTTTAACCAGATTGGGTTCCTTGTTGATCCAGTTCATTTTCATGTAAATGACAAGTTTTTTTAAAAAAAAGTAGGCTGTTTTCTGATATATATCTTTGCCTACCATGGATATGCAGTACATAGTTCTGCCCCAATTTGGTTGCTCTGCTCCAAGTGAAGAATTGAAATGAGGAAGATGAGGTCTTAATTTGATTGTGGAAATGTTGATATTTCAATCCAAGTTCTTCGAGAAGCAAGGATCTGGTTCGAAATTCAACGTCCTGGATGATCCTTGAGATCTGGGGTAATGGCCACGGCCTAACCGGATTGTAATCGGCCGATTGGATACCAATTGCTATGGGTTCAGAATGCAGACTGGGTTACAGAACACATTCTAGAATAAACTGCATTATGTTATGGTACAAGAACCAATATGCATACCCAAGTAACCCAACATTGTTTTGTGATCTCGGAATATATCTATATCTTGTCTTCAAACGCATTCCAAGAATATATGCCAAACGCAGCATAAATGTCCATTTACCTAAATGACCAAGAACACAAATGCAAATGATGTTGTAGCTATGGGAAGTTAATATCCAGACAGGTAGAATAACCTAGTTGCATCATGATGTCTCCTGTGATCTTGTCGTTCCAGTAGCCGTCTATCGGATTGCAATCCGGGAGGGGAGGGGGGCACATGTTGATGTGGCCTAGTCTGTCACGACAAGAGACAATCTTTGTCCCTTCTATGACTACTCATGGAGCTGTGAAGAGGAGAAATTTTTGGAAAATAAGTCAATCCAAATCGTCTCCTATGTGTACGGGCATAGGAGAGAAGGCGGAGACCGTTGGATGGCCGCCAAGTGAAAAGGCAGCCATCCAACAGTGGTATTACAAAATCGTTTTTTTTTTTTTTCTTTCTTTCTGGTAATCTTCCTCTGGTACTTCTTCTCTGTGGCAGAGAAAAACGTTCCTATTTCCAAGGTGGAAAAAGATATCGTTAAGACAGCGCAAGAGAGAGGAGAGAAGATTACCTGCGAGTTGCAAAGATTCATACGCACCATTCTTTCATTCTTCACAAACTGTTCTTCGTTTTGGTTCTTCTCCTTCTTCGTTTTGAAGAAAACGGAGAGGTCTAAATGGGAGTAAAATTTGGAATTTTGACATTTATTCCCAATTTTTTACTTTCTTTCAAACTGGTTTAATAATTAATCCAATAAAAAGAGAAGTGAAAGCTCATGAGTTATTTAGGTTGGATCGACCTTGTGACCTGTGAAGATCGATCTTGTGACCTGTGAAGGTAATGTTGGTGTCGATGGAAAGCCATTTGGTCATCGGTGGCTGAGGAGAAAAGACGACACTGGGTTGAGAGAGACGAGATGGAGATGAGAGGTCTGAAGAGCTTAGAACTAGATGCATAGGTTGGTTGCACGATTTAGATTTATCTCCTTTGATTTTTCTTACCGCCCTTTGATTTCTGGAACGGAACAGCGAGGAGGTTGGAGATTTAATCCGAATGAAGAAAAAAAAATTAGTAGAAGAGGAGGAAGAAGAAGACGGAAGACAAGAAGAAGGAAAAAAAAAAAAAAGACTCAGAGAGGAGGAAGGAGGAGGAGGAGAGGAAGATGAGACGAGAAACAGAAGAAGAAGAATTATCAAAGACAGATTACCCAAAGATTTTGTAATACTACCGTTGGATGGCTGCCTTTCCACTTGACGGCCATCCAACGGTCTCCGCCATCTCTCATATGCCTGTACGCATAGGAGATGATTCGGATTGAAAATAAGTAGTTAATTTTGGCTTGTCAGCAGACTACTTTTTGGAAAAAATAACGTCTAACGTTATCCCGTGTCTCCAGCCGTGATCCCAATGGCTGTAATTCACTAGGCATATATATCAATGTATTAATATATGAGTGAACTCTAGCCACTGGATCACAGCTGTTGTCCCTCCAACAACAAAAGACGATTTGAGTCACTAATTTTCTGTGGGCGTTAAGCTAAGCTTGTAAACCGACTTAGGAAAGCACCAAGGGGAGATCTTCAGGAGTTAATGATTGCATTTTCAGAATTCATTCTTTCTTGTTCAAACGTATGTCTTCTTTGTTTTGAATCCAACTGTAAATTGTTAGTTCTAATTCAAGCCTTTGTGTTGGTCCAGCAGTTGTCGATGGACAAGGACATGGAGAGTGACCGTCCCAGTATGATGTTCCTGTGCTGGTTGGAGCAGACTATCTTCCTCAAAAGGGGCCTTTTTTTTTTTTTGGGAACTCTTCATTTGATAGTATGCTATTAGTGGGAAAGAATTTTTTTATTGCTTGCGGTTGGACGATCTCTTATAAACAGGAAAATATTGATTTTCTGTCTGCTTCTCATCGTCTCTATAGTATCCCACAAACATTGCTCTGAATCCTTTGGTCACTAGAAGCTGTACAACTTTGATTTACATTTTTTTTAATAATATTATTATCCCCAATTGTATTATAGTTTATTTTGAAATTGGTATACTTATTTGATGTTTCATCCTTTAACCACTGATTAGTGAGTATAATGCTGCTACTTTGTAAAATTTATAGGACCATTACATATAATTTGTCATTTATATACTACAGGGAAAATTTTCAATGAAGAAATAAGGCTGTGTTTGATATAATTTTTGTTTTTTATTTTTGTTCAAATTTATAGTTTTGAAAAGGTTTGGCACAATTTATGAGTGCTATTTATAAAAAATAAAAATAAAAACAAGTCAAAATTCAAAAAAAGGTCTCAACCTCTTTTTTATTTTTGGTCAAAAATTATTTTTGTTGTGTTTTGTGCAAAATACTTAAAACATGTGTTAAAATAAAAGGTTAAAAAAATAATTTAATTTCCTTTTATAAAACCACCCCAAATCAAACTCTCAACTCTCAAGCACTCTTCTCGTTGACGAACAGAAGTAAAGCACAGAGACACAGATCTATAACTTCGTCCTAGAAACGGCTCTGACGACGACGACGACAATCATTCCAACGGAGGCAACATCGTTTCTCTAAAGACGGTTATTGGTTTGATTTCTTTCCATAATCCCTATGTATTTGATGTGGGTTCTTTTAGGGTTTCATTCTTCTTCTCAACTCCTTCTCTTTCATCATGGCCTCTTGTCTCCATTGAAACAGTGGCCGCTGTCTCCCTTGTTTTCGTTTTTATTATATAATTTTTCTTTCTTAATGTTTTATCTCCCCTCTCTTATTTTTTCTTTCCAATTGAGATTGGATCACTTAACAAAGGAAAAAGAATAGACGCTCCATGACAGAAGAAGAGAAAAACTTTCAAAATCATTTTTAGATATAGTATACTTTCAAAATCATTTTTAGATATAGTATACCAAATCTGTTTTTCATTCTACCATCTTTTTTTTATTATAACTACCGAACAACATTTTATTTTTAAACAAAATGAAAATGATACCAAACATAACCTAAAGCAAGGTCATGCTTCTTTCCGTTTCAGGGGAAATCAATTATGTTCTCAGCTGTTAAAGCTGTTCTACTTCACAGACTGAAGACAGCTTTGAGTCATCCTATTATTTAGTTCATCATAGAATTCATAATTGTAAATTACAGTGGATCTCTCTATCTTTGGAAGAAATGTACAATTGTTGGTAGGCTTAAGCTGAGATCAGCTCACGGACAGGATTTTTATTGATGTTGTTCAAAGGAGTATCAGTGAACTCTGATAGGATTGCTCTGAACTCATCTCCTGTAAGGGTTTCCTTCTCTAACAGAACTTCAACTAGCTTATCAATTGCCTCCCGACTATTCCTAATGTGGGTCTTTGCAATTTCATAAGCCCTGTCAATTATCCTTTTTACAGATGTATCAATATCTTCTGCCAGTTTTTCAGACATGGAATTTCTTGCTAGCATCCGCAGTACTACATCGCTGCTTTGTACTGCTGGATCCATCAATGCCAATGGTCCAATCTCGGACATTCCAAACCTGGTTACCATCTGGCAGGAGAAAGAAATGTATCACAAAAATTTAGAAAAATCATTTTGATATGTCCTAACATAATGGAGACCAAAAAATAAGTTTCATAGTTATACCTGTCTTGCTATCTGAGTGACCTGTTGCAGATCTCCTGCTGCACCAGTAGTAATCTCTGGTTCTCCAAAAATTACCTCCTCTGCTGCACGTCCTCCAAGACCTCCAATTATTCTAGCAAAGAGTTGCTGCTTGGAAACAAGAGTTGGATCTTCACCAGGTATGAACCAAGTAAGCCCACGAGCTTGTCCCCTAGGTATGAGAGTAACTTTTTGTACTGGGTCATGCCCTGGAGTTAATGTCCTGTTTATAGCAGATATATGAGAACAGGCTTAGCAATGTGGAAACAGAATTACCGTTTACAACTGCCACAGAAACAAGGCCTTGAAACATGGAAAAAATTTGTTAAAGCAGAACTTTGTCTGGAACCCTAGACTGCTATGGAAATAGAGCAGACTCAGGAAACTTTACATCAAATACATCAAATACAGGACAATATAATTCCAATGAATTATTATTGGGAATAGTCTCAAATTGCTAATGAGATTGAAATCTTAAAGTCATATATAGAGAGACTCTCCATTTATTAGTTTAAACTTTTAAGTTGAAAACTTGACATTGTATCAAAGCTCCAATTTCCCTCTAATAGTAATCCTAAAAATAAGGTAAAAAATCACTAAAAGAACGACACTAGATGCACAAAAAAAGGGACGACTATAGTCAAAGTGACGATCACCTAAAGGAGGGACAGTCACGGACATATCACCCAAAGAAGAACCAATCACTTAAAAGGTGAAACCAATCACCTGAAAAGTGCAACATATACTATTACATATACACTACCTAATGATGGGACTACATGTAAGGGGAAATATTGAAAATAGTCTCAAACTCTAATGAGATTAGAATCTTGGAATCTTATATATGGAGAGTCCTTCCCCTTACTAGTTCGAACTTCTAAGTTGGAAACTCGACAGTTATAATGTTATAGGTGAACTTACGTGCAAACGGAATGGCCAATCTCGTGGTAGGCCACCAGAATTTTGTTCTTCCCATCAGTCATCTTGGTTCCTTCCATTCCTGCGACGATTCTGTCAATGGAGTCATCGATTTCTTTTGACGTAATCTTATCTTTGCCCCTCCTGCCAGCAAGAATGGCAGCTTCATTCATAAGGTTTGCCAAGTCTGCACCGCTGAATCCTGGTGTCCGCATGGCTATAACACTGAGAGACACATCCTTGTCAAGCTTCTTGTTTTTGCTATGGACCTTCAAAATTTCTTCTCTTCCTCTTACATCTGGCAATCCTACAGTTACCTGTGAAGAAACAGAGAAAACGTTGCTCAATTTTCTGATAAAGAATTTACAGATACTAATTGGTGTATATTGTGATTATATCCAAGAAAGCAGTCTTGAATATTATATGGTTATTCATGGCAATTTATCATATGCTTTTATGGAGTAATACTGGAGTCAATGGTGGAGAGCAGGATTTGGAGTGAGAGCAGGTTTATTTGTAGTTAGTCCTATGTAGCATAAGACTGAGTTTAACAAGTTGAAGTATGTAGGAGCTCCAGTGTTTTACTTCATATTATGTGGATGCATTGAGGAGTTATTGGAGTTACCAGATGCAGTCAAGACTCATACCAGCAGGATTGTGATGACTTTGCTAAGAGAACTGACTGAATTCGACACTTTTCAGATATTCTGGTGGGAATAATCCCACATTGTTTAGAGACTAGAACGTGTCTTATATATGTGAGAATATCTTCACTTATTGATTCAAACTTTTAAGATAAAAACTTAACATGATATCAAAGCTCCAAGTTCATTCTGTACAATCACCCAAAAAGAAAAACAACATGCCACTTATTACCACCGAGAAGAAGAGTAACACATGAAGGGGGAGTGTTTGAAATAGTCTCACATTACTTAAAAATTAAAACAGTAAATGTCTTATATATTTGAGAGTCCTTCCATTTATTAATTCAAACTTTTGAGACAGAAAGTTAACATGATATCAAAGCTCTAAGTTAACTCTATACAATCATCCAAAAAGATGAACCACATGCCACTATATTGCCATTCAGAAGAAGAACAACACCTGAGGAAAAGTATTGAGATAATCTCATATTGCTTAAAGAATAAAACTTTGGGTCCTTTTATATATATATATATATTTGCTCGTTCAAACTTTTGAAATAAAAACTTAACACATTCTCCAAAAACTTCAGAAAACTATGATAATATTATTTAGGTACTCCTTGCACATGTTGGACTCAGTTACTCCATTTGTGTTTTGATGTCTAAGAAAAGCCATGTTTATGCAACAAAGCATGGGTAAGAAATCTAGTTTACCTGTCGATCAAATCTTCCGGGCCTGAGCAAAGCTGAGTCAAGAATTTCAGGTCGATTAGTAGCAGCAATGACAATTACTCCACTGTTACCACTGAACCCATCCATTTCAGTGAGCAACTGGTTCAGTGTCTGCTCCCTTTCGTCATTTCCTCCTCCAATACCTGTTCCTCTCTGCCTTCCTACTGCATCTATCTCATCTATGAAGACCAGGCAAGGTGAATTCATCTTTGCTTTGTTGAATAAGTCCCTTACTCTTGAAGCTCCCACCCCAACAAACATCTCAATGAACTCTGAACCAGAGAGAGAAAAGAAAGGAACTCCAGCTTCTCCAGCAATGGCTCTGGTCAATAGGGTCTTCCCAGTCCCAGGCGGACCCACTAGCAGAAAACCTTTGGGAATTCTTGCTCCAACTGCAGCAAACTTTTCTGGGGTTTTTAAGAACTCAACGATCTCCTGAAAGTCTTGCTTTGCTTCATCAACTCCAGCTACATCATCAAACGTGACTCCTGTGTTGGGTTCCATCTGGAATGTAGCTTTGGTCCTGTAGGCATATTATCTATCTGTAAGAATAACATCTATGTGAGTGTGTGTGTGTGTGTGTGTGTGTGTGTGTGTGTGTGTGTGTGTGTTTTTTTTTGTGGCAATTTGTTTGTTTTCCCATACCTTCCCAATCCAAATGGTAAATTGGGTCCCCCAGGATTATTGCTACCTGCTCCTCTCAAAAGTAAGGATCCGAGAAAAATCAATGGGAAGGCTAAATTTCCCAACAAATCAAGAAACACAGCTCCCATGTTGACCTCCATTGGATGGGCATCAAAATCAACATCCTTCTCTTTGAATTTCCTCAGCAAGTCTTGAGGCAATCCAGGTAGCTGTATCTTGACTCTCTGAATTTTGTTGAGTACAGGATTAAAGATCTCTGCGATTGCAACTGTTCCATTCTCGAAGAGATCTACCTTCTTCACAGCTCCTTCATCCAAGTACTCCAAGAATCTTGAGTATGACAACCTACTTGATGTAGATGCAACTGGAGCATCTGGTTCAGCTTGAGCAGGCTGAACTAGAGCAAATCCTCCTCCTATTAAACAAAAACCAGCAGAGTTTAATAAATTTCTCCTACTGAATATGGTGTGCGAAGGTCTTTTAAGACATGGGTTTTCTTTAGTTATGCTTTTTTGGAACTGGGTTTCCTTGGAGTGCTCGTGAAAATTGCAGATGGGTAGGCGAGAGACAGAAAGGGAGAGGGCAGGCGACATTCTACTCAATGATTGGTGAGCTACACCTCTTGACTGTGTCTGAGATAGAAATATTGAAACTGGTTCGCTGGGTGATATGAAATTGTAGGTCAGTTAAGACCTCTTGCCAGTTATTTATCTTGGATGGGTGGGGTGAGCAGAAGAAGTTAGAGACGTAGAGTTTTCCAGCAGTTTCACTGGCATATAGTTAGTTTGTCTTAAACTGTTTTCCATTTTGTTCATGAAGGATCTAGATTCTTAATTATCTGGTTACTAAGGTTGACACAGAGAAAGAGTCCTTTCTAGTCTATTGCCAAAGATGAGCATATATATGCCATGCATCAACACCAAGGGAATGGAGGCAAGGGGGATGGATGTCATCCTTCTTCCTCCAATCGGTACACTAACCATACACGTGGACAAGAATAGATGGTTCATTGGATTTTGTGATAGGGATAAATTTCAAATCATGTCTAATCTGTTGCCATTCTAGGGAGGGTTGAAGATGTTCATGAACCTGATTCAGGTTTTGCCATTGGTATCGATTTTTTGTGGTTAATGACAATGGAAATTTGACAATTTCCCTCGAATGTTCTTGAAAATGTTTATTGGCTTTTTGACTGATCGGCTTGTGGGTCCCACATGATATAATAAAGGGTAGGCCCAATTCTTGAACGAGTCTTGTTTCCTGCAGTCTTATTGTTGGGGAGAAATTTCATAGTGGAGCCGTTTCTACCCACTCCATAAATTTGCATTCATGGGACTCCAGGTGGGTGGTGGGAACTCCTTGATTGAGACTGTGTGGTTGTCAATTTTATCATGCAGGATAACTGAAGGTGAGACGTGTAAAGAAATTGAGATTATGTCCAACAATACGCGAAGGGCCGGTCTGAATTGGGAGTTGCCGATGGAAGTTTGTGGATGAACATCATCCGATGAGATTTGAATGATCGACACTTGGGGATTGCTGTTAAGGTTTTTCAGACAAAAATAAAATGGATAGTGGAAATTTCGGATATGATTCGTATGAATTAAGATAATTTAAAGCATAACCTATCCAATCTAGATATTCAATTAATAATAAAAACTTTAGTGGTTAATAATATTAAGGGTTCTTGACGATTCGATAGGTTGATAGGTTTTAGTAGAGGAGGTGTCAATGGGTCAATTTGAATCGGTTTTGGTCTGGATCAAGTCGATCTTGGACTTTTTCGGAGTAATCCGAAATATGTACGTCCAATAAGAGCTTTGGGCTAGGGTACCCACTAGTTAACGGACCGATCTGGTATCGGATTGTTATCAAGCTAGCAAAGTATATATAGTAAAAAAGTATACTATTAGTATGTAGTATCAATCTGAGGTACCCACTAGTTCTTATCGATATGCTATCGGTTCGGTTTCGGTATACTATAAGTATATATAGTAAAAAAGTTGGATCGATGGGTTCTATCGGGCCATTATCTGGCTGGTTCGGTTTCAGTGTTGGTTTCCTACAACTATGTCCGGTTGCAAGGGGAATCGGAGGGAAGGGAAGGGAAATTTTTTAACATAAAAAGAAAACTTCTATAGTTGTAAAACAAAATGGTTGTATAAACTACTTAATTTTCTTAACCTATTTAGTAATGATACTAATAAGATGTAAAATTTATTTTACTTTTTAAATGCAAGATATTTGAATGCAAAGTGAAGTTAAGTTAATAACTAAATATGGAATGATTTGGAATTAATTACATAGCAATATGATAGCATATGTTGTAACCATTACAAAAAAAAAAAAATTTAAGTTAAAAAATTTCGCTTCCCTTCCCTTCAATTCCCCTTGCAATCAAACACAACATACTACATGTATATTTAATAAAATGTTGGCTTAATGGACTCTTAACGGACCATTATCGGGCTAGTTCGGTTTCAATCTTACTAGGCTGGTTTGGTTCGGCCTTATCAATTGGTCTTGTACAATTTCTATTTTTCATCGGGCTCTAAAAACACAACTTAAATCCTGTCCAATAAGTTTCCGTTTCAATTTGGTCTAAGCTGAATCAAATTGGTTCGGTTGAGTTCAGTTTGGGCCTATTTTTGACACCCCCTAGGTTCTAAAGACTAAGGAAAATAGAATTATGAGATTAAGTGAGGGACATGGATTGAGAGCATCAAGAGATATCCAGCTAAAAGAGAAGGAAAAAAATATGAAAAAAGAAAATGAAAGTGAAGAATCAAACTCTCGAATCAAATAATCCGAATATCCTGTTAATATAGTGCTTCACACGTGTCAAGATTATTAGTATTTAATTTACTTTGTAATTAATTAGTTAGATCAATTGGTTAGTTTGTTAAGGTTGTTAGGTTTATGTGGCATACATATAAATGTGTATAAATACAGTTCATTAGGGCCCGTTTGATAAAACTTCTACTTCTGGATTTTATGGATTCTAACTCCCAGGGAGTCATTTTGGAGTAGAAGCGCGTTTGATAAGTCCAGTTAGATTCTAACTCCCACAGAGTGAACCGGATTCAGAATGACTCCAGAATCCAAAATTTTGGAGTCATAAATACTTGCTCCAAGCTGTTGGATCAACTTTTTAAGAGAAAAAAAAGAGTCGATACTCACATGACTATCACTTGACCACCACCACCACCACCACCACCACAACCACCACCACCACCACCACCACAACCACAACCACCACCACCGCCACCACCACCACCGCCGCCGCCGCCGCCGCCGCCTCTACCACCACCACCACCACCACCACCACCACCACCGCCACCTCCACCACCACCACCAACGCCACTGCCCACCACCCACCACCACCACCACCACCACCACCACCGCCACCACCACCGCCACCACCACCACCGCCACCACCACCGCCACCACCACCACCGTCGCCACCTCTACCACCAACACCACCACCACCGCCGCCGCCACCTCTACCACCACCGCCTCCACCACCACCACCAACACCACCGCCCACCACCCACCACCCACCACCACCACCACAACCACCACCACCGCCGTCGCCACCTCTACCACCACCACTGCCGCCGCCTCCACTACCACCACAAACACCACCGCCCACCACCCACCACCACCACCACAACCACCACCACCACCACCACCACCACCACAACCGCCGCCACCACCACCACTGTCGCCGCCACCTTTACCACCACCACCATCACTGCCGCCTCCACCACCACCACCAACACCACCACCCACCACCACTACTACGACTGTTTTTCTAGACTTCGATTGGAGGGATAGTGTGTTATCAAACATGTTTTAATCCAAAGATGCTCTAAAATCCATTTCAAAATTGTGTTATCAAACAAGTTTCTACTCCAAAATAATCCTAGAGTAGCTTGGAGTAGAATCCAAATTTGAACCAGAATCCAGAATCCAGAAGCAGAAGTTTTATCAAACGGGCCCTTAGTATAATGAAAAGATACTTCAGGATTGTGATCTGACTTGTGAACAGACCATTGATTGTCCTGTTTGTAAGTCCTTAACCCAACATGAAACCCTACCCTCAGTTTAACATGGTATCAGAGCAGGTTAAGTGTCTCTGAAATTTTTGTTTTTTTCTCCGCAGATGTCTCTGAAATTTTTGTTTTTTCTCCGCAGATCCCAGTCTCTGATCGCTTCTGCAACTCTGGTGTGTAGTTCGATGGTGAGATCTTTCTTTTTATAGTCCTTGTTTCCAATCTGGTGTGTAGTTCGTCTGATCTGGTGTGTAGTTCGTGTTTCTTAGAGAAATTTTCTCCGTTTACTCTCTTGATTCCTAATATGGTTTTTTTCACGGCTTTGGGTCAATGTATTCCTCTGGTTCTTGATTTCTTGTAGCTGAAATTTCTTGGTTCACAGAGTTTCTTGAATTCTTGTGATTTCTAGGATTTTCGTCATTTTTTTTTTCAGATGTCCTCTGCAAATATGTCATCTGCAAGCTCATCTTCTACAAATGTCTTTGCAAATATTTCATTTTCTTCTCCCCTGTTGCTATATCTGTAAGACCCGCACTCCGTAAACCCGGTCTAAACCTTGGTTTTGTGTCGTAGCAGGTCTTCCGATCATCACCGGACCAGACGGGACGAGCGGATGACAAATGAATACGAAATCGGATCAAAGATGGTCAAATAATCATTATTTTATGTTGACCGGTCGATGGTACCGGTCGACCGGTATGGTCTGCGCAGCAGACTACCAAGATCCGGAATTGGATCTCTGCGGGTCCCACTTTCCCAATTCTGAATCCTAAGACTTTTCTAATCCTATTAGGGTTACTAAACCCTAATTTTAGCCTATAAATACACCTTTAAACCTCCTCAAATCATTTCTATTATCTCTCACAAACCCTAGAGAAGAGAAGGAGGTTGGAAAGGAGAGGAGCTAGGAAGAAGAAGGAGGTGCCGCTATTATCGTTCGACGACGCTTACTTTACACCAGTCAACGGTAAGTGTTTTAACCACTCTTCTTACTCTATGACTCTAGGATAGTTGTATGGGTGGACCAATATCATGCGAAGTAGGTATTGATCTAAAACCCTAACTGGACTTTAAAACCCTAAGTTGCCGTCAAACCTTAGATTCGAGTTCCGAGATGATATTCATCGAAATCAGACTTGAGTGAGTTGGGGATAACTCTAACTCAAAGATTAGACTTAGAATGGATAGGAGAAACCCTGAAAATCTAAAGAAATCGATCGACGGAAGTCGAAAAACCAAGTGTATGGTCTTCCGGAGACATACCGGTCGACCATACCGGTTGCTAGTTTGCTCACAGAGCTGCAACCGGTATGTTGCGACCGGTCAGCTCTGAAAGGCTGGTTTTGGACTTTGTTGGTTTCCGACCAACGTGAAACCTTAAGGAAACTATTCTAATGAAACCCTAATATTATGTAGGACTTTGTGACTTTTCGTTTGGATCTTGCGACGTGGAGCAAGCTATCAAACGAGCGTCAGGTAAGGGAATCTGACCTAAACCTAATAATTAATGGACAGTAAATCTTTGTTATTGACACTGAATATATATGATGTGATGTTTGTGCATATTCACATGTCATCCTTTACTTTCAGTTATTATTATTGTTCATGCATTGATAGGATGTGATTGTTAGGCATGTGATTGTTTTCGTTAGTGTGTGGAGTGGGGCATGGGCCTGGGATCATTCCTCACACTGGCAAATTTTATAGTATTCTATCTTAACATGTTTGGTACGGGTGGGGCATCAGGGGAAGGTCGTGATACGGTGGTTACCGATGTTGATGCTGGTCTGGCCATGGTTATGTGGCACTGTGATCTCCGAGGTCGACGCTGGCTTGTTCACGATGCTTTAGCTCTATCTCTATGCCGTAGGGAGTTATGTTGGGATGGGGTCTACCTGCGTTATGTTTCTATCCTAGTGGGTTAGTTGCGGATAGGGCATCAGGGGAGGTACGGGGATGCCTTAGCTCTATCTCTATGCCGTAGACGGCTGTGCTGGGATAGAGCGTACATTGATGACATATAGGATTGGTTAGTTGCGAGCCCAGTTTGCGAGCCCTGGCCAGTAGGGGCTTAGGTACTAGTATGGGTAGAGCATCAGGGGAGGTACGGGGGTATCTTTACTCTATCTCTATTCCATGATGGTGCATGTGGGCCAATGGGGGTGTGATCAATGAGGTGTCCCACACTCGTGTATAGAGGTGTGGGGGCCACCAAACCTTTCTATAGCACATTGCAAACTTAAACCAGACCACAACATAAAAATGATTGTTACTCATGCATAATATTGTGAAACTGTCTGATTGTCTTACTGAGCTAAGTTGTGAGCTCACCCTTTGTACGTACATTGTTTTAGATGTTGATGCAGGTTACTCGGTGGATGATTATGTGAACGCTCCGACGTATGGTGATGTTGCTGCTTTGGGTGTACAGGCAGGAGAGGACGAGCATGACGCTTCATGCGAGTGCCCTTTCTGCGTGTACCTGTGATTGATTTTATTTATTTGGTTCAGTTATTTTCGGTTGACTTTTAAAGAGATGTAATTACATTATATTTTATGATTGGATTTGAATAATGGGATATTTTATTTAATTTATCAATAGATACTCAGTTCATTCTATTTAAAAGACTTCCGCTGTATTATTTATATTCTGATTGTAGTTACGTGCAATAGGTTTGTATGAGTGGACACGGTCTATTCGAGATCCTGGTGTGAACCGTTGGTTCAATGACGGTTCACTCACACCATTCTGGTTGGTTCAGAATTGGGGTGTGACAATATCCTTCTGATAATCCAGGTCTTTTGTTGGTAACACATCCTCTCATGGCAACAATTATTCCTCCCAGAAGCGTGCGATGTGTGTAGCCTTGAGTGCTAAAAAATAAGTATACATTTGTTGATGGAACTTGTCCAAGACCTCAAGATTTGGCATCGGCGACAGCTTGGGATCAGTGCGACAGTATGGTGTACGCTTGGATCTACAATAGTCTTGCTCCTGATCTTCACGAAAGTACTCTATATGCTGGGTCTGCCAGATCTCTTTGGCTTGATCAGGAGAATCGTTATGCCCAAGGAAATGGTCCAAGAATCTTTGAATTGAAACGGAAAATTGTTCTTCTCCGGTAAGACACGATGTCTGTCTCAACGTATTTTTCTACTCTCAAAGTTCTTTGGGATGAGTTCGGTTGCCATTTTGTGTTACTTGAATGTACATGTGGATGGATGCCGAAGCTTCTTTAGCTCGTAAATTCTGAACATGTGTATCAATTTTTGATGGGGTTACATGAATCCTTTAATACTGTTCGTTCTTAGATTCTGGCTATGGAGCCATTGCCGACGACTACTAAGGCTTACACTATGGTGCTTCAGGAAAAAAGCCATCAATGTAAAACTCGCACTCCATGAACCCGATCTAAACCTTTAATTCATGTTGTAACAGGTCTTCCAATCATCACCGAGCTAGACGGGATGAACGGATGACAACCAGGTACGAAAACGGACCCATGTATGATAAATATTTCATACCGATCGATGGTACCGGTCTATGGTACCGGTCGACCAGTATAGCCTGCGCAGGCAGCCCACTTAGATCCAAAAATAGATCTCTGCAGGTCCCACTTTTCAAATTCCGAACCGAAGGACTTTCCTAATGTTAGGAGGCTTCCTAAACTCAATCCTAGTCTATATAAGTACCCCTAAGCCTCCTTAAATCCCTTTCATTGATCCTCACAAACCCTAGAGAGGAGAAAGAGATTGAAGAAGGAGAAGAAGCTAAGGAAGGAGAAGGAAGAGTCACCATTGCCATTGGACGAAGAACACATTATCGTGAACCAACGGTAAGTGTTTAAACCTTCCTCTACGTTAAGCGTTCTAGAATGATTAGTCATGATTGGATCAATACCATGCGAGGCGAGGTATTGATCTAAACCATATTTTGTCGTCAAACCCTAATCCAGTCGGTAAACCCTAGATTCAAGTTCTAGGTTGAAAATCATCGAAACTAGGACTTGAATGGAGTTGGAAACAACTCTAACTCAGTGCTCAGACCTAGAATGTATAGGAGAAACCCTAGAATCAATAGGGGGTGACCGACGGAAGGCGAGAACCGGGTGTATGGTCTTCCGGAGACATACTGGTCGACCATACCGATCGCACCCTATGCGACCGGTACCTGCGACAGGTATCTCCCGGAGGCTGGTTTGTGGAGACCGATCGACCATACTGGTCGCACCTTTCCCCACTGTGCCGCGGTCGGTACCTGCGACCGGTACCCGCGATCGGTCTGCTCTATAAGAAGTGTTTTTTATCCAGTTGGTTTTTCGACCAACGTAAACCCCAAGAAACTAATTTTAATTCAACCTTAACATCGTGTAGGACCTTGTGATAGCAAGTTTGGATTCTGTGACGTGGAGCAAGCTAGCAATCAAGCGTCAAGTAAGGGAATCGGACATAAACCCTAATAAATTAATAACAGTAAAACATTGTTAATAATTATGATTCTATGGAATGGTGTTTGTGCATACTTGCATGTCATTTTTACTTTCAGTTATTATTATTGTTCATGCATACTCGCTATGCGAGGATGTGAATGTTAGGCATGTGATTATTTTTGTTGGTGTGTGGAATGGGAAGGGCCTGGGGTCTGGGATCATTCCTCACACTAGCACATTTTTCTATCGTTCTGTCTTAGCATGCTTGGTGCGGATAGGGTATCAGGGGGAGGAAATGGCACTGTGGTCTCCGACCTGGCCACTAGACTTTAATTCTATCTCTATGCCGTAGGGAGCTGTGATGGGATAGGGCCTACTGTGATGACATTTAGGATTGATTAGTTGCGAGTCCAGTTTGCAAGCCCTCGCCAATAGGGGCTTACGTGTTGGTATGGGTAGGGTATCAGGGGAAGTATTGATGGTGTTTGATCCGGACGCTTTAGCTCTATCTTTATTCCATGGTGGGTGCATGTGGGACGACAGTGGTGTTTGATCCATTGGACGGCTTCACACACTCATGCATAGAGGTGCGGTGGCCGTCAATCCTTTCTATAGCACATTACAAACTTAAAACCAGACCATAATGTTTGATTGTTTCACGAATTAAGTTTGGCTCACGTTTATTGCATTGTTTGTATATTGTATATATACATTTAGATTTAAGTTTACTGTGAGGGCACTACTTCTATATATATAGTATTTATATATATATATATATATATATATATATATGTAATATATATATATATATATATATATATATATATATATATATATACATGTTTTAGATGTTGATGCAGGTTATACTGTGGAGGACTACATGGATGCTCCGGCGTATAGAGGTGTTGCTACTTTAGAAGTGCAAGCAGGAGAGGACGAGCATGACGCTTCATGTGAGTGCCTTTTCTGCATGTATCTCTAGGATTTGTTAGTTTATTTATTTATTTTCAGTTGGATTTACAATTGATGTAAGGATATTTATTTATGTTTTGGTGTGGAGAATAATTGGATCTTTTATTTAAATTATCATTAGAGAATTCAGTTCATTTAATTTAAGACTTTCGCTGTATTTTATTATATTCTGATTATGGTTAGGTGCAATGGTTTGTATGAGTGGACACGATCTTATTGAGATCCTGATGTGAACTGTTGGTTCAGTGACGGTTCACTCACACTTCTGGTTCAGTCGGAATTGAGGTGTGACAATCACGGCCTCTTTACTCAGTAGTTTTCTGCAGATAACATTGTCTGTGCAATAAATCAAGGTAGATCAACTTCCTTCTCTTCAAACAATTCTGCTCGAGTGCCTGATTTTCGCAGACGTCCCTTTTGTACTCATTGTCATAAGTAGGGCCATGTCAAAGAGACCTGTTATGAATTGAATGGATTCCCGCAAGGTTTTGTTTGTCGGCCATTTCGTGCACATAAGCCTTCCAATGTCCAATCGCATCTAGCTTCTGATATAGATTCTGGTTCATCTCAATCTGCTGCAGCTCCTATCTCTACCACGTTTGCTCAACAGACAAGCACATTGGCTCCTCTGCATCAGTCGGATACTGGTTCCCCTATGCCTCCCCTGACTTCTTCTCAATACCAGCAGCTTTTGTCCTTCCTGAAAACACCTTCAACTGTCAACTTTGCAAGTAGTCCTATTTGCCTCAATAGTCATGTCTCTCAACCCCATTATTGGGTTATTGACTCTGGTGCATCGCACCATTTTTCTTCCATACCCCCTGACTCCATATCTGAAACTGTTGTTCATTAACCAGTTACTTTACCTGATGGCACCACATATCCCATCTCTCAGCTTGGGATACATCGTTTGTCGTCTTCACTTGCATTACAGGGAGTTTTTTATGCACCCAAGTTTGCTTTCAATTTGCTTTCAGTTAGTAAATGCACTTCCTCTCTGCACAGTGACATTTTTTCCTTCCTTCTGTATATTTCAGGACTTGTTCACGAGAATGATGACTAGGGTGGGTCTGTTCCGTAATGGGCTTTACTACTATGAGTCAACATCTGCACCTGCTGCACTCTCTATTTCAGCTAAACTTTGGAATTCCAGGTTGGGTCATCCCTCCCCTAATTTTGTAAAAATTCCAACTATTCCTACTCAGTTTCAGCATTGTACTATATGTCCTTGAGCAAAACAATCTAGGTTGCCTTTTGTTTCTCATGCAAATAAATCTGATGTTCTCTTTGACTTTGATCCACTGTGATATTTGGGGACCATATTTTGTGGCCTCAATCAGTGGCTGTCACTATTTTTTGACCATTGTTGATGACTATTCTTGCACTACATGGGTATATCTCATGAAATATAAATCAGATGCATTTCGTTTCTTGTCTTAGTTTTTTAAACTTGTTAATACACAGTTCTCTACTTCTGTTAAGTTTGTTGGAACTGACAATGGGTTGAATTCCTGTCTTCTCATATGCAAAATCTATTTCAGTCGTTGGGTATCATTCACCAGTTAACTTGTGTCTACACTCCCCAACAAAATGGAGTGGTAGAACGCAAGCATCGTCATTTACTGCAAGTAGCTAGAGCCCTTCATTTTCAGGCTCACTTGCCATTAAAATTTTGGGGGGAATGTGTGCTTCGGCTTGTTACCTTATAAACCGACTCCATACACCGGTTCTTAAAGGCAAATCACCATATGAAATTCTGTTTCAGGTTCCTCCTACATATACTCATCTTCGAACCTTTGGTTCCTTGTGTTTTGTTAGAAATTCTTCTCCTCATAAATCAAAGTTCACTTCTCGGTCTTTTCCATGTTTGTTTGTTGGATATCCTTTCAATCAATAAGGTTATAGGGTGTTTGATCTTTTTTCTCAATTAATTTCTTCAAGTAGGGATGTTCTCTTCTTTGAATCAATTTTTCCTTTAAGTCTACCCTGTTCAGTATATGTTACCTTCTGATAATAATGATTCCTTGATTGTACTTCCTATTCCTCTTTCTGATCCTCCTATTGTGTCGTCTGATATTTAGCTTCCACATATCACTGCTGCTCAGGATTTTTCATCTTCGGTATCTCCTGTTATCTCCAAATAATGGTTCTAATGGGCTGACTAATAACACTTCTGAGCCCATTAATAATAGTCCATGTAGCACTTCTCATAATAACACTTCTAATAATTCTCATGGGCCGCCTCATATTGCTTCTTCTGGGCCCATTACTACTGTACCACATTTGCGTAGGTCCACTAGAGTGGGTCGTCCATCCATACGGTTACATGACTATATTTGTAATGCTGCTGCTACGCAACCAATGTCGGTCTCCTTCCCCGCAAGAACAGGTATTTCATATCCCATTCAATCTCATTTGTCTTTCTTTGTTAATGATTCCTATGAACTGCTTCTCACAAATCTGTGTGCTGAAACTGAACCTAGCACCTTTTTGTTAGGCCAGCACCCATCCTAAATGGCAATAAGCCATGGATAATGAAATGACTGCATTACTTGACAATTCAACTTGGTCTATCGTACCATTACCAATAGGTAAACGGGTCATTGGATGTAAATGGGTTTTTAAAATAAAGAGACATGCATATGGTATTATTGAAAGGTACAAAGTCTGGTTAATTGCCAAAGGCTATAACCAAATGGAAGGGCTAGACTACCATAAGACCATTTCCCCTGTAGTTAAACTAGTCACGGTTCGCTGTCTTATTGCTTTAGCTACATACAATCATTGGTCACTTTATCAACTCGATGTTAAGAACGCCTTTCTCCATGGTGATCTTGAGGAGGAGGTTTATATGTCAATTCCACCTGGTTATAAACCCAAGCCCACTTCAATATGGCCTTGTTTGTAAACTTCACAAATCATTATATGGGCTTAAACAAGTCCCCCACCAATGGAACAAGAAGTTTGTTGATGCCTTATTAAAAATGGGATTTGTACAATCCTTGGCCGATGCCTTGTTGTTTACATTTCATCATGGCTCTATTGTTACCCTTATATGTTGATGATATCATCATCACGGGGTCTGATGCTGACCACATTGCTACAACAAAGGCCCATCTTCATGACCATTTTCATGTCAAGGATCTTGGGCTCTTATCCTACTTCCTTGGTATAGAGGTCATTTGGACTGCTGAATGTATTATGCTGTCTCAACAGAAATACACACTTGACATAATAAAGGATTATGGCCTATTAGCATGCAAACCCAGCTCTTTTCCCATGGAGCAAAACCTTAAGTTGGGTAATGACTCAAGCCCGTTTTTATCAGATCCAACTGCTTATCGGGGACTGGTGGGTCGCCTTATATATATTTGATTGTCACTCGGCCCAATATATGTTTTTCTGTCTAAGTGTTAAGTCAGCATCTTCAGGCTGCTACTCGAGTTATCCGATATCTCAAAGGATCAGTTTCCTTAGGTATCCATATGTGGCATAGTATTTTACCTGTTATTTCGGGCTATTGTGACTCAGATTGGGCTGGGTGTCCATTTACACGGCGGTCTACTACTGGCTATGTTGTATTTCTTAGGACCAGCCCAATTTTCTGAAAAACTAAGAAACAACATACGGTTTCCAGATCATCCGTAGAAGCTGAATTTCGTGCATTGGCTATGTTGACATGTGAGCTTACTTGGCTTAAATCGTTGTTTCCAGACTTGGGTTTGTTACATGCCTTTCCTATATCAGTCTATTGTGATAATCAATCCGCTCTATACATATCGGCTAATCCGATGTTTCATGAGCGTACTAAGCACATTGAAGTAAATTATCACTTCATCCGAGAGAAGATCCAACGTGATTTAATTAATTCGTCCACTTTATATTCAGTCTCAATTGCAACTGGTAAATATTCTCACTAGGGCACTAGGCCAAGGCCCACTTTCCTCTTTGCATCACAAGCTTGGCATCCGATCTGCATGTCCATCCGCTTGAGGGGGATGTTGATATACTGCTTCACACGTGTCAAGATTGGTAGTATTTAATTTACTTTGTAATTAGTTAGTTAGATCAATTGGTTAGTTTGTTAAGGTTGTTAGGCTTATGTATTGGCATACATATAAATGTGTATAAATACAGTTCATTAGTATAATGAAAAAGATACTTACCCTCAGTTTAACATATCCGATTTCTGATTGATATTCAAACCAAATTCTGATATTTGTTAACATAAACGGATGCAAATGCGGATGTTCTCACATTGTAGCATATTTAAAATAGGGAAGAACGACTCTGGTTTGCCGTTGATTTTCATGTCTATCGGACTGTTGAAATCACAAGATAGTTGTGATTATTAAGCTTCCTTTTTAAGGGTGTCAACATTGGGCCTAAACTGAAAACTGAAACATAATCAAACAGATTTGGCCCGGATTAAATTTTATTAGGCCGTAATTTGGCTGTGTTTCTAAAGTTCGATGAAAATTTGAAATTGAACCAGACCAATTGACAAGCCCGAACTTAATCAATCCAACCAGTTAGTCCCAAATTAAAATCGAAACTGAAGCATGTAATAAAATGCAAAATTAATGGGGAGAAGAGGATGAGCATGTGAAATATCAAATTAATTATGGGATAATTAAGGTTTTCTCACATAAATAATGAAATTTGCCTCTTCTTTCTCACTTGAACAGGCCGGGAAACAAATTCACTCAGGAAACAAAAAAAGACATGGAATGATGCAATGGGACCGCAAGATCTGCTCCTAATTAGACAGCTTTGAAAGTCAACACTTGGGAAGATCAGATGGTGGAGGAGGCAGTTTCTGATTAGGGAGCTTGCCATCCAAAACAATCCACGCCATCCGCAAGCCCCAGCTGGTGTGAACTTCCAAATGGCAGTGCATAAACCATACTCCTGTTTACAGAGAATCATGCAGAAGTTAAACCAGCAATCAATCCACTAAACCACAATAAAAAATGTGAAAGCTATTCTAACATCACCATTGCCTCATTTAACCATCCTCGGATCAAGAAGAAGTTCAAGTATCGGTTTTGGACCTTGCTGATTCTGATCCGATCCCGGATCCAGTCTGTTTTAATGAGGATTGGATCTGTATATCAGATTAGATCGGTTTTAGAAATGATGGATACCGTATTTGATATCTGGATTTAGAACCTTAACATCGATACAACATGGAAATTGACCTGTCTTTCATTTTTTTTTTTTTTTTTTTTTTGAATGGGGTGGGGTAGGTGGCCAAATTGAGGTCTGAAGTTGTGTTTGGACTCAAATCGTCTCCCGCGCACCAGCCTTCCAGCCCATCATCTGACGGGCTGGAATGCACTGGCACGTATATCGATGCATTCCAGCCCGTCAGATGACGGGCTGGAGGGCTGGCGCGCGGGAGACGATTTTTTTGCCAAATTATACATGGACTCAAGGAGGACTCGAGCTTGATATCTACATTTATTTGAGTTCTGACATTGACATCCACAACTTTTTTGGCATATGGATATTTTTGCGTAGTCCAAGGTTTAAAATTCAGGTATTGGATATAGTATTCGTGGTTTACAAAATCAATACAGATCGGTTGATGTCGATCTATCTGGAAAGGCTTTTTTTTGGAGTCAGTCCCATCACATGACATGGATCAACTAGGTTCACATCCTCTCCTTCCCGTGGTTCTAGAAGGATGGGGACGCCCCCGTTGGATGGCCGACATGTGGCTCTCTGGAGAATCCGAGCCCCACGCCCGAGCCGATAAGCTCAGCTGACAAGGGGTGTCGGCTCGGACATAGGGCTCAAATTCTGTAGAGAACCACATGTCGGCCATTCGACGGGGGCGTCCCCGTCCTCCCGGGAGGAGAGGATGCGGATCCAGATCAACTAATAATTTACTAAAAATAAATTAAGTATTATTTTTATATTCCTTGTAACTGTGGATGATCATCACCTAATAACTCTCACAGTTGGATGATTGACACGAGACATGGAATAGTTAAAAACAAATAATGGGTATCAGATCAGACTAGATCAGATCGGTCAATCCCAATGATCTGAGACAGTATTGGACTGATCCTCAAAATCTGTTAGGAATCAATATCAGATCAATATCAACTATGTCCAAAACCGATATAAAAGGACCAATCCGATACGGATTACTTGAACCATGGTCCAGCCCATCCATTGACGAGCTTTAATTGAGGCCTATGTGTGGGTCCAGCCCATGTACGATTTCAATTCTCATGGCTTCTGCCGTCTGGTCTCACTGCTGATTATTGTCCTTTGTGTACGTATTTATATTGCATATTTTGCTGACCCACCTGGATTATCTGCAAGGAAGCGAATAGCAACCCAACCACCAGAAGGCACACCTATGGTGTTCCTCTCAACAGGATCAACAAGATTGAAGTTGGCTGGATCTTTATTTGGATCAAAGTTGCCAAATCCCTGCCCTACCACAAAGAAGTTGAAGCCATGGAGATGAAGAGGGTGGCTCTCTGCACCAAGGATACTAGTGTCTTGCATTATTACTTCCACACTAGTGTTGAAGGGAAGCACCACCACCTTAGTGCCATTGCTCACCACTGTATTGTTTGGTGGAATGCCGGTGTAATTAAAAGGAAGGCTACTGGTGGGAAAATCAGTTGTATAAACACCCTTTGATTTCCCAAAGAAATGAGCTTGGAGGAGAGCTGTAGTTGGGAGTACAAATGAGACATTATTCATTGAAGCTGCAAACTTGCTGCTATTACTAGGCCCTTGACAAATCTGATTCTTTGGGCACTGAATCGTCCCTAGACTTACTGCCAAGAAGAAATGCTTATCTACAGTTTGAGGGACATTAGCAGGGAATTGAGCTGTGGCCAAGCTACGGAATTTGCTTGCAAAAATAGCAGCAAAGGAAGTGTCATTGAGGGTTGGAAGTGTTGGCTTGAAGAGTTTAAGGATCTTAATTGAGCCAACTGAGGATGTTAATGGAGATTCATACTCAAGGATTCCTAGAGTAGTGGAGTTGTCAAAGGTGCCAAGACCAGTGACATAGGGTCTAGCTGCCATAAAGAATGTTGCATTAGGGTAATGGGGTTTGGTCTTGAGTAGAACATTCATGGTTTGCCCTGGGGCAATGAGGATAGTGTCAGTATCAAAATGTTTCACGTAAACTGCATCAGCTTCAACAATGGTGAGATTATGATTTGCTATGCTAAAGAAGAGCTCATCGTTCAGTGCTGCATTGATTAAACGGAGGAGGTAAGTCTTGCCAGGCTTCACCTTCAGTTTGAATGTATCTGGTAAGAAAAGTTCAAAATTTAATATAGAATCCATTTAGATACCAAGATGTCTTCAGATCTTAATAAGTAACAGTCCTTTGTAGTTGGTACCTTTAATGGAGCAGTTGTAGGAGGGTCCAGGGAGTCCATTGATGGTGTAGGCATCTGATACATTGGGTCCCCCTCCAGTCTGCGTCGCCTGTTTGATCACTGCCTCAGTGTCTACATTCCACCACTCTCCTGAAAACTCAAATTAATTAACCAGCTATTTCATGTTATAATGAATTGATAAATTGAAGGAACATGAATTATAATTATATATATATATATATATATATATATATATATATATATATATATATATATATATATATATATATATATATATATATATATATATATATATATATATATATATATGCATTTTTCGTTACATCAATTTAAGGAGAGACATTGAAACTATCCACATCCGATATGGGATCATTGTGTTTGCATGTAACCCTCGCAAGAACCGGATCATTGTGTTTGCATGTAACCCTCGCAGGAACCGAGATCTTCCAGGAAGATTTTCTCCATCATTAGAGGCATACCATGCCCACCACAATCTAGCTATGATACCACTAGTTGAATGTAGATAACTTAGTGGGAAGATTTATAAAGACTTGTACACCCTTTTCTTAATGATCGAGTTAAGTTTTAAGAATGAGTTCTACCGAGTCTCAACACAGTTGATAGTTGTCTTTGGATTAGTTGCTTACCAAAGATCATTGGTACCTCCTTGTGTGGTTTTTCAAATGGGTAAGAAAGATTGCGTTTGGGGAGGATGATGATTGGTCCATAGAGTGTTGATCTTAGCCATGAGATATGGGCATGCCAAAAGAGAGTTCCTCTTTGTCCAGTAATGGTGAAATTGTATATATAGGACTGGCCAGTTTGTATGGGGCATTGAGTTACATATGCTGGCCCATCAGCCCATGCACTTAAAAGCTGTCGAATTCCATGCCTGTTCATCATTCATCATCCACCATTCATCAACAAAAAGAAAAAAAAAGGCAAATTAGGTAATGCGATTGCTGGTATCAATAAGAAAAAAAATAAAGATGTCTCAGTGCACAAAGTTTCTGCTACTGCAGGGTCTAGGGAAAAGCAGAATGTACGTAGTCTTACTCTCACAATGCAGAGAGACGATTTTTGTGCAAATGTCAATAAGAAAAACAATTATTAATTAGTTAATTAGCTTTACATACCAATGGATGGAGATATTGTTTTGGACATGGTTAACAACCCTGATAAGGACCCGCTCACCCTCTCTTGCGACAATGCGAGGCCCAGGGAACTGCCCATTGACGGTCACAATGCTCTTTGTGTGGCAAAGTCTTGTTACGTTCTGCAACTTGATCTACAAAATGGAATTCAACATAAATTATCAAAGAAAGAAGAAAAAGAAGCTACAAGGAGCAAAACCTTCATAATACGTACATCAAACTTGTAATGCCTAGTTATGTTTGCATGAGCTCCGACAACGTTCTCCAAAACAAGCACCAAAGTGATCCATGAGAGGAGAATAAAAGAACCCATCTCTCCCTCTCTCTCTCTCTCTCTCTCTCTCTCTCTCTCTCTCTCTCTCTAAAGTTCAAGAGTTCAATTTCTTGGGAAGACACTAGAGCGTATAGAATCAGTGATGAAAGACCATGGCTCGTGAGGTGGTTATATATAGAGACGAAGATGAAACCAAGTTGCTGTTGGGCCGTCAACCTTAACCATTAACTTAAGAGTAGTTTCAAAGTCAAAAATATTATATTTGACCATCTTTCATTTTCTGTCAAAGCTTATTGTTCAGGGAAAGAGAGGCCTTCAACTTAAAGGCATAACGTGGTGAGTTGTTAGGCCTTCTGTCTCTGAACTTATTCTTTGTGATCAAAGCAAAATCAACTAGTCATTGTTGTGTAAAGTGACGTTCTACTGTTAACTGATATTGTTGTTGTGCAATACATGTAAGTTTATTTTTTTGTGGTTTGATTGGATTTGATTGGAATCATGCATGGCCAGCATATACTGCCTGTTTTCATAACCCAAATGCAGACCAGGTTAGCATTTAAACAATAACCACCATTGAAAGAGGACAGGTGAACCGCTGAAGAATCCTTTTGTTGACAGCGAGGGCGCAACAAAGTTAGTTTGGTAAATTCCCCTTCTTTTTTTTTTTTAATGTAAAAGGTTTGGTAAATGTTTTTTTTGTAAGAAAAGGTTTGGTAAATTCGCAATTCTATATAAACCAATTTGAGATTTTTTTTTTTTTTTTTTTTTTTGTGGGTAAGAACCATTTTGAGATTAATAGTATTATAAATTAAGAAAAAATATCTATTGCAGTCCCTGTACATTATCTTAATTTCACTCACCCATCATCATTTGCGATAATATCCTTAACATCCCTTACTTTTAAAAAACTGTATCCATCAGATCTCCTCCTTTAAAATCAGATCCCCTCTTTCAAAATATATCCATCAATTGATAATGTGGTATCAATTTAATTTAATAAATGATTGAACTATTCTATTATTTTAATTTTCCCACCTTAAAATTTTATTTTCTTTATTTTATATTCGATATTAAATATTACATATTACAAAAATATAAAAAAGGGGAAAGTAAAACACGATACTTACCCTTGTTCCACGTTTCTTTATTTTCACGAAAGTTAGGGTTTTCACCGTAAAAAATCATTTTAACATCTAAATAAGATTTGGGTGTCTTCAAGGGTGTTAGGGATGTTATCACAAACAATAACAGATGGGTGAGATTAAGATAACCTACAATGGGGTGTGGCAGATATTTTCCTTTGAATTAATTATGACATATGTAGTTGTTTATTATGATTTTTTATATCTATTTATATTTAAAATAAATTAATATAATTTAAAATCTACAAATAAAATAGAAAGTGTTTATCATTATTATGATAATCTATTATTATTTTATTATATCTAATGATGCCAAATATTATGATATCTATTGTTATTTCATTATATCTAATGATATTAAACAGTTATTATTTATGACTTATAATTTTTTTTAATATAATTCATAAACCTAAATATAAACTATACTAAATAGAATCTTACCCAAAAAAAAATAAAAAGGTTGATGGGTTGGGTCAGATAGTGCCACACTTAGAACTGGTCAAACCAAGACCTACCTCTTCTGAATGGGGCCAAAGATTAATGACTAGGCCTGTTTGATTTATAAAACTTCGTTGATTTGATTAATGACTAGGCCTGGTTGATTTATAAAACTTGCATATAGACAATGCCTGTCGTTGAGTTGAATGAGTCTAACAACAAATCAATCACCAGGTCGATGGCACAAATCAATCACCAGGACGATGGCATGCATCCCAAATAGCTGCATGTGAAAAGAGACTTTTAAAAACCCAAATAATTGTTCTTTGGGAAAATTATTTGCATCTCCCTTGAACTTAAGACTTAATTCCAGGCATTTTTCTAATTTGGAGGAAATTATTTGAACCTCTTCATATGTGCGAAGATTACTACAAACAAACTCTATCTGTTAGGGTCCATGTACAGGTCTGTTAAGTAATGATATCACCACAATTAAACTGATTTAATGACAAAGATGGCCTTAAAGTAGTAGGGAACTTATCTTTTTAACCATTTTCCTCTTTCTTCTTCTTTCTTTTGCAAATCATATTCTCCTCTTTGCAATAGATGTTGGGTTCCCTTCAAACAGCTTGTCGATGCACTACAACAATAGGTATTTTCTGCTACAGAAATTAGCTACGGTAATCAATTTTCCGTTGCCAAAAATAATATTTAGCAACGGATCTTAAATTCCGTAGTGGTAAATAAGTCTTAAGCTACGGTTATTTTGTTTCGTAACATATACCATTTATCTCTGCGAAAATATTTTTCCATGGCCAAAAATATCATTTTATACTATGGAAGATATGTTTCCGTTGTGGAATATATATTTCCAACAACGGTATTATGTTTTCCGTAGGGAAATAACTTTACCCAAAATACACTATAGTGTATATAACAACGAAAAATAATTTCCGTGGTAAAAAATACATTTATCTCTACGGAAACATTTTTCCATGGCCAAAAATATCATTTTATACCATAATATAAATTTCCGTTGTAGAATACTTATTTCCAACAATGGTATTATATTTTCCGTAGGGAAATAACTTTACCCAAAACACGATATAGTTTATATACGTAAAAAATACATTTATCTCTACGGAAACATTTTTCCATAGCAAAAAATATCATTTTATACCACGAAAGATATATTTTCGTTGTGGAATATACATTTCCAACAAAAATATCTTTTTATACTACAGAAGATACGTGTCCATTGTGAAATATAAGGTGTTATATTGTCTCGGGACTACAACACAAATCATTTTTGGTGACAGAAATTAGCGACGGTATTTAAATTTCCGTCGCCAAAAATATCCCGTGGGGCCACGGGATTTAGTTTCCCGTGGGTAAAATCATTTTTGACCACGGTCATTTTTGACCACGGTATTTAGATACCCGTGGCCAAAAATAACCAACTCATAGCTTACAGTTTGGAGACGGGATTTTGTCGACGAGATTCAGATTCTCGTAGAGGAAGAAAGATGGGGAGAAAGATGGGGGAGGAAAAGGGGTTTCGCAAAGGAGAGGGCAGAGAGGCTGAGAGAACTCAGAAGCAATTTATTCTTTAACCTAAACGTCAAAACCCGATAAAACCTCTCACGATTCCTTCAACTCCCTCCTTCTAAACTCTCTCCTCCCTCTCGCATCTCTTCCTTGGCGAACCAGCATCTCTTCCTTGGAGAACCAGAGGTATGTGTTCTTCTTCCTCTCTCTTCCTCCCCCTCCTTTTTTTCTTCTTCTCTTTACGATTTCATTTTTTTTTCTGATTCTCTCTTATAGGTTTCTGTCGCTCTGTGATTTTCGTTTCTAGGTCTGCAAAAAGTGAAGACGCTGTGAGCAGGTATGATGTGCCTTGAGTTTTATGAGCAATCCAGCAGTTGGATTGAAGTGGAATTGCCTTTCGATTTGGTTTCTTGCATCAATGGGAACTGTTCTAAAGTGGGTTCTATCTCAGCCGAGGAAGAAAGAAGATCGATTGGAGGAAGGATTTGATGCTCATGAACAAGGAGAGGTTTCAAAATCCATTCATAATGACAGAGAATTAGCAGAGGAGAGTTCTGATCAAGTTCTTCTGCCTGTGAGGAGGACTTCACTGACTAAAATGTCTGAAACATCTATTTGGGTGACAGGAGAAAGTGGGTCTATCTATGAAAGGATTTGGAATGGTGTGCAGTGGGTAATTGCACACCATGATTTTCCAACATCGGCAGGTCCTGCTGTTTCAGTTTTTATAGTCAATCAGACTATCCTGGCACCCTCTGAAGCAGGGAATCTATATCAGGTAGAGTTCTGCATCCATTGCTGCTCTTTTGATATCAGAGGAAAGCTTAGTCTGACAAAAGCTCTTTAAAAAGGGTTTTGACTAAGAACTTGTTAAACATCGTTTTGATAAAATGTGATGCTAGAATTAATTCAATAATCCAATAAATTACACTGAAGCTGAATCTTCAAGCTTTGATTGTTCTCCAGAATAAGGCATGATATTGTTTTGCTAGATAACAAAATTTTCTAGTTGTTCTTGCAGATTGAAGCACCGAGGGCCTGACTGGAGTGGGCTCTACTAGCATGGAGACTGCTTTTTGTCTCATCAACGATTAGCTATAATTGATCCCACTTCTGGGGACCAGCCTCTCTTCAATGAAGACAAGGCAATTGTCGTAACGGTGAGGCTAACAACACTATGGTTATTTCCCCTTCAGAAATAACCATCCTTGACTGGTGTGGAGCCACTCATGCAAAAGATACACAGTGAGATTCACCATGTGGATGCAGGAATACTGGCAGCTGTTAGGCAACAGGTCATGGTCCTTCTTTAATTTCATTTTCAATAGCTTATCCCACACTGGCTCTCAAAATTATTGAGAACTGCACTGGATTTGCTTCCTCTACTGTCTCTATTCTGTTATTGCTTCCTGTCACCATAGCTTAATAGCACTACTGCACTAGTGTCTAGTGTTTTATAAAGTACATTGCTATATATTTAACATAAAGTTTAAAAATCTCGTATTTCAATTAAGCCGAGATTTCAACGGAAATGGCCGAAATCTCGCCGAAATATTGCATTATTTGGCTGGCACAAGGATTGGAGATGCTTACTGAAATCCGACCATGACCAAAATATTGACTGAAATGACTGAATATTGAAAGAAAAATGCTTACATAAGATGTAGAGATCCTGACTGAAATGACTGAAATATAGACTGAAATGGCCGAAATATTGCATTTTTCTAATTCAGATGTCATTTCGTTCTGGTCTTGTCAAAAACCTGAAAAAGAAAGCGAAATTTTGCTGAAATTTAGAACCATGTTCAATATTCTAAGCAGTTGCAGTGATAAATTAGCATCAGTGCTTTTGCGAGCCGACCATATGTTAGTCCTGGAGGCAAAACCATCTGCATAGAAAAATTGTTCTGTTCCCGTTGGTTCCGACAATGCTATTTATGTTACATTCTCTTGGATGGTAAGAGAAATAAATCGAAAAAAGGTCCTGGATGATGATGCAACATGCTTAAGAACATTTGTTCTCAGAGTAACTCCGGAACCAAAGCTAAGGAAGATCTTGTTGCGGCTACACATGCTGTTGAGGTGTGCTTCCAAATATATAATTGAGAATGCATTCCCCCCCCCCACCCCTCTTTATTTTTTTTTGCCTTAATGAGCCTCAATTAATTTGGATCTGTGATTTGTCCACTTTTTTGGGGTGTCAGGATATTTAGTTTGAACAAGGCTCTTGTATTATTCTGTGTTGGACACCAACAACATTCTGTTATATGCTTGGTGGGGCATGATGATGGTGTTTCTTACCTGTGCTTGGACTTCTGTTTTTCTTGCCATACAGGAACTTATGCATAAAATCCGAGAAATAAAAACAAAGGCAGAGCAAAGTGAGACAATGGTTCAGGAATTTTGCCATGACATTAAAAAGCTGGATTTTGCAAAGAAGCATATAACAACTACAATCACTGCTCTTCATCGTCTTACCATGCTAGGTTAGCCCCTTTTTTTTTTTTTTTTTTTTTTTTTGGGGGTAGGCCCCAAGGAGAGTTGAACTCATGACCTCTTTGAGGTGTTGGTTTATTGAGCTTTTTATTCCTTGTAACTTCCTTGAGTTTTGTACTTTTGCTTAAAAGTTTCCTTCCATTTCTGATTCAAATGTAAAATTTTGTACCTTGATGCATATGCATGGATGAGACTGATAATCTGCTCTGCTCTCCCTTCCACCCACCTGCTGGGGGTGGAGGGGAAGAAGAAAACTTTTGTCAACTGTTATCTTGATATTTGAGATGATTCTTCTGTTATTGGTTCTTGGAGTGCATAGATCTAGCTCTGGGGTGGTTGGACAAATCTTATGTTGGAGGACTGCTACAGTTTCTTTTGATTTGTTCTTTACACTAGTAAATTGAAAGGCTGTTTCACTGTTTTTTTTATTTTCTGTACTCATTCTTTTCATTAATGAACTTTTCTTTATTCCCTGCCAAAAAAAGTACTGGAAATGAATGTGTATCCTGTTTATATTTTTGTTGATTTTTTTCTTTACATTTGCAGTCTCAGCCGTCGAGCAGCTTCAAGTAATGGCTTCAAAACGACAATATAAAGAGGCCGCAGCACAGTTGGAGGTACAACTAAGTATTAGTGCAGTTTTTATACAAGAATGTATCAGTAGATTATACTGTTAAATTTCTTCCTACACCCCAGCTCTGTCCTTCTTCCCTTCCCCCCTCACGTTTGGGCAGAGGATTATGTACGTTTATGGCCACATTTTTAGGCAGTTCAAAACCCTTTTCTTCAGATAACCTGTCAATAGCCTTGGTTCAGGATCAAAGGTTAAAGAGAAAGCAAGCAGTTCAGGATATGAAAACAGAAGAGAATGGTCACCTTCTTTGATAACTGATCCTTGGTTCCATTTTGTATAGGCTGTATTCTGACATTTTCTTTAAAGCTTATTAATTAAAAAGAAATAGTTACAGGGTCAAGTGGTAAGACACTCAATCTATACTTCTTTTTCTATGTAACTCACAAAGGAAATTATTTCAAAAAGAAAGAGAAGGGTACATCACATGGTATACAACACTCAATTCACACTTTTCTTTTCTCTGTAACCTTAGAATCTAAATTAGGTCAGAAATGACATTCTCCGTTGTTTCTTCCTTTCTCTCTTGTTTAGTTTTAGTTATCTTCTTATTAAGTCTCAAATCATTCCAAAGGGGTATAACTTTTGGATGTTGTGGTCACTTACATAGAATTGTATGTTTTCCAGGCTGTAAATCAATTATGCAGTCATTTTGAAGCTTACAGGGATGTTCCAAAGATTACTGAACTCAGAGAAAAATTCAAGAATATCAAACAAATACTCAAGTCTCATGTATTTTCTGATTTCTCAAGGTGAGTTATTTTAAAAATTTTACTTACTTTCTCTAATGTCACCTTTGGGCACTTCTTTGCAAAACATTCCATTGATGTGAATAAACTAATTTATGCCCTTGGTTCTCTTGGTCTATTTTTGTATATTGTAATTTATTCACTAGGCTAGGCTAAATTCTATCACATATGCGCTAATTTCATTTTCGGATATACTCTATATCTACTTATCAGAAAAAATTATCCCCTCTATGCTAAAGACATTGAAACAGATGAAGAAATCAAGTAAAAGAGAGTCTCAAATGGAGAAAAGATCCAATATATTCTTTTTTCTGTGCTTATCAGGCTTGTTCATCTCTTATGTCCTTTTTTCCCTTAAGAGTTAAGATACTGCATTTATAAATAACTGAGTCGGCATATTGGTTACCTATTAAAGCTTAAGGGGAGGGAAGATTGTCTCGTTGAAAAAAGAGAGGAAATTTTGAAGAGACTTGGGCTCTGTTTGGTTAGATCTGAAGGTGAAGAGAAACAAAATCAACACAATTTATGTTGAAAATCATTTCTCTGTGTTTAGATGTAATTCGAGTTTTTTTTTTTTTTTGAGGTGATTAAAGAATCATATTAACAAAACCCTATTCTCTGTGTAAGAAATTGCATTGTTTAGAGAGAAACTGAAATCTTTAGAATATTACCAACCCCATACACCTCAGTTGAATGAATTATCCATTTGACCACATCTTCCATACCCATCATAGCTGCTGGGCTAAAGATGGCGAAAAAAAGAACTATACTTGTGAATCATTATTGCAGACACCTCTATGGTGATAGGGTTTACCATTCTGGTGATTTCACTTGCAGGTGTCTTTGTTGCTTTAATGTCGCATGGGCCCTGTGGGTTTACTTGTTTGTGATGTTGTTACTTGCATCTTGGGTTCCAACACTTGTCCTAAGCTTTCATTTTTATAAATTTATACTTATGCATTCATTTTTATAAATTTATACTTATGCATTCATTTTTTTTATATTAACAATTCTGTACTTTTAATTTTCAGGTATCTGTAGAGAAAGAAAATTTTTTGATGAAGAGGAGAGGAGCTACATAGGAAGCTTGAGTTTTTTTTTATCTTGATATATGTTGTTTCAAAACTTTGTACTTAGTATGAGTTTTCAGTGTGCATTTTTTATATGACTTTGGTTTTTTTTTTTTTTTTTTGGTTATTGACTCTATGATTTTGGTTGATTGTATATATATATTTGGGATTTGAATTCTATGATTAATATCAAGTTTTTTTTTTTTACTAGGATTTCTTATTTATATGCATTTTGTATTGATCAATAGTGCAGGAAGGGTCGTAGGGTAGTAGAGAAATGTAATTAAAAAAAAAGAGATTTTTTCCAACGGAAAATATAGATCCGTTGTCTAAAATATTTATTATATACTACGATATAATGGTTTCTGTGGTGAAAAATATGTATTATAGACAACGGATTACTTTCCGTTGTAAAAAATATATATTATAGACAACGGATTACTTTCCGTTGTGTAAGATATATATTATAGACCACGGTACATAAGGTTTTGTTGGAAAATATATATTATAAACAACAGACCTTTTTCCGTTGTGTAAAATCCATATTATACACAACGGAATGTAATTTCTGTTGTGGAAAATATATACACCCATGGTACAGATGTTTCCGTAGAGCAAAATGGCTACGGGATTTTTTACAACGGAACAACAATGGAAATCTTAATGTAGGTGTTGATTTTTGCCAACGAAAAAATGTTTTTAGGCAACGAAAAATTTCCGTAGTGGAAAATGCATATTGTTGTAGTGATGGCCATACTTTATGTACTTCTTCGATTGCTTGCCCACCCGAATCCAAGTACTGACTAAACCTTCCTAAGAACCACCAGTATGTTGCAATCACCTCTGCAAATATAGAAACCTAAGCTGAAACTGAGGTTGTTCGTTACTCACAATTCATGCGCTCTAGTCTCATCCACACATTATTTGTCTTTGTTTCTTGGAAAGTAGTTTTAGAAGTAAAATACTATCACAGAATGAAAAGTCCATAAATCATCAAAACCCAATGGCCCTTCGATAGTTTGCGTCACTGCCAGGGCAAGGAATCGAAGCAAAAAATTTGGGCACTCAAGAGATGACATGATGTTGCAGAGACGAAACGGTAAGGAATTTTATAACTAGATGTACTAGAGAGCACAAAAGATTTTGAGTTGTTAAGATTTGGGTTTGGAATCAGGGAAAATATTCTTTATGACACCAACGTCAAATCCCATTTGACACCGATGTCAAATAACTAGATGTACCGATGTCAAAATAGTTTGCAATCCTAAGTTATCCTTACATACAATCGTGAGGTTAACATCATAAGTATAATACCAGATACATATTCAATTTCATACATTTCATGAACATTTTATTTCACACATCCATACTAAACACTTCATACATAAACATAGATGCTACAATAAAAATGAAACCCCCAAACCCTTTCTAGACTCAAATACCAATAATATCTCCTATTTATGTGGTTTTCATAATGATCCAATAACCGCACTCCAATAGTCACCGGTGTCAAGATAGATTTATATGTACTTATAAAGTCTCATATCTCATTCTCCCTCGCTCTTTGGTCATTGTCAATTCGGAAAGGAAAATTTTTTTAATTTTCTTGAAAATTAAGGCAAGATTGTTAGGAGGAGAAGAAAGATCGCATAGGCTGTGTTTGGTTGCAAGGGGAATTGAAGGGAAGGGAAGGGAAGGGAAATGAAATTTTTTAACTTTAAAATGAAACTTTTGTAATGATTGCAACACATGCTATCACATTGCTGTGTAACTAAATTCTAAATCATTCCATATTTAGTTTTCAACTTACACTTCACTTTGCATTCAACTCCCTTGCATTTAAAAAGCAAAATAAATTTTACATCATATTACTATCATTACTAAATATGTTAAGAAATTTAGGTAGTTTATTCAATCATTTTGTGTTACAACTATAAAAGTTTCCTTTTTAAGTATAAAAATTTCCTTTTTAAGTATAAAAATTTCCTTTCCTTCCTTTCAATTCCCCTCGCAACCAAGCACAGCTATAAAGATTTTGAATCTTCTTTATTTCGTAATTGGCTTCATAAGCCTTTTTTGTTACCAGAGATCTGTTAGATTAGTGTCCATCTTATGTGGACATATGAACCATGGGGCCCATTTCTAATTGAGTAGTTTGTATTTTGAATACAACTGTCTCTTGTTTGGAAGAGCACATAGAGCAGTAATCGAAACTGATCCACTTAATGGATAAGAGAGGTCGAGAGAGATTAAGGATAAGTGCTGAGAAAATGTCTCACTTTCCTATTATCTCTCCAGCACTCCCTCTATCTCTTGTCTTCTTATGAGGAGAGTTGGTCTCCCTCTCTCTCTCTCTTTTGCATTTTGGTAATCTCCTCGAGCTTGGGTATTCACTATTAGAGGAAGACTTGGAAGGTTTTATGAAAACGTTAGCCACCTTAAGGAACTTAATTTATGGGAAAGCTTCCTGGACTGTTGAAGGGGACAAGTTGATTTTCGAAGGGATATTATCTATCGGAGACCTTGTGATAGTGAGGTTCAAGGTAATCGTTCATTCCCTTATCGATTTATTATGATTATTGATTAGCCTACGCTGCTCTATCGGAGACCTTGTGATAGTGAGGTTCAAGGTAATTGTTCATTCCCTTATTGGTTTATTATGATTATTGATTAGCCTACATCGCCAGTGGGATGATGTCACCGTCATTCTGGTAACAATTGGTATTAGAGCATGTTGATTCTGTTTTAAGAGTTAATACCCTTTTAATATGGTCTTTCAAGATCTGCTTGCTGAGTTTGGTGTCTTGTATTCTGTGGGATCCACATGATTACTGGATTTATATTTGTATTAGGGTTTGGGTCTATTACATGTACCGGGATAAATAGGTAATTGTGTGGGATTAGGGTTTCTAGGGATCCCTATAAATTATCTCTGTGTGAAAAAACTTAGGTAAGGCTGACAAAGGAAATAAGCCTGTCAGGTGGAGATTATAGACTGTTCTTGGGAATAAAGAAAGTCACTCTTTTCTCTGGTGGACGTAGGCATCCCACGATGGAGTGTTAAACCACATTAATTCTTTTTGTTTGCGTGCTCTCAATCCTAACAAGTGGTATCAGAGCGAGGTTCGGCAAATCGATCACTGATCTAGTAGGAGGGAGATACACAGTATGAAGAAGAAGAAAAAAATCATGTTTAGGTTTTCTGTTTTTTGGCAAATATGATGCTTAGGGTTTATGCAAGAAACCCAATGGCAAGGCTTTCCGATGGTTGGGCAGCATCTACGGTAAGCAGAAGGGCTAGGGCCAGATTTAGTTGGAGTCATGTAGGGCCGTCGACCGGAAGAATGGTGTCGTCATTGGCACTCTGTGAACCCGATCTAAACCTTGATTTCATGTCGTAACAGGTCTTCCGATCATCACCGGGCCAGACGGGACAAGCGGATGACAATCAGGTACGAATTAGAAATATTTTGTGATGAGCGTACAGAAAAACCCTCTTTGGATTTGCCCAAGATCTTTGGAATTCATTTATTTCTCTCCAGAGTGGCTTGCTTCGGGTTTGGCGCATTTCATGTAACAGGCTTGTATGGTCCTGGAATATGGGTGTCCGATCCTTATGGACTAACCGGAAAAGTACAACCTGTAAATCCTGCGTGGGGCGTGGAGGGTTTTGATCCTTTTGTTCCGGGAGGAATAGCCTCTCATCATATTGCAGCAGGGACATTGGGTATATTAGCGGGCCTATTCCATCTTAGTGTCCGACCGCCCCAACGTCTATACAAAGGATTGCGTATGGGCAATATTGAAACTGTACTTTCCAGTAGTATCGTTGTTGTCTTTTTTGCAGCCTTTGTTGTTGCTAGAACTATGTGGTATGGTTCAGCAACTACCCCGATTGAATTATTTGGTCCCACTCGTTATCAATGGGATCAGGGATACTTCCAGCAAGAAATATATCGAAGAGTTGGCACCGGACTAGGCGAAAACCAAAGTTTATCAGAAGCTTGGTCTAAAATTCCCGAAAATCGAACCAACCAGACCAACTTAAGTATGAATTTCATTCATACCGGTTGATGTACCGGTCTATGGTACCGGTCGACCGGTATGGTCTGCGCAGCAGACTACCAAGATCCAGAATTGGATCTCTGTGGGTCCCACTTTCTCAATTCCGAATCCTAAGACTTTCCTAATCCTAAGAGGCTTCCTAAACCTAATTCCTAGCATATTTAAACCCATCTAAGCCTCCTAGAATCCCTTCCATTGATCCTCACAAACCCTAGAGAGGAGAAGGAGATTGGAGAAGGAGAAGGAGCTAGGAAGAAGAAGGAAGTGCCGCCATTGCCGTTCGACGACGCTAACCTTACGCCAGTCGATGGTAAGTGTTTTGAATCATTCCTCTTATATTGTGACTCTAGGATAGTTAGTATGGTTGGATCAATACCATGCAAAGCAGGTATTGATCTAAACCCTAATTGGCCATTAAACCCTAATTTGCCATCAAACCCTAGATTCGAGTTCTAGGATGATTATCATCAAAACTAAACTTGAATGAGTTGGAGATAACTCTAACTCAAAGCTCAGACTAAGAATGGATATGAGAAACCCTGGAAATCCATGGAGATTGATCGACGACAGTTGAAAAACCTAATGTATGGTCTTCCGGAGCCATACCGGTCGACCATACCGGTCGCTAGTTTTCCCACAGAGATGCTACCGGTATGTTGCCACCGGTCAGCTCTGAAAGGCTGGTTTTGAACTCTGTTGGTTTTTCGACCAACGTGAAATCCTAAGAAACTATTCTAATTGAATCCTAATATAATGTAGGACTCTGTGATAACACGTTTGGATCTTGCGACGTGGAGAAAGCTATCAAACGAGCGTCAGGTAAGGGAATCTGACCTAAACCCTAATAAATAAAGGACAGTAAAACGTTGTTAATAATAACTCTGAATATATGATGTGATGGTTGTGCATATTCACATGTCATCTTTTATTTCCAGTTATTATTATTGTTCATGCATATTCCATATGAAAGGATGTGATTGTTAGGCATGTGGTTGTTTTCTTTGGTGTGTGGAATGGGAAGGGCCTGGGGTCTAGGATCATTCCTCACACTGGTACCTTTTTGTAGTATTCTATCTTAGCATGCTTGGTGCGGGTAGGGCATCAGGGGAAGATCGTGGTACTGTGGTCTCTGGCATGTAGTCGCGGGCCTGGCCACGATGTTGTGGCACTGTGGTCTCTGACATGTGGTCTCTGACCTGGCCACGATGCTTTAGCTCTATCTCTATGTCGTAGGGAGTTATGTTGGGATAAGGTCTACTTGCGTATTGTTCTATCTTAGTATGCTTGATGCGGGTAGGGCATCTGGGGGAGGTGTGGCATTGTGGTCTCCAGTCCGGCCACCACGCTCAATTTGTCCCTCTTTTTTCTCTCTTCTTCCCTTCTTTTTCTCCCAAAATCTAGCCCCAAAATTTTTTCACGTTTTTTCTCTTTCCCTCTTTTTTCTCTTTTGGAAATCCTTTCAAAAAACCCCCCTCCTTCTCTCTCTCACGTCTCTTTTATCTCCCCCCTTTTTCTCTTTTGGAAAAAATCTAAAAACCCTAAAACTTCTCCCTTTTCACATCCTCTCTCTCCCCCTTTTTTTTCTCTTTTGGAAATCATCTAGAAACCCTAAATCTTCTCCCTTTTCACGTCCTCTCTCTCCCCTTTTTTTTCCTTTTTTTTTCTCCCAAAACCTAGCTCTCCTAAAACCCCCACGTTTTTTCTCTTTCTTTTTCCTTTTTTTTCTCCAACAAAATCTTTTGGATTCTCTTAGAAAAGCTCACGTTTTTTCTCTTTCTTTTTTCTTTTTTTTCTCCAACAAAATCTTTTGGATTCTCTTAGAAAAGCTCACGTTTTTTCTCTTTCTTCTTTCCTTTTTTTTCTCCAACAAAATCTTTTGGATTCCCTTAGAAAAGCTCACATTTTTCCTCTTTCTTATTTCCTTTTTTTTTCCAACAAAATCTTTTGGATTCCCTTAGAAATTCCTCTTTCTTCTTTCCTTTTTTTTCTCCAACAAAATCTTTTGGATTCCCTTAGAAAAGCTCACGTTTTTCCTCTTTCTTATTTCCTTTTTTTTTTTTCTTCCCCCCTTTTTCTCCCAAAACCTAGCCCCGTAGAAAAGCCACGTTTTTTTTTTCTTTTCCTCTTCTTTCCTTTTTTTTCTCCAACAAAATCTTTTTGATTCCCTTAGAAAAGCTCACGTTTTTCCTCTTTTTCTTTTTCCTTTTTTTTTTCTCAAAATCTTTTGAATTTTTTCATTTATATATAATAATATATATTATATACATATATACACATATATTTAATAACATACATATATATATATATAGCATACACTATATATAATATATAAATACTATGCACATGGATGAACTGGTTCGAAATGGGTTGAGACTGGCTTAAGTTGACTGAGTTAAACTGATATGGGTTGAGCTAGGTTGGACCAAAACTGGCTTGAACTGAGTTGACTGGATTGATTGGAATTAATTGGATTTTCTCTCTCTATTATTTCATGGGCCATTTTCGCTGTCATCCCACACGAAATTTTTCGATAACCTTTATTCTAAATTTTCTACGTTCACTTTGTAGAACAGTAAAAATGAGGAATATTAAAACTTGAATCACCTCATTTGGAAATAAAATGGCCAACTTATGACTTTCTGAAGTTTAAGCAAGCCAATTATCGATAATTTGGCTGACCATTCTGCATGAGATCCTTCGGAGGCTTCTATCGGAAATATTTTACGTCCACTTTGTAGAGCATCATGAATGAAGAATAGTGGCCTTGGAATCATCTGAATCTGACGTAGACCGGAAAAGATATGAAGCTTTGAAGTTCTAACGATGATTTTGCATGAAAGCTTGCATAGGACCCACTGGTGACTTCTACCCGGGATTTTTTACGTCCACTTTGTAGAACATCATGAATGAAGAATAATGGTCTTGGAATCATCTGAATCCGATGTCGGATGATGAAGATATGATGATTTGAAATTCAAACAATCCAACTTACGATAATTTGCATGAAGGCCCCTGGGATTATTTATAATAATTTCATAAACCTTCCTTATATGTATCATCCGACTAAAATGATCATATCTTCTTCATTTGATATCAGAATTGAGCAATTTTGGTCTCATTTCGAAGATAATTTTATGACCTATGCATCCATGCAAAATTATAACCCATGACCTTGCTGTGGACCCATTGAAAACTTCCTTAAATTCACAGACCCATTGAAAACTTCCACAAATTCACAGTCAAAAAATCCAAACTTTCGATCATCTTTCTCCTTCTGTTGTCCACACGCCAGTAGGACTTTGTTTAGCTGGGATGACAAAAATGGGGTGCTTACAGATGGTACTGAATGTCATAGTCGTAGTCCTTGAGTAGTTCTAACCACCTCCTCTGCCTCATGTTTAGGTCCTTTTGGGTGAAGAGATATGTCAGGCTTTTGTGGTCAGACTTAATCTGAAATTTCTCACCATACAGGTTATGCCTCCAAGTCTTGATAGCATGAATGACTGCTGCCAATTCTAGGTCATGAGTAGGGTAGTTCTTCTCATGCTCCTTCAGTTGTCTTGATGCATAGGCGATCACCTGTTCTCCTTGCATCAGCACACATCCCAGTCCTAAACCTGAAGCATCTGTATACAGTTTGAATGGGAGGCCTAGAGCAGGGATAGTCAATATAGGTGTTGAAACCAGTCTTGACTTCAGTGTCTGGAAGTATTTCTCACATTCTTCGGTCCATACGAACTTCTCCCCCTTCTTTGTCAACCTGGTGAGTGGAACGGCAATCTTGGAATAATCTTCCACAAACCTTCTATAATATCCAGCTAAGCCCAGGAAGCTATGAATTTCAGCAACTGTCTTCAGTGCCTCCCATCCTACTATGGCTGAAATTTTGCTGGGATCCACCTTAATTCCTTCCGTAGATACCACGTGACCCAAGAAGGCCACTTCGTCTAGCCAAAATTCACATTTCTTGAACTTTGCATAGAGCTTCTCTCTTCTTAGTCTTTGTAATGTCGTTCTTTAGTGTATTGTATGCGCCTCCTTGTCCTTGGAGTATACTAAAATATCATCTATGAATACTATAACCGACGTGTCCAACATGTCATGGAACACTCGGTTCATTAGCTCCATAAACAATGCAGGTGCATTGGTCAACCCAAAGGACATCACAAGAAACTCATAGTGTCCATATCTTGTCCTGAAAGCTGTCTTGGGAATGTCTGCCTCCTTGATCTTGAGTTGATGATACCCTGACCTCAGATCAATCTTTGAGAATACACTTGACCCTTGTAGTTGATCAAACAAGTCGTCTATTCTAGGTAGTGGGTACCTGTTCTTGATGGTGAGCTTGTTCAACTCTTGGTAGTCCATATAAAGACGTACGCTACCATCCTTCTTCTTGACAAATAGCACCGGTGCTCCCCAAGGTGAGATACTCGGCCTTATGAAGCCCTTGTCTAATAGTTCTTGTAGCTGGGTTTTCAATTCCTTCAACTCTGTGGGAGCCATCCTATAGGGTGCCTTGGACACAGGTGCCACTCCTGGTAGGAGATCTATCACAAACTCAGTCGCCCTGTCTGGTGGTAATCCGGGTAGGTCTTCTGGAAACACATCAGGAAATTCTCGTACTACCTCGATATCTTCCATTTTTGGCAAGTCTACGGTCACATCCACAACTGATACGAGGTATGCTACTCCCCCTTTCTCTAAGCACTTCCTTGCTTTTAGGGCTGAGAGTATAAGTTTTCTCTTTCTAGGCAACTTAGTCCCTTTAAAGTTGAACTCCGTTCCTTCACTGTCCTTGAAAACTAACTTTTTTTCAGCACATAACAGGCTTGCTGAATGCTGAGATAACCAGTCCATTCCCAGAATGACATCGAAATCTGACATCTCAAGTTGGACTAGATTGGCTTCCAACTCTCGTTCTTCAATATGTACTGGGCAAGGCCCATAATACTCTTCTAATACTACTTCCATTCCCATGGGGGATCGAACTAATAAACTTGGTTCCAAAGTCTTGATGGGTTGATCTAGTCTTTTCCCGAATGATATTGACACAAAGGAATGGGTGGCCCCGGAGTCAAATAGGACTCTAGCGGGTACCCCTGCTATATTTACTGTACCTGAGGTTTTTAATTTTTCCTTTAGTTTTATATGCTCAAACAATTAATGCAGTAACTAAGGAGTCATAAGTGTGAGTGAACCATCTCCAAAACCACGGTTCACACCAGGATCTCAATAGACCGTGTCAACAAACCATTACAAGCAATCTAACATAATCAGAGCGTAATAGCAGTGGAACTAATAGATAAATGAACTGAGCTCTATATGGTAAATAAAATAATTATCCAAATTATTTTATCATTCACAAAATTAAATAATAAAATACTACAAAGTATTGTTTTAAATTAAACCATCTCTAAAGAAAAACATAGAATGAGAACTCGCATGATGTGTCATGCTCGTCCTCTATTGTCTGTGCGTCAATGGCAGCGATTGTACCGTACGTTGGGGCAGTCATGAAATCATCAACTGTGTACCCTGCATCAAAGTCTAAAAAGAAAGAATATATATTCGGGTAAGCTCACAACTTAGATCAGTAAGTACAAAACCAATGCAACATACAAAATGCATGAGATAACATTACAATTTGGGTCAGGTATAACTTGCAAAATGCTATGGTAAGGTTTGGCGGCCACCGCACCTCCATGCACGAGAGTGTGAGCACACCCAACAGTCAGGTAATAATCCACAGTACTGCTGTTGCCCCACATCACTCCCTCCGGTATAGAGATAGAGCTAGAGTCTGACGGTCAGGCAACAATCCACACTACCGCGTCCTCCCTCTGATACCCTACATCGTACCAATACCTAAACCCCTATCGACAAGGGCTTGCAAGTGGGTTCCGTTTTTAACCAGTCCTACATGTCAATACAGTATCTATGGCCCTACCCAAGCACGGCTCCTTACGACATAGAGATAGGACTCGAGTCTGGTGGGCAGGTTGAACCACAATCCCACGTCCTCCCCTTGATACCCTATTCGCACCAAGTCCGCTAAGGTAGACGGCGATACGAAAAGGTGTTAGTGTGAGGATATATCCAAGGCTCCACTCCCCTTCACATTCCACACACTAACTAAAATCATCCACATGCCTAAACAACCAACATCCTAGCATATGAAATGCATGAACAGATAATAATAATTTAACAACTAAAACGGCATGTGAAATGCACAAACATCAGACAATAAACACAGATACAAAATAATCACAACAGTTTACTGTTATTTGGTTAATTAGGGTTTGGGGTCTTGTCCCTTACCTGACACGTGATAACAAGCCCGTTCTGCGTCACAGGGTCTACTCACGCTGTCTACAGGTCCTACATAATCATACTCATAGGTTAGAATTACATTATTAGGGTTACAGTTGGTCAGAACCAAGTCTGGCCAAGCAAACAGGCTTCAGTAAGCATACCGGTCACGATACCGGTCTCACTGTCCTGCGGTATGTATATCGGTCTCACTCAGAGCGAGACCGGTATGCGCCTGAGGTATATAGCGCAAGCCCATACCGCAGGATCTTTCAGTCCAATCGGTATGTCCTACAGTATGTACCGCAGGGCTATACCGCTGGACTTAGGTCCAGCCGGTATGTCTGGCGATATATACCGCATGACCAATACCGCAGGACTTATTGTCCAGCGGTTAGGTCCTGCAGTTTGGGTCCGAGAGCCCGATCTTGGATCTCCCTTCCCCGTCGGTCATCGGCTTGGTTTCTAGGGTTTTTTCTAAACCATTTTAAGGTCCAAATATTCGTTTAGCCTTCTAGGTTTCGACTATGACGTCGCATAAATCCCTGATTGGATCTTAAAAGAAACTAGGGTTTTGGGGTTCTAGGATTTTGGATCGTTGCGTTGTTTCACGGCTCCGATCCGAAATCCTAACATTACTAAGAGGGTTGAGCACTTACCGGTGTTTGTCGGATGGCGGCCTGCTCTTCCAAAGGAAAATCCCTCTTCTTGAGCGGTCACCTCCCTCTTTGCTCCTTCTCAGATCTCTTCCAAACGGCTAGGGTTTGATAAGGTTTGGGAGGATCATAAGAGGGTTGGGAGGCATATATATATAGTGGGAGACCATTCTAGGAAGGTTTTCCATGGTTAAAAACTTTCCAAAATTTTGATCGGAATGTGGGACCCACAGGAGTCCGTCTCCAATCATTATTGCACATACCAGTCGCACATATCGGTATCACTGAGTGAGACTGGTACTGAGACCGGTATGTAAACTTTACATTTTTACACATCGTTTCTCATACCTGGATCTCATGGTTCGTCACCCGGCCTCGCCTTCTGGTCCGGTTATGATTGGGAGACCTGATACAATGTAAACCATGGTTAAACCGGATTTTCAGAGCATGGTTCTTACATCCTGGGCTTAGGACACTCCCTTGAATAATGTCTCATTTGATTGCAGTTATAGCATTTTACTCCTTCGTTATTTTGCTTTTGTTGAGGTTGGGCTGTTGGAGTAGTCTTGGCTATAGCATTAATGCCTTGAGTACGGAGGGTTTAAATGTCTTTGTGTTCCCTCCGTTATAAGAATTTTCATTCAGCCTTTTGATACCTCTATTCTGAGCAAAGTAGCTCTCTCTCTGGCTTGATTCTAGCACTCGAGCAATCTGTACGGCTTCATTATAAACTTTCTTTTCTAGCCCCAAAATATGCTCTCGAATGCTTCCCCTAAGTCCCATGACGAACCTTCGGGTTTTAGTATTTTCCTCCTGCATGCTAGAGGGAGCAAAGAAAAACATCTCTTCATAACGCTGTTGATATGCATCCACAGTCATCTGTCCCTGATACAAACTCAGGAACTCTCTTTCCATAGCGTCTCTGAAACTTCTGGGAAAATATTTCTCGAAGAATGCCTCTTTATAGATAGCCCAAGTCAATTGGGTGTGCTTGGTTAACAAATAACTCCGAGTAGACATCTACCAGTCGTGTGCATTGCCTTTCAACATAAATGTTGCACACAGTATTTTTTCCTCCTCATTAACCGTCATCATCATAAAATTCATCTCCATCTCATCGATCCAGTGGGCTGGCCACAAAGGATCCGCTGGCTTGCCATTATATTCCTTAGGTTTTATTTTCAAAAAATGCTCGATCAGTCGAGAGTGGTCCAACTGATACTGAGCATATGCCCCATACACAGGTGGTTGATACTGGTAACTACCTTGGGCTACCTCAGGGTTCTGTACTGGAGCTTGTGCAACTGGCGTTTGATGTGCTTGGGGTACCGTGTTACTACCCCCTAGTATTGTGCTAGCTTGTCTGGTTGGCATAGGTGTAGTATGTACAGCTGGAAAAACCATTCCCATAGCAGCTTGCATATTGACTTGTACTTGCTGTATTTGCTGCAACTGTTGTGCTAGGTTCATAACTGTTGTAGCCAAATCTGTAGGTGGGGCTGACAAGTTTGTAGGATTTGTCTGGCCATTAGCTCCTGGTGGTGTCATATTATGATTCCCTTGTCCTTTAAGATTTTCATGGCTATCTTCCTCCATATGTGGTGGTGGTGGAATTAGGTTACGTCCTCGCCTAGTTACTCTTCGCCCAGCCATTTCCTGTTCTGATGGGGTAGTGTCTAAAAAAATCATAGAACATGTGAGGCAATCGTAATATACGTCATTCCCATGTCAAAAATCCAACTAATCAATGTAAAATTCCAATTTTCCAAGTCATTCAGTCAAAATACTGTATTTTCCATCGTAGGGTCGATGGTGGGGTCGCACTATGTCCGACCACAGGGTATGCGACCTCACAAAACCCTGTCAGCTCACCGAGAGCCTGGGGTCGATCGTAGGGTCAGTATATGTCCGACCACAGGGTCCGACCACACGATGTCTGTCAGCTCACCGAGAGCCTGGGGTCGATCGTGGAGTTGGTCGTGTGGTCGCTTATTTAGTCAAATTTTGCGACCGCACGACCCCAAATCAGGTTTTTAAACCTGATTTTTGGAGTTATTTCTCACTTTCTCTTTTTCCTTCAACTCAACTCGCTTCTCCTGAGTTGCTACAGTATCAACTACTTGTGTTTGGTGATTATTTCTTCCATTTACGACTTTCGTTCCTTTCCTTCAGGTATGTTCTCTATTGGTCCTCATTTTTAAGCTTTCAAAACTAGGTTTTTCTCCATTTATAGCATTTCTTCAAATTAAAATTTTTCTAACCGTAAAAATTTGATTTTTATTGGGGGTTTTTGCTATTGGCCACCCAATGGATGAAAGCCCTCAAGGAAATTTGAGTTTCATCGGTTAGTTTTTGAGATACTTAAAATTTTCCATTTTTGACCTAATTTTCGGGATTTTTTTTTTCAAATTATTGATATTTCTTCAAATTCAATCTTCCTAGTTTAAATTTTCAACTGTATGAGCCTTGCAGGATGGTTTGGAACATATGTAAGTCCTCCTGTCCAACTGTTTGGGTGAAAAGTGAGGCTTTTGGCCAAATCATGCCGTTATAATGCCAAAATTTCTGAGTTTTTCACCATATCTAATATCTTGTCTATTTGTCTGTGTCTTTGCAGATAGCATGGCACGCACCAAGGTTCCTAGAATTCATGATCTCATCCGCTTTCAGTCTAATGAAGCAGAGGCTCAGTATGCTTGTTATGAGCGTAAAAAGGTCAAAGGGGGTCGCTGTGTAAACTTGGCTAGTCTAGCCTTGTTTAATGTAGAGGGTGCTTTTGGTGACATGGGTTGGCTCCCCGTGATATCGTATGAGGCTTGCACCTATCCTGCTCTGGTGAAGCAGTTTTATTGCAACCTTCAGGTAGTGGGTGATCCAAATGATACAGACAGGGGTAAGGAACTCAGGATCTCCAGTTATGTGAAAGGGGTGGAAATCTTCTTTAACTGCCAGGAGTTGGCTGATCTCCTGTGTCACACCCCAATTCTGTACCAACCAGAATGGTGTGATGAACCATCAATAAACCAATGATTCAACTAGGATCTCAAATAGGTTGTGTCCGTTTGCTTAAACCATACACATCCACAACAAAAATCAAAATAAATACACGATAGCGGAAGTCTTTAATATTAAATGAACTGAGAGTCTAAAGATGATATCATAAATAAAATTATCTTCAAAAGAACTAAGACATAAATTAAAATAATTTAATCAATTACATCGTCTGTATAACTTAAACAAAATCTAATCGAAAACGCATGAGTTGCACTCGCATGACGAATCATGCGACTCCATCATAATTTCTGCATCCATTGCCGCCGCATGTCCGTACATAGGAGCATTCATATAGTCTTATACAATTGTACCTGCATCATCAACTAAAAATATTCGACATCGAAAAGGGTGAGCACACATCACGGCTCAATGAGCAAACAAAACAATGCAACAAACATATGCATTCATTCAATTCATATCTTTGGTCTGGTTCATAAGTTTGCAATGTGCAATAGAAAGGATAGGTGGCCGCCGCACCTTTATATACGAATGTGTAAAACCGCCCAATGGATCAAACACCATTTATGCAAGCTCCAGTGCAGAATCCTGAGGTGTCTTAAGGTAGTTACCAGTACCAACCACCTATGTATGGGGCCTATGCTCCATATCAGCTGGACCACTCCCGACTGATCGAGCATTTTCTGAAGATGAAGCCTAAAGAATATAATGGCAAACCAGCTGATCCTTTGTGGCCAGCACATTGGATCGACGAAATGTAGAGAAATTTTATGATAATGACAGTAAATGAGGAGGAGAAAGTACTGTGTGCAACATTCATGCTAAAAGGCGATGCACACCACTGGTGGAAGTCCACACGGACTTATCTGTTAACCAAGCACGCCCAATTGACCTGGGCTATCTATAAAGAGGCGTTCTTTGAGAAGTACTTCCCTAGAAGTTTCAAAGATTCTATGGAGATAAAGTTCCTGAGTTTATATCAAGGGCAAATGACTGTGGATGCATACCAACAGCGTTATGAAGAGCTATTTTTCTTTGCACCCGCCAGCATGCAAGAGGAAAACACTAAGACCCGAAGGTTCGTCATGGGACTCAGGGGAAACATCTGTGAGCATGTTCTAGGTTTGGAAAAGAAAGTTTACAACAAAACAGTACAGATTGCTCGAGTAATTGAGTCGAGTCAGAAGGAGAGCTACTTTGCTCAAAATAGGAGTATTAGAAGGCCAAACGGAAATTCATACAACGGATAGAATACAAGGACATTCAAACCCTTCCGTACTCAAGGCTTCAATGCTGCAGCCAAGACTACTCCAGCAGCGCAATCGCAACAAAAGCAAAATAACGAATGAGTAAAACGCTTTAACTGCAACCAAATAGGACACTATTCAAGGGAGTGTCCTAAGCCCAGATTGCAGCTACAGCAAGGAAAGGTTTATGTTGTTACATCTGAGGATGCTGTCGCATCGCCTGACGTGGTTACAGGTATGACCTGAACCTTTCATTTTGTGTTACATTGTGTGAGCATGTAGACTAAATTAAAATAAATCACAGGTATTGTACCTATTAATGGCATACTCGCTAGAGTACTATTTGATTCTGGAGCTACTCATTCTTTTATATCTGTGACATTTGGAAAGAAGTTGAATCTACCCCTCAAATCTTTAAACTACAAACTGCTTGTACGATCACCTATGGGATTAGAAGTGAAATTAGAAAAAGGTTATGGACCATGTCCAGTTCTTATTGGCGAGAAAACTTTGGATGCAACCTTGATTCAACTTGAGATGATAGACTTTGACGTCATCTTGGGAATGGACTGGTTAGCTCGGCATTTTGCAAACTTATTATGTGCAGAAAAGAAGCTGACATTTAAAGACAATGAAGGAGCAGAGTTTAGTTTTGCGGGAACCAAACACCCTCGTAAACAAAAACTCATCCTCTCTGCATTCAAGGCTAGAAAATTCCTCGAGAAAGGAGGAGTTGGGTATCTAGTATCAGTGGTCGACCTCACCAAGGAAGTACCACGAATAGAAAATATTGATGTTGTACGGAACTTTCCAGATGTATTTTCTAAGGAACTCCCAAGATTACCACCCGACCGAGCGACAGAGTTCGTTATAAACCTGATACCCGGAGCCACGCCAGTATCTAAAGCACCCTATCGAATGGCTCCTATTGAACTGAAAGAATTGAAGGTACAGTTACATAAATTTTTGGACAAAAGTTATATCAGACCTAGCATATAACCATGGAGAGCACCAGTATTGTTTGTAAAGAAGAAGGACGGTAGCATTCGACTGTGTATAGACTATCGAGAATTAAATAAGCTGATAATCAAGAATCGATACCCATTGCCTCGGATCGATGACTTGTTCGATCAGTTGCAAGGTGCCAAAGTGTTCTCCAAGATCGATCTTCGGTCAGAATACCATCAGTTGAAGATTAAGGACGACGATATTCCAAAGACAGCATTCAGAACAAGATATGGACATTATGAATTTTTAGTCATGTCTTTTGGATTGACTAACGCACCCGTAACTTTTATGGAACTCATGAATCGGGTATTCCATGATATGTTGGATACGTCGGTCATTGTGTTTATTGATGATATATTGGTTTACTCCAAGGACAAGGAAACTCATGTCATGAATCTAAGAGCCGCTTTGCAGCGATTAAGGAAAGAGAAGTTTTACGCCAAATTTATAAAGTGTGAGTTTTGGTTAAATGAGGTCGTTTTCTTAGGCCATGTTGTATCCGCTGAAGGAATTAAAGTGGATCCTAGCAAGATTGAAGCCATTGTGAAGTGGGAAGCACCAAAGAGTGTTGCAGAAATTAGAAGTTTCCTAGGTCTAGCTGGATATTATCAACGATTCGTGGAAGACTATTCCAGAATTGCCGTACCTCTTACCTGTTTGACTAAGAAAGGAGAAAAGTTTGTTTGGACTGACAAATGTGAGAAAAGTTTTCAAACATTGAAGGCTAGATTGATATCTGCTCCCATCTTGACTATTCCTACTCCAGGACAACCATTTATCTTGTACACTGATGCGTCTGGGTTGGGTTTAGGATGTGTACTTATGCAAGGAGAACAAGTAGTTGCTTATGCCTCAAGGGAACTGAAGACACATGAGAAGAACTATCCCACTCATGACTTGGAATTAGCAGCAGTAGTACATGCTGTCAAGATATGGAGACATTACTTGTACGGAGAGAAATTTCAAATTAAATCAGATCATAAGAGTCTCACTTATCTTTTTAATTAGAAGGAGTTGAACATGAGACAAAGAAGATGGCTGAAATTATTGAAAGATTATGATTGTGATATCCAGTATCATCCAGGAAAGGCTAATGTAGTTGTTGATGCACTAAGCAGAAAAGCAATGATAAAATCTCAATGAGAGATTAACACGGCTGCAGCAATGTGTGCTACAGAAAAAGTATTCAGTTATGGTAATGAGCAGTTCGTGATAGATGCACCGGGTGGATGAACCAACCAAGGGTTTATTTATCGGTTTTCAAATATGTTCGTAACATTGAAGATTGTACCTGATATAATTGATGAAGTAAAAGTCGCTATTAAATCAGACCCTTATCTGAGAACGGTACAAGAAGACATCAAAAAAGGTAGGACTATTCCTGAGTTCACCTTGGACGATGAAAAGGTATTTAAGTACAAAGGAAGAGTATGTGTTCAGGAAGAGTATGTGTTCTTGAAACGGAAAACTTGGACATTAGACACCGACTAATGAAGAAAGCTCACACCACCGCTTATTCAGTACATCCTGGAAGTACAAAGATGTATCATGATTTGAAGAAATTATATTGGTGGAGAGGAATGAAAGCAGATGTAGCTAAATTCGTGTCTCAATGCCTAAATTGTCAGAGGGTGAAGGCTGAACGGCAAAGACCTGCAGGATTATTGTAGCCACTACTAGAACCAGCATGGAAATGGGACTGCATTACTATGGACTTCGTCACCGGATTACCATTGACTCCTCGAGTAGTTGACGCGGATTGGGTGATTGTAGATCGTCTGACTAAGACAGCTCGCTTTATAGCTATACGACCACAGTAAACCCTGGAGAGGTTAGCCAAGCTATATGTGGATAATATTGTCAGATTACATGGTGTACCTGAAAGCATCGTGTCCGATAGAGACCCACACTTTACTTCAAAGTTTTGGAAAGGATTGCAAAAGGCTATGGGTACAACGTTGAAGTCTAGTACTGCATTTCATCATCAGACAGACGAACAATCGGAGCGTACTATTCAGATTTTAGAAGACATACTCCGAGCCTGTGTAACTGATTTCAAAGGCTCATGGGATGAGAAACTACCATTGATCGAGTTCGCTTATAACAACAACTATCAGGCTACTATACATATATCACCCTATAAAGCACTGTATGGTAGGAAGTGTTGAACTCCTCTGTTGGAATGAAGTTGGAGAACGTAGCATCGTTGGACCAGAGTTTGTTGAAGAGACTTGTCGAGTGGTTGACATTATCAAGGAAAGAGTTAGAACAGCTCAGAATCATCAGAAACAATATGCATATACTCGACGTCGAGACCTTGAATTTGTTGTAGGTGATAAGTTATTCTTAAAAGTATCACCTATGCGAGGTTTAAAATGATTCGGACAGAAAGGGAAGCTAAGTCCGAGATATGTCGGGTCATATGAGATTCTAGCTAAACGTGAAAAAGTGGTTACCAGTTAGCACTACCACCATCTATGTCAAGTGTGCATGACGTATTTCATATCTCATTATTAAAGAAGTACGTCAGAGATCCAACACATGTTTTGACAGTGGATCCACCAGATCTAACTGATGAGTTGACATTCGAAGTAGCACCAACTGAAATCACAAGCCAAAAGGTTCAACAACTACGCAACCATGACATATACTATGTTAAGGTCACCTGGAGGAGCCGAGACATAGAAGAGATCACATGGGAAGAAGAGAATGCTATGCGGAAGCAATATCCTCACCTGTTCGACTCGGAAGGTATGTGCAAATTTTGAGGACAAAATTTCTAATAAGAAGGGGGAGTTGTAAGACCCTAATCGAACTAATCGGTCTTACCACCTTGTATTAGGTCTACCTATCATGGTCGAGCCAAGTGGACCAAGTGCGTAAAGAAACCACAGGACCAGGTATGAAGTTTAACTCAAAAATAGTCAAATATGAGGGTAGGGTCGCATGCCTAAATAGGTGTGACCGACCCCACCACAAAGAAGTCCAACCCATGACTTTTTAGTCGTGGGGTCGCATGACTAGAAAAATGTAGGGTCGACAGATTTTGCGACCCTACATGCGACCCTACGATAACAGACAGAATCCATAAATTAGAAAACCTTCCTAATCCAAGGGTGTTCTTTTCTAAACTCATTGGGGCTTATTATGGAGTGTTTCCTCTATAAATAGGACGTCCCTTAGCCTCTTTCACTCCTTTAGAACCCTAATTGAAAATGAGAGAAAGAGAAAGAGAAGGAAGAGAAGAAGAGAAGGAAACTTAAAGAACAAGACTAAGGAAGATGAGTTGACCTAGTATCTCCTATACTGCATCTGCACTAGGAAACCCGTCTATCTTCCATACATTCATCAGGATGATGATCCGTGCTACGACGCCTGATCAGATAGGCAACCTGCCCTATGGGCGTTTGGTCACTACTCTGCTTACTCGCCTGCATGTCGACTTAGTGGATGAGAGGATTCATGAGGATACCTTCTCGTCTGACCTTGACTGGGAGGCCATCTGCAAGATGGGGATGCGGGATGCGCAGATCAGTGACGAGGAGAGGAATGCTATGGTGCGTCCCCGCACTCAGGTCGAGATAGAAGACGTTGAGGCTGCAGCAATAGCAGCAGCAACAGGAGTTCATGGGGGTGATGCTGAGGATGATGATCGTATGTACATAGATGTGGACGCCATACCTCTTCCATCACCATTGCATTCCACTGGAGCTGACCCTTCTCGGGTTCCTTCTCACTCAGCTGGTCCTTTTCACCCACCATCTGATGAGTTGATGGGGCTGCTGCATGAGATTCGGGAGGCCCAACAAGCGACTGATCAGCGGGTGGCCAATCTGGCAGTTAGTCTCCAGGTGACCCAGACTCAGGTAGCCTGGCTAACGAGAGTGTATGCTGAGGATTATGATCGAGATCGTGAGGCACTTCCTCCTCCAGCACCTCCGGCTCCATGATGCATTTCTTTTTACTATTACTTGTACTACAGAGTAACTGTCCGGATTGTGGATCGTACTCTGATTTGGATATATATATATATATATATATTGTTTTTATTCGATGTGTATATGAAACTTGTTTCTCATCTTAATAGTACATTATTCTCTTTCTTAATTTAGTCTCATACAACACAGGTGCTTATTTAAAGTTTTTAAATTTTATCCTAACTCAGTTCACAAACTTTCATGGAAGTATACCGGTTTAATAGACAGGGCCCGAGAGCTCTGATACCAAGTTGTCACACCCCAATTCTGAACCAACCAGAATAGTGTGATAAACCGTCTATGATCCAATGGTTCAACCAGGATCTCGAATAGGCTGTGTCTTTTTACTTAAACCATACACATCCACAACCATAATCAGAATAAATAAACAACAACGAAAGTCTTTAATATTAATGAACTGAGAATCTATCAGTGATAACGTAAATAAATTATCCAATTATCTTCAAATGACTAAGACATAAAATAAAATAAATTAATCAATTATATGTTCTTAATAATCCAACAAATAAATCCAATCAAAGACGCATGAGTTACACTTACACGACGAATCATGCGACTCCATCATAGCTTCTGCATCCATCGTCGCAACATTTCCGTACATCGAAGTATTCATATAATCTTCTACGGTAGGACCTGCATCATCAACTAAAAATATTCAACGTCGAAAGGGTGAGCACACATCATGACTCAGTGAGCAAACAAAACAATGTAACAAACATATGTATGCATTAAATTCATATCTTTGGTCTGGTTCATAAGTTTGCAATGTGCAATAGAAAGGATAGGTGGTACCTCTATACACGAGTGTGTGAAGTCGCCCTATAGATCAAACACCATTGTCGTCCCACATGCACCCATCATGGAATAGAGATAGAGCTAAAGTGCCCCGGTCAAACACCGCATGACACTTCCCCTGATGCCCTACCCATACCAATAAGTAAGCCCCTATTGGCGAGGGCTTACAAACTGGGCTCGCAACTAACCAATCCTAATGTCAAACAGTGTATCCAAGGCCTCACTCTAGCATCCCTCAATACGTCCATAGAGATAGAGCTAAGGCCCCCCGACAGAGTCAGAGACTACACGGTCCGAGACCACCTCCCCTGATGCCCTATAATGTAATAGTTCTGCTAAGGTAATGGCGATACGATGATGTCAGTGGACAAGACTTGAGTAGAGATAGAGCTAGAGTCTGGTGACCAGGATGAACCACAATGTCATGTCCTCCCCCTGATGCCCCACTCGCATCAAGAACACTAACCACACACATACATTCATATGCCTATTCCTAGCATCATAATCATCATCATGTTATAAATAAACTGAATTAAATATGCATGAATAGTAATAACAGGAATATTGGACGATATGTGATATGCACAATACACGCATACAAATATAGAATCATTCATGGCATTGGACTCAATAAATAAAAATAGTTTATTATTAGCCAATTAGTTTAGGTCTTATTCCCTCACCTTTAATTGATAGTAAATCATCGTTCAAGCTTTGTAATTCACTCTTAGATCACTTGAAAACCTAACAAGTTTATAGACTTTTAATTAAAATTAATTCTCATGTATTTAGACTAACAGAAACTGAGGGGTCGCAGGTGTGGCAGCACATGTGGTCTCAGTTTCTGCAACCACAGGGCGTGGGGTCACAAGGTGGGGTCAGACATACTCCGACCATACGTGCGACCACACCCTCCCTAGAAACTTCCCAAGGGCATGTGGTCGGACATGTGTGTCTTGTGGGGTCGGACATCATGCGACCTCACGTGCGACCACACGTATTATGGTCGACCTTTCACTCTTAATTCCATTCCTTCATGTTTGAATCCTTTGGTTTATCATCATGGTCCCTCTTATGATTATTCTATGGCTCAAAACTATTATTTTATACACCATCCATTGTCCACATAATTTTCTCCATGGATTCTCTTGAAATTTGTCCATGGATGGATGATTTGAGTTTCTCCTAAATCCTATCTTCTTCATGAATTATTCTAGGCTCTCAATTTAACATGGAGAATATGTTCATACCTTAAGCTTGCTGAAGATTCAGAGTTTTCTCTGAATTTCCCTCCTCCTTAGTCTTCCTCTTCAATTCTCCTTCCCTTTCTTCTCTTCTCTTTCTCTCACTTTCAATTAGAGTTCTAAAAGGGTGAAAGAGGTTAAGGGACGTCCTATTTATAGAGAAAAACCCTCCATAATATGCCCCAATGAGTTTAGGAAAGAACCCCCTTCAGATTAGGAATGTTTTCTAAATTCGGTTTCTGACTGGGTTTCGTGGGGTCGGAGATGGGGTTGCAGAATCCGTCGACCACACCTTTTGAAATGTCCTACCACACAACCAAAATTCATGTGGTTGGACTATTTTGAGGTATTGTCGGTCACACCTGTTTAGGTATGCGACCACACACTCATAATTGACTGTTTTTGGGTTGATTTCATACCTGGTCTTGTGGTTTCTTCACGCACTTGGTCCACTTGGCTCGACCATGATAGGAAGACAATACAAGGTGGTAAGATCGGTTAGTTCGATACGGGTCTTACAGATTGAGATTAGGGTTTTGCGACTATCAAACCCAGAATTATGGCAATACTAGAATCGTGGGTCGAGGATTCATGCTGCCATAATGGTTGGAAGCGGACTGGTTCGCGATCAATGGATCTCGTGGTTTCATCGGAGTTGGAAAATTCTGATCATTGAACCTGTGCGAATGGTGTTGAGGAGGTCCGAGAGTGAGGTCGATCTTATCAGATCCTCTCTGTTGATGGTAGGTTCAAGAGTTCACCGTGGCTCTGGTATAAGGATTGGAGCTAGAGAAGATGCCACTCAGGATTCACGAAGGTGGCATCGAGTTCACAAACGTCAGATTCAGGGGAGTGAATCAGCAATGCATGCGGTAGTGTTTGCCAGGTACCGGTGTGCATGCGAGATCTCTAACAATTCAAAGTGGAGAAATTGCATAGGCTCAGGCTCTGGTTTCTGGTAGGTGGAGATCTTAGATCTCACCTGGAGAGCATGGCAGAAGCTCCCTTGTACGATAATTCTGGTTTTGCATTCAGGAGGACGTTGGGTTCTCTAACATTAATGAGAATAAAAAATAAATAAATAAATAGATAAAAGGAGACACAAAAGTGTAATTGTACAATTACACTTTTGTATGTTTTTTTTAGGAAAACTTTCACATATACACCATTAAGTATTGGAAACCTCATCTACCTCCAAAAGATTGCAAAAACCTCATCTAGTCCCCAAAAGGTTTGCTCCATTAATTAACGAAGTCCATTCCATTAAAAAAATTATGTTAGTTGCTGACGTCAAATGCACTGAACATTTTAACGGACCATACTTCCCTTTTAGGGTTGTTAAAGAACGAAAATACCTTTTATTCGTAAGTTACCCTACCCCCAAATGTTCATTTCGATTCAAACTAACTTTAACCATCTCAGATCCAGTCAAGATTGATGGATCAAGAACCAGATCCCTTATGAACAAGAAAAATTGCAATGAAATTACCCATTTCTACTGACTGAAAAATTGAGAAACATAATAAGTAGCCATGAAAAAGAGTGAGGATCCAAGAAAGAAGAAAATAAACTGAAATGCTTTTTCTGGATAGTTTTGATATGGTATCAGGTTCAAATTTCAAACCTTCGTGGCCAATCCGGAGACATTAGAGGCCTCTTGATCAAGTGAGTCTACCTAGCCTGACAAATCGCTTCTGGTGTTTGGTCTGGTTCTGGGCTTCTCGTCCTCCATCATCGTCAACATCTTCTTTACCTCTGGTGTCCACTCCGCCAGGTGCAACATTCAGCTCTTCAACAGTGATATTTCCTTACTGAAATTTCTGATTTCACAGGATTTTCACTGGGAGAACCCAGAAGAATAGTGAAATTTCTTTACTGAAATTTCTGATTTTTAATGTGGTAATGTGTTTTTCTTGTGTGGATTGAGTAGTGGAGAATCCCTGGGAGAACCCAGAAGAACACAGAAGAATAGTGAAATTTCTGATTTTAATGTGGTTATGTGTCTTGCTTGTGTGGATTGAGCAGTGGATAATCCTCTAATTTCGCAGGATTTTTTGGGGAGTTCTTCCTCTTCTGTGCTGCTTCGAAGAGTGATTGGATCAGTCAGTCCGTAGAACTAGTTACTGGGTTTTTATTTTGTTGAATTCTTTGTTGGATTATTGGGTTGATTCTGAGAGTGGGATATCAGTGCATCGGACCGAGAAGGAAGAAGGAAGAGAAGTCCTTTCCTGCTATTACTAAAAGGAAGGATGAAGGAAGAAGACGATAAGAGGGAGGTTCTACACACGAATTATTGGAGAGATTAGGGTTTTGATATTCTCTTAATCATGGCGAAGGCGAGAATAAGGGATCGTCGCTTGGTGCGACTACGACTATGGGCGGCGATAAGGGGTGGCGAGAATAAGGGATCATTTTCAGAGGAGACCAGGATTCGAGCTAACCTTTATCGTCCTGTTAAAGATCGCCAACATCTTCTTCTCTCTTCTTTTAATTTCTTAGAGCAATCAACCGAATCCAATCGAAAATCCCAAAAACCCTTACTGTAAAGCGTGAACTCCGCTATGGGTGAGAGTGAATATGAGAGAGAGACCCAATATACATACCATTACTAAGGTCAAATTAGTCATTCAACATTTTTTTTTAATTTTTTAATTGTTAATATGAAGGGTAAAATTGTATTTCAACATTTCTGTCAGTTTGTTGGATGTGGTTGAGGTTTTTGCAATCTTGTGGAGATAGATGATGTTTTCAATCCTTAATGATGTATATATGAAAATTTTCTCTTTTATTTTTATTAAGGTTTTTTTGGGTTTCGACAAATTACGTTTGGGAGAAAAAAAAATGGTGGTTTGTTTTTTTAATTCATGTTGGAATTTATGAATAAAAAAAAAAGATGCCGTCAAACAAAGACAAAGGCGAATCTCAGGTTGGGAAGATGTTTCTTCTGTCATTGTATGTGCCAACATGGATCATAAAGTCGAGACTTGCAGAGATCGACTCAGGTGCGGCGGCGATGGATCTCAGTGTGCTTTGCAAAGAGTGCAAAGGAATGCATGATTCAGATTAATGATGTTACAGAGGTTCAGGTTTTTGGTTTCTGGTGTTGTTGGAGCTGCAGTGGACAACGGACAACATGGAAAGGGCAGCTACGGTAGAGATGTGGTTGGTGCTAGTGGAGCGGATGGTCAACGACGGTTGGGAGACCTTGATCGGACTGATGGGGTGATGATAGTTGTTCGTGGATCTGGTCGGATCAAGTGTTAGATCTGACGGCCGGTTTGTATCCCGACACGGTGTACATCATGGTCAGTTGATGCTGCACCGTGGGGCAAAGAAGGACTGGCGGACTGGGACAAAGAGTCAAATCTCTAGGTTTGCATTGAAATTGCAGAGATGAGAGGCTCGGGTTCCAAGTGCAACTAGAGTTATATGAGGACTGTGAGTGGCAATGATCTTTCTGGTGATACTGCAACAGTGGGAGAGATGGAGTCACATCAGATCATACGGCAGTGAGCTGTACGGGACACCTGAACGAGGTGTAGGCTATGCCAGTTTGGGTGTAGTAGTTTGGTAGAGACGGGTATACAAAATCAACATCAACGGGTTCCTTTTCAAGGTGGCTTGCAGAATCCAAGTCAAGTGGAAATTTTTTGAGTTTGGTGTCTTGTATTCTATGGAGTCCACACGGTTACTGGATTTGTACTTGTATTAGGGTTTGGGTCTATTACATATACGAAGATAAATCAATAATTGTATGAGAATTAGGGTTTTTAGGGATCCCTATGAATTGTCTCTATGTGAAAAAACCTAGGTAAGACTGACAGATGAGATAAGTCTATCAACTGGAGATTGTAGACTGTTATTAGAAATAAAGAAAGTCTACTCTTTTCTCTGATGAACGTAGACATCCCACGATAAGATATTGAACCACGTTAATTTTTTTTGTTTACGTGCTTTCAATCCTAACAAATAACCTTGACACGCTCCCTTTCCTTTGTAGCCTTTAGCCAGAATGAGCGGCAGGACGCATCCTCTCAAAGCCTTCACTGGAGAGGAGCCCCATCATCCAAATGATGCTATCCTCTAAATTTCAAGTCCGTCAACGCATGGGATTTGGAGAAATCAAGCCCATAAACTGAAGATTGATAAGCTTATACATCTCTTTACCGTTGGTCCAGTCGGTATTGGTCTGGCTTAATCAGCATTGTGTTTTTTAGCGCCAAGACCTAAACCAATGACCGGTTGGTTATCTGTCTTTAATTGGTTTTGGTTAATCAGTCAATTAAGCCATTTTTTTATCTATATTTTGACAAAAGATGTTAGAATAGATTAATTACTACTTAATTGTTGGTTCTTAATCAGTTGGGTTTTGAGCAGTTTTGTACGTTTGGTCTTAATTGGTTGAGTTATTAAATTAACAAAAAATTTAAAAACGTAAAGTCGAAACAATTATGGGGCGTCCAGAGCACGTATTTGGAATAATCTCATAGTAATTAACTATAAGAGTTTATTACAAGATCAGATCTTTTGTTCTCTTTTTTAGATTTTTTTATTGAAGGTATTAAATAATTTGAAATTTTATTTTTTGGAAAAAGATCGTGTCCCATTCATCCAATCGTCCAATCATGGATGGACGGACTGGATTCAAAGGGCACGTCTCTCAATGTATTAAAAAAAATATTGTAGTATTAAAAAATTATAAACCACATGTCATATCATCAGTTAACAGACTTATTTATTATGATTGTTTGAAACATATTTAACAAATGAATGTGATATGTGAAATGAATTGCAAAATTAGAATTGAATGATTTTAAAAGAAAATAGGAAGAGCGAGAGAAATTTTTCTCTTCTTCACTCGCCCATCCTATTTTGTTTTTTCGAATGACAACTTTTGATCGTTAAAAAAATTATGAAAAACCTATTTTACCCTTGACCTAAATTTTTTTTGAAAATAATTGAAAGAAAATAATTTGTTTAAAAGACATGTATAGAAAATGTCATTCAATAATCCCTTTGTTATTAATTATTCTCTTTCTATGGTAATATTGACTTTGGACCACCACATCTATCTTGTTTAATGTGTCGTTGGTATGTTTTTGCCACTCCTAGAAGACAACAAACCGCTTAAAAGACCACCTTAAACTAGTCTTCTAGATTTGCGGTCTTCTAGATTTGTCTAGAAGAGAACATCGCATTGCTAACGGGAAACGAGGAACACGAACGACGAGGATTTAGAAGCCCGAAGACCAAACAAAATGGTTGGTCAGTACGCGTACTAAACGGCGTTAATATCAAAAGCAAATTGATCGGTAAAATATTTCTTAATAATGCTGCGATTTTTTAAATTCCGAAAAAACCAGAGACGAAAAACAAGGCGCATGTCATTAAGGTCTTGTTTGATGACACTCCACTCCACTCCTCAGGAGTTGTTTCTGGGTTGAACTTAGTTGTCTACTTTTTTTTCTGGAGTTAGTTTTTTGAAAATAGAATATTGTTTGATAACGTTGTTTCAGAATCAATTTCATAACTTATTAGGAGTAGAAACTCGTTTGATAAAAATGAATCTTGAATCGATTTGGTGGTGATGACAGTGAATGGTTGTTGGTGATGGGTGACAATGGTGGTGGGTGGTGGGTGGTGGGTGGTGGGTGATGGGTGGTAGGTGGTGGTGATGGTGGTGGAGGCGATGATGGTGGTGGTGGTGGTGGTGGTGATGGCAATGGTGGTGGTAGTGGGCGGGTGGTGGTAGTGATGGGGGTGGCAGTGGTGGGGGTGATGACGGTGGGTGGTGGTAGTAGCTCCTTTAAAAATAGTTCTAGAACAACCAGAACTATTTTTTGTAGCTCCATAATTTCAGTTCCCAGAGAAGATTTTAGTCCGGTTCATTCCATGGGAGTTAAAATTTGGATCAAATTTATCAAACGGCATTCTTCTTTAGAGTAACTCCCAGAGAGCCGAAAACCAAGAATTTAGCTCTAAGAGCATTATCAAACAAGCCCTAAGTTTGTGGTAACCGATGACAAGTGAGGAGATGAGGTGGGACATGGGAGTGGGATCGACTATATATGGAAGCAACATGAGGATTTTATTTTTATGAATTGATGCCTTCAGACCACAATGGTGAAAAGGTAAGGGATCAAGGTTTTAGTAATTGGTATCGACAATGGTATTTGGTCACAAGTGAACTCAGGTTGGAAGATGAAATATCAAATCGATCAGTCAGACAAATTTAAAAAAAAAATCCGATTTTCGCAATCGCTGCAACTACAAGAGTAAAGTAGGAAGATGATGAGATTTCATGCTCATATTCGAGGTTCTGGCATAGTTGGACTTCCAATCGCAGACTAAGAATTTGAAGAGCAACTAAAAACGAAACATCCCTACAAAAATCAAGTCGATCACTCTAATAGATTTGAAGAAATGTGACTTTGAAAATTTATTTAAGAAGTCTTCTAATGTTCACATGTTCTTGTGTATATATTGATGGATCATATCGGATCCATCGATCCGTCCCTACTTGCTCGATCCTCAAAACATTGCAAAAATCAATATCGATATTAGTATCAGTATATGTCGATCCAATATTGATTACTAAAACTATGGAAGGGACTGCGTTTTAAAGTTTTCTTTTTTGGGTAAAATTTCAAGTTAGGATTTGGAGAGTGAGATAATGAGAGCGAGGAAATAAGGGTACAAGGGTGAAGAGTAGATACAAAAAAATATATAGACTAGAATAAGAATGCATATGAAACATAACCTTAATAAACTTTAATCAAGCATACATGGTTGGCAAACATTGATGTCAAAGCCCCCACCCTAGTGTATGGAATGACACCTTTACCCTGACATCGATATCTTTAGTCTACAGGCAAGAGACATCTTCCTTAGGGCAAAGCAGAAATAGGGAGCGTACATTAGTTCTTTTGCAACTGGGTTTCAATCATCTCTTGTCGCTAGAGGGATTCCAACCAAGATTCAGCGACTGAAGTTCATTCGACCCGCACAAAAGATGAACTTTTTCCTCAACAACCAAAGAGGATTTGCAAAAATACCAAATAGTCCTTGGTGGCTCCCTAATTAACAAGGAAACTGGTGGAGATGCATCCTCGTCCACATGGAAAGGCCATGTATTCCATGTATTCAATTTCAATTTAAGAACTCGGTGAGCCTTTGAGAGCTATTGATTTCATCGAAAATCCACGCCTTCAATTGGTATGTTTGTCGAGCTCCAGTCTGTTAGTTAAAACGCGTTTAAAACGTGTTTTAAACGGCCGTACCGTACTCGGCCGTTTAAAACACGTTTTGCCGTATTGATCTGAAAAATACAGTAAAAAAAAGCATCCGGGAACCCTTGCCGTTTTAAACGCGTATTAAACGTGTATCCGTTTTTTATGATAAAAAAACGGCTGAAACATAAAAATAGGCAATTACACTTTTAACCATCGTTTTTTTTTTGTAACCTTTTATGGGAATATATTGCCCTTTTTTTTGCCTTACCATATTAGTTTTGATCATTTTAAAACCCGTATCGTCCGTTTTCATTTTTTTACCGTTCTCAAAATGTTTGACCTTTTTTTGACCGTACCATTTTTTTTTGCCGTTTAAAACCCGTATCGTTCCGTTTTGTTTTTTTGCCATTCCTGTTTTAACTAACTACTACTCTTTATTTTATTTTATTTTTTCCATTTTATTAAAAATTTGAATGTCAACGCTGTTTCATAGATTAGGGGGAAAAATCAGTACTTTGATATAATCGTGTTGACTCTGACCATTAAAAATGCATCGATTACATGTTCTGATACACTCTAAATGGTCAGGATCAGTATTATTACACCAGGTGCTATTGACAATCCTGATCCTAGATTGAGTTGTATATGAATAAATAAATCAAAACAAAGTATTCCGCCGTTGATTAAGAAAATTTACTAAGGAACACCATATTCTCATCCATTTATTGGATTTTATAATAAATAAATGGATAGTTGTCTATTTAACAATTAAAAATGTAAATGGATTGGATTCTGAATCGAAATCGTATACGCCACTGTCCGATTCTAAATCCAAAATTTAACCAGATATCTAGTTAAAATCATATATGAATTCGGAAAATGAAATTAGAATAAAGATTATTCTCATCGGGAGCCTCAGGTGAAAACCAGCAACAACAGGACCAAATCGAAAACCAGAGGCCAATAATTGAATATGACTTATTTGGTTTCGATTTGTGACGGATGGAAGCGAGACCAACCATATTGGGTTGTAATTGGGGTGTACTTTTAGAGCCCGAAGGAAAACTGAAACCTAACCCGGACGACTGAGAATCCCAAACCAAATTGACCAAATCGACCCATACAAAAATCAAAATCGAAACAGCCTAATAATGGACCGACAAGATCCCATTAAGCCAACTTTTTGCTAAAAGCACACATAGGAAATTGAAATAGAACCAGCTACATAGAGCCCATTAAGCCAACTTATCACTAAATATACATATCGAAAATTGAAATGAAACCAGACCGATAAGAACCCATTAAGCTAGCTTGATAAAAACTTGAACAGAGTCATACCCGAAATAAAAATTTTCTTATTGTGTACAGGACCAAAATCGAATCAACCCAAACCAAATTGACCAATTGACATCCCTACTTTCAATTCTATTGACAATAGTATTAATGTTATCTCCCAACACAAACAATGCTATAATCTTGTGTATTTAAAAAAAAATTCTTAATTAAGGGTGTCAAAAACAAACCATAATCATTTATAACACAATGAATCAGTTTAATTAAACAGTTTTGGTATGAATTTTAAAACAAACAAAAAATTGATACTTGATGTTCTAAAACTCTTTTTGGTAATGTATTATCGAATTAATTATATAATACACTATGACATATATAGTTGTTGGTATGATTTATTATATTTATTTATATTTAATATTTATAAATAGGTTAGAAGGTGTTTGTTATTATTGTGATAATCTATTATTATTTTTTTATGTCTAGTGGTTTCAAATGGTAATTATTTATGAATCATAATTTTTTCTCATAAATGATTTGTCATAAATCTCTCATAAATATAAAAATAAAATTATACCAAAAAAAACCTAATAATTTTTTCTTTTTTTGGTTAGACTAAGAGGAATTCATTTAAAACCTTCCATTGAGACAAGGAATTTATGTTGCCCACTTTTCTTTTGAGACTTAACTTTTATTCCCTTTATATTTTTTTTTTATTAATTTTGATTATTGATTGTTAAGCTAACTGGTAAGAGACAATGATATTTAAATATTATTAAATAGAAAAACATTTTAAACTGATAAATAATTGATTTTGATAAATATTTTGAAACCATTTAATCATGACTCCATTTCAATTATCCCTTCATGTATCGAATCAAACTAAAACTGTATCATTAAATGGAAACCATATTATTTAACACCATTATGCATAAAAATAAATGACTATTAATTCCTATTTTATTGGGGAATTAACAAAGAAAAAATATTTTATAGGAAAATAAAAAATGATTTCCACATTGACTTGGCACTAGTCAAATCATCCCATCTTAGGAGTTTGGGTGGAGAGGTGACTCCCATAAGCCGATGCTCAATATGTGGGTGTCGGTTGGATCCAAGCCCTCCATCTGAGTTGATGCATAAGCCGACACCCCTTGTTGGCTCACCTTATCAGTTTGGATGGAGAGCTCGGATCTAACAGATATCTATGTATCGAACATCGACTAATGAGAATCACCCTCCTCCTAGAATCACCCTCTTTCGAAACTTTAGAACCCTTGAGAAGAGAGGATTTGGATCCCACTTGGCATAGATGTTCCCCTACCGTACAATATAAATCAAACGTAGAAAAAAATCACCAATACCAAAAAAAGAAAAACGTAGAAAAAGGTTTAATAACGGTGACGTACATGTACTGTCCTTAATTATAAATAAATGGATTTCAGGATTAAAAAGAAATTATGTACGGACAAGTGTTTCCACGATTTCGTTTTTTTTTTAATTAAGGACAAAGGGTAGAGTTTTGCCAGCAAAATCGGGACAAACGCGGGCCGACAAAAGAAAAGGGAAACAAAAAGATTAGGCCTGCACAACTTAATCCTAAGGTTTTGTTCGGTTGCAAAGAAATTTGGAGGGAAAAAAATAAAAATTTCAAAATTTTAATAGAAATTTTTATAATAATTATAACACATATTATCATATTATTATATAATTAATTCTAAATTACTTTACATTTATTTATTAATTTACATTTCATTTTGTATTCAAATCATTCTTATTTGAAAAGAAAAAATAAATTTTATACCTTATAAGTATCATTACTAAATATGTTAAGAAATTTAGGTAATTTATACATGTTTTATAATTATAAAAATTTTCTTTTTAAATTTATAAATTTCACTTCCTTTCCTTTTAATTTCTCTTGCAATCAAACAAAACCTTAAACACCTTAAATTTTGAAGCCCTCAAAACAAATCAATCAGCTTCTTGGTTTTGGGTGTTAGAACGAAAAGAAAAGAAAAGAAATACAACAACAAAACAAGAAACAAGAGAAATAATGTCATCAACAACAATTCAAGTAGTCCAGTCAAGCAATGAATTGGATTGAATTAAAGGAGAACCATCCAGGCCAGTTCATATGTTGGTGTACGAAGATCGTTTCTTGTTTTAATTACACTTAGAATGTTTAATGTTTAAAAAATTGAACTAAATGTACTTAACGTTTCATAAATTGTATTTATGATACTTAAATCAAATTATGACTAATCAAAGTATGATAAAAATACCAATTTTACACATTGTCTTTCATGCATGGTTAGTCCCTCCATCCTCGACTATCATCTAATCCTGATTATCTTCTACAAATTTTGGATACGCAAAACAACTATTTAACAGTGGAATATGCCTAATTTCGGCGAATATTTTTTCTTTCATCTTCGTCTCATATGCTTGTTTCGTTTCAATTTTTTAATCTACAACGGCAAATTTTTTGTCAAAAACTCGTAAGAATCTGATTAGTGTTGGTTGGAAAGAAAAGACTCTTGAAACAAGAACATGAGATGTAAACATTAGAAAATTTTTCATTGGAATTTGGTCAGAATCCGGTCAGATAATTGCTGAAAATCTAGCAAGTTCACTGATCGGATTCTAGCATGTTCTCCATTGGATAATCGCTCTGACTTATCGACAGACAAATCAGATTGGATAATGTTTGAGGATAAATGACTAACTATATTGTTACAACGACCTAGGTTCTAGAGAAGTCTTCCTACTTTGTCCCAAATGTGGGTCCCATTATCCCAACGTTTTATTTTGTAATTTCACTTCCACCTATACCTAATGATCAGTTTTTGGGATCTAAATCTTCTCCTCCTAGAGGTTCGAGAGGAAGGGAACGCCCCTGTTAGATGGCTGACATGTTTCACCCGGACCCTCCATCCAAGCCGACACCCTCTATCGGCTCAGCTTGTCGGCTTGATGTCGGCTCTAATGAATAGCTCAGATTCACCCGAACCCACGTGTCCCCCGGGCTCCCAAAAAAAAAAAAAAAAAAAAAATCTATGGGATAAGAGGATTTGATTCCCAATTTTTGAATTACAATCAGGTAATCTGTAGGGTTACTTTTGTAATTCAATATAAAAGCAAAGGAGGTCGTGACTAACGACCGTACCAGCTTCCAGGAAAATTAAAAAACGAGTTTGATCCGTTTCTGTTATTGACCGGTTGGTGGTTATCGTGCTATCTCAAATGACCAAACCAGAGTGGCAGTGTTGGTAAATAACAAGGACTAGGGAAGCACGAATTTATTGACTTTTCTTCTTTTGTCGTACGTCAACATATTTTCTTTTTTTAAAATTCCAAAAATAAATAAATAATAAAGGCGCAGATAGATTTCTTCCCCCACCGCTTTGGCGTAGAGTCCAAGTTCAAAAAGAAGAAAAGAACCTGCCTTCTTCAACCTGTCAGGAGGACTCTGGGACAGTTTCAAACTCCATTCTCTTTAATCTCTCTTTAATCTCTCTCGTTTTGCTTTTGCTGAAGAGATAACAAGGTACATTTCACAAGTGTTGATCTTTAATGTTCCTTCTTTCCTTGTTTTCTAGTTCAAATTCGTAGAGATTTTAGTGCTCTGTTTCCTCTTTTTGTTTTGTCTAATTCTATTTTGAGTACATTTTTAAGGTTTTCTTTCCTTACTGAATTTTAATGTTTTGTTTTAGCATCAGTTTGTGTAGGATGTAATGGTTGATTGCTTACTTGATTTTGAGAGTTTGGCTTTTTTGGTGCTTTTGATGAGATGGAATTAAGTTCTAGAGCTGTCTGATGTGTTTCCGTATTTGAAAGTACGGAAATAAACATTTTGATTTTATGGATTGTACGGCTGCTTAAGTTCCTTCTCTTCTCGACCGTTTTTTTTTTCCTTATCCTTTTGATTCTATTATTATTTCCTTTTCGTTGCCTGGTTAATTTTGTTAATTTTATGGATTGTACGGTTGTTTGAGAAATCGAGATTCTTATGGCTTTTTGAAGACTGCGAATTTGTGGGATTTGGATCAAGTGAAGCTTAATTATCCGATTCAGAAGTCAGATGAGGTGCAGTTTGTGCGTTGACATTTGAACTTTTTATAGTTTTGTAAATTAAACTTCTTTGGGTTTAGGGTTTTGTAAGTCTTTAGATGGTCGCCGGAGCAATTTTTTCTGTACCTCTTTAGAAGACTCTGGAATGGAAGAGTGAACTTCATGCTCTGCTTCCGTGATCTTTGTAAAATTTTTTTATCTTATTCAATACTTTTGGACGGGCAGTAACATGGTTCTGTTTTTATAAAAAAATAAATCAGTTAGAATGATTTCTTGCCATATTTGGACAATCTGGTAGTTACCTAAGTTAAGAGTTAGTTGTGGATTGTCGACTTCTCATATAAGTTAACAATCTGTCTGGAACCCCTCCTTCATTTTCCCTCCCCAGGATCAATTTTGCGGTGCTGAACTTCCACCCACCCACTCAAAAGCAACTGCTGCATTGGAATTTTCCAACTATTTCTTGGAGAAACTAGTGTTGGAACTTAAAACTTTTCCAGGAATCTTGAGACATGAATTTCCAAGTTCTTGAGCTACCAAAATAACGTACTAAGGGGGAAGCATGAATATTAGTTGGATGGGAAAAGATTCCAGTTAAATACTGTGGAGTCCACAGGATTTGAACTACATTGTTAGTCCTTCCTTTACTCTAGATTAAGGGATATAGGAAGACTTTCTGTGTTGGATAGCCTTCACTCCTAATTGTAGATGGGGAGGCTTTCACATCCATCTCCCTGTCTTTCCTCTCCCCTGGAGCTGGAGTACCGTCAACGGGCTTGAAGTCTTGAAAGGCTGTATTCTGCATAAGTTTCTCAAAATATTTCAGTTTGATGGTCAAATGTTTTCCGTTTTGCTTTTACCTTTTTGAATAACCAGTTTATTGGATCTATGTGGTGATCTTTGCCATCCCTTACTTTGATGCTGTATTTTCTGTAATTTTTGAATGTCCAATCAATCAAGTTAAATGAAGTTACATCATAGGAATGGAAATTAATTTTGTAGACATCTAGATTGCTAAAACCTAAAAAAAGAAAACAGGGGTAACAAAAGAAGAGGGTACTGACTTTCATCCCTAAACCCTTCCATTGGCTGTAGTCTGCTTTGACTTGAGCTCTAATTTATAAATCAGAAAATTGCACCTCTCTAACTTGTGACTTGGTGCAAGCGAGCTGTTGGGGGAACCAAATTCACTAGAAACTCGTGTAAGAGTGTTTTGTTGGTAATTTTTCTGACAGGCCACCCCAACTTTTCCCGCACAATGGTGCTCTTAGTAAATGTTGTATGGGGAGAGTCTGCATTAAAGAGTTTGATATTTGTACAGTTTAACTATTTGTACTTTACTCTATCTTTATTCATTTCCCATAAATAAGTTTCTGTTGTTGGTAATTAGAGAGAAAGGCATACAGTTAATATTTTGAACCATGCAAACAATTTTCTGTTTTTAGAATTGATGTTTCCCTGGTTGACCCCTTGTAGTTGGGATAAGGATGAGTTGAGTTTCCTGATCATTGGTATTTGGGGATTTCTTCTGATCTGGATATTTCTCCTTGCTTTGACACTTGTGTTTATATTCTCTTTCTAGGGTTTCCCTTAAAGAATAAAGGTTTTATACGCTGCATGATGAGTTATAGTTACTAAAGACAAGTCTTGGATGTCCTTTTTCCTTAACAATATTTATGATTAATAATATGCTACATGCCACTTGTTGACATCTAAGCTTTCTTGGCTGGTAAAATGTTTAATCTGGAGATTCTTCTTTTTTATCCTCTGTCTTCGGCATTTTAATGTTAATTCATGGGAACTTCTGACAGAAACGTCTTATTACAGGTTTTACGGTACAGTAATTATATTTTTTTTGGAGGCTGGTTAAATTAGTTCCTCAGGTTCCACAAGGAGGTCCTTTCTAATGCTTCATGGTGATATGCTCTGTGGTTCTGTTATTATGGGACCAGATCAAGAATTTTGAATCTTAGGCCTATTGGAAGTGTTTCAGTTGATTTTTTTCATTTGTAACGTGGTTTGATGGGCAGACAGAAACTGAAGTTGGAGATCTATAATAGTTTAAAACATCAATGAAGTTGAATAATCCTTTGCAAGTCATGTGCTGATTTTCCACTTGAGCATAATTTTCTCACTTTTTTTCCTTTTCCTCCCTATGCATCTATACATTTATGATCCTGCTTTGGAAAATGATATTCCGTAGACTGGATGACGTGCATGTGACGGAAGATACCATATCTTACCTTTCTAGGACTAGATTAGTTTGTTGGGAATTTTTACTTAGACAAATTTTCTGGAGTGTAAGTGGGAACACAACACAGAAAATGAAGAAGTGGACTGGAGGTGTTCTAATTGCATCCTTGTTTGTGTTGCTCGTTCTGAGGTATGGTGTGATGAAAAATTCCCTTGGGGAAAGTTTACTTTCCTATCAACTCTCCACCAATAAATCTAATCCTCTTGAATTGGTGCATGGGGTCCCACCTGCCGTTCAAAATCCAGAGAATGCATCCCAAGTAGTTTCTGCTGCTAGATTGGCTACCAGTCTCTTTATTTGGAGAAACTTTTCCAGTGAAGAGCACAGATGTTTGCAGACATGGAACCATTTGAATCACCTAATAAATTATACTGAAGGTTTACCTAATGCAGTGGCTGCTGTCAAAGAAGCTGCAATGGCATGGGATAGCCTTGTGGCTTCCTTTGAAGAAGAAAGACTTGGTTCTATGAATGAAAGTTCACATCAGAAGACAAAAGAGAAACAGTGCCCCTATTTTTTGAACATAATGAAAACCACAGAACCTGGTGATAGTGGTTATAAGTTACAGATTCCTTGTGGCCTGATTCAGGGTTCTTCCATTACTATTATTGGTACTCCCAGTGGCCTTCTTGGTGATTTCCGGGTCGACTTAACCGGGGCTCCACTTCCAGGGGAGCCAGAGCCTCCCATTGTATTGCATTACAATGTTCGACTTCATGGTGATAAGATAACTGAGGATCCTGTGATAGTGCAGAATACGTGGACTTTAGCTCATGATTGGGGTGAAGAAGAGCGATGTCCTCCTCCTGTTCCCAACCTTAATCAGAAAGGTATATGCTCCTCTGCGTGTGCTTTGTTTTTTGAAGTTTCTAATGCATTGTTATGGCTATTTCTGATTTACTTTACCACGTAAGTTTGTTGCTTGATCACTTCATCTTTATTCTATTACCTAAATAAAGATCAAGGACTTCAAAAAAAGATAAAGAACTATTTTTCTTCATTTAGCCTACCAACTTTTCTGCTTTTCATCTTAGTGGATCAGAGAGTTGAAAACTAACTGGCATCCTTTTCCTCTGTTTGGATTGCTCTGAAATTGCTGGGTTGTACCAAAGCTTATGACACCTAGTTATTTTTGCTTGTTTCATTAGCTATTGATACCAACCCTAGTTGTAGATACTGAGTATGTTTTCAATGATGAATGATCAGCATGAGATAGTCCAGATAGCTTGATCCAGTTCTGTATTGCTCTGGACAACCCAATTTGGGATGGTAGTGGATTGCCGATCTACATTATTTTAATATTTTTTGACTGAATAATCTGCGTCATAGTTAGTTAGAACGATGCAGCAAAAAAAGGGTCTTCGGTACGGTGTGTTTAAAACTGTTTAAAATCTGAACAAGCCGGAAAAAATCTAGTCTAACATTCCTGGAGCAGAAAAATTCGGAAAGAGAAAAAATGGGTTTCAAACGTTTAGATTTAAAAAATAGATGACAAAAATACAGCAATATCTGCAAATAAGTTAATGAATTGTTACCTAAATTTCTGTATCCAAAGTTAAAAACAACTATGGCATCCAACATTGCAAAGTCCAATAATGTGGCGAGTGCCCACCTGGGTGGATGAGTTAGGGAACGCCATGTGGGCAAAGAGGGCTGCCCTTTTGTAGGACAGTAAATGTTAAGATGGAGGCTTACACAAGTACATATACAATGAAGATGCTATGTTACATGCAGTCTGAATTTTTGTAGTTTTCTTTTTCCTTCTCTTAAATGTGAAAATTGGAGGAGCAGGTGGTGTAGAAACTGGTGTTAGTTTTTGGATATTAGAATTCTGAGTAGGAGGTCCTATTCTAGCGGCCGTTGCAAACAATTCATTGTTTCTGGACTTTAGTAAGTATCCGTCTTCTTCCCATATTACTGTCTTCTTTTTCTAATTAAGTTTATTTATTTTCATTCTAGTTATTGGTGTTCTTATACAGTTTGAGTTCGTCTATTGTGGCCAGCTTTTAGGATTTGGAATGACAATCTTGGTGCTACATCAGTGCTTAGATTCTATTTTTTTGAGCTTTGACTATAACAGTCCCTCGGTGGTTTTCTTGAAAATGGGTGTGGCAACAGGTTAATATGATTGGGTTCCTTCGAATTGAAGTTCTGGGTAGGAGGTTTCGTTAGGAGAGAGATGATTGGTTGGGGTGGGGTTGCTGAAGGTGAGTGGGTGAGGTCCTTTAATCCCACATCAAAAGAATGGAGGGATGAGGTGGCCTGTAAAAGAAAACAAAGAAGTTGGTGCAACTTGGTGGAAAACCTGCTTTTGATGGAGAACATGCTTGCTCAACCTTTCACCCCACAAGTATTAAAAGATTTTCGTTGGGAGGGCCGACATCTGAGGTTTGTACAGGGCCTTTTTTTTTCTCTGTGAATAAAATGGAACTGTGTTTTATTTTCTGTTTAACGGATGATTGGAAAAGAGCAATTTTTTGCTGTATCTTTTGAGCGATAAGGAGTACAGCATATTAAACAATAAAAATGCGACATTGTTTTAAACGCGTTTATAAAACACGTTTTAACTGACTGTGATCTGGATTGGTATTGCCCAGGAATGATTCAAACTATGATACCAATCTTTCAAACCTTGGTGTGTGTACTGGCAATTCTCATTGCTTCTTTTCTATTGTAATAGACTAATAGTCTAGTAGTGCATTAGTGTTTTTTTTTTTTAATTCATGTTTATTTCTTCTTAACTTTATCAACCTATTGTTTATAACTATTTTCTTGAAACATAACTTGGGTTCAAGTGCTAAGAAAGCCATGAGTGCTTATCAGTTAGAAGAGTAAATAGAATAGGGTGGTGGAATATGATTCATGATCATGCAGCTGAACCCATGTAGTGGGTGTTGCGATATACATACCCAGTCGATATTGCTGGGCTGGGTGGTAATTACTACCAGTGATATCGAGCTGGCTCTCTACTTATCTGTTTTATTTTTAATTTCCTAGTTTATTTTATTTCTTTCCTTGTTTGACTCTTCTTATTATAGAGTCCTTCTTGTAATAGACTTCTTTTATTTCTCTATTAATACAAACTAGTAGAGAGGAGAATACCATTCACAGATTTTGGCAGTAGCATACTGCTGAACCGAAATCCTCTGCATTCTTCTTCTTCTTCTTCTTTCTCTTTTGCTTGTTGGTTCTCTTTTGTTTGTGATTGTTACAGTGGGAATGTGGTTTAGTTCTTTGAACTATGTCTTTTGCTAAGAGAATACTGTAACAAATTCTCAAATATTAAAATTTCCATAAATGTTGGCATTAGGGCTTGATAGAACTAAAATTTCTCCCATGACATAAATCGTTGGGTAGTCAAACCTACTTTTGATGGAGAACATGCTTTCTTAGCCTTTCAGCCCATAAAAAGGGCATACCCTGTGCATGAGGCTCCTGCCACTGTGGGGTTTGGGAAGGGGCTTATGTATGCAGCAGCCCTTACCCCAGCTTCATGGAGAGGCTGCTTTCTTAGCCTTGTGCCCTTAAAAAGGGCATACACAGTGTACGAGGCTCCCGCCAATGTGGGGTCTGGGTAGGGGCTTATGTACACAGTCTTTCAGCCCATATCCTCCTTTGAATATCAAGAAATAGGACATCAAACCCTAGTGCCCCACTACAAATATGCATTCTCTCTCTCTCTCTCTCTCTCTTTCTCTCTATTGAGTACATGATTCTATGTGTACTCATTAGGGCAGGTAGCAGAACTGCCTATTCCACTAAACTTGGTGGAATATGCTGCATATCTACGACGTGGCAGCTTCCAGGCACACAAGGCTGGTACACAGTTTGGCTTCACACATCTCTACTTCAAATTTTAGCACAGTTGGATTCTGCCAGATGGCGGAATGTAGGCTGAAAAATTAATGTTTTTGAAACAATCAGGACCTGCTGAAAATACAATGGGAAAGAGTTACATGGTGGCGATATCATTGAAGTGTGGCTCAAAATTTGATGTATGACCAATTCAGAGGGTCTTTGAATTTAAGTTGTGGCCTGTGATCCATAATATAGTTGCTTTGCGTACTGCCTTCCTTTTACAATATGTCTAACTACCTTTTTGTCTCAGTGGATGAATTGGACCTGTGCAATGCACTGGTGGGTAAAGATGATAAACGGAGGTTCACGATTATCAGACATTCCAATGGGTCAAGAGCTCAGGCGGAATCTAAACCAAGACATTATTTTCCTTTCCAGCTAGGACATCCATTTGTTGCCACACTTAGGGTGGGAGCGGAAGGGATCCAGATGACAGTTGATGGGAAACATATAACATCCTTTGCTTATCGTGAAGTAATGTTCTTTCTTTCGTGGGTTCTTCTGAAATCTAAGAAACAACTACTGGTTCATTAATTCCTTCCTTGGTCCCCCCCCCCTTCTTCCTTTTCTTTCTTTCTATCTCAGAGTCTGGAACCATGGTTTGTCAGTGAAATAAGGATTTTTGGAGACCTGAAGTTAATTTCTGTGCTAGCTAGCGGTTTACCTACTTCAGAGGATTTAGATCATATTGTCGATTTAGAAGCACTCAAATCAGCTCCTCTTCCTCACAAAAAAACATTGGACCTCTTTATTGGTGTAGTCTCTACCGCTAACAATTTCAAGCGTAGGATGGCTGTTCGTAGAACATGGATGCAGTATTCTGCAGTGCGGTCAGGAGCTGTTGCTGTGCGCTTTTTTGTTGGCCTGGTGAGCATCAGTCACACACTGCTTCTACTATCACTGTTCATGATGATGGCAATTGTTGGGAATAATCCCACACTGGAGGGACCTTGGATGCCTTCATATGCCAGTTTGGGTCTTTCCATCTAGTAGCTTAAGCTTTTTGGTTGGAAACTGCAATGTGGTAGCAGAGCCATCGTGCCCACCATGTTAATTGTATATCTGTGTATGGTCATCCAAAAAAGGGCTACATGTGTCACATGTATGTCAACCAAAAGAGGAGTACTACATGAGGGTGAGTGTTGGGAATAATCCCATATTGGAGAACTCTGGGACCTTGGATGCCTACATATACCAGTTGTGACTCTCCACCTAATAGATTAAGCTTTTGGGTTGGACACTTCAACAACAATCATGCTGCAACCAGAGTTGTAAGAATAACAGTTATGAGGCTTTATCCATTAGTAATTGTATGCTCTACAGTGCTTCTGCTATTTTTACTCCATCTAAATTTCTTTTTGTTTTGAAAAGAATCAGTAATTCTAAACTTGTGTGGAAATTATATCTCTTGAAGCAAAGATTAAAATCTGCAACATGGTGCAGCATAAAAACCAGATGGTGAATGAGGAACTCTGGAATGAAGCAAGGACATATGGAGATATTCAGCTAATGCCTTTTGTTGACTATTACAGCCTCATTACCTGGAAAACCATAGCCATATGCATATTTGGTGTAGGTTCTTATCGCTTGTTATGTCCAATCTTTATTGTTTTCTTTTTATTTATCTTTGCTCAACAATTAGGCTTTGCTATTTGCTTCAACAGACAGAAGTTGTTTCATCCAAATATGTTATGAAAACGGATGATGATACATTTGTTCGTGTGGATGAGGTGCTCACTTATTTAAATAGGATCCATGTGACCCGTGGATTACTCTATGGTCTTATTAACTCAGATTCCCAACCTCATCGGAATCCTGACAGCAAATGGTATATTAGCCCGGAGGTAATTTTCTCCTTCATGTCTTGTAAATTGTCGGACCCATTGATTGTATTTGTGAGAATTGATTCTGCTGTTAGATTTGCAAGAAAGTACACAACAACAATGCTCAAACCTGAAGTGAATATTTGGAGGCTTGTTGATTCTCTCAGCTTAGCCAAGTTGGCAGTCTGTCTGGTTTTGGGTATTCACTACACATGCTTAGTTCCAAATTGTTAATTGGTTGACCAATTACAATCTGCTGTTCCATGACTTTGGCAATTTTGGACACAGCGCATGACTCATTTTTTGTAATGTGAAATATTAAAAATATCTACAGGAAATTAATTACATCCTTGATTAGATCTTATAATTATCTAAACTTGGCTTGACTAGTAACACTTTAACAAGCTTTTTTCCCCCTTCCAGTCAAGCTTTCTTAAAGTGTGTGAATGTCATTTTATGTAAAACAAGTAGAATAAAAGCCGTTTGCTTTAAAATTTCTTTGCCTTAAATAGGTTGATAGACCCAACAAATTTTATGGGAAAATGTACAAAGGAGATTATATCAAAGACTCCCACTAAGCCGGAGCAGGTACTGCAAGAGAAGGGTAGAGTATGAGTCCCACGACTCCCAGAGATAGTGAGAGAAAGAATAACATTTTGAGAAATATTATAACTCCTAAGATCAATAGATGTTTCCCTTAAACAATTATGTGCTATGTATATATTTTAAAGAGTGAATTATCATTTTGTATAAATGTATTCTCAAATATGAATGGTAGAAAGTCAAGAACAATTGTTTATATGTTATAGTTTCAAACGTATGTTGCAAGGGGTACCTTGGGAGGTATTCTCCCTTGATAGCAGATAGTAGTTTCCATTGTCCTCGATATTATCAGGTTGTGTATAATATGATGAGTGTTTATGTTTAAACATATGAGGGTGTTGTGTCTCAGATGAGACTTTATAGTTTAAGGAAAGGAAAAAAAATAAAAATTCAAGCCTAGTTTTCAGTAGTATTTGTAGAACCTATCGATCCTGGTATCGTGTGACGCCCAACCCTTGAGCTCAGGGCGTTACAATTAAGGTGGTATCTCTGTATAAAAATGATTATCAGCTTAAATGTGTTTATCTCAGTTAAGTACTTTTAATTCAGTTGTATGAGGCAAGGGGTACCTTGTGAGGTATTCTCCTTGATAATGGATAGTAGTTTTCATTGCACTTTGATGTATTAGGTTGTGTATAATATGATGAGTGTTCAAGTGTAATCACATGAGGGTATTATGTCTCAGCTGAGACTCAGTAACAGTTTGAGGAAAGAAAAAAAAATTTCAAGCCTAGTTTCCAGTAGTATTTGTCGAACTTGCCAATCCTAGTATCGTGTGGTGCCCCATCTTCAGGTTCGGGGCGTTACAATTAAGGTGGTATCACATTTTTGGTATATTAAAAATACAGCCTGCATGTGTTTGCATTGTATATCCTCTGGTTCTCATTTGTCTCCCTATTTCTTTTCATCGGTGAAGGAATTTCCAGAAGAATCTTATCCTCCTTGGGCTCATGGTCCTGGTTATGTTGTGTCACATGACATAGCGAAGGCAGTCAACAAGAGACATAAAAAGGGTCAATTGAAGGTATGGCAAACATATTCTTTTTATTATTATTTATGCACTAATTTGGTTTGTAAAATGTGCACATGTTCAATGCACGTCTGCTACCCCACTTCCTGCTTGCCACAAGTGTGGGAGATAAGTTGATGGCCTCAGATTGTCCAATTTTTTGGGTTACTCTTGTATGAGCAATTGGTCCAAAGGCTTAAACACTTGCCTATAAAAAAAACTCAAATTGCCAGAAGTGTGGACAATTGCCAGATGTGTGGATATCTTTTTCTTTTTAATTCTTTGATTATCATCCAAAGTGTAGCTTGGGATAATTTTCTGTTTCTCCGCCAGAGCACAATCATGTGTGGTATCTTGAAGGTTTCAGTTTTGGATATGCATCGCAAATTGCTTTGCTTTTTATCAATAGTTGGAAATATTTGTGTGGTATCTTGAAGGTTTCAGTTTTGGATATGCATCGCAAATTGCTTTGCTTTTTATCAATAGTTTGGAAATATTTGTTATCATGCTTAGTTACAAAATGATGACTTAATCATCCGGAGCATCAAAAATAATTTGGGTCCTTTTCTTTCAATGTATTGGATGCAAATGACTCCCCTACCTTGATTGTTTACACCACTATGCTCCTCAATTTGAAAACAACCATATCTACATGGCAGATGTTCAAGCTGGAGGATGTGGCTATGGGCATCTGGATTGCAGAGATGAAGAAGGAAGGGTTGGATGTTCGGTATGAGAAAGATGAGAGAGTTTATAATGAAGGGTGCAATCATGGTTATGTCATTGCCCACTACCAAGGCCCTAGGCAGATGCTCTGTTTGTGGCAAAATCTGGAAGAGGGAAAGGGAGCTAAATGCTGTGGTGATTGATGAGATCCTAGGGAGACACTCGTGGGAAAGCTCAAAGAGTAGAAGAAGTACAAATGCTGTGGAAAATGATAAGGGAGCCAGATATATAACCGGGGCTTTAGGGTGAGATCCAGCTCTGGCTACAGCAGCCTTTAGAAGGAGAAATATAGCCGGCTACAGCTTTGGTATTTCCTCAGAGGAGTAGATCTATCAAAGTTGAGTTGTGTAGTCGAACTCTGTTACCCGGGGAACTTTTATATTTTTATAGCTTTGGTAGGGGGGTTGTACACAGTTAGTAACATTCTTTCTCTTTTGGTTTTTTTTTTTTTTTTTTTTGGAGGGGGGAAGAGAGAATAATTAGAGAGAAGAGTGGTATACACAGGCTCAGCGTTGAGGCATCTGTAACATTTAGATACACATATTTTCCCCCTTTTTGTGTTAGAGAAGAGGGGGTATAAAAGTGTGTGTATGCATATATTACTTGAGGCATTTGTAACATTTGTAGTTGAGAGAGGAGAAATATGTATAATCTCCAGTGCTCATTGTTTCATTACCTCTAATGAAAGGTTAAGTGCATTCTTTTCAGTTCAACATTGTCAAGTTTTTCATCCAATTACTCTTGATCGACTCACTTTATGTTTTTGGTATTGTTTTAATTTTTAAATAAAATTGTGTTAACCGGAGCCCGGTTATATGTGAAATTTTGAATGTGAGCAAATGCAATTACAATGTATTCAAAGACTAATTCGGTCGTCAATCAAGGTGAGACGTGTGTTTACCTGTTAGTATTGATGGTTTCATTTTTGGGTACAGACAACGCAATTACAATGGATTCAGCCTCTATTTCGGTCTTCAATGAAGATGAAAGCCATGTTTATCGTCAGTATTGAGGATGTTTTAATATTTTTTTTTTTTAAGACATGCTTCACAGAGTTTCAAGAGTGAATTCTGTAGAAAAAACCAGATACCTGGATAAAAATTTTCTTCTGCTTCTTTTTCTGCCCAACATGAATCCAACAAGTATCTGTAATCCATGACATACAAAACTTTGGGCACTGGTTGAAGAGATCCTAATGGCACCAAGAGCTTCCAACCAGGAGAACTAAAATGATTCACAGATGGGAAGGCCTACCATCAGGAGGGGAGGGCATCTAATATACTAATCAAAATAAGGCCATTTTAACATTCTTCAGGTTGGAAAGGAGACATAGAGACTGACACACTTCATCATCCATCTACATTCTATAGAGTAAGCTTTACGGGTGAGTTCTGCTATCAGCATGAAACCTGAGGATTTAATCCCTTTATTTATTTATTTTTAATATACTAAAGTCATTTACTGTTCAAAAAAAAAAAAGAGAAAAGGATGGGAAAAGATTATGTCCTGGATGGTTTACCTACACAATAGGGGCAATGACCACAAACAAACACAACAAGCGATCGGACCGATGGCCAACACAAGTCGATCTAACAACACCCAGCCCAATCAAGGGTGGTCCAAAAAAAAAAAAAACCAACTCACTAATGAGGGGAAAATCCGAAATACATAAACAGGACAAAGCTCCGGAATGAAACAGGTCACCAAAACAACCAAAAGCTCGCCCGTCTTCAAGACGATCGTGAGGATTTCGACGGCGGCTGCTTCTTCCCGGAAATAGAAGAGTAAATCTGTGTCCCTTGTCTTCCCAACATAAAGGGACATCGGGAGGCTCCAAGGATGAGTCTTCACTGGCTGAGGACTCCTCGATAAGGCACCCCACAAGATTATACTGGTTTGAGGTAGGTCTTTGAGGTTAAAGCGAAATAGGAGGGTTATGAGAGTTCGGGTTTCCTGAAACAGGGGTGAGGATGGACATAGGATTTAGAGGGTTGGTAGAGGTTGACTTATCTGAAGAGGATTTAATCCCCTTGAGATCATAGAACTCCCAGAATTTTGAGGATTCATTAGGTTGTCAAGCCAATGTGAACGCATCTAAAATGTAAAAATCCTACTTGATAATCCAATACAAGGAGGGGCAATAGGTATTGTGGTTAATTAGATCTGGCAGATTGCCTGAAATATAATTACAGTATTCCATTATCACAAATTTCATCTACAGGTTATTGATTAATTGAAGGCAAAGTTGCATAAAGAACATCAATATATCAAACATTATAACAAATCCATCTACTCTAATCCTACTCTATATAATTAAGCAAGAACAAGTCCAGGGTCCTCAAACAGCCATGCAACCTATGCCATAGCGAGAGTTAGGGAAAACAAGAAAGAGACCACTGCAAACAATACCCACCATTAATGGGAAACTCTCCATCACCTCATCCATCTCCTTAACATGACCAGGAAACAGACAATCCGTCACCCGGTGATCCGAAAATGCTATGGATGCAAAAACCATCACTGACATTACAGCATGCACAAAATCAGTCAGCCCAACTTTGTATCGGTCGTCTTTTGGCACCTCGACTCCGAGGCCAGACTTGAAAACCGATAACCCTTTGGGAGTTACAAACCCGTAGTACACCTTCCCATCCGGTCCCTTGAAACTGTCAGTAAAGTGAAAGAAGAAACAAGAGAGAGAACATAATCCCAGCATTACATGGATCATAATTGTAGTGACAGGAGAGCAAAGACCATCCCCTGAAACTGAAGGCAAGAGCATCTCAAAGGTGAGTAGTGTTCCTGTTGGAAGGAAATTCACAAGCATTGATGTCTTTGATAGTGTCTTCTGCATTCCTTTTGCCACTGCACGTCGTTTACGTCCTTTTTCTGGTGGGACCACTGCCTGTGGAGATACGGGATATGAAATGGGCTCCTCATCATTGGGTGCAGCATTGTAGATTTGGATTCCAATTTCTTCTGAACTTTCCTCCATTTTCTTGCCAATCTCTTGATAACAAAGTTAGGAAAAACGACAAGGAATTGAAGTGGTGGGTTAAAACAGGAATTTATAACTGGATTTGGTTGTTTTAGTTGTTTAAATATGAAATTCTGGTAATCTTAACGGTTATTAACTGCCGTCCCTCAACAATTAATGTTGAGCTACCGGTTCACTTGGGGTGGGTCGGTTTGAATTGGGTTGAGAAATGGCAAGTACCAACGGTAACCAAACTGAAAAGGTACAAACTACTACCTAATCGTTGTATTATTATTATTATTATTATTATTATTATTATTATGCTATTGCATAAATCATCGTCTAGAATTTACATCGACTTAAAACCAGATTCTCTGGCTGCCGGTTGCCAAGGAAGCATCAAGGGCTGGACTGCAAATCCACCGTTGTGGAAGCCAAGTGCGTGCATGGTTAATCTGAGCCCGGTCCAATCCAGTAAAAAAAATATTTTACTATGATCCACCATCATCCGAAGGTGGCAACAAGTTGATAAGGGAAGTAGGGGGATAAAAATGTTCTCCCGCGGCAGGAGGCTCCTGCGGCTGATCCAAGGGCTGGGGATCAGTCGGCCTGCCTATCAATACATGGGAAGGTGGGCCGGTTGAAATCCCAACCTTGGCAGGCGGCAGGTGGGCGGGAGAGGATTTCTACACGAAGTAGGGGAACTATATAGATATGGCGTAGATGAGTTTTTAATGGTATCGGCACCTCTTTCTTGTACAGCGGCTCCGATCACGGTGGCATCTTCTGAAGAAAGGAACCTTCCGGTTCGGTGTCCTGTTTCACTGGGGGGAAAATTACACTTATGCCATCCTCTAGAGTCTTCTGATATTTTAGAGGCTTTTCATACACATGGCAACAATTCTGTGGTTCCTACTTTATCCACGTCAGTTTCTTCTCTTAGAGAATCACAACTAATGGGATCGGTTTCGGCGTCGGGTGGCATCAAGATACCAGGGTCACATTTTTCTGGCCCAGAAAGTTTATCTCGGATTATTTTATTCCAAATTCAGCAGGCATTTATTCAGGAATTTATATCTTATCACCCTTCTTTGGCCTCTGCTATTCTTAACTTATCTCCACAATTGTCTGGCTTATCCTTAAATCGTCCAATGTCGGTCTCTATTGGGGATTACTTTCCTCTTCTGGATGAACCGGTGCCTCTCTTTATGGCTCTTCCCACTGATACATCTTCCACTGTGCCACCTTGCTTGAAACGGCCGCGACAAGAGATTGATGAAGTGGCTTCCTCTCAGTCTGAAGATGATCATTTTTTAACTTTGGGCCCCGTGGAGGCTGGGGAAAATCAGCCCCTCGGGAGTCATGAAGCTCTTCAGCTGGAACTATCAGGGATTGGGGAGGGCCCTGACAGTTCGTTCTTTATTCCACTTCCTCCATACTAAAAGGCCTAATATTGTTTTTCTAATGGAAACTCGACTCACTGAGGTGAAATTAACTAATCTGTTTCGTCGCTCTATTTTTTGTCATTGCTTTGTTATTGATCCCATAGGGTCTGCCGGTGGTTTAGCTTTACTTTGGAAGAAAGTATATGTCGGGGGGCCCACATGCCACCTGGCCCCACCTAAGTTGGATGATTAACATTAGGATTCTGTGACATGTGGCACCCAGATCCTTGATGGGAGGAAACGATTGATCCATAAATAATCCAAGGATGGGGTCCTGTGTATACTTATGCAATCTGAGAATTTCCATTACGTTCTCTTTGTCTGAGAATAAGGAGTGCACAGAAGCCCTATCCCCTTCTTCTCTCTTCACTCTTGTAACAGAGATAAGGAGCACAAAGGAGTACCAGTAAAGCGGTTGGACGGCAATGGCAGGAGTTGATCCATCAAGAGGTATTTTACATTGTTTAATTCTGCATTCAGTTTTACCTCTATTAATGGTGGGATCTCTTTTAGAAAGGTGTGAATATTCATATTTTGCAAGGTTCTCTGCGGTTGATTGATTGCAAGGTCAGTGTTCCGCAATTCTCCTCCTTTTTCTTGACCTGTGTTTATGGTGATCCCGTGAAGCATAGAAGATCAGTTGTGTGGAATCAGTTGAAGTATCTTTCTTTCCATCAACAGGGACCCTGGCTCAGTTGCGGTGACTTTAAGTCTTTTTTGGCGTGGCACGAGAAACAAGGAGGCAGACCTTGTGTGGCTTCTGATATTGCTCCTTTCAGACATATGGTGGATACCTGTAATTTTATTGATCTACCTACCCATGGCCCTATTTATACTCGGTCAAATCGCTACTGGGCTCCCCAGTCCATCTGAATTAAGCTGGATCGTTGTCTTGCGAATCCGCAATGGCTGTCTACTTTTCAACAGGCTGTAGTTTTTGTTGAGCTGGCATTGCATTCAGATCATCACCCCATCCTCCTGGATTTGCATTGGCAGTCGTTATGGGCTCCACGTTCGTCCTGCGAATTGAAACAATGTGGACAATGCATGATGATTGCGGACTACTGGTACATCATATATGGTCTGTGGATGACTTTACTTCTTCGGCTTCCTATGCTTTCAAAAGAAAAGTGGATCAGTCTAAAACTGAGTTCCAGATTTGGAATCGCTCTACCTTTGGTAATTTACAGTCTCAAATTGCTGTTCTGAAATCTGAGTTGTTGGCTCTTCAGAGTTAGACGGATTTACGAAGAGAGAACGGAAAAGAACTGGAGCTTCAACGTCAACTCTCTGGGTTGCTTGCAACAGAAGAATTGTTCTGGAAGCAGAAATCACGATCAGACTGGTTAAAGTTTGGGGACGCTAATACACATTTTTTCTATGAGACTACAATTAAAAGGCGGCAAGGTAATCGGATTTATCGTCTGAAGCAACCTACAGGTGAGTGGATCCATTCAGAAAACCACACTTATGATGCTTTCCATGCTCATTTTTCAGATATTTTTCAAACAGAAGGATTGTCCCATTCTGATATTACCTTTGTGCTACAATATGTGGAATCCCTGGTCATGCCCCAAATTAATGATGCTCTGCTTGTTCCTCCTACTTTGGACGAAATTAAATCTATGGTGTTCAATTATGCTCTTATGAAGTCCCCTGGGCCGGATGGATTGCCTCCTCTTTTCTTCAAACATTTTTGGCAGGAAACTCATCAAACCCTCTACAGGTTTGTGCTCGACTTTTTCCTCACAGCTCAACTTTCAGCAGGTATAAATCACACATATATTTGTCTTATTCCAAAATGTCACAACCCAGAGTCGGTTACTCATTACCGGCCTATTAGTCTCTACACCTTTGTCATGAAAGTTATTTCAAAACTTATGGTGGAGAGACTTAAAGTTCATTTACCCCATATCATTGCATCAGCCTAGCCAGCTTTTGTAGCATACCGGAACATCATGGACAATATAATTATAGCCCACGAAATATTTCATTTTATGCGAACCAAATCTCGGTCCAAGCATAAATCCATAGCCATGAAATTAGATATGCAACGGGCATATGACAGATTGGAGTGGGGTTTTATTGAAGAGTCCCTTCATAAACTTGGTTTCTCACCTAGATGGGTGGATTTGGTAATGTAATGTGTGCGTACTATCACTTATACTTTGCTGATTAATGGGGTTGAGAGAGGTTTTATTCGTCCCTCAAGAGGAATTCGCCAAGGGGACCCTTTTCTCTTATTCTTTTCATCCTATGTACTCATGTATTATCTAAAATGTTGCAGAATTATACTTATCAAGGACGATCAGTGGGAGTGCGGATTAGGGGCCGTACGCAGCCTTTTAACCATCTTTTATATGCTGATGATTGCATTTTTTTTTTTTCTAAACTCAATATGGAAGTTGTCTTTGACCTCAAACAAATCATTGAATTCTATTGTAGGGCATCAGGACAGTGTATCAACTATGCCAAGTCCTCTCTATTATTTAGTGCTAATACGCATCCTCGCTTTTGTAGATGGTTTGCGAGGACTCTGAGGATATCTATTGGTCATTTTTCAGAAAAATACTTGGGAGTTCTTACTGATTTTGGAAGGCCTAGAACTAAAATTTTTTGCCCGCTAGTGGAGGCTACTATATCCAAATTACAGCATTGGAAGGCTGCTTTGCTAACACCTGCAGGAAAGGAGATTTTACTGAAGGCAGTGGCTCTTCCACGGTCAAATTTTATCTGTTCTATTTTTAAATTGCCCTCTACTCTTTTAACTCAATTACAACAAGCTATGACTGATTTTTACTGGAACGGTGGAGATGGTCATAGGAAAATTCATTGGGTGGCATGGGACAGGTTATGTCTATAGGGGTGGCTTGGGACTAAGGGACCCTAAATTACAAAAAAAAAGCACTCTTAGCAAAGTTAGCTTGGAGGATATGGACATCTCCAGATGCGGACTGGGTTAGATGCCTTAAGGCCATTTATTTTCCACACACTTCGTTTCTTCAAGCTTCTCTTGACTCTCGGCCCTCTTGGCTGTGGAGGAATGTTATTGAGGGGTTAAAGGTGTTACGGGCTGGATTGATTTGGAAAGTTGGCCAAGGTAACATGATAAATATTTGGGGGGATGCATGGGTCCCTAACTTACCTCAAAACCGGGTTATATCTCCTACCCCTTTACATTCATCTATACAAAGAGTTGCTGCTCTTATCCATTCTCGTTCTAAATCTTAGAATGTTGATTTACTAAGGTCATTAATGTTATCCACTTTATTACATTAACACTTATTCCTGGTAATGATATGTTTATTTGGAAAAGGTCAAAAGGGGATCAATTTTCGGTCAAAAGTGTTTACCATTTTTTATCCACATCTCATTTTCAGTCACATTACTCTAGACAGCTATATTCTGCCAGGCCTTCATGGTCCTACGTTCCTTCTTTTATATGGAAAGTGATTTGGTCTTGTAAAAGTTGGTCGAAAATTAAACAATTTTTATGGCATTGCTGCTCTAATATTGTTTCCTCTAGTGTTGAATTGGCTCGTCAGCATGTCTAGGTGGACATCATCTGTCGGACGTTGTCATGAAGCTGCTGAAACCACTGACCACTTATTATTACACTATCCATTTGCAAAGGCAGTGTGGTTGGGTTCCCCTTTAGCTTGATTTCTTCGAGTGTTCCTGATCAGCCTGCCTTTTCCTCAATGGCTCAATCACTTTTGTATTCCTTTTTCGCTTATATCCTTGGCTGATTGTAAGCGTACAATGTCTTTCATCTCCTTTATGTGTTGGGCACTTTGGATCAGTCGTAATCAATTATATTTTGAGGATTACAGCTCTCACCCTCAACAGGTGATCAATATGGTTTGTCATATGTTTTCTGAATTTGGAGTGGTCCATAAGCTATGGACAGATTTGTATCCTGCTACAGAGCCTATTTCTCAACGATAACTTGGTCTCCTCTGGGATTAGGTGTGCTCAAAATTAACACTGATGCAGGTTTATCTTTGGATCAAACTAATAGTATAGTTGGTTGCATTTGTAGGGATCATACGGTTTCCCTTTATTTGCAGCAGCGGATGCGATGGTGTTTTCTTTGGTCTCCTTAGGTGAGCCTCTAGCTATTCAGATGGCTGTGCAGTTGACCTTATGTTTTGGCGTTACAAAATTCCTGATTGAGGTCATTAACAGTTTAAATGCAGGTTTTTGTTCCATTGACTTTCAGGTGGATGATGTAATTAAAGATACTCTTCAATGTATTTCTAGGGGATGTGAAGTAAAGGTGCAACATTGGCACCGACACCATTTATTGAAACCGCACCGGCCCATTTAGAATGGAACCGTGAAACCGTTTAATAAATGGGTTCAATTCTGGTTTTGAAAATGACACTGGTTACTTAATCGGGTCGGTTCAGTTTAAGACCGTGTACACCAAAGGTCCACACCGGTTAACCACCGAATAAAACAGAATGAATTGGACCGTTTATTTTTCTAAACTAAACCAATAAACCCTAATCCCATTACCTTATTTACTATACAATCTATCTATTATTTCCCTAATTTTTCAAAACATAATTAACCTAAACTGCTAAAAAGTAACACTGATCCCATTACTTTATTTACCTATACAACCTGCCTATTATTTCTCTAACCTTCTAAAATCTAATTAACCTAAACTGTTAAACATAATAACAATTAATACAACCATTACCAACAACGTACCACATTATCACACATAGAGGAAAAATAGAGACTTCCAACAATGTCTCTATTTCATCCGTGTAATTATTGTTTTATTGAAAAAATTAATTAGATGCATTTTGTAATCAATAATATCTCCATCAACATGGGGAGTGTAGGATTTCTAGATCATGTATATATATATATTTTTTTTGAAAAATCGATTAACAAACGATGCATTAAATCGTATATAAACCGCAATCAAAACCCCAATCAAAATCGATTAATGAAAAATCGTATAAGAATCGATAAACCAAAATCGATTACTAATCGATTTTGGTTTCAAATTTGAGACCGGTTAGCTAATCGATTCGATTTTGGTTTTATCCTCCTACAGACAGCACCGGACCGAACCATTTAACCAATTAAAAACCGTTTAACACCCTTATTGTGAAGTGTCTTTTTTATTTGCCCCAATAACAGTAAATTCTGCTGCTCATTGGGTGGCTAAACAGGCGTCCAATGTCGCTGGTTTGTTGTATTGGGAAGATTCTCTAGCATGATTGCTGAAACTTTGTAACAAGGATGTTCTTTTGACTGATAATTAGTTCTGTTTATTATAAAATAAAAAAAATAAAAAAAATAAAAAAAATAAAAAAAGAAAGAGGAGTTGATCATGTGACCCTTTGCAATCACCACAACCAAGGTCCATTTTTTTTTTTTTTTAGGCGGGAAACAAGGTCCATTTTTTTCTTTTTTTGGTAGGAATCAAGGTCCATTTTTTTTTTCCTTTTTTGGGGGGAACCAAGGTCGATTAGCACAACAGTTTTAGACATCCAGATTTTATGGCAACTTGTCACAAGGCGCCCTTTCTCATTACATGTTTCAGCCCGTCGGTCATTGTGGATCCAATGACATGGCAAGGCAAGGCAAGGCAAAGGGATATTTTTATAATTTATTTTGCTTTTAAGGGATGTCTTTGTAATTGTCTTAAACATTTGAAGTGTGCATGAGTTACGGGCAAACTATTGAGAAAATATCCGTAATTTTTCCAACACAATTTATGATAAATTAAATTTTAACTTTCAATAAATAAGTGGTGAAAAAGTTTTTTTTTTTTTTTTTGTTTATTTATTTACTCCCTTCGCAAATAATGGAGGTTCGAATAACTATTTGGAAGTTGAGGGATGTCTGTCATAATTCTGTCTTTATGACAAGGGATGTCTATCTTTATGGCAAGATACAAGAAAAAATGCGTGAAATTTTTCCAAAGAAAAAAAAAAAAAAAAAAACACCCCAACGGGTGTGAAGCAGATGGATTCTTGCCATGTGTGTTATGATTAAAATCTCATTTTTATACATAATGGAACAAGATCTTGCGACTCTTGTCCAATCACGGGAAATGAGAGATGGTCAAATCAGTGACATACTTACATCAAAAGTTGCTTATCGTATATTGATCAAAGCCTATAAAGAAAAGGCACAATGAATTGGGATTCAAATCTTTTCATATCGATTTGAAGAAATTCAGTGGTTGTCATCTACTATCTACTGTGCATATATTACACAATAAACTACAGCAATGGATTTCCTCATGTCATGTATACTAATACATCGATATGTGCACACAATAAACTATACCAATGGATTTCCTTATGCCAACATGAGAAATATGAGAAGATTCTTATCCGATGAATTGATATGGATGATAGAAGTATAGAACCAGGTACTGCTGCATGGACTCCATTTCCCAATTTCCTGTTTCCCAGATGATTGGAACCGAGCAATCAAACACTTATGAATGTCGTGTCCATATAATCAGGTCGATCTTTTAGAGAATCCCTTTTCCATAGATGGGTCCCACTCAAACTGATGGTATATATTAGGTTACCTTTTGATGACAAATAGGCAACTTAGACTTTACTGTTGCAGGTAGGTTTTGAATTCACAATGGTTGGTAGCTTGGTTCATCCAACCCCTCCACTTTCTCCCTCCAGATTTAGTAGTAAAACCCAAATGCTAACGTCTTCAATATCTTGTTCTAGTGTCTTACAGAAAACCAAAACCAACAAGCTACCTCCTTATGTTTAAATCCCACCCATGAGTTCCTCTAAGAGTACCACAACACAATCCCCCACAAATGGATCCATCAAAAATGAGGCTCATGGGTTTGATGACAATCTTGCTCTTCCTAGGAATTGCAAGTGAGCTTGGCTCTTGCAAAGTTGTTCAGTTCATCTTTGGTGATTCCCTTTCCGATGTCGGTAACAACAAATACCTTCCAAGGAGTTTAGCAACAGCCAATCTGCCATGGTACGGTATCGATTTCGGAAATGGACTGCCGAATGGGAGGTTTACTAATGGCCGAACTGTCGCCGACATAATTGGTGAATGAGTGATTCCATTAATGAATCTTAGTTATCTTTGATATTCATATATTAGTCTTCATTGATGACTATTAACTAAGCTTCTGCCTTTTTATGTCTATTAGGTGACAAAACAGGTCTCCCAAGACCACCTGCATTCCTGGATCCATCCTTGGATGAAGACATGATACTGAATAATGGAGTTAATTATGCCTCTGGTGGTGCTGGGATCTTGAATGAAACTGGTAGCCTCTTTGTAAGTTGCAGTACTTTTACAATTGAATTTTGGGATTTTTAGACAAGCTAGTAGATGGGTTTTTGAAATTGAATCTATTGTCACTTGCAGATACAAAGGCTTCCATTCTCTAAGCAAATTGAGTTGTTTCAAGGAACACAAGACCTAATAAAGAATAAAATTGGGACAGTAGAGGCCAAGAATTTCTTCGAAGAATCTCGGTATGTGATTGCTATAGGAAGCAATGATTTCATTAACAACTACCTGATGCCAACTTATAGAGATTCATGGACATACAATGATAACAGTTTCATCAGCTACTTGATGACAACACTAGAACAACAACTAAAGGTAAAGGATACATCCATGCCTCTTTCCATTTTTAATGAACAAAATACATTTGATTAACAGTAAGGTTTCTGTGATTTGGTTTTGAACAGCAATTGCATAGCTTGGGTGCTAGGAAATTGATAGTGTTTGGGTTAGCACCCATGGGTTGTATTCCTCTACAACGCGTTCTAAGTTTAACAGGGAAGTGTCAGACCAGAACTAATAAACTCGCTGTCAGCTTCAACACTGCTGCTCAAAAGCTTATAGAAAACTTGTCAGAAAACCTTCCGAATGCGAGTTACCGATTTGGGAATGCTTATGATGTAGTTGAAGATGTAATTAACAACCCTCATAAATATGGTGAGAGCACATAAATACCCATTCTGAAATATCCTGTTCTTGTTCTTCCATTTGGGTCTGTAGTTTCTTTTAATAATCCAGTGACAACCAATTTGTTTTGTTTGTAGGGTTCAATAATTCAGACTCTCCATGTTGTTCATTTGGAAGGATCAGACCTGCTCTGACTTGTATCCCTGCATCAACATTATGCCCAGATAGAAGCAAATATGTGTTTTGGGATGAGTATCACCCTTCTGATACAGCAAATGAGATGATGGCTACTGAGATCATCACTAGACTTGGCTTCTTGCCAACTAATAAAACGAGTCCTCCTTCAGAAGCACCAACTGCTGCTCCTCATTCTGCTCCTGCTCCGGCTACTGCTACTGCTACTGTTCCTGCTCCTGCCCCCCACTAATGAATACATATCATTGAGTTTAGCAGCATTATAAGCTGCAAATTTCTGATTCTGTTAGGAGAGTGTTTCTTGTTTGGGTATCTGTGTGAGTTAAATTGGGATTTTATTGTTATTCCGCTGTCCAACATCACTTTTTTCCAATATAATTTTTAATAATGTCATCTCTTGAACTTAGTAAGCAAAGCAATTTTAATCCTGAGTACCTTTATACATTTTTTGGGTAAGTGAGTATCTCTATACATTGCTTGGCAAACCACATGCACTGAGAGAGAGAGAGAGAGGTTCCTAGATTCAGGTGTTGATTGGACAGGAAACCTTTGCTTAAAACAGTTCGAAAAATGAAGAATTACTTGTGATTCCACAGAATCAATTCTGCGTTCTAGTGTCCCCCCACCAAAAAAAAATAATAAATAAATCGATTCCCAGTATCCATCTTGAATGAACAAACCAAAGAGAGAGAGAGAGAGAGAGAGACAGAGAGAGTAGTTGATAGTTTGTTTGGTTAGGTAGTCAGTTTAGCAGTTTAGAAGGAATTAACTAACTGATGGTTACCCTCAATGAGAGCCATGACGTAGCACTTCTCTAGCTCACCTTTGGTCTAAGGTTTCATTTAATAGTCAACGCAAAGTATTCTACAGTGACAACATTGCCAGAAAATGTCAAGATTGGCCACTGAGAATTTCTACCAGCTGGTGAACAAAACCTGCAACTTAAAAACTTAGAATCGGACACAGGATTAATTTTCATCGTTTTTTTATTAAAATTGGATTAAAATTGGTTGGAACCAGAAGAAGAAAAAGACTTGTATATCTTGATACAATAAGAAAGTTTTATGGATTTTCTAATGTTTATTTTAAAGTAAATTATTAGAACCTTCCGTGACTTCTATAATTTCAAGTCTTATCCTAAAGTTTTGATTTTAAAATTGTTTTTGCTCGGCCGACGGCATTAAAAATAAAAGTGGATCAACAAGTTTAACCTACCCTTTTATAATTAATAATAATAAAAAATGGGGACTAAGAACAGTTTTTTAAGTTCCTCCTCCATAGCCGATGAATCTATCAAAAACTGATCAATGTACCCATCGGAATCTTATCGATGAGTTAGAAATGGACGATAATGGCTCCACGTTTACAACTGGTGGAGCATAGTGTAAAAACCTCCATTTGTTCAAAGAGAATGGAGAAAATAACCCATTTTTCTTTTTGCCTGACTTTTTCTTTATGCCGAATAAACAAAAGCCTGCGCTTGCAAAACAGCTCAATCTTCGACCTCTCCAAGTAGAAGTTTGGTTTCATAATGATAAAATCACAAAAGATTTCCATCCACCCAAGCATATTGTAAAGATTGATACAGTGGATATTGACACTGCCTAATATATCTTGAAAAGATTTTCATCCACCCAAGATTGATACAGTGGATATTGATACTGCCCAATATATCTTGTAAATCTATACGTTACCCATAATCACTCCATGAAATAAGGAAATGAGATTCTTGTATCAAATTCTATAAATTCAATACAAAAATAGAAACAAAACACACAATTGAATACTTAAAATATTTTTCAACTATTGTTCTATTTTACATAACAGAAAAGCCAGGTATCTATTTGTTCTTTATTTTGTGTTTGATTTCTTCTAAATTTTTCCTTTTGAAGTTCTCCACCAAAAAAATTGAAATTATAAAAATATAGGACGAAGCTCAAACTGACAGAAAGTGGACTACACTCGGATCAATGATATTCGGCCAATTCACCGTTCTTCCCGTCATTTGTGGGCTGCGCTGGAGAGAAGGTTCATCATGAAATGCGTTATCAAACATGTTTTTACTCCTAAATAATCTTAGAGTAACCTGGAATGGAATCCTTATTTTAAACTAGAATCCAAAATCCAAAATCCAGAACAAAAGTTTTATCAAAGAGGGCCTAAGTAACATGTATTGGGATGTCCAAGGGTAGAAATAACATTTCACTCCCCATTAAAGGTAGTTCCATCATTAAGACATTGAGGATGAGTTAATTTAATCCACCAAAATAAATAAACGGATTAAGATTGTAACAATCTTTTCAAATAAAGGGAAAACAGATATAATTGTATGAAATTTAAAGGTAAGGTTTGAAATTATGGCAAAATCCAGGTAAATACATGTAATTTAGCCTTTAGTTTATGGATCAAAAGAGAAGGGAAAATACCAAAAAAGAAGATCCAACTGCATCCATGGTTGATTCAGAAGAGGGGTTTAGAAATCAGGCATGATTGGAAATAGTGTCGGTCAATTCTGATTCAAATCAACCGATTCGGCTGATTCCAATCCAATACCATGAACCACAATTAATGAAGAAGGAAAAAAAATATACAGAGAAGGGAACTCAAAGAATATTAACCATTCAACATAGGCCCATAGAAGATAAAAACCTACTTCTCTCACCTCCACACCTTCCTCTTGTTGCTACCTACACTTGGTAGGAAGATGAAAGTTTTTTGAACAGGACTTTTCCTATGAAGGGTATTTTAGATATTTTCTTTAGTAATAATAATTCAATCAAATTAAAACTAACCCCAAGGGGATAGCTGAGTCGGCAAGGAGCCTACGCCTCAGAAAGTGGAAGGTACTGAGTTCGACTCTTCTACTACCTTGGGGCCACTCAAATGGGGGTGTTAAGTACTCTTTCTTTCCTGCTATGGGTGCAAGTGGAATGGTTCTCATTTAACCCTGGAATGACCAGGTCCATGCGGTTGTTGGGTCAAGATGGGCCGCGGGATTAGTCAGGCCAAAGGTCTAGAAACCTGTTTTTAGTATAAAAAAAAAAACCAAATTAAGATTTAAATTTTGATGGGAAGAGATACAACAAAGTGATTATTTTAAGTACCTAGATTCTATCATAAATAAAGTGATATAGAGGATGATATTTCACAGAGAATTAAAATATAATGGATGAAGTGAAAATGTGCATTAGGAGTGTTGTGTGATCGACATATTCCTTTAAAACTTAAAGAAAATTTTATAGGCCAGACATTCTACCCGCTATGATGTATGGTCTAGAATGTTGAACAGTTAAAGCATCACATAGATGAACTTAGTGTAGTTAAGATGAGGATGTTGAGATGGACGTGTGGCAAAACTAGTAAGGATAAGGTAAGGAATGATCAGATTAGAACTGATTTAGAAGTAGCGCTAATACATGATAAGTTATGAGAAAGTTGTTTGAGATGGTATGAGCATGTTCAATGGAGACCTAACATGCTCCAGTACGTAGGAGTGATTTGATTCAGATTGAAGGATCTAAATGAACTAAGGGAAAACATGCATAGTTTAGGCCTTGTTTCAAGTATGACATCGAACAGAGGTTAGTGAAGGATAAGAATCTATGTAGCCCACCCTACTTAATTGGGATAAAACTTTATTGTTATTGTTGTTATTATTGTATAAGATCTCAATCCCCCCATTTGATTTGAAATTGGATGTTAGATAAGTGTTATCAAGTCAAAGACATGCAAAATGTATATTATATTGTAAGCCAAGCTTTGTCTGTCTTGGAGACAAAGTCAGCAACTCTAATTATTACTTAATGACCCACTACCAAATTTAATTTCTTATGATGGGGGACTAATTTCCTACTCATTTCTTTCCTAACAAGCATTGAAGTCTTTGAAGTCACCTACCTAAAAAAAAAAAAAAAAAAGAAGTCTTTGAAGTCTATATGCTATTAAGAGAAAGGAGCCAAAACCCAGCTACCTTTAACAGTCTAGACTCGCCAAATGGTTTGAAGGAGATAATGAACTTTTGAGTCTTAAGATGACTTTGCTTTTATCATGTTGGTTTCTTATTGAGAATGTTCTCATCCCAGATGGAAATGAGAAGTGGTTTCGTTTGAGCTTTTTCATCCATCCTCAAATCTTCATACTCTGTCTAGTTTTCTCATGGGCTAGAGTATTAGTAGGAAGGATGCTGGCTGTATTATTTTTTCTTTTAAGAATTGTTTGGTTTGTGAATTTCCTAGTGTTAAAATTTTTAACAAATCATTTAACACTTCTGCTCTCAATCTATCCCAGGTCTGTAGAAGAGGATTTAAGATTTGAAATTCCTGAAACTTATAATTCGATTCGAGCAATTGTCTTGTATAATTGTAATCGAGGTGTTCCATCCACTGCATGCATGACGAAGACTGTAGAAGTTGAGAGAAACTGGTTTGAAGTGAAAGAAAGTAACAAGGAAGAATCAGTTGTTCATGTGGATGGAGATATGAGTGGGAATGAGTCCTTGATGTGCTTCCAAAGCTCTGTATCACTTGTTTCAGGAGTAGATGCAGAGAAAGAAAGAGAGAGATCAGATGTCAATATGGATAAAGATGTAGATATGGATGAAGCAGCACAGATTGAAAGAGAACTGGGAGTCAATATGTATGAAGATATGGAGATGAATGAGTTTTCAGCATGTGTTTGGAGCTCTGAATCACATGATATGGAGGAAGAAATAGAGAATGAAATAGAAAATTATCAATTGGATCCATTCTTTGTCAAGTACATTCAAAGGATGAAATGGTTTGATCTACTCAATCATGAGAGAACCAGTGGAATAAGTAAGTCATCATTTCCTTTGCTTAGAACTCAGTGCTTGAATCCCAGTTATTGAACAAGCCTATATACTTCCTTATAGTGAATATGTTCTGATCACCTACTAACCATGCACTTGTCCAGTGTAGATGCAATATTAAACAAGCAATTGGGAACTCCTAGTTCATTTCAGAGCATAGAGTCTACATATTACTATGTTCCATTTCTCCCATGGAGCAAAATGGATAAAAAAAAGCTCTTAAGAAGCCTAGAAAATGATTTTGAGAGGGTCTATGTGGGTCAGTCATGCTTGTGTTGGGAAGCCCTGCATCATCAATACAGAACGGTAGAGGCACTTGCATCCTCTGGGTCCCAAAAATGTGTATTTTATGATAATGTAGCAGGAGAATTCCAAAATTTTCAAGTTTTGTTAGAAAGATTCATGGAAAATGAAGGTATACAAGGCAAAAGGTTTTGGAATTATGTGCAGGGAAGATTCTGTTTCAAACGTCTTCTCGAAGTTCCAGAGGTTTCAGGTATTCTCTCTCAAAAATCTTAATCAGTGTTCATCCATTTCATTCATTTAAATTTAGAGCAAATTACAGATACCTCCCCTCTAGTTTTCCCTTATTCTAGATGGCCGCAAACTTTTTGAACAATTACAACTTTGGTCCAAATTTAAATAAAGGAGGAGAAACCTAAAAAAATCCATGTTTGGTAGGTGAGAAAATGTTGAAGACAACGAAGAAGAAGAAAAAGAAGAAAGGAAAAGCTGTAAAAGGAAAAACACAGAGAGACGAGCTTTGTGGTTTGGAGTTTGGACAAGAGGGAAACAAACAAGAAAACCCGCAAGTGCTGGATCTAGCGAAGACAGATTCGGTTCGGGATCGAGGTTTGTCGCAATTGGAGGAGAGAATCTAGCAGAACTCCTATTTTGGACGTGGACGAGCTTGTGTGAGGAGTTGTGGGAGGAGCATAAGTTAAATAGGTGAGCTTTAGATCTGGTTTTCCATAGAACCCATCGTGAGGAAGAAAGGAAGAAGGTAGGGGTATTTTGGGTAGTAAGAGAAGATTAATAGAAAATAACTTACGGCGTGGGTGTTTCTGTTATTTATTTGGACTTTAGGGGGTGTCTTTGTAATTTTTTATAAGATTTGAGGTGTACCTGATATAACGATATTCGATCAAACTAGATGGGAGGTATCTATAATTTACATTTAAATTTCACTTTTTTCCTTACAGGATTAAAAATTGGGTGAATTTTTTTTTCATGAAAATAATATCTTATGTTCACTATTTGGACATAGTGGTGAAAATATTCTAGTCTGGTGCCAAAAGAGATGCTTTTGAATAGTCTTTTCATCACAAATTTTGTCCTTGAAGGGTATTGCGAGGGAGGAGAAGCAGCAAGGAAAGGGGAAGCCATGGGAGCAAGAGAAGTGCTAGAAATCATAGATAAGTCTATTATGACATTTTCAATTTTTTTAAGCACAGACAATGAGAAGTCATGGTGGAAATTTAGAAGTTCTCTGTGGAGTCATCAACCAGTGGAAGATCCAAATGATTTGGAGCTCTTAGTTGACCTCAAAAAGCTACTTAAAAAAGTAGGCCCTAACTGACATTCACATTTAGCTGACATTGGCAAATCCAAAATCTTCCCCTTAAAAATTGCAATTACTATCATATCTCAATAGTTTTTAAACATCTGCAATCAAATTAACCCCCCCCCCCTTTTTTTTTTTTTTTGTTTTTGTTTTTTTGAAGAAGGAACAGTACCTGAAGGATCTGCAACAGAAAAAGAAATGCTGGTTGAAAAGGGCTAAGGTAATTGAGCATAATCAAAGAAGAGAGATTTTTTTTAGCATGATAGACATGAAACTGGTATCAAGAGTGTTTCAGATGTCTGTCATTTCCACTCCTCAGCTTGAATGGTGCCTAGAGAAACTGGACAGCATAGACTTCAAAGAAGGAAAAGTTATAAGGGCTTGGACTAATTGCTGTTTCCCACCTTCCTAAGGATGCCTAGAAGGAAAATTCTAGTTTTAAGTTTGTATGTAATTTAGTTTTGGGATTTTCTAATTGACTCTATCCAGGTGTCAAATAATTTATAATTTTACTTTTTTGCCCTTTTATTATAATATACTTATTTTTTTCTATTAAGGGTAATTCTGTCATTTTACATACCTGCGACAACAACATAATGGTAATTACATTAAAAAAATTTATGAAAAACCTTTTTTTTCATATCATTTCTCAACTTGAGTAGTAATCTTAAAGCAATCAAATCTTTTGACTATTGTTGTAATTTGTGAGGTTTATATCATTTGTATCAAATAAGTATTTAATTGTAACTATCTCTTTTATATTTTTTAAAGGGCAAATTAGGTTATTTTCCTTGAAAGATGACAGAGATAAGTTTAGAGTGGAATTTGTGGTTCAGCTAAGAAGGGAGAGATTTCCTACATTTCTGTCTTTGGCAGGAACGAGAAAACCTTCTTTGTTTTCTTTTTCATTTTTTTATTGTGGGAACTGAGAAATCCTTCTCACACGCTAGCTATAGCTTTCGGATTCAAATCGTCTCCTCCCTAAGATTCGGGAGGAGGGGCGACGACCTCACTGGATGATCGTCACGTGGAGGTCGGATGAATCCGACTCTTCCGTTCGAACCGATACTCCCTTGTCGGCTTACCTTGTCGACTCGAATGGAGGGGATCGACCTCCACGTGACTACCATCAAGTGGAGTCGCCGCCCCTCCTCTCGAATCTCAGGGAAGAGACGATGTGGATCCATAGCTTTCAATCGACAAGTTTTTCATGTTATTATTTAATCATGTTATTACAAGTATTTTATAAGATTTTTGGAACTAGTGGATAATTATTTTATGATTTTTTTCCTCGCTTGTTCATACAATTTCTTATTACCCTCTCACTATATATATATATTTTTTTGGTTCTTTTCTAAATCAAAATATTTAAAACTTCAAAGATTTAAAAAGCTGATCCTTTATCTGGTATTTTTTTTAATAAATCAAAACCAAAACCTTCAAAAAAGAAGTTTTACAAAACTAGCTCCATTGATTCACGAAACTCAATCCTCTTGTCATCTCAAACTTTTCCTCGTTTCTATTTCGAAAATTTTCAGGAAACCTACTTGCTTGCTATTATAGGGGATCCACATCCTCTAAGAAAATCTGGAGGAGAGGTGGTGCCACCATCGGATGGACGACACCTAGGGCTCAGGTGAATCCAAGCCGACACCCTTATGTTGGTTCGGATTCATCCGAACCCCAGGTGTTGCCCATCCAATAGAAGCACCAACTCTCCTCAAGACTTGGAGGAGAGTCTTGGAGGAGAGGATTTGAATCCGCAATATTTTAAGATCATAGAGTTAATGGTATTATAGGGGTTGGAAATAAGAAGTTATAATTAGTAGAAAAGTGTCGCGTAAAAAGATTCTATTACATGCCAAGGTGCAATGAACTTTTTTCCACCTTTCAAATTTATGTTAGAAGGTTTTTTATCTGACTGCGTGGATCATGTGCCATCGTAAGATCCAATCGGAGGGAGGCACAAATATCCAAGAGAGGAGGTAGGGGGTCATTTCATAGCCCATGTAAGAGGATGTAGGCTGACACAGCCAGACATATTACTTTTTCCCTTTATGTTATTGGGAAAAGGAACATTACACGACATGCCTCATTCTCCGCCTCTCATATGGGGCAGTGAAATGATCACCCCACCCTCTTTGTTTCACTACCCGATGTGAGAGGACGTAGGAGAACACTGCTGGGAGTGTCCTGCCTCTCTTATGTTATTTTAGTTTATGCCTCTCTTTGAGGTAACAATATATGAATCTACACAAGACCGATCAAAAAAATATATATGAATTGACATATCGGGACCCACGAGTTTATCAACTGAAAAAATGAATTAGCTTATTAAGTTGGCTCGTCGAACTCAAGCTGAGAAACCTAATCAGGGTTTAAGAATACAGACTTGGGCACAAGATCGGCTAGGTCCTGGATCAGGCTGAATCAGCAAAAAAACCCTAGGAATCCCTTTACACGAATGCAAAAATTGTTCCAATCGTGTTGACTCAGGGTTCTACATGAGATCCACCTTGGTCGATCCCTATCCCTTAAACCTTGAGCCTTACTCAAAAATCGTTCCAATCATGCTGACTCAGGGTTCTACACGGGATCCACCCTGGCCGATCCCGATCCCGATCCCTTAAACCTTGAGCCTTACTCCCCTTTCATTGCGATGACATGTAAAATATGGATGCCACCTAAGGTTGTTAAAAACAAATCGAAACCGTTTACTAAAACCAATCCGAACCATTTATACTAGAACCATTAAATCGATTAGTAAATTATTTGATTTTGGTCTAAAAATAAAAATATTCAATTAAACGGTTTGGCATGATTTTGAACCAATTAACCGACTAAACCATTAAAAACTGACTAAAAATAGATACTAGATGTTCTCAAGGAGAAACCTTTTATAATTAGGAAATTTTTTTTGACATCCCCTGTGTTTTGGCTATTTGATAATCTATGACCCTCCACTGTAAAAAAATACACTGACCTCCCTTAAAACTAAGGGTGTCAACGGGCCGGTCCGGGTTAGTTTCGGTCCAAGCTGAATCGGTGTTGGGTTTTATAAGCCCAGCCCAAAACATGTCCATTAAGAGTTCGGGCTGGGTCGGGTTGCGCTGGACACAATAACTAATGGGCTGGTCTGGTGTCGGTTTGTTATCGGGCTAGGCTTATTGAGGTGATTTCAGGCTGGTTCGGTCTGGACCGGGCATATCAAGCTTATCAAGCCTATTTTATATGTAAGATATATGGCATATTTTATTATTTCTATCTATAAAATTAACATCATTCCTCTATATGTATGTAATTCAGTAAATTGTAACAATTAACATACTCTTTTCAACTATAGATTCATATAATCTTTCGGATCAAGAAGTGAACTATAACAGTGCAATATAATCCATCAAAATTTAAAACCATTAAAATTAAGAAACTAGGCCCGGATGGACTTTACTGGTGTTCGGGTTAGGTATTATTGGTTCGGACTACTTCGGGCTTCTTAACGGGCTGGTCCGGTCTGGTTTCGATCTGGGTTGAAACGGTGTTGGGCTTTACAAGCCGAGACTGAAACCTGACCATTAAGGTTCAGTCTGGGCTGGATTCGGGTTACATCGGACTGGCTTTGATCAGTGCTACCGGGCCAGGCCCATTTTTGACACCCTTACTTGAAACAGATGGTGTTAGAAGTGAAAGGTAAATGATAATTTTACTTACATTAAAAGGGTTTATATTTATTCTGATTCTCCTCTTTCTCTTTCCTCCCCAACCTTCTTCTTCAACCTTGTGCTGCCCGTATCTCCACTCTTCTCCCTCCCTCATTCCACCTTTCTCCCTTCTTCCTTCCGCGCAGAACAGGTGCAGAACCAGAATGCAGTGGAAGTAGGTGCACAAGAGGCAGAATTAGTAGCGAATGGTGAAGGTGCAAATGGGGGTGGCCGGCGAGGAACAAATTGATCCTAGGCGGTCGATTGATTTCACAGGTTCTGCATCCTGTCAACTATAGAATCAGCAGGTGTTCTCTCTGCACATTGGGGTTGAAATTACGTGGCAAAGGAGGAAGGTGACCGGTGAAAGAGGATAAGTGTAGAGAGATATATTTGGATGAGTTTTGTATATTCATTATGTTGAGTTTGTGTTCTATGTAAAGAGATTACATTTGTTGTGGGATAAGAAAGAGTCCCAAAATATGAGGATTGGGTTTTGCTGCAACAGAGGGAGATTTACATTTAAAATTTCAAACGAATGTTATCATCACATGCGTAGGTCATGGAAGCAGATGTAGCATTCTGTGGAGTGATATCACATGTGGCATGCTATTGGATGTTATCACATGCAGGCGTAATAGAGTGGGAGTCTTTATCGCATGTGTGGGATTCTGTTAAGGCTTTCTGCATGTAGCATCTTTACAGTTATATCAATCGGTCGTTATGCGGGTTTGAATTAGTGGATGGATGTTGAAAGGCAAGTTTGATTGGATGACACTTTTTGAGAAGGTCCCAATTAATCAACCTCAATATATAATGTACTGAGAACCTATTGGTAATTTAACCCATTTATGGGAATGACCAAATTACCATATTTTCAGGGTTGGTTCTATTCCCGGTTTAGTAACAAATGACATATTTTTGTAAATTGAATGATTTATAAAGGGTATTTTAGTCCTTTTAACAGGCCATTGGATATTAAAACCGTAGGGATGTTATCGAGAAATCCATTAACTCCCCAGGGGAATCGGCTGACCGCAGAGATGGGAGAGACTGTTCTACTTTGATACTTTAGCCTTTGGAGGACATCAGGGATGAGGAAGGGAGAACAATGGAAGGAGGATCCGCTTTGCATTTTTTACTGTTTTGTTATCGCATTTGCTGATTGTGTGGGATATTTTTCATAACAAATGATAAAAAAACATATCATTGTCTACAGAGTATTCTCTTGAATAACTAACTAACCTACCACCACTCTGATCATGTGAAGAATTTTTTTTTTCAAGAACTTTAGCTTCACTTCACTAATATTGTTGTCACTTTCAGATGTTAGAGGAGCTTGACTCCTCTGGTCTCTTCACCACTTTACTGGGCTATTATTGTTGCTTGAAGGATGCAAGATGCAACCAAGAGGGGGTGAATGTTAAAACAATAGAGAAGAGACTTCACAACTAACCTTTAAAAGTTGTGGAGACTTCTCTCCCACAACAAGTTGCTCTTCAAAAAGAAGATACTTTGAGCTTTTGTAAACTCACATACAAAGCCTTTAAATCGGTAAATATGCAAGATAAGCATAATTTCAACCCTCTAGCCAGGGTAGATATAGAAGATAAATCACAATAACAATCCTCAAATTAGGGTAAAGTTGCGTGCATTCTATCCGACACCCTTTTTATGTAAGATAAAGCACATATGATTAGACCCCTTAACCTACAAGCTTCTTAATATATTCAATTAATCCATGCATGTATATAAAAAGCAGTTTGCATGGGACTAGGGGGGCTCTATTTGATATAGTTTACATTTATTTTTACGAGCTAGTTATGACAAATCACTTATGAAAATAAATTATGAATCATACATAATAACTGTTTTGGTACTACTACATATAAAGAAATAATAATAGATTATCACAATAATGATAAACACCTTCTAATCTAATTATAGATTTTAAATTATATTAATTTATCTTAAATATAAATAAATACTATAAATCATACCTAACAACTACATATGTTATAATATATTATACAATTAATTCTATAATACATACTAAAGAGAACCTAATCTAGGGGTTATTTTTTTAATTTATTCCTATGAACATGTGAAGAGCTATTCAATGCATTTACTTAAAATCTTCTAATGGTGAGATGGGTTAAAAGACAAAATGTGTAATACTAAATTTATCATTGTGAAATGGATTAAAAAAAAAAAAAAAACAATGTGTAATATGAAATTTACCCTTTCCCGTTAGATGAATAACCTAATGCATAACATAACCATGTATAAAAACCAAGGCTTATTTAATATTAAAAACATCACCATTTAAGTTCAGAAATTATAAAATAACTGTATTGTTTTTACATTGTATTTATTAATATCAAAAAAATAAATTGGCCAAGCTCAACCACCATCAAAAGACAGGACCCCTCGAAAAAGAATGAACATAATTGAGGTGGGAACCCCATAGGGTGAAGGTGAAGGGATGGATACCATATTATCCAGGTCGGAGAGAGAGTCCAAACTCTCTCCCTGAACTTTTCACAACCACAGCACAGCAATGCCCATCATTTCTGTTTATAAAATACAACTGACATACTGGAAATAAATTTACCTTTCTGATTCCTTTTGCATTTGGTCATCCATAATGTTCTATATTGGAGTCACCCAGTCACCCTTTATCCACGTTTTTGTAACCAAGAATCTGCCATTTTGTTTGTTTCATCAATCCAAGTATCTGGCCTTAGTCATCTGCTGGAAATTGCAACCTCAACCTCAACCTCAAGCTCTCCTTTTGATACTTCACTCCCAAATCCCAATTGTTCTCTTCCATTTTCGTTGTTTTGATCAACTGTTCTTCCTCCAATCTCAACAAGCTTGATTCTCAAATTGCTGTACTGGGTGTTCTTCAGTCTACATTTAATCAACTGGGTTACCTTCAACCCGTGAAAGTGTGTTAGTCTGCTGTCATAAAGACAAACACAACAATGTCGTCCTTCAACTCTTGTTCAATCTACATGGAGATGGCGATGGAAAATTCTCTTCTGCCTCATGGTGGAAACCACTTTCGGCCTAGACATGCTGTTCCATTTCCACGAGGTAAAAATTCTCTTGATTCTCACCGAAATGGTTCCAAATTTTTGTATCTTAGGGCTCTCGTAAGAGAGAAGTTTCCTGGTTTATATTCGAATTCTGCGGAACTGCCAAATGTGTATAGCAAGAACAAGTGTCCCAAAGCGGTGGGCAGGAACCCTATAGGAGGAGAGGATGACGATGAATCGGAAGATGCGCTTCAGGCCACTATCGAAAAAAGCAAGAAAGTGTTAGCTATGCAGAAGGAACTATTAAAACAGGTACTTCGATTCTTTCTTTCTTGTCCCTCAAAAAAAACCAAGAAAATCATTTTTCCTGAGCCAAATGCTTCGACAATTGGTCTTTCTCTTAATGAATGTTAGTATGTTACTCTTGAATGTCTTCTTGGTTTTGGTCTGGTGCCTGAGCAGTTTTGGAGTACTGGTTGTGATGGAATTTTTTTCTTTCCAAAACTAAAACTTATAAGTTCGTCGCTTCCATTTTATACTGCATTTGTCTTGGTCACGATTTAAGAACTCTTGCAAACTGCTTGTAATTCACACAGTGCAAGGACAGGAATCATGTGTTGAATCTGTTACCATAAAACTGAAGTCATGCCCACCTGGTCAACACCTGGAGGCCATATGGCGGTGTGTGTTGGGGAAGGCTTAAGGAATCACTTCTCAAGTTGAGAGGGATGCTTACTTAGTAGACAGGCAATAGCATCGCCCTTCCAGGGATTGCGGACTTTGCACCTCAAGGCTACAGACTCATCTGCCAGAGAAAGTGCATCAGACTCATCTACCAAGGAAAGTGCATTAGGCTATCAATGAATGCGTAAGGACTAGATCCTCCCAGGAATAACGTTTTTACTCTTCTTCTGGATCTTTTGGAGCTTCTAATACAAGGCTATGCTTTGGTCAGATGAGCCCTGTATGGAATATACCCTCCTTATGTGAATTGGATGATATAAATGTAGAAAGTCAACAATCTGTTGTGATGCAGATAGCATTGCCGTTACTAAGTAACTCGGTACAGTTTCTTCTTTAGTACTTACTCATGTTAAGTTGTGAGTTTTGATAATTGCCCCATGTATTTTTGTAATATACTAGTCTTAAATTCAGAATAAAAGTTATGAATTGTTTCTGTTTGGTGATATACTCGTCTACCCTTATTAAATGTTGTCTTCATATAATATCCCACTTTTTGATGTTAATGGATTTTATTGGTTGAATGGATTGCTCTTCTTTTGTGTTTCGATGTCAGACATGTATATTATCTATCTACTTTAGATGCTTGTACTTCTTTATCCATGAGTACATCATATTAACTTCTTTACTTCAAACTCCTTGTTCTTTTTTTTTTGCAGATTGCAGAAAGAAGGAAACTTGTATCATCCATAAAAGATAGTATTATCAACACAGAAGAAGATGCAGTTTCTTATAATGAGACCGAAAACTCTTTTTCTAGTCTTGATCTTGCTTCAGGTGATGCTGAAAGTACTCATGGAGAATATGCTAATGAAAATGAATTTCTTCCCAGCAGCTCTGCTCATTCAACTGCTGTTGGGACTGCTGTTGGGATATCAGATACCCTACCAACCAGTGTTAATGGAGGGTTAGAAGCAGAGAAGAAACCAGGGAGCAATTTACCCTTTGAAAATTTTTCTCACAACATGGATTCCTCAGGTGAACTTAAAGAAATTAATTCATCAACAATTCAGTCTGACATTCCATCTTTTCGTTCAAATGTTTCGGAACCACATTATCTTGAAGATGAGAAAGTCAAGAGGATAACAGAAGCAGGTTTAGAGGATGTAAATGCTGAAGAGGATGTAATTTCTGATGAAAATGTAAAACCCCCTCCTTTGGCTGGGTCTAATGTCATGAACATCATAGTGGTAGCTGCTGAATGTGCTCCTTGGTCTAAGACAGGTATATTGATGCTTTAAGCCATTAACTGACATTCCATATGTGGGATAGTTTCATTTTTAGAAAAAAAATTCATTGGTTCTGGCTAAATGGCAATTTAATGTCTTTCTCATTTTCCAACATTAATTATGACAATTATTCAATTTTAAGTACATATTTTCTTCACTTTTCTCCAACCTCAGGCCGGAGTGATTTTCTCACCAGCCCATTGTTTCTGTTTTTTTTTTTTTTTTTTTCCATAAATGGAATTTCATATTACAGTCTAAAAACTAAAGAAGAGAGCAAATGCTCTTACACGTCATAAAATTAACCCTTTTTTTTTTTCATAAAGGAGGCTGCCGTTAGGTGGACAATGAGAACAGTTTCTAAAGGCACTACAGTTCAAGGGGCTCACATCCTTGGATTTTGCGCCCATCATCCAATTAATTAAGCCTAAATATCTTCCTTATTTAAGTTTTCTGGAAAAACAAATCGATGAAACTAGTTACTAGATCAGATTGTTAAAACCATCCTGATCAAGTTAGCATTTGCAGGGATTCTCACAAAAGTGATCTGTGTAGTATCAAGTCTTGGCTCAATCTGTGCGCTCTCTCTCTCTCTCTCTCTCTCTCTCTCTCTCTCTCTCTCTCTCTCTCTCTCTCTCTCTCTCCCTTTTGGGGGGTGTTCTGTTCTGGTAAATTGGTCTTGTTCGGGTCAACATTTCACAGCCTCATATCTCAAATTGCTCAATGCCAACAAGCAGCTTTGACTATATTAGGCACATCTCACTTAGATCATGTACGATCTAATATGTTGCTTGTTACCTAACTAACAAGGATCCTGATATTGTAGTATGTCTTATTGGGGCCAGCATCTCAGACTCCTCATATCTGTGGTCTCTGCCGTTAAAATCTTTGATTTAATTGAGTGCATGTAACTAATGTAGCTCTATTTTAAAATTTAATTTCGCTTGTGCTTTTTAATATCTTCTCTGTGTTGTTAGTTGTTACTACCTACATAACAGGAATATGGCTCATCCACCTTTTGAAAAATTACAAAATGTATTTCAAAGATTGTAATGTTAGTGTTAGTCAAGCATGGAAAGGACTAAAGCTTGAAACGTGAAGTGCCTATGTTTTATAGATTTGGACACTGTACTTCATACTTTGTAGACCTCAACAAGACTAAGCATTAACAAACAAAGAAGCTTTTGTGTTTGGTCCAGAGACTGATTTTTTATGAGTTATTGTAGGTGGGCTTGGAGATGTTGCTGGAGCTTTACCAAAGGCTTTAGCTCGGCGTGGGCATAGGGTTATGGTAAAGGATATTAATTTTACAATTGATGAACTGAATATAAGGATTCTTTCAGTAAATCTGAAATCAATTATCCCATAATTATGTGGTTCAATCAATAAAACCTACAACCTTGAGCACAGAAATGACCGAACTAGGATGTCCATATTATTCAATATGCTTATCTATGAACCGGCACCACAGATACATTGTAGAATGTCATTTCTCTGGTATCCTAAATGCTAGTTCCCTTGAAATGGTGACTGGCACCATTCCTCTCCCCCTCCACACCATTCCACTTAGAAAGGGAGAGATAACGAATATGTCAACATGATGAAATACTAAAGATCAAAGAACTTTCAAATGGTTAATGTCTTGGCATCAAATAACTGACCATCTGAGTTCTGGTCAACCCTTTTTACTTCTCATAGAATAGACTTCATGAGTTCCTTTGGTTGATCTGGCACAAAATTCTACTTTACTTTATTTAGGTTGTGGCACCACGGTACAGTAACTATGCCGAAGCCCAAGATATAGGTTTGCACAAGAGGTATAAAGTGGCAGGACAGGTATGCACCAGTATTATTTTGCTGCCATTTGGATTTCTTATGGATTCTGGAATATATTGTTAACTCTGTTTAAATTTTTCTGCAACTGTGTAGGATATGGAGGTATCTTACTTCCTAGCCTATATTGATGGTGTGGATTTTGTCTTCATAGAAAGCCCCGTCTTACGTCATATTGAGAATAATATATACGGAGGAACACGAGTGGTAAGCATTGTATATTATCTTGTGGCCTCCTTCCTGTTCAACTCAACATGCCTTAAACTCTTCTGAACTTGTATTTAGAAGTTCAGATAATTATACATTATCACCAGGATGGATAACCATAGTCTGAGTTTTTATCTATATCAGTCGGGGCAATATCAAAGTTCACCAGTGTCATGCATATTGAGGAATCTACCATGTGATGGTACCCTAATAATCCAATCTGTTTTTCTCTTTTCTTGTGTGTGTGGATTGTTACTTTGTGCATGGAGAGGACATTATTTGCTGTATCGATGGTTAAAATTTTAGAGAGATTTCATATTTTTGATAAATTATTTGGATTAATAGGTGATGGCAAAGGGGGTTTTTCAACACATTCAAATCAATTACCCCTCTTTGCTGCAGGATCTTATCACAGTCCAATTCAAATTTAACTTTTAACAACAAACAAGAATTATTGATTTAGACAAATAATTCCCCAACTTCAAATCTATCCAATAGAATGCTTCGAAACTTGAAAACAATGATCCTTAGGATATGAGAAACAATATTCCAGAATATGAGTTTGATCCAACGGGTGGGATCGAAACCAGTCTTGCCCATAGGTCTCAAACAGGTATTTTAACAGAACCAGAATTGTATAACAGTAGAAAAAATTACTTATCTCAGAATCCAGCCGTTGAAAGATCTTCAAACTTAGAGGGGAAGTACTTTAGGATGTGCTTGATAACATACCCAAATTTGAAGGTGATCCAACCATGGATGAAGAAGTTATGAATTTTTGAAAAAGCTACTATCATCTAAAAACGGGAATGAACAAGATATGAGTTTTGGTTGAGTCTCACCAGAATTTAATAATAAACTCTGGCTAACTCTGCTGCCAGTATCTTCTTCCTCTTTATTTATAATGCTAAAAGGAAATATAAAATATAGAAGGACTGGTTCCTAGAAGAAATGTCCAAAAATAAAAAATAAAAAAACTTTCCTTTATAACTTTTAGAAAGGTTTTCAAAACAAATAACATTTATAATTGACTCATATGACAACCAATCTTAGGAAACAATACAAATTTAGGAAACAAAATTAATGACTAATTTTATGAAAATAAATCTGACTTAATTGAATTTAGGAAGAAGAAAAAAACTTTCTAAAAATTATGTTGGTACTGTTCACGTGAACAGTACTGTGAACAGTGTTTTTGTTTGTTGGATTGATTTTGGCATTTTTCTTCCTTTGGTCTTCTTGCGTAACTTGGACTGCATCAATAGGCCTGAGAAATCTCCTATTTGCAGCTATCGACTAGCAGGCCTCCTCCTCTTCCAAATGGCTTAATATTACATTTATAAACGTAGTTACCATTTTTTAGAATATGCACATTTCTTTTTGTATATTATTATGCTGTCAGTGTTGCTTGTGAGCTTTGTCAGTTACTTATGCACTTGATTTCTCATGGATGCAGGATATTCTAAAACGCATGGTTTTATTTTGCAAGGCAGCTGTTGAGGTATCATCTCACCCCATTCCAAAAAGCATGGTCATGATGTTTTATCAATACCAGCTCTCAAACATATTTACACGTCACTCCAAGCAAAACCTGTTCTACTAAACCAAGTAAATATTAGTAAGTTAGTCTACTCGAATCTGCACAACTGGTACATCTTAATAAGTTATATTATATCTTCATATAAACCTTTAGGCTATTATCATTCTAAGGTCCCAGAGTATAGCTTCATTTATATCAACCCAGATTATTTTTCTATGTTACAACAAGGATCTGATTATTCCTTGAACTAGAAATTAGTTTATGCAAGAAGCATAGATTAACTTTTTTTTATTATTTAATTCAGTCTTCTAAGAAAATTCGTAACCATTCTACTTAAAGTCTTAGAAGTCCGAAGCAAGAGATTGTGTCTTTTAGGTGAGATGGTATGCCCTTTAGGACTTCATGAACATAACATTTAATCTTCCCAGACGGAAACTAAAGTCTATGACCTAACCTATTTCAGGTTCCTTGGCATGTCCCATGTGGTGGAGTCTGCTATGGAGATGGAAATTTGGTTTTCATTGCAAATGACTGGCACACTGCATTGCTTCCAGTGTATCTGAAGGCATACTATCGTGACAATGGCCTAATGACCTTTACACGTTCTGTTCTCGTGATCCACAATATAGCACACCAGGTTGTTCCCTATCCTTTCTCTGATTAGTTTAATATACTGCGGAAACATATTGGAGATGTTAGTGCCTATGATTTTATTTAAACAATTAAATTAATCAAGTTGACAGTCTTTTGTAGCTGGTACCTTTTCGTTTACCTCACTGTCAATTGCCAAATGATAAAGACCATCTAACCAGGGGGGAAATGATAATGACCAATTTTTCAAATCAATTATAAAATTTAACATCAGTCTGCAGTTTGCATTCTGGGTCAGGGTTCAAGAGATCGGAATCGGCACTGGAATTGGTCGCTGATGATTCCGATCTGATTCTGACCTGAGTCAGGAAGAATGGACCTGAATCGGTTATGAATTGGGAAGAATCGGCCATAAAGGCCTAAAAAACGCGATCCAAATCGCCCGGCATCAGGATTTTCAGCCTAATCTGATTTCAATTCCTAGAAACCTGTCCTGGGTGGCAATGGGCTAGTTCAGTTTGGGTTTGCCAATGTGAACCTGACCAGTGATAATTGATAAATTGATTGGGAATCGACTACTTGAATCCATGAGCCGTTGAACTGTATCATTCACTTATTAACTAGATCAGGCAAGTTCAGGTTAAGGAATTCCAAATTTAGCCTTGGGGGGAATGAAGTTACTTTGACCTTTAGTTTTTGTAACCTCTGGAGGTAGTCACTATGTTTACATAATATATGATGTTGAAATATGGCTGTCACGTGGGGGGGGGGGGGGTGTTGAATCAGTGATCTCAAAATCAATCCCTTAATATCTGGGTGATCTACTGTTGCCAAGAGCTGACGGATTTAACACTGACAGGATATCTATTCTCTTCTCAGTCTTCCTGTCATACACACTCACACCTACAAGAAAGATGGCTATCACCAGCCACACTCCATATCCCATCCACCACAAGCCATTCTGCAACAGAGATATAGCAAAGTAAGCATCTAAGGCCACACACCATAAGACTAACATATGTGGGTCAGCAGCACCCACTGCCTACATCCACAAAATAGAAAGGTAGTTTGGGTTACGACCCAAAATCCTACCGAAGTTTTGTGCCACTCATCACAAGGAGCTACTTTGTGTAACACCCACTACACGGGAGCACCGACCCTATCTCAATCGGCACCCACAGAGAGAGCAAACAGATACAATAGAATGGGCTTGTAAAATGCCCCAATTACAAGCTCATATGCATACGAATCCCACCCAATACACTACATGTATTCAGTAAGTCAATTTATCAGACACCTAGCCTACAGTGAAATACAACACAAGGGGGATTTCCAAAGAGGGTTACCTAGCCACTATGTAACTGCTGAAGATGATGTCAATTGAATGTCTGTGATTTCCTGATTTCCTCCGTCCTTTATCTTCTTCCTCTTCTTTCTTTCTGTTGTTTTCTCTTTTCTTCTCTTCTCTTCTGGCAAGCTTCTATTCTTCTTTCCTTTTCTTTCTTCTCAAACTTCTCTTTCTCTACTCTTCCTCTCTTAAAACGAATGAGTTCCACACTTATTTCTCCCCCAAATCCCAGTTTTAAAAGCCCAAAAACAAGTCTCATTTCGTCCCCGGTTGGACCGTGCGGTTTCTTCTGCGCATCATCGGAAAAACAGCCATATCTACCTTGTATGATATCAGAATGACTTGAGACTTGTGTCAAATGAATGATAACTTGAAAGTCTGCATTTTTTATGTTTTGGGATTATCCAGAATCTGCCATTAAGCCACCTCGAAATGCCCTTAAAGTCACACCATATATAAACAAGAATTCTAGGCACACACATCATGTCGGATGGAACCGAATCCTCTCCTCCACGGCTCCCCGGCTCCCACCCCATCCAACCGTTGGAGGGGGTTGGAGCTTGAGCCGGCTCACCCCTCCAACGGTTGGATGGGGTGGGAGCTGGGGAGCCGTGGAGGAGAGGATTTGGATGCATGTCCGATGATCAAGCCTAAACTTCCAACTCCAATATCCGATTGAGCTGATTGCAGTTTCTTATGAAAGGAGATGGACAGCTCAAAATTTCATAAAATCACGATATATGCAAGACAGAGTTCTGGACACATGTCTGATGATCAGGCCGTAACTTCCACCTCCGGTATCAGATTGAGCTGATTCCAGTTGCATATTAAAGCAAAGTCAGAACTCTAACCAGAATGCATGCAACATATCCAAAAATCACGAACCTACTGCATGTGCAGAACTGCTTGTATTTCAGCTCTGCCTTCTTCCGCCTTGCTTGGACTGATGTTCTAGTTGATGTCATCATCTAACTATGTTGCTTGCTCTCAACCTTGCCAACATGGTGGGTTAACAACAATCACAACACATATTCAGCATATGATTAGTCGCTTACACTGTTTCTGTGAAGAGCAAAGGAAGTCTAATTGTCTCCTTTTTTTTTTTTTTTTTTTTTTTTTTTTTTAACTTATAGTATGTTTTGTATGGATTCTAGGAAGGCATTCTAGTGCATTCTTGAGCTTGGATCCTAGAATTTGGTAAAAAAAAAACGTGGTCTTTTCTCAAATCCATTTCTTACCCTATTTTTCATTTTGCGTCTAGAACAGAAATATTCACATTTTAGTCCATGCTCATTCTACACTCTACAGTAGAATGCATTCCATGAATGCAAACCAAACACAGCATTAATGTAAATGATTTCATGATACTACATGGAATGGAATTGTTTCTATTTAAGTTCATAGATGTAGTCTTTCTAGATAATGCTGTCTTCTGACAGGAGGTTATCATATTATCATTGGATCCATTCATGCTGACATGCATAATAAGAATATTAGACATTTCAAAGCTGGGCTGATGCAGACTGAGAAACCAAGAAGTGTGATCCTCAGTTGTGGACAGGTTCCCAGGTAGAAGATGTAGGGATAAGCAGAAATTCAGATTGTGTCTGGCACTGTCTGCAATTATCAGCAGCCTGAAGAGAGAAGAAAAAACAGAGGGAAGTTCTGTCAGCATTGCTTGCCGCAGAGTGGAAGAACAAGGAGCAAAGATGGAAATAGTCAAGAGAAGTCACAGGGAAGAAGACAAAGAACCAGAAAAATATAATCTTGAGGAGGGGAAAGAGGAGAAAGAAGAGATTGTGGGGGAGAGACGAGAAAGTCCAACTCGACTTTTAAAACAAACTAATCCTTTTCATTCCATTCATTAAATTGTGGGAGGCTAAGCCTCTTACTTGTATTTATAAAACTTATTAAAAAAAGTTGAGACACAGTAGAAATCCTCCATCGACCAGCAGTCTTTGGAAGGTATTCTAACTTAACCACGTAATAACAACCTACCTGATAAGATTACATCAACTCTTGGACAGGCTAAGAGGAGAGTCCTGAAATGACTAAACAACTGAATAATCAAAGATATTTACCACACCACCCCCCCCCCCCCCCCCCAAAAAAAAAAAAAAAAAAAAAAAAAAAAGAGAGAATAATAAAAGACCAAACTGAAAGGGAAATCCTCCATACGGGTGCTTATGCAACTAGGGCTCTGAAGTCCTGCATCATGAACTTGATCCCAAATTACAGCCTATCAAAATTTTATTGATCAAGTTTCTCAGGCATAAATAGAACCCCTTGAATTCTTATCGCCTTATTGATTCAGTCATTTTCCATCAGTCATCCTTTTCATGTACTGGTTCAAGATTCTGAAGTAAATGCTTAAATACTCTTAGTTAATGTTTTGCCTTAAAAAGTGCTGAGTGCCATCAAGTTGTAGAATAAAGTTGTGTCAACTTGTTGGTTCTCTTCTTAATGGACCACAAGACAAATTATCAGTCAGTAGCATCATGTTCAAGACTGAACATTTTTAGTTCAAATCTGAGGTTGAGTTGAGGAGGGACTTGAATGTTTAAATCTGATGAAATTTGGATACTTACAGTTATTGGTTGGCAAATTCAGAGAACAAAATTAAGTACGCGATAATACCAATGTACTATTTACTATGTTTATCGATATATAAGATTCTTATGCTGCATTTGGTATGCATTCTGTCAGAATGCTGCATTTTACTGTAGAATGAGAATGGACTAAAATGTGAGATATTTCCATTCTATGCTCAAAATGAAAAATAGGATAAAAAATGGATTTCAGAAAAGAACACGTTCTCTTACCAAATTCTAGGATTCAAGCTCAAGTATGCACTAGAATGCCTTCCAAGAATGCATACCAAACACAGCATTAATGTTTGAAACTTCAACTATAATTGCAACAAAAAAAAAAAAAACCTGTATACATTACTGAATTATGAGTTTATTCAAACTCGAGGCCTGCATATAAGCTTGCTGCAATTGGATATTAATCAATATTTTTTATGCAGGGTCGTGGTCCAGTGGATGATTTTGCTTATGTGGATCTTCCAGAACACTACTTGGATCTTTTCAAATTATATGACCCACTCGGTGGTGACCATTTCAACATCTTTGCAGCTGGCCTGAAAACAGCAGATCGCATAGTTACCGTGAGCCATGGTTATGCGTGGGAGCTGAAAACTTCAGAAGGTGGTTGGGGCCTGCATGGGATTATAAACGAGAATGATTGGAAACTGAGGGGCATTGTTAACGGGATTGACACAAAGGAGTGGGACCCACAATCGGATGTTCATTTGACCTCTGATGGTTACACTATGTACTCCCTGGATACCCTTAAGACTGGTAAACTCCAATGTAAAACGGCTCTACAGAAGGAGCTTGGTCTGCCCGTTCGGGAAAATGTCCCTCTGATTGGTTTTATTGGAAGACTGGACCACCAAAAAGGTGTTGATCTTATTGCTGAGGCAATTCCATGGATTGTAAGTCAGGATGTGCAGCTGGTCATGTTGGGCACTGGGAGACCTGACCTGGAACAATTGCTCAGGCAATTTGAGAACCAACACCATGACAAGGTCAGGGGATGGGTTGGTTTCTCTGTTACGGTGTCTCATCGGATAACTGCAGCTGCAGACATCCTACTCATGCCATCAAGATTTGAACCCTGCGGATTGAACCAGCTCTATGCCATGAAATATGGGACCATACCTGTTGTCCATGCTGTTGGTGGCCTCAAGGATACTGTGCAGCAATTTGATCCATATAATGAATCAGGGTTTGGGTGGACTTTTGACAGGGCTGAATCAAATAGGTTGATAGATGCATTGGGAAACGCCTTACTTACTTACAAGGAATACAAGAACAGTTGGGAGGGGCTCCAGAGACGTGGTATGGCGCAAGATCTCAGTTGGGACCATGCTGCTCAAATTTATGAGGAAGTCCTTGTCACTGCCAAGTATCAGTGGTGAGTCACGAAACACGAGAGATATCTAGTTGAAAAAAAAAACTTCTTGACACCTTATCTTAGGTGGGATGATATGTGTGGATATCTCAATGCTTGAAAGCCTCCAATGATTGAGTTTAGAGAGGGGGCTTTCAAACTCATTGCCATATCTTGTTCAGATAAGAGGGGATCTAATCCCTACTGGTAGAAATAGCAAACCATTATCTCTCTACCTTTCTGTGTAGTCTGTTCTTACGATTCTCTTTCAAGTGGGCTTCTCCAGTTGTTCCTTGTTGCGAGGATGGGCTGTAGATAACAATCGAGACCTACAGCTGACCATCTAGTTACCTAGTTTTTGAAACTAGTAATTGTATAGTTAAAATGTTGAATTTCTGCATTGTGTTGCCCTTATTCTCTTTAACTCCTCCCCCCACCCACACACATTTTTTTTTATTTAGTTAAAGCCCCCACCCCCCCAAAAAAAAAAAAAAAACCCCACAAACACACACCCCTTTTCTTTTTTTTGGGTGGCGGTACCAACTCTTACACTTTGAATTTGCTATTATATAGGTTTCCCTAGGTTTGTCACAGTTAACAAGATGTTAGATACCAGCTTTCTGCATTTTTTTGTCTTCATTTTCAAGCTTCATTGTCATCAACAACATCCATTCTCTAGATGGTGCATGTTTTAGTATTTGATGCTGTTTGCATAATTTTATAGAACTACTCTAACAAAGGGGAAGGATGAGGAAAACTATTTTATTGGGAAAGGTTTGTTTTGTATCTCCGCAATGAAAGAAAAAAACTGAAAAAGGACCCCCATTTGATGTACAAACTACGGTGAGTGAACCTGCAGGCTGTGGATTAATAATCCTCTTCATTGATACACAGTGATTGATGGATCAGATCGGTTAGCCGATCCCGTGCAGCAACAGTGACCAAGTCTGGCAAGTGAAAAATCATGGAATACAAGACCGGTCCTAGACTGACGGCTGGTCCCAATCCGATTCCATGCTCTATTACCTTATTGATCCATTAGGCTACATCGGAGTTTAATTACTTCAGTCACCTACTTACATGTAATAAATAATATTTTTACACAGACTTAAAATGAGAACACCTGCAGAGGGTTTTGTTTTTTTTTCCCTTCCTGCTCATCCCTCTTTTCCCCCTGGTGCTGGAACATCTTTGGGGTTGGAGATTAATGCTGCATTTTCATGGATTATTGCATATTCCACCGTTGCATTGGACCTAAGGGACTTGAACCTGAGGTTTTTCACAGCGTGGATTGCCAACACACCCAGTTTGATGAGCCTCTAAGGCTATTATTGGGTTCACAGAAACATGGAGCTCTCCCTGTCGAAAACACTGGAGATGAACCCCAGCATCAATTTCCACTAGAAAATAATGTTTTCCAGCGTTTGCCACTCCATGTTTCCTGACACAGAACAGCACCCTTGATGTGAAGGTGAGAATGAGAGATTATACACATTCAGATCAACTCTCTTTGTTTTATTGACTTGGACAAGTGTCGAATGTTCAAAATTTCAAAATTCGGAAGTCATAAAAGTAAGTTACTTTTCCGAATGTCACATGACATTTATTCTACCATGTGGACAGATAATGTATTCATTAATGTTGAATGTTAGCTTCTAATTCAATTAAGAGTTGAAGAAACTTGTCGAGCAGAAACCATGCAACCAAACTACAGTCGTTGGATGCCTAATATTTGTTAATGACAGAGAAGGCTCCTCTACTTCTAGTTCCAATTTTCTCGGTTTCTTTTCTTTACTTCAGTAAAATACAGTGTTCACAGTGTGAAGTTTTTCTTCACTACTTCTTCATGGGTGGTACATGTTGATTGTTTCTTGGGAAAACTTCGGGTTTTTGTAGTTTGAAGCTCTAACCAGAGCTTCCGTTCCTCCTGCGTTGTTCATTTGATTCTGTCATCGGTAGGGCTACCAAAGGCACCATCAAAGTTGTGGCTGCCGATATCAACACGGATTCGAGGATTCTTAATGAGACCCAACTCAAGTTAATAATGGCGGATGCAAAATGCAGCGTTTTCATGGGGTCCATTGAAGGTCCTTTTATCAGCTTCTTGGGTCCAAGGAGAAGAAGACCAAAATAGAAGGTGAAGATATGTAGTTGGGGAGGAAAACTAGGAAACTGGTTACCGGTGCAACCAGCTTTTTTATAATAGGTTTTCTTAGGTTCCGTTTGTTTTGACATAAAATTTTACCTATAACATTTTATATGTAAAAAAAAAAATTTCAATGTTTACTTCCAAGAGGTAAAATATAGTCCCCAAGGGGGATGGAAAAGGAACTTCGTTCAAGAGGTAAAATATACATTGAATTAGATGTACTCAATGGGGTGCTCCACCACCACCAGTTCCAGGGATGCCGAACCCAATCTTTCTCCTAGAAGCCGAGAAACTTATCGTCGTCTACTCTACCAGCCTCAACGTTGTCTGCAAGACCTCCGAGGACTGCAGTACCATTGAGGCATTCTGATGGGTTCAATCATCCAAATGAAATGGGAGGTGAATAGTCCATTCCCATCCGGATTTTTTTTTACTTTTCTTTTCTTCAAACCTACTGAATGGATCGAGAACCTGATTAAATTTTTGAATATTGCATTGGATGCATTCAATGTCGGATTTCGGAAAATCGACAGAAAAAATTAGTGAATCGGAGATGAAAAGGTTGAATTGAGCTGTGAAAGGCTAGCTAATTAAAAGAGTGGGAGAGAATGGTAAATAACTCTTCCCTTTTCCCTTTTCCCTTCTGCTTTGTTCTTGATGCTGTTATTTTTATAGTATTAAACATGATAGGTAGGTTGGACTTTGAGGATAAGGCATTCTAGTTTCTCTGTAAGAACCCTGCTGTTTCAGGGGCATCATTTTTTTAGATCCAATGAATCATTTGGAAAGGCAAAAGGAATGGAAGAAGAGAAGATTGCAAAATTTAAGAAGCCATAATACTATTCCGAGTGCTTGGGAAACTGGTAAAAGTCATTAGAAAAAAAAATTCTGAAATTGCAGAAATGATGCACAAGAACTTGTTCATACTCTCATTAGACTGCTTCCTGTCATGAATCCAATGCCAATAGTAGAATTTGCATAGGTCTTTGGGTAGGGTAATCAAGCATCACTTGAAGAATGTAAAAATGTATGCATGCCTGGCTTTTGAAGCCTGAATGGCTAAACATGCCGATCACAGTGCAAAATGTTATTTAGGCTTGATCGAGATCGATCGCAACCGACCAATTGACATCCCTAGCCTAGTGGCCCATAAGAAAACTACTACTGTTAGACATGGATAATACCAACCAATGACAATGCAACACTTAGACACAAGAATACTACTCAGTTGGACCATACATCTATAAAGTAGTAGGGGACTCCTCTTGGGGATGGATAACACCAACAAATAGCAGTGTGACACGTCGATGAAGCATTATCACGATAAGAGCCCGATATGTTAATCTGGCAAGTACAAGATCCAGGATGAAGCATTATCACGATAAGAGCCCGATCTGTCAACTTGGCAAGTACAAGATCCAAGGTGAAGCTGCCTCGACGTACTAAGTTCGCAGTATTTAATGCCATGGTCGCCTATGAGACATGCACAATTAATGCGCTAAGCCGAGGGACACAGAGATTAATGCGCTGACAACAACTCGAGAATCTGTATTAATTATGTCCACTTTTTCCCTTTTGGGGAATGGCAGGCCTTGGCCAAGTTGCCAAATAGAGACACAACACGTCACGTCAAGTCTTGCCTTCAAAACTTACAAGAAATGACCATTGTCTTACTACAGGTGAAGTGTAGAATACTTGCTATTGTCCCACGCGCAATCGCTCACACGAGCTAGGACTATAAATAGAATTTGATCACATGAGTCACAAATATGCAAAAAACAAGATTCCCACCCATGAATTGCAACTACTCACTATCACCCATCTAAGGTTAAAGTCTTGGCTTTCCTTGACTCTTTACGATTTTTGTCTTCTCAACCTCGGCTTCTCCTCTGAAGAGTTGACCTTGTCAGTTGTTTGCTATATGGATCCCTACTTTGGCGTCGAAGTGTACAAATCTTAGCTGCAACAACTACCATTTCTGAAGTCTATGTCAATGAGAAGCTAAGTTTCATTTTTTAGATTTAGCGAGCCCGTAACTGTATGGACTAGTCTACGCTCAAGCCTTAATTTTTTTTTATTGGGTAGGGTAATCAAGCATCACCTGAAGAATGTAAAAATGTATCCATGCCTGGCTTTTGAAGCCTGAATAGCTAAATAGGCCGATCACGGTGTGAAATGTTAAATAATCGAAAATCAATTAGGCTTGATCGAGATCGACCGGGACTGACCGGTTGACACCCCTAGCCTAGTGGCCCGTAAGAAAACTACTACTGTTGGATATGGATAATACCAACCAACAACAATGTGACACTTTGACACAAGAATACTACTCAGTTGGACCTTACATGTGCAAAGTAGTAGGGGACTACTCTTTGGGGATGGATGACACCCAGCAAATAGCAGCGTGACACGTCAATGAAACATTATCAGGATAAGAGCCCGATATGTCAACCTGGCAAGTAGAAGATCCAGGGTGAAGTCGCCTCGACCCACTAAGTTCGCGATATTTAATGCCATGGTCGCCTACGAAACATGCACAATTAATGCACTAAGTTGAAAGATAATGTGATTAATGCGCCGACAACAACCTGAGAATTTGCATTAATTATGCCCACTTTTTCCCCTTTTGGGGGGGGGGATGATAGACCCTGACCAAGTTGCCTAGTAGAGACACAACACATCGTGCCTTCAAAACTTACAATAAACGACCATTGTTTGACTACAGGCGAGGTGTCGAATACTCGCACTTGCTCGACACAAAATCGCTCACACAAGCCCATCCAAAACCAGCACTATAAATAGAATTTGATCACACGAGTGACAAATATGCAAAAAACAAGTCTCACACCCATTAATTGCTACTACACCAACTCTCACTATCTTCTGTCTAAGGTTAAAGTTTTGGCTTTCCTTGACTTTCTACGAATCCTACGAATCCGTCTCTCAACCTCGACTTCTCCTCTGGGAGTCGACCTTGTCTACTGTTTGCTGTTTGGATCCTTATTTTGGCATCGGACCGGGATTCTTTTGAGCCAATCTTGAAGGTTGGTTAAAAGGAGACATGATAACTCTGGCTCGCGAGGGATTGGTTCAATAATGGTTCACGATTATAATAACAATTTCCTCATAATTTGGGCCCTTGTCGAACCGGATTTTTGCTTCCCATTTAACAACACGGGAGAATCTTCGTCACTCTCTTTTCCTTTGTCTTTCCCTCTCTCAGATGAAACTCAGAGAGTTGGAATAAACATGGGAGAGGAGATAGTTTCCTTCCATTCGTCTTATGGATTTCACCTTTGAAATTTGGGAATAATATTAAGTTGAATTCTTGGAACCCTAGGACGCTACAGCTGGCATTTTCATTGGTCGATGGATTCTTCTGAGTCGAACCAGTTCGATATCTTTGGATTTTACCAGAGATACTGCGGTAATTCAACTACCGCATCTTGTTTATGGTTCTGCTGTTTCTCTCGTTTTCTTTGAGTTCTTTCAAATATTGTGCCTTTTTGTCGATCGATGCTGTCATCTTTGTCGTCAAAAAAGCTCAATTTGTTGGAGAGGGAAACTAATGCTGAGGTTATTTTAAAGGAAAAGTTTGGAATCTAGGATTTCTTCTCTAAAGATTTTGTTTGTTTTTGAGATCGATGTGAACAGGAATGCCATTTTCTTTTGGAGAAATTTAGTGTCGAAATGCTAAATGCTTTAATCCACTTATTATTTTTCATTTTCCTGAAATTCTCCTAGACATGCAAAGCTATATTGAAGGCTACTATTTGGTTTTGTACCGTAGTTCCATTTTGGATTCTCAATGTAATAGCACAAGGGCTTGTTTCTTTGTTAGTTAGGTTTTTTTTTTTTTTTTTTTTTTTTTTTAATATTTTTAAAATTTATGGTAATGTCTGTTAAGTAGATTGCAAAATTTTGTCAAGCATAAGTCATAATTCCGATTTGATAGGATTGTTAAAAGCTTTGGGGGTGCATTTGGGAATTTCAATTAATAAGATGGAAGTTTTGAGTTCAACTCTCTGTATCTTTTCTTTTCTTTCTCTTTCTCTTTTCCGTATGGGGTGGGGGACGAATTTGATCAGGCATCTGCTAGATTTCCTTTTCTTGGGTGATATCTGGAGTTTATGTTATATTGTCACCTTTTTACTGGTTCTGTTGAAGTTGTTCACACATGGTTTCAACTTTTACATTTAAAGGACTTCATAGGAGATCCTATCATATTTCAAGAATCAAGGACATGATTGTACTTATCTTTATTGTAATCTTGTCAGTTGTAAATAAAGTAACTTTCCTGGGTTTCTGATGTAGATATTATATCAGGAAATAAACATGCTGGCTCGAGGGAGGCACTTGCTCATCTCTTGAAATTGGTGGAATCTACAGTGCACAAAAGGTATATCTCGTTGAGTAAATTTTGTATAAGATGTTAACCTCTTGGAGACTTTTAACATTTTTTGAACAATGATATAAATTTATGCAGAAATTGTTTAATCCTGTTTCTTGCTTAACACATTCCAGATCATACAACATTAGATTGTTCAATTTACAACTTTATTCATTTCTGGTTCCATTTACAAAAGTTACAGAACGAAAGCAACATATGTTTGTTTGAATTTTTATTCTCACCCCCCACCCCGCTCCCCGCTCCCCGCTCCCCCCTCCCCCCTCCCCCCTCCCCCCTCCCCCCTCTATTTTTCTTTCAACATTTTTTGCTGATTGTGACTCCCCCTTCCTGGATTTCGCGTTATTGTCTGCTATGCTAGCCTATGATGAAGGCCGGATCGGTATGGAAGCCTGGGCCATAAAGTGTGTTTGTGCGCAGGAGAAAAGGAGGTCAAGGCCATCCCGATAGGTTACCAGAAATCCTCAGCCTTCCGTGACAAGGCGTAATGGCAGTCCACTTCCCCCGGGTTGCGGAATGAAGTCCCAATGGAAGCAGGTAGAGGGCTCTACAAGCGCCTTCTGCTTCCATTCTGTCACATCTGTCTAAAGCTGTTCTGTTAGTTGTTGGAGTCTGGGATAATGATAGCTCACTAGATGTAGAAAATGAGTCATTCTAAAGCCTGGGCCACATCGGGAAGTGAGCTACTTGAAAATGGTAGCGTATGGTAGCGTCACTGTTATTGTTCACTTTATTGTTTGATGGCCACCTTTGTCATCTCCCTTTGGATCGTCGCTTCGGCTACATGTATCAACAATGTATTTTCTGATGATCTATCTTGACTTGTATTTACATCTTGAATGCATTTGGGCAACTAGTTATATCTTCACCCACTGGCAGTTATAGGATAACACTAACCTGATCCTTGGAGATGCAAACATGCCAATTCCTATTATTTATTTATCTTTTATAAGCAAAAATTTTATAGAGAAAAGAGAAGAGTGTACACAAAGAGGGGGCAAAACTACCCCACAGCAAACAAAAAATATTGAAACCAGAAAAATAACAACTCTACATCCTCACAGTGGGAGACTATCCCAAATGCATGATCTTGGTTGGATGTATTCCTGCTTTGCCATCCACCTGTTATGTCATTTGCAGGCTTCCACTTCCCCTGGAGTGAGGCATTTGCTCTGGAGGCCAGGTGAATGATTTGTCTAATCTGATATAACCTGGAACAAAGAGCCAACAACTCAGCTCTAAAGGAGTTTCCTTCTGAAATCCGAACAAACTCTGATTATCCAACCATTTGTTGATATTGTTATGCAATTCTGGTTTCTTTAAGGTTTTGCAAAATTTGAAAGGGTTTTGTCTTCATCCAGATATTTACTTAAGCTGAGGATCCTCCTACTTAGCCATTTTGGTTTGTCTCTAATCTCTATAACATCTAAGCCACTTTACATGAACTCTGCATTGCCTAACCCATTTACCTAACTGTGCCAGATGTGCTAATTGTTGGCTGTGAATGGGATGCCTTGAGCGCGTTAACCCTTTATGCATGCAATTTCACATTTTATAGAATTAGGCATTGCTGATGATTATCGGTAGCATTTACTTCTATTCGTTTCTACCAATATGAATATGTTCAGTTTTTCCAGTGACAGGAATCTGATTTTTGATGACCTCTCCAAGCTCATGGCCCTGCTAAACTTCATGGTGAGGTTCATTCTTTCTAGTTATATGGATTATTTAGTTGCAAATGTTTTCATCCTCAAATATTCTTCTTTATTACATTGTTGACTCATTTTCCCCTTCTTCATTGTCTTTTATTTACTGTATTACATAGTTTGGATACGGCTTAGTTGAGTTGAGTAGAATTTCCCACTATGGTTAAATTTTTTGTCCATTATCACCCAAGAAATATTATCTTTGTTGTTGACAAGTTTCTCAATGTTGAAAATTTCTTTGTAGGTAGATTCGTGTGAATTCACGCGCTTCTATGATTTTGTGTTTTTTGTTTGTCGTGAAAATGGCCAGAAGAACATCAGTGAGTCATCTCCATGCCTTTGCCACAATATCTGGGAAGAATTGTTTCTTTCTGTTTCTGACGTGACTTCTTTTCTTTCTTTTAAATATTTTTCAGCTCTAACCAATGCCATAGCTGCTTGGAGGTTAGTTTTGGCTGGAAGATTTCGATTACTAAATCAATGGTGTGAATTTGTTGAGGTATAATTTTCCCCCTAGATGACTGCACATTATAAACAATGGTTGCTGTAATCTAACTAATTGTGCATGCACTATGTGTGCTACTCTTGTTTCAGCTCTATCCCTAAAAGGGCTAGTCAGGATCTCCAGGTTCCTGATAGATATTGGGGAATCTAGTTATATTTCAAGTATTTCATTTTGATATTTCTTCAATGCAGCAATTCTGTACTTAATCATAAATAATATGTTCTGATATTTACATTGTTGAAATTTCTCTGATGAGCTTGTCTCCTTGGAGTTCACTGCCTGCTTCTTGTTCTCCACCCCCCGTCCTCGATTGGGTGGGGGAATAAATGATATGTGGAAATTGGAGCACAAAACTAGTCTAGGTTTGATTGGAGCTTGGCCAATGCAAGGGCGAGGTACCTATTGTGAAAGTGTATGTGTTACAGCAACGTTAGTTTGGGTATACGTGTTAATGCAGGAGCAATGTTCAAAATCTCAAAACTTGAGGGTGTCTCGACCTTTGGGAAAACCGAGATTTCCGAGATCTCGGTCAAGATCTCAGTGAGACACTGCACAAAAACCACGAAGGCTTAAAATGTGCGTCTCGACCCTAAAATGACCATTTTAAGGCTTGATATTTCACGTAAACCCTATTTTAGCATATATAAACACATTCAAACCATAAAATTGTAAAAATAATCACACATGGTAGTTGTTTGGGTTTCCACCCATGTTTGGTAGTGTCTGTCTGAAGTTCAGATGTAAACCTAGGGTAAGTTTGGCTATTCTACATAATGTTATAGTAGTAGAAGATCAAAGAAGACCAAATGAGCCAGTAAATTTATATTTTAGGAGAATAATAAACATAATAGCACTTAATTTAGTTAATTGTCATAGTAAAAAAACCCAAAGTAGTCAAGTAGACCATACAATCATAATTCATCCATTATGTCGAGACCAGTTGAAAATTGACCGAAAATGTGGAGAAATGGTTGAAAGCTGGTCGAAAATGTCGAGAACTAGTCGAAAATGTCGAGATCGGTTGAGAACTGATTGGGAATCTTGAGATCTCGTCTCGACCTGTTCGAGAATCTCGAGATCTTGTCGAGATTTTGAACCATGTGTAGGAGGGTAGCATATAAGAAGCCTACTAAGCAGAACGCTGCATGTATGCTATATGATTGTACGATGTTAATGAAGAAAAACCACATTCCCTTACCTATCATCAATCCTACACTAAATATGCAATGCCCTCAATCTTAACTTATAATGTATTTTTCATCTACGTCACGGCAACATCCAAAAGTGGCAAACACCATACAAGATGAGGGTTGAAGGTCTGATTAAGTATATTACCGCAGTCTCTTTCTGATGGCTATATCATTCAACTCACTGTTAACTTGCAATATATTTTCCTCTTCTGAGGTCTCGTTTTGATGGCTATAATTCTGAACTCTATAATTTGCATCTGCTTGTGTGTAGCCTGTTCCCTCTAGCACAAAACTTATCCTGTATGTCCTATTAACAAAGTTACCCAATTGCACCCATTTTGTATTGCACCAGTATGTTATTCTTGTGTAAATTGTTATCTTTGTGGTTTCAAGTATTATCCATATGTCCCAGTGCTTTGCCCAAAATCCAATAAATCAGTACTTATTATTACCTCCGGATTTCATTTCTTCAATCACCTTGGTGTTGTTCAAAAGCATTCAAAAAAAATTTCTGTTGCAATATTCCTATTATGTCTTTGTCTATGAAGTATTTTGTCATGGTAACTGACTTATTAAATTGTGCTTAGAAAAATCAAAGGCATAATATCTCTGAAGATACTTGGCAACAAGTTCTGGCCTTCAGCCGATGTGTACATGAAGATCTTGAAGGTTATGATCCTAAAGGTAAAATCTCCAAGTTCAGCCATTATATGGCTTAGTGCCTTATACTATATACTATACAGAAGCTATCCTTATTGGAATTGTTTTGTGTTCTAGATTCTTGTACATTTCTTGTAAATTATGTTTGATACTACTACAAGAAACTGTGTGCGGGTCTGGGTGAATATGCATGCATGGGTGTATTTTAGATATTTATCATGTTGAATGTGTGGATTTAATCTTTTAGTTTCACATCATGATGGTATTGTACTAAGCAGAAGATGTGAATCCCAATGCTCCTGTCTACTTTGTACTGGAGGTAGCACGGGAAAATATGCTCATACTGATTATTGGAAGTTTCCATTTGTAATAAAAAACTACGGCTACCCTCACTGATGACCCCTTAGTCATTGCAAAGGCTGTAGAAATTTGAACCATTGAGCTCCTTAAGATATGGAAAATTTCTGTGAAATAAAGCTCATAACTGTTTTAAGCTCTGGGCGAACGAAACCCTCTTTATTCTTAAAGGTGCTGCTATAGCACTCTTTAAAATTTCTTCAGCATGTGCTGACTGGGTTCATCTTTCGAACAATTGATCTCTTTGGGTTATATCTTTCAAAATGGCGATATTGTTTTATATGTTTATGCCTTTTGGTTTTTGTGGCTGTTATGGCCAAAACTTTGCATGGTGTGAAAACCAACTCAATAGACTGTTACAAAAGTGAAATGTCCTGGGCTTGGTTGCTTGATACAAAACCTTGTTTTTCGTGCCAGAAAACAAATAAAGTTTGGGTTTCTTCCATTTGATAAATCAGAAATTATTGTCTCAGCCTTCTTAAAAGCCCATTTCTTGTTGCAACTTGCAAGGTGCTTACCGATCTGCACTTCTACTGAATGTTTACCGAAAAGATTCACTAAATTTTTTAACTGAATTCATAGAAATCCCAAATCATTTCTGTTGTGTACTGATATACATTGTGATGGCTCTTAATAGCTAGAGCTTTTAGGATAAGTGGTTGTAACACGGAACCAGATCCAGGTGGTCAGGTGTTCGATCCCTAGTAATTGTGAGGGGTTTGTATTGTTTTTTGTTGTGCCCCTTTGGTGCCACGTGATGGTATGTATTATGGGTTGTGCCTCTTTGGTGCTACATAATAGCGCCACCATGTGATGATGTCACGTGAAGGGCCATATGTGTGGCCAAGCACGTCCGGGGAGGGTGTCAGTGTTTGTTGATATACATTGTTGGGGGCCTGTGGCCTTTACTTAATAGCTTGAGCTGTTGGGATAAGCAGTTGTAAATTTCATTTTTAGAGCAAACTGGGTTGGACTGTGAAACAACTTTTACAACTTAGATATTTCTTGTGCTCCATCCAGTTTTATAAATTCTGCACTGAGGCATGCTTATCCAAAGTAGATATAGGATCAGCAATAAAAAATGGTCTTAAAGGCATTTCATTGATGAGTCCATTGTCAGATTTATGCATGTAACAAAGTTGCTTGATAATGCTACACTGATACTACTTCCCCCCAAAAAAAAAAAATGGTACACTGATACTTCTGGATAAAGCACTGCAGGGAATTTATTCTCTAATTTCAAGATTCTCAAACTAAAATACATTTTCATCGCTGAATCTGCTCAATACCATAAAGAAAGTTGTTTGGAAAGATGACTTTGTAAATTTTATAGGACAAAATCAATCAAAGAAGAGTCAGGAGCATTGATTTGCACTGAATGAGATCACTGAGCTCAATGGGTAGACATCCTGAGCTCAATTGGCAAATCAATCAAAGAAGACATCCTGGGGTTGTTCTGAGGTGCAAACCACCTTCCGGACTACCAGTCCTAGCATTTTCATTACCTTGAAGAGGATGGGTTTTATTCTCTGTCGAGCATCATGTCTCTGAGTTGAGGGAACCATCAAGATGCAAAAAGCTGTTAAATGACATTGAAATAACTGAGCTGATCATGTTTAATGTGCAAAGACTGCTTATCTGTGATATTTTTTGTACTTCTTAGACAATCTGCATTAACGTGGAGTTAGAAACCTGTATTAGTAGTCCAAACTAACCTGATAAATTGGTGCTAAAAACAATCAAATCAATTCTAGCACAGTGTGACTGATGGACAGATCTCTGTGGTATAGAATTTGTGTGCAGGACAGGGAGAAAAAGAAAGAATGAGTGTAGAAACAGATAGGGAGAGAAAGAAGAAGAAGAATGAGAGAGGGAGAAAGAGAATAAGGAAGAAAAAAGAATCGATTAGAGAGAAACAGTGGGTTTTGATTGTAGTAGAAGAACAGAGATTAGAAAGAGAAGATAGGGAGAAAGAAAAAAGAACAAACAGTGGGATTTGATTGGAGAAGAACAGAGATTAGGAAAAGTTGAGAGAAGAATATTGGTAGCAGGAGCTAAGAGGAGGAAATAAGGCAAGGAGGGTAAAAAAAAGAAGAAAAAGGAAATAAGGAAAAAGTAAGAGAGGGAAGACACCAATGAACCAATTCTTTATGGACTTATGTGAGCACACCTTACACAAGAATTTTCTTCATTTCATTATGTAAATAAAGAGAAAAAGGAGAGAGAAGAGAAAGAATTCTGATACTATGAGAGTCACAATTGTGATTGTGGACTGCCAATACATTCAATATTTATAGGCATAGGATACAACCCAAAGGGGTAACAATAAAAGAGGAAACATCCTAGAAAGAAAGTGGTTGAGAAGGTAAGAACCTAGAAGGAAAGAAGGGAGAGAAACAAAAAGGAAAGAGGGGGAGGATCAGATCTCCCCCATTTCGAGATTGGTGCTAGCACCTAATGCTAGCTTGAGATGGGGTCCTCCCCATCGTAACATATTGTAACACTCCCACTCAAGCTGGAGCATATATATATATCAATCATGCCCAGCTTGTTACAAATACAAGTAATTCGTCCATTCTCCAAAGATTTGGTAAACAATTCAGCAAGTTGTTCGCCTATACAAACATGGCAAGGAGAAACAATCCCTTGTAGAAGCTTCTTACAATGAAGTGACAGTTGACCTCAATGTGCTTAGTTCGCTTATGAAACACAGGGTTGGAAGCAATATTAATGGTGGTTTGGTTGTCATACCATAGTTGCATATTTGCATGCAAGACGTGTGTGGATAACCAAGTTCGGCTAATAATTGCTTGATCCATATCAGCTACATGTGACATGTGCTATAGCACGATACTTGGACTCTGCACTGGACCGAGTGACGACAGTCTGTTTCTTGTTCTTCCATAATACCAAATTTCCACCAATAAAAGTGTAGTATCTAGTAGTAGGTCGTCAATCAATGGGAGAACCAGCCCAATCAACATTTGGAAAACCCTCTGTTACAATATGTTACGATGGGGAGGACACCCATCTCAAGCTAGTGCTAGGCGTTTGCGCCAATCTCGAGATGTGGGAGATCTGGTCATCCCCCTCCTTCCTTTTTGGTTCTCTCCCCTCTTACCTTTTAGGTTCTCATCTACTTTCCTTCTAGGATGTTTCCTCTTTTGTTATCGTCCCTTTGAGTTGTATCCTAAGACTATAAATATTAAATGCATTGGGCAGTCCACAATCATATTTATGACTCCCATAGTTACAAATATCTTTCACTCTTCTCTCTCCTTTTTCTCTTTATTTACATGGCATCAGGGCAAGGTCTTTGAAGATTGTTACATAACCTTAGATCTTGTTCCTCCCTACTTACAATACTCTTTTGATATTGATTGATTCTCTATTCAATATCGAAGTTGCATCTTGAAGAAAAAAATGGGTGAGTTCACCTCCTAATTTTGTTCTCCTAACATGTGGTAGTGATATCAATTTTATGAGGAAGTGTTCGTGTGATGCTTTTGGTTGGTGATATTGATTTTTTGGAGGAGTATTTTCTATTGATATGTGTTAGAGATATCAAGTCAAGAAAGGTTGTTGCTATGTGCAACAGACCCTTCCTTCAGGTCAAGGAAGGCTGCTACACATGTGCAAGCACCCCCTAAGTCAAGGACCCTCTCCTTCCAAACATATCAAGTCAAGGAAGGCTGTTGCCCATGTGCAAAAGCCCCTTCCCTCAGGTCAAGGAAGGCTGCTGCACACGTGCAAGCAGCCCCTCTAATTCAAGGACCCTCTCCTTCTAGGTTGTTTCCTCTTTTAATGTTATAATTCTTTTAGGTTGTATCCTATGACTATAAATATTGAATGCATTGGGCAGTCCACAACATAAGTGTGACTCCCATATTTACAGAATTTGTTCTCTCTTCTCTCTCCCTTTTCTCTTTATTTACAATATGCGATGGAGTTACTGTGAAGCATATCAAGTGTTAGAGGAAATTGAAATTTCAGATTCGGTTTCTTTTTTCTTTGGTTCGATTCTTAAAGGAAGCAAAATCTGGTTAGTAGAATCGATATTCTGATTCCATCCTATTCTATGATTCTTTACTTTCTAGTTCGTTTTTTGGAGGAGATCAATTTTTGTATATCGAGTTCCATTTGTTGCTTGTCGGTTGGCTGAACCAATGGTTATATTATCTTTGTTGGCTTGTCGGTTGGCTGAATCGATTATTGAGACCTCTTTTTTGAGATATTGATGGTTTAATATCCGTGATCTAAGACCACTATGATTGATGTGGTGTCTTCTTCTCATCGGATTACAGATAAAAAAACTGGAAGGACTTGACATTTTTTAGCAATGGCAGAAAATTGTTAAGTTAGTTATGATGGGAGTGGATAACAAGATCACCTAACCAAAACCAAGTTTAGTACAGCTGCGCTACTACTTAGGACACTGTTGATGCCTGGATTTTGGGTCAGTTACTTAGTTTTATAGACAATTCTATTGTGAACCTTGTTACCCACATCGATACAGGAAAAGAGTTGTGGGATTACTTAAATATCTTATATTCTTGTCACAATAATTTGTCCCGTATATATAAGCTATCACAAAAATTTTATCGGGTGGATCGGAAAGGTCTTGCCCCTTACCTAGTATTTTGCAAATTTTAAATGAATGTATGAGGAACTCAATTCTCTGCTTCCCATCATAGTTGTCAAGTCATTGCCTAGGCGCCCAGGCCCTCTTGTGGCGCCTTGGAAAATCGAGCGCCTTGGTTGCCTAGGTGGGCGCCCTGGTCGCCTAGACGCCCCGTTAGGCCTCCAACGCCTTGGTTCACTTTGGTGCCTTGACAACTATGCTTCCCATCGGTGTTGATGTCCAGAAGATTCAAGAACAAAGGGAACAATTGGATGTATGGGCTTTTTGGATGGTCTTGGCCCCGAGTATGATGCAGTTCACTCTCAGGTTCTTGCAGTGCTACTGTGGCTTCTCTGGAAGATACTTTTTTCTCGGGTGTTACAAGTTTCTCGTGACATTACTCTTGATACCATTCCAGTGGATAGTTCAGCCCTTGTTTCTCATTAATCTGGCTATGGAAGGGGCCGAGGTTTTTCTTTCAGTCGTAATAATTATGGTGGTTGTTTCGGCCCAGATCTGTCCTGTGGGTCCACCGAGCTGACTAGACCTGCAAGACAAGCAAAGACAAGGGGAGGCGGGCCAGATGCCTCGGGTCCACTCCGATGCCAAAGTTAGGGCTCTGTGAACAGTCAGTGGGCTCAATATCGAGCCCACGAAGATATTATAGAAAGATGTGTGGAGTAAGATGAGATTCTCTGTCCCAGGTCAGAGCGTTAATCTCAAGGATGAGCAGTGAGTAATCAATATTCTCGTACCTAAAATCTCGGGATTTGCCCTATTTATAGTGAATAGTGTATATTTCCAAAATGCCGCTTTTGCCTTTGCTCTTGTGTTTGAGTTGGTAAAGAAGCTTTCTTGCGTTGAATAGGGGATCTCCACGTGGCTCGTTGGTCGAGTCCTACGTGTCGAGGTAATATTGCCAGCGTGGCATAATTCCCAACACTTGCCTCGTTGTCCTGCTGAATCTGTAGGGTTCGGCTGAGCAAAAAGTAGAATGACAGAATTTTCCCCCCAACAACTTGCCTCGTTGCTCTGCGGAATTCAAAAGATTCGGCCGTGTATATTTTCCTGTTGAAATCAAGCTGGTGTGGGAGGTTGAGGCCTACCGGGAAGCTAAGTGCATCGTACCAAGGTGGGCACCGCGGTCCAAGCAAGGTAGCGCCTTTCATCATGGCGAGGCCGGGGTCAAATGACCGATGTGAAAATACCGCGCCGAGGTGGATACTGCGGCCCAATCACATCGGCCACTTTCCGCTGGACGGAGCCGGGGTGAACTGACCGCTGTGAACATACCGCGCCGAGGTGGTCACTCCGGCCCAAACACATCGGCCATTTTCCTCTGGACGGAGCCGGGGTGAACTGACCGCTGTGAACATACCGCGCCGAGGTGGTCACTCCGGCCCAAACACATCGGCCATTTTCCTCTGGACAAAGCCGGGGTGAACTGACCGCTGTGAACATACCGCAACGAGGTGGTCACTCCGGCCTAATCACATCGGCCCTTTTCCTCTGGACGGAGCCGGGGTGAACTGGCCGATCTGAGTCCTCTTGGGTGGATGGGCCGATGTGGGTACCGCGGCCAATGCACATCGGCCTTTGTTGGGGAAGACATGCCGAGGCGATCACGGGAGTCTCACGTGATCCGAGCCGTTTTGACCGATGTGGGCACCGCGGCCAATACACATCGGTCTTGTTGGGGAAGATTGTCCGAGGCGATCACGGGATTCTCACTTGATTCGAGCCGATTTGACCGATGTGGGCACCGCGGCCAATACACATCGGTCTTTGTTGGGGAAGACTTTTAGAGCCGATTACGGGCCTCTCACGTGATCCGAGCTGCTTTGGCCGATGTGGGCACCGCGGCCAATACACATCGGTCTTTGTTGGGGAAGACTTTCCGAGCCGATCACGGGTCTCTCACGTGATCCGAGCTGCTTTGGCCGATGTGGGCACCGTGGCCATTACACATCGGTCTTGTTAGGGAAGACTGTCTGAGGCGATCACGGGATTCTCACGTGATCTGAGCCGATTTGACCGATGTAGGCACTGGGGCCATTACACATCGGTCTTGTTGGGGAAGACTGACTGAGGCGATCACGGGATTCTCACATGATCCGAGCCGATTACAGGTCTCTCATGTGATCCGAGCTGCTTTGGCCGATGTGGGCACCGCGGCCATTCAATAGAGTGTGTATAAAAAGGGGTAGGGTATGGAGGTCCCTCACTCTGAATTACTGTTTAGATTTTGACTCACATCTGTTCAGATTGCTTGACATTGGTTCGGTCTTTTGACATCGACCTTTTGACATCAGCTCGGACTTTTGACGTCGGCTTTCTCAATCGGCTTTTTGATATCAGATCAACTTTCATCCCGAAACTAGTAAGTTTTCTTCTTACTTTCTTTCTTAACCATGGTGGACGAGGGTGGGGAGGCCGAGGTGGGAGTTGACATTGAGACAGTGGGGTTGCCTTCCAGTAGCAGCAGCAGCAGCAGCAGCGGCGGCGGCTCGTCTTCGTCGGGCAGTGGGTCGGCCACAAGTACGTCTTCAACAAGTGGGTCGGTAGGGCTGGTAACTGAGGGCGGTCCCGAGACTTAACTGAGAACTGTGGACTCCCCGGAGCGCAGTCGGTCTGGAACAGCAGGCCCGGCTCGGCACGAACTTCTAGTGGGGGTTTCGACTCACGAGGTAGGGTCCGAGGTCCTCATCCAGGCCCGTGAGGAGGCCGATGCTCCCCCAGAGTTTGATGCCAGGGAAGAGGTTTGTCTTTTGACAAAGACCGAATTTGATAGCCTGCAGGAGCGCTACCAAATACCGGACGACGTGGAAATTAGAATGCCCACCGAGGGGGAGCGGGCCTGCTGGAGTCGTCGCTCCAAACTGTGTGTCAACATTGAGATGTTCAAGGCCGGATTTCGCGTGCCGGTGCCACGGCTGGTGGTCGAGATTTTGAGGTACTACCAGGTGGCACCAATCCAGCTGATGCCGAACTCCTGGAAAAACATGATTGCCTTCATCCTCTACTTTAGGAGGCTGGGGCATAGACCGACCCTCAACATGTTCCCAGCAATGTTCACATTCAACGATTATTGCAAGACGGGGTGGTACTACTTCGCCAAGAAACCCGACTTCGACGATCTTCTGGCCGATAAACCGACCTCGATCAAGCTGTGGAAGAACAAGTTCTTTTACATCCGTGGTGACAAAGTGGTCCTGGAGAACGTATGGAAGAAGTAGGATGCGGAGACGCTCAATACGGACGTGCCCCTGCTGCCTGAAGAGTCTGAGCTGCTGCGGCATGCTCGCCATTCTGAGGGGGGTTCCATCCATGTGGCCGACCTGAGGGACCCTCTCATTTTACATGAAAACCGATTGTGTAAGTATTTTTGGCATAGCGCTGGTCGATACCGACTTACTAACTGGGCTGATTCTGTTTTTGTATGTTGCAGTGATGCTGAACAAGGAGTATTTGCTGGAGCTGAGGAGGAAGGAAGCTGCCAAGGAGGAGGCTGCGGCTAAGAGGCCCCAAGATGAGCAAGCAATGAAGGCGTCAGCGGACCGGCGCAACGTCGAGGGGGATGCGGCACGGAGGCCCTCCAAGAGATCACGTAAGCAATCCCATGACTCCGCCTTGGCCGAGGCCGCGCGTATCTATGCCATGCCACTGATCCCTCGGTACCGTGTTCTTGACTTTTCAGGAAAGGGAACCGCCGTGACCGCGTCCGAGGCCATTCTTGCTCTTGACGAGTCGACCGGAACCCCAGTAGCCAGGCAGCCGACCCCAGTTCGGCCACAGCAAAGGTCGGCCTTCCCATCTGTGAGGCCGAGGGTGATTATGGGGCAGGGGGGAGTGCCCAGCGACGTCAGACGCATCCCACTCATGGGTCCTTCACCTCGGAACAAGACGGGAGATGAACGGGCATTTTGGCCGGATTGGGCCTTGACCGAGGACGATACGGCCATGGGCGACATCCGCCTCGCACGGGAGCTGATGAAAGGGGCCATTCTTCCTCGGGATCGGTCGCTGGTGCATGAGCTCCCCATGCCTTCTCTGATCTCGGGAGCCGATACATTGGCCGCTTCGGTAAACACTTTTTCATCTCATCGTCCATTTGCCCCACCTCTCTTTTTCGTTTTAACTTGCCTAACTTGCGGTTGTTGTCTTGGTGCAGCTTGGAGTATATATGGAGACTTTGAAGGAGCGCGCCAAGGAGACGGCCAAAGATTTAGCCGATACGGACCGCAAGCTGCACGTGGCCGAGGAGGAGAGGGAGGACGCCCGGACGCAGCTTCGGTACAAGGAGCGAGAGGTTACTTCCCTGTCGGCCGAGGTCACCCGTCTTCAGGTGGAAAATGAAAATATACGTGAGGAGAAGCGCCGTATTGAAGACGCGGGGAAGGCGAGGGAAGACCGCATAGACCAGCTGAAGTCTTTCTTGGAGCGTGCAAAGGATCGTGGGACGAGGTTCATGGACGCCTTCTTGAAGACCCGATCTATTGCTACCGGAGCGGTCCGGCTCTACCAGAAGTCCGAGGATTTCAAAGAGTTGGTGGGGCGGTACTCTTTACAAAGCTTCACCCTGGGAGCGCTGGCCCTGAAGGAATATGTTGACGAGAAGGCGCCTGGGTTGGATTATAGTGGAGCCGAGTGCCTGATCCCTGTTGACTCGGAGATTGAGATTCCGGAGCTGGATGACACTAAGATTCTTCGGCGGTTGGACGAGGTCTTTGAGGGTGAGGATCCTCCTGTCTATCCTGATGCGGATGAGACTCCGACGACTCCCCAGGACGGTACGGCTTCTCCTATGGGTCCTCCTCGCACCCCTGGCGGTTCTCTTCCCCGAAACGTGGACGAAGCGGGTAGCAGCGGGGTGAATCCCCCAGTAGAGAACACTTAGAGGTAAATTTTGTAACTTTCTTTCTCTTTTTTTTTTGTACCGATGTAACTTTTTTTTTTCTCTCTTTTTTTTTTTTTTTTTTTTTTTGCTTGTTGTGCCGATGTAAATTTCTTGCTTAATGAAAGTCTTTTTGTCGCGACCTGAGTTTGTGTAGTTATTTCCTCTTTTCCTTATGCCTAATGCGATAAAGTGAATTGACTGTATGTTGATGTGTCTACTCTCCTCGGCCCAAAGTGTTCATCAGTTGAACTCTTTGGGCCGCATGGGTCTCATTGCTGTACGGTGCCGTATGGATATTACTTTGGCACGGAGACGTGTCTACCCTCGTCGGCCCAATGTGTTCATCAGATAGTGAACTCTTTGGGCCAAATGGGTTTTACTTCGGCACGTTGCCGTGTCTACCCTCCTCGGCCCAATGTGTTTAGCAGTTGGTGAACTCTTTGGGCCGTATGGGTCTCACTTCGGCACAGAGACGTGTCTACCTTCCTCGGCCCAATGTGTTCAACGGTTGGTGAACTCTTTGGGTCGTATGGGTCTCACTTCGGCACGGAGACGTGTCTACCCTCCTCGGCCCATTGTGTTCAACGGTTGGTGAACTCTTTGGGCCGTATGGTTCTCGTCTCGGCATGGAAACGTGTCTACCCTCCTCGGCCCAATGTGTTCAACAGTTGGTGAACTCTTTGGGCCGTATGGGTCTCGCTTCGGCACGGAGACGTGTCTACCCTCCTTGGCCCAATGTGTTCAACAATTGGTGAACTCTTTGGGCCGTATGGGTCTCGCCTCGGCACGGAGACGTGTCTACCCTCCTCGGCCCAATGTGTTCGGCAGTTGGTGAACTCTTTGGGCCGCATGGGTCTCATTTCGGCACGGAGACATGTCTACCCTCCTCGGCCCAATGTGTTCAACGATTGGTGAACTCTTTGGGCCGTATGCGTCTTGATGTTTCGTTTTAATGATATCTTGATGGACGTTGGGATGAAGATTGTAGGAAATTCCAAATGTGATATTCATTATCGAATGGGTGGTCGCAATGGCCAGGTTACATTGTTGACAGTTATCATTGGTAAAATGGGCGGAGGTGCTCTGCGTTCCATGCTCGAGGTACGGCTTTGCCATCCATGTCGACCAAATGATAGGCCCCGATCCGAAGTGCTTGTGTGACTTGATAGAGTCCTTCCCAGTTGGGAGCTAGTTTGCCCTGGTTGGTGGGGTTCGATGCAATGGTTCGTCTGAGGACAAGGTCTCCGACTCTGAATGACCCCTGGCACACCTTCCTGTTGTAGTGCCTAGCTACTTGCTGTTGGTGGGCCGCTATCTGTATCTGTGCTTGATCCCGTACTTCCTCTAGGAGGTCCAAGTTGGTGCGTAAGCCCGCCTCGTTGGAAAGTGGGTCGTAGTTGGCGATCCGGTATGAGGTGATCCTTACTTCCAACGGGACAACTGCTTCCGTTCCAAAGGCAAGTCGGAATGACGATTCGCCTGTGGCCGTCTTTGGGGTAGTGCGATCCGCCCATAGAATGTGTGGTAGTTCGTCTAACCATCGACCTTTAGCCCCATCTAACTTGGACTTGATCCCTTTCAGCAGGATCTTGCTGGTAGCCTCTGTCTGTTCGCTAGTTTGCGGGTGCTTCACGGCGCCTCGTCGATGATCAATGCGATGCTCTGCACAGAACGTCGCGAAGGCCTTGTTATCAAATTGCTTCCCATTGTCAGTGATGAGTACCCTGGGGACACCATATCGATACACGACTGATTTGATAAAAAATGCCTGGATGGCGCTCTTGGGTATACTGGACAATGCCTCTGCTTCAGCCCACTTAGTGAAATAATCCACCGCGACTACAACAAATTTTCGTTAATAGCGGGCCGGGGGAAATGGACCCATGATATCCATACCCCAAGTGGCAAAAGGAATAGGGGCTGCTTCGATAGAGCGAAGTAGTGCGGCTGGCAGGCATAGTTTTCAAGGCGACAAGGCGACCCTAGGCGATAAAGGTCGACCTGGGCGCCTAGGCGCCTAGGCGCCCGCCTAGGCGTTGCCTAGGCGACCAAGGCGTTCCTGATGTTATTTTTTTTTTTTTTGCCTAAAATATCAATTCTATATTTATGTTTATACTTTTATTACTTTATATATTAAATGCAACAATGGAATATGCTACATAAAGAGCTAACATTTAACTATTTAAGACATAACATAATATGAGAAAAATAAACAAAGGATGATTAAACTATAAAATGTAAGAACTAAAAAAACACAAAGCAATAAACTAAAAACATAATACTATATAAAATAAGAAACAAGAGTGCAAGTTCATAATGCACATAAAGAACTAAAGATGTAAATTACTCAATATTCAATGAATATTATATTGTTGTTATCTACTTACCTCCATGATGCTAAAATAAGCGTATAGATTGAATGTACCTCTATTCCTTAGTAGTTCAATGGTAGAGCGGCCGAATGACACCGATAGGATGTAGGTTTGAATCCTATACCTACTTGGGGAGTAAAGAATCATAAATTATAAATATTAAAAAACTTGCATTAAAAATATATGCACCAAGCCAACAAGAAAGGAAATAATGAAATATTCAAAATCTCCATATCTAAAATCAACATAGGTCCTATAGCCTCCTAGGCATTGCAATAAATTCAAATAAAAAAAGTTCATAACTATATTCAAATTCTTTAAGTATCATTGTATCAAACATCAAATATCAGCAAAAAGAGAAGTGTCAACTTCTTGTTCTTGCAGCTCCCCTTCTCTATCACCCTCAGACCTCAGACCAAAATCATCTTCCACATCTTCATCATCATTAATAGCATCCTCTTCTTCAATATTTTCTCCATCAGAGTCATTTTCATCTGAACCCCTTCCCCTTACACGACGTGCATAGATATTGCTTGTAGATGCTTGCGCTCTTGTCACTCTAATGTGCCCCCCAGCAGATGCTGATGCATCCAATGCTCTGTCTACATCATCCCATGTCAGACCATCATGGACTATATCCTCTTCTTGACCAGTCATCCACTCAGAACTCCAGTTCAAATCATCTAGCACTAAGGGATCATGAGGTCCTGACTTCTCACGCCTTGCTTTAAACCTTTCTTGAAGACGTCGATTATATTGGACATAGACTAGATCATTCAAACGTTGATGTTCTAGTCTATTCCTTTCTTGGTATGAATCTGAAATTATAAGCAATAAAGAATTTCATTCTTCATTAAAAATAAAGAAAAAAAATATAATATTTAAAAAATAAATTTTGTACTTAGTTTTTAGTGCTTACGGTTCAATGTACTCGATTGCGTTCGCAACCGAAACCGAGAACAACATAAGCCTAAAATACGGAATGCAATCTTCATAAGATCTTCAGTATCGCCTCCATGTGTTCCCCACCATTTCACTATAAAGGATAAAATACAAATTAAACAACATTAAATAGAAATTAAACAATTAAACAACTCTTTTACCATAAATTATTAAATTACTTACAGGGGCTCACTTGATTTCTTTGTCTGATTGCCATTTCCTTTCCAAATGCGCCTTACAATCTTTATAAAAAGATGCCTCCTTTGAAATCTTGTCTTGCAAATTTGGATCGGGTACCATTCTTGTAAGTACTTCATTGAATGCATTTTGTATTTTTCCTTGTTTTCCAACATCATCCTTTGTGTACGCGAAGAATTTCCCAGGATTAAGAAACAAAGCAGCAATATACAAAGGGCGGCCCATCCGGCACTCCCGTTTGTCAATGATATCAACCACTTTTTTCCAAAGTCTCCCTTTATCAGCAAAGTTGAATTGTATCCTTTTTTTTGCTTCTTCCATTGCAAGATATACTTCAGGCATTGCAGGATTTTCATCCCCATCCACAAGTCTCAAAACAATAACAAGGGGCTGTGATGCTCTCAAACAATCTTGCACATTACTCCAAAATTGAGTGGAAAGAATTGTTTCAACTACTTTCATCCCTATTTCGTCTTTGACAAATTACTCTTCATCCAATCATCCGAAACAAATAATTGTTTCAAAGCATCTTTGTTTTTCAACATGCTCTGAAGAGTCAAAAATGATGTAGCAAATCTAGTAACTCCAGCTCTAACTAGTTCACTCCCTCTAGTTCTTGCCCTCATAGCCTCAAGAAGGCGAGTATGTCTATAAATAAAACCTGTTGTCCATTAATAATTTCCCAGCTGCTTTATAATTAGAGGCATTGTCTGTTATGACTTGGACAACATTCTCTTCTCCAATCTCATCAATTTTTTCATCCAACAATTGAAATAACAAATTTGCATCTTCTTTATGTTGGGATGCATCTATCGAATCCATGAAATAAGTCCCATGTGGACAATTAACAAGGAAGTTTATGAGATGTCTTCCTCTTCGTCCGTCCACCCATCGACATGAGAGTACATCCATACTTCTTCCACCGCATTTCATAATTTTTTTCATTTCTGCAACTTTCTCCTTTGCGGACTTCAAGAGAGGCACTCTCAACCGATGATATGATGGAGGCCTCGACCTGACCCATATTGTGCTCTGATTCAAGCATAACCTCAAAGTCTCGGCTCGACAACATTAAATGGAATCCCACAATTATAAAACCATGTAGCAACATATTCATCAACAATATTTTTTTGTTCAGCTTGATCTAAACCTGTTTTGCATGGTTGTTTTGTGTAAGTTTCTTGGGATCTCGCCTCTCATCAACCAATTCTTCAGGAACTCGCCTCATAAGAACATCTAAGGGTCCCCTTACTTGTTGTTGGACCAAAACATGCTTTCTCTTAGCATTTGTTCCAGAGCTTGGGATAACTCTAGTAACAAATTCTTGTTCAATTGGGGTTTGCACTTGCCCTTCTTCTACATCCATGGATGTTCTTAAATCATCCAAGGGATCATCCAAATCTAAAGTTGTCCTCTTCTTATTCTTCATCATAAAATCATGCATCTCCCTAGATATTTCAATAAAAACCTTCGTACACTTGGCTATATCTCCAAAACCACCAGCCAAATGTTGTTTCAGCCTTTTAATCCCTTGATTACAATCTCTACCACGAGACGCATCTAACTACATTCTTATTGGCTAAATCTGGCCAATAACCATATTTCCATCCGGGATCCTTTGATTTGGCCTTCCCCGGCCGGATCTTTGCTTAGATCAACGGATGAATTTGTTGTGTTTTCGCCAAAGGTTGATGGAACACTACCACCAGCTCCAGCCATATTATAAGTCTATAACAGATTAACGAGAAAACTATTAAGTACACGGTTCATGAAGAAAATAAAAATAGGAAAAAAATCATTGCGAGAATTAAAAAAAAATTATGCTTAAAGTATTGTTCCAGATTAAATATGCATTAGGAAAAGAAGCATTCTATTGTGATCAACATTTGCAAAAAAAAAAACCAAAAAAAAACCCATAGATAAGTAGTTGGTACTGTTCAAAATCAAAATTAGTACTAATATGTAGCATATGCCTAGTCATTTGTATCACAAATTCACAATCCAAGACACCGATTAGCATTTGATTCGTCAATACTTTGCTTTTTACTTGAAATAGTTCAAAATCCACTTATGATACCAATTGCATTCCCTTTGATGCGGAAGCAATAAAAAAAAAGCAGTTTCAGAGAGGTATGGACTAGACCAGCAGAGAATTAAAAGAAGACATTGCAAAAAAAAAAAAAAGTTGCATCTGCAGAGAAGAGGTAGAGAAGAAGAACCAGCAGAGAAAAAAAAGCAGAGGGTAGAAGAAGAAGAATGGAGCACCAAGCAGAGGAAAAAAACAGAGGTGTAAGAAGAAGAATGGAGCACCGGGAAGGAAAAAAAAAAAACAGAGAGGTAGAAGAGAGGGGAGCACCGGGAGGAAAAAAAAGGAGAGGGTAGAAGAAGGAGAAAAGAACAGTAGAGAGGAAGAAGAAGAAGAATGGAGCACCAAATAGAGAAAAAAGACGATGCAAAAAAAAAAAAAAAAGACTAGCAAAAAAAAAAAAAAAAAAAAAAATTGCGGAGGGAAGAGGGAAGAGGAAGAAGAAGAAGAAAGGAGCGACACGACAGAGAAATAAAAAAAAAGACGTTGCCAAAAAAAAAAAGACTTTGCAGAGCACACTCAACAGAGAGGGAGAAGAAGAAGAAAAGGGTAGAAGCAGCGAATAACAGATAAAAAAATCGTTGCGAGAAGAGGAAGGAAGAAGAAGAAGAGGAGGAGGAGGAAGAAGAAGAACAACAACAAGAAAGACGAAAAGAAAAAACAGAGCATAAAAGAGTAAAAGACACGATATTTAAAAAAAAAAAAGTTGCAGAGGAAGAAGAAGAAGAAGAAGAAGAAGAAGAAGAAGAAGAAGAAGAAAGAGAAGAAGAAGAAGAACAGAAGAAGAGCGAGAGAGGAAGAAGAAAGAAGAGAGAAAAACAGTATATAAAACAAGAAAAGACGATATCAAAAAAAAAAAAAAAAAAGTTGCGACAGAAGGAAGAAGACGAAGAACAAAACAAGGAAGAAGAAGAGGGCGAAGAAGACGAAGAAAAAGAAGAGAGAGAGAGAAGACGAAGTAGACGAAGAAGACGAAGTAGAAAAAAAAACAGAGAGAAGAAGAAGACGAAGAAGACAAAGAGAGCAAAGAAGAAGAAGAAGACGAAGAAGACGAAGACGAAAAGGAATAAGAGAGCGAGAGAAGAAGAAAAAGACGAAGAAGAAGAAGAGAAAGATACTTGAAAAAAAAAAGTTGCGAGTTGCGAGAAGAAAAAAGACGATATTCGAAAAAAAAAGTTGCGGAAGAACTATTTCATATAAAATAAAAATTATAATGCAACCATACTTGATGTCGATCTCCGGAAGTAGAGTAGGAAACCAAATCGCGGAATATTTCGCCGAATAGGAAAAAACAGAGTTCGTCGGTTCGTCTTCCTTCTCTTTCTTCAATCGCCGAGAGGCGGAGAGTCGAGTACTGCTTCTCGCTAACCTTCTTCTTCTACGTTATCGCTTTATAAAGCCTCCGATCCCATGTATTGGTGTACAATATATTATTGTACACCAATCCAATGTAAAACTTAGTTTTAGAATCTTATTAAAAAATGAAATAATAATTAAAATAATATAATAATTATTTTAATTTAATAAAAACGAAAATAAATTGTATAAGGCGCCCGCCGGGGTTCAGGCGTCCAAGTGACAAGCGTCGCCTAGCGCGCCCTGACATCCCCGGGCGGTCGCCTTTCGACCTACCACTAGGCGAATGACCGCCCGCCTCATTTTGCGCCCGGACGCCTAGGCGACGCCTAGGCGACGCCTAGGCGACGCCTGACAACAATGCTGGCAGGTGAGAGACCAGTGCGTATATCTGGCATTTGGCACACTTCTTGACATAGTTGATGCACTCCTTGCTCATTTTCGGCCAGTAATATCCCTATCGTAATATTTTGTGAGCAAGGACCCTTCCTCCCTGATGCGCGCCGCATATACCCTCATGGACTTCCTGGATGGCCCGTGCTGTTTCGGAAGGACGTAGGCACCATAGCAGGGGAAACGTGAAAGCTTTCTTGTACAAGATTTCGGCTTCTACTACGTAGTGAGTGGCCTTTGATTGTATCCGCCTTGCCTCTCTCTTATCCTCTGGTAATTTACCCTCTCGGAGAAAAGAAAAAATTGGGTCGATCCACGACGGCTCCGATGTGGCTAGCAGTATGGCTTTGGAGTTGGGATCCACCGATGAATGGGACAAAACTTCAGTGTACACCGAATGATCTAAATCGTTCAAGTCTAAAGTGGCCAGCTTGGTCAGAGAGTCCGTCAGGGTGTTCTGATCTCGGAGTATGTGGCGCAGTGTGAAATGTTCAAAGGTTGATGCGGCCTCTTGGACTTTTTTCAGGTACGCGGACATGCTCACTTTCTTGGCCTCGTATTCTCCATTGACCTGACGCACCACCAACTGGGAGTCGCTGGACGCCTCGACCCTTCTAGCCATTACGGCCTTGGCTAGGCGCAGTCCAGCAATCAGCGCCTCATACTCGGCTGCATTATTGGACACCTGAAACATGAACCTGAGGACACACCGAATTTCAAATCCTTCCGGACTGGTGAAAATGAAGCCCGCACCATACTGAGTCTTGTTTGAGTCTCCATCGACGAATAGAGTCCATGGTCGCGAAGATTCCTCCGTGGCTTGGTTGTCCGTCCCTTGTTCTTTTTGAGGGAAGGATTCAATTAGGAAGTCGGCCAAGGCCTGAGCTTTGATAGCCGTGCGTGGCTTGTAGCTAAGATCGAATTCTCCTAATTCGACTGCCCAATTAATCACCCGACCTGAGATATCAGGTTTTTTCAAGATTTTCTTGAGTGGCTGGTCGGTTAGAACGGTGATCGAATGCGCTTGGAAGTAAGGCCGGAGCTTGCGTGCAGACGTCACCAACGCCAAAGCGACTTTCTCGATAAATTTGTACCGAGTTTCAGCCTCCAACAAAATTTTGCTGACATAATAAACGGGGCGCTGGACGCCCTCTATTTCTTTGATAAGCACTGCGTTTACCTCCTTTGAAGATACAGCCAAGTACAACTCCAAGGTATCCCCTGTCTCAGGCTTAACCAATGATGGAGGAGATACCAAGTATGTTTTCAATGCCTCGAATGCCTGTTGACATTCGGTCGTCCATTGGAAGGTCTTGTTGCCTTTAAGGGTCTGAAAAAAGGGGAGACACTTATCTGCCGACCGAGACATGAATCGGCTCAGGGCGGCCACACGCCCGGTTAGCTCCTGCACCTCTTTCACCTTGGTTGGTGCTGGCATATCGAGGATGGTCAAGATCTTCTCAGGGCTCGCCTCAATGCCCTGACGGGAGACCATGAAACCGAGGAATTTTTCCGAGGTGACCCCGAAGGCGCATTTAGCCTGGTTGAGGCGCATCCTGTGCTTTCGCAGTAATCCGAACGCCTCTTCTAGGTTTCGAACATGGTCGTTCCCGACTAGGCTTTTTATCAGCATATCATCCACATATACTTCCATATTTCTGCCAATTTGATATGCGAAGAGTTTGTTGACCAACCTCTAGTAGGTTGCCCCAGCATTTTTAAGGCCGAAGGGCATCACTTCATAACAAAAGAAGCCTCGGTTGGTTACAAAGGCCGTCTTCTCCGAATCGGCTGCGTGCATCTGGATCTGGTTGTAGCCTGAGTAGGCATCCATGAAGCTCAGTTGCGCGTGACCGGCAGTGGCATCAATGAGTTGATCAATCCGGGGAAGGGGGAAACTGTCCTTGGGACAGGCCTTGTTGAGGTCAGTAAAATCAATGCAAATACGCCATTTGTCACCAGCTTTCGGGACCATGACGACATTGGCGAGCCACTCCGGATAGTGAATTTCTCGGATAAATCCGGCATCCAACAATTTTCCCACTTCCTCATCAATGATCCGCTGGCGGGATGCGGCGAACGACTGCTTCTTCTATCGTACTGGTTGGCGGTAGGGGTCCACATTAAGGCAATGCTGCGCCACTTCTCTTGGGATGCCTGGCATATCGGCCGCAGACCAGGCAAAAATATCAGCATTAGCCCTTAGAAAACTCACGAGCTCTGTCCTCTGCGGCTCCACGAGGGATGATCCTATCTGGATCGTCCTATCTGGGTTCTCCTCCGTTAGGGGGACCTGGACTAGGTCTTCGGCGGGCGCTCCTCTTTGCTGTTTAGGATCGTCCAGCAAATCTTCAATTTGCACCTGTAGGGCTTGGGCCGGCTTTTTGAAATCTGTGAGCTCGGCCGAATAACATTTGCGGGACACCAATTGATCCGTTCAGCATTCCCCCGCTCCTCTGGGGGTAGGGAACTTGATGACCAAGTGGTAGGGAGATGGTACCGACCTAAGAGCAATCATGCCGGGTCGGCCCAAGAGAGCGTTGTAAGAGGACGGGACGTCGACGACCAGGAAATTCATTGTGATCCTCGATTCCGGTGGATAAGTACCTGCCCTGACGGGCAACCGAATAAATCCTTTTACACGGACAAGGTCACCCGAGAAACTGACCAGGGGGTAATCCACGGGTAGCAACCGCTCGAGCGGGATCTCCATGCGTTGGAAGGCCTGCCAATAGATGATGTTGGCGGAGCTGCTTGTGTCCACCATGATCTTATGAACATCACTGTCCTCTATTCTCAAAGTGATGACTATGGCATCCTCATGAGGCAGTTCTAGTTCGCACAGATCTTCATCGCTGAATGTCAGGAAGTGCCCTGTGCGGGCCCTCTTTCTTGGCCATTCAGTCGATTTGATGCTTCTTGCATATGCCTTTCTGGCCTTGGCAGAGGTGTTTCCAGCCGCTGGACCACTGATGATAGTCATGGCCTTCCGCCCCTGCGTAGAGGGATCATAAGTTTCACTGTCCTCCGCGGCCGAGGTGGCTGTCTCGGCCAGTCGAGGTCGGTCAATTTTTACATTGTTAGCCGTGGCCGAGCTGGCCGTCTCGGCCAATGAAGGTCGGCTACTTGATGGACTCTCGCCGTGCACTGGGTTGATCGTCGCTGCACTGGGTATGCCCTGGCTAACCTTCGGGCCATATCTGAGTCTGGCATGTCTAACCATGTATACACGCTCATAAGGTATGTCCTCTGTTGAAGGCGGATCGAGGACATGCAATGGTGGCGGCGGCCGAGTCTGGTCCATGCGTCGTTTTGCCAATCTAGGGTCGGTCCTAAGCCTTGTCCTCCCCCGTGATTCCAACGAATTTAGTACTCTGCCCCGTTCATGTATCTGCTGGGGGGTATGGGCGAATTGGCAACGGATGACCCCAATGTCTCGATGTGCCGGGGTGGGTCATCTTTCTCTTCTTTCTCCATGCTGAGCAGGCTCCTGATCGTGGCGCCTTTCTGGGTATTGGGGCTCGACCGCCTTATCTCTTCTTCTGTCCTTCCTAGGAGGATCTCTTCGAACTTCTCTTCTTTCTACCCTCTTGGGTTCTCGTTCTTCTTGCCTTCTCGGCTCTCTTTCCGGAGTTCTTGCCCGAGGTGGGGGAGGTGGTCTTCTCCGATCTTCGACTGTAGTAGCCGGAACTCTCGGAGCATTGTGGTCCACGGACTGTTTGTAATAACCTCGTTGGATGAGGTCTTCAATCTCCGCTTGTAGGTTCCGACATTCATCGGTAGTGTGACCGATATCTCGGTGGTACTGACAGTACTTGTTTGGGTTTCTCTTTCTTGCTTCTGTCACGATCTTCTGGGGCCTCTGAAGATACCCGTCATTAGCGATGAGGGTGTACACATCCCCGAGGGATCGGTTGAGTGGGGTATAGTCGCTGAATTTTTTCTGGAGTAACCCTTTAGCCCGTGCTTCTTCCCTTCTCGACCTCTTGTTCTCTCCTGGCCGTGTGAGGTCTTGCCTCTCATCTGTTCGCTTGTGTGGAGCATCGACTAGGCCTTTGCTGGCTTCGTAGATCTCATTGGCAGTGGCGAACTTCTCGCACCGTGCTAGGAGTTCTTGCAAGTCTGCTGGTTCCTTCTTGGCTATAGAGAATCTGAGCTTTGGGTCAGTGACCGCTGCTCTCAACGTGGCAAAATGAACTGCCTCGTCGATGTCCTTCACTTGTAGTACTTCGAGGTTGAACCTGGCCAAGAAGGCCCGCAGGGTCTCATCGGACCTCTGTCTCATATTCATCAGGTGTGCGCTTGTCTTCTGCTACACCCTGCTTCCTTGGAAGTGCATTCTGAACAGTCTCCCCATGGTCTTAAAAGAGTCAATAGACCGTGGTGGTAGGTTGTTAAACCACATCCGAGCCGCGCCTTTTAGTGTAAGGGGAAAGGCTCTGCACATAATGGCATCAGGGTTCGCATGGAGGACCATCGCGCCCACAAAATTGTTCAGATGGTCGACGGGATCTGTGGACCCATCATAGGAATCTACTGGCGGCATGGTAAACTTCTTGGGTCCCCTTACATTCAAAGGGTTGTCCGTTAAATAATCTTTATCCTCGTCCTAGGTGACTCCGGCCTTCTCCATCGTCTTGACCTTTCGGTGCAATACCGCTAATTGGTCTGCTATTTTCGCTGCTACCTCTAGGTCCATGGGAGCACTTTGTTTGTCTGTGCCCATGACAACCTCTGGTAGTGTTATATGCCGTGGAACCAAAAGCTCATCCATAACATCTTCATCTAGTCGAGGTGCTGCTCCAGGCTGAGGGCCGAGCCTTTCTCGAGCAGGGATCCTTCCATGCTGCGACGTTGATCCCGTCCTACTCAACTCTGGGACAGGGCGAGCGCTAGTTCCTGGTCTCGCGGGTCGAACTCCGCTTTGCCCTAGGCGGTCACGGGGTACTCTAGGGAGGTCAGTATCCTTACGTGGGTCCGCTGGTGGGACGACGCCGATGGGGGGACGAGATGTAGCTTTTGCGACTGGTGGCTGTAAACCTTGTACAAACCGAGTTAACACCGCGAGCTGTTGTGCTACGGTCTCAAATTGTTCATATGTGACAAAGGCTTCGTGCGCGGGTGCTGGATCGGCCACGCGTTTTCCTCGGTCCATGCTAGATCGCATCTCGGACCTATCTCCTTCTTCAGGATTTATCCGTTGGTCGATCATAGGTTGGTTGGGACTGACCATCTGGCTTCGGGTTCTTCTCGGACTCATAACTTAAGACTTCTCTCCGACTTTTAACTGTTGACGTCAAATCTCAAAGGGCCCCACGGTGGGTGCCAAACTATTTCGGCCCAGATCTGTCCTGTGGGTTCACCGAGCTGACTAGACGTGCAAAACAAGCAAAGACAAGGGGAGGTGGGTCAGATGCCCCGGGTCCACTCCGATGCCAAAGTTAGGGCTCTGTGAACAATCAATGGGCTCAGTATCGAGCCCACGAAGATATTATAGAAAGATGTGTGGGGTAAGATGAGATTCTCCGTCCCAAGTGTCAGAGCATTAATCTCAAGGATGAGCAGTGAGTAATCAATATTCTCGTACCTGAAATCTCGGGATTTGCTCTATTTATAGTGAATAGTGTATATTTCCAAAATGCCGCTTTTGCCCTTTGCTCTTGTGTTTGAGTTGGTGAAGAAGCTTTCTTGCGTCGAATAGGGGATCTCCACGTGGCTTGTTGGTCGAGTCCTACGTGTCGAGGTAATATTACCAGCGTGGCATAATTCCCTAACAGTGGTGCTGGTCGAGGACTTCTGGTGCATCATCTTCCTCGGACTCTTCTGGTCAAGCTTGCACTTGCCATCATTGTGGAAGCCTGGTCATATTCAACGCTTCTGTTGGACGCTTCATGGCAAACCCCCTTAGCAACATTTTGCCAACTCTGTCGTCACTTTTGAGACTGCGGCTTCGTCAGCACCATCTGAGGAAAAGATGGTCCAGATGACTGATGATGAGTATCCTTGCTATAGTTAGTATCAGACTACTCAGTCTGCCTCGTCTTCCATTGCTAACTTTTTTCAGACAGGTAATGCAACTGCGTCTCTCATCCTCTCACCCCTGGATAATTGGTTTGGGTGCTTCCGATCATTGGTTTCAGATATATTTTCCTCCCTTTGTCTCTCTACTTCCAGTGTCACTTTGGCTGATGGCTCTTTGGTTAAGGTCAATGGCATTGGGACTATTCATCATATGTCAGTAAGCTTACTTCTGCTTACAATTGTTTTGTAACCTTTTTCCCCATCTCGTGTTTTTCAAGATCTTACAACTAAGAGGACGATTGGTAGGGGCTAGGAAAAAGGGGGATTGTATGTACTTGAGGAGTCACCGTCTGTTGCTTGCTTAAGTTGCCTGTATCTGCATTAACTTCATTGTCAGTTGGGTTATCCGTCTCCAGAGTATGAAAAGATTTGATCCATGCTTTCTTTCTCTTTCTAGTTTAAATTGTGAGTACTGTCAATTTGGGAAGCTTCATTGTGTGAGTTATTCCTCTCGTGTCAATAAGCGGTCTATGTGCCATTTTTCTTTAGTTTATGAGGACCTAATCTAGTTGTGTCTAAGTTAGGATTTTGAAATTGTCACTTTTGTGGATGACTTCTCAAGAGTTACATGACTTTATTTAGTGAAAAATTGTTCGGAATTTTTTTCTATCTTCTGCACTTCTGTTCAAGAAATTCAGACACAATTTCAAACATCTATTTGTTTTTTTTTCCGCAGTGATAATGCGAAGGAATATTTTTCAAGTTAGTGTTCTCACTTAATGGCCGAACGAGGCATTGTGCATCAATGTTATTGTCCTATGTCTCCTGACACACCTCAACAGAATATTGCAGAAACAGAAAAATCGTCATTTAATGGAAGTTACTCTGTCCCTTCTCTTTGAAATTAAGGTGGCCAAACCTTTTTGGGAGATGTTGTTTTGATTGCTTGCCACTTATTAATAGCATGTCGTCTTCAGTTTTGGGCGGTGGTATTCCCCACTCATTGTTGTTTCCGTTTGAACCACTTTTTGTGCCCCCTCCCCGTGTCATTGGCTGTGTTTGTTTTGTTCAAAATCATTATCCTAGTTTGTCTAAACTGGATCCTTGTGCTCTCAAATGTTTGTTTGTCGGGTACTCTCATACTCAGAAGGGCTATCGTTGCTACTTACTAGGGATTTACATCGTCTCCTCCCAGTGGTTCTGGGAGGACAGTGGCAACCTATCCCGGATGGTTGCCACGTGGTTCTCGGTGAATCCGAGACCCACGTCCGAGCTGACACCCTCTGTCGGCTTGGCTTGTCGGCTGGGTGTCGGCTCGGACGTGGGTCTTGGATTCACCGAGAACCACGTGGCAACCATCCGGAATAGGTTGCCACTGTACTCCCAGACCACTGGGAGGAGAGGATGCGGATCCACTTACTAGAATCCAAAAAAAATATTATATTTCTGTTGATGTGTCCTTTTTTGAGTCCACCCTGTATTCGGCTGGTTCCTTTATTGCTTCTGAATTGGATGCTGATCTTTGTACCTACATTGTCCAACATTTTGTTTCGTAGATACCTCTTCCTCCACCGCCTCCGTCGGTCATCCAGTAGGTTTACTGACGACGTCCTCGGCTTGATCTGGCGCCCCCGGCCTCCCTTGCACCTACCATCTCTCCTTCTTCTCCTTTGCCCATACCTGAGTTAGGTTACCTCTTCCTCTGATCTTGAAGTCCCTATTGGTCTTTGTAAGTGAGTTCAGAATTGTAGTCAACATCCGATTTTGAACTTCGTATATGAGAAACAAATTATTGTGACTAGAATACAAGATATTTATATAATTTCACAACTCTTTTACTGTATCAATGTGGGTAACAAGGTCCAATAATAGAATTATCCATAGAATTAAGTAGATGACCCAAAATCCAAGCATTACTAGACTTGGTTTTGGTTAGGTGATTGTGTTGATCCCGTCCCGTCAAAACCAATTTAATAATCTTCCGCCGTTGCTGGAAATTGTTAAGTCCTTCTAGTTTCTTCTTTGTAATCCGATGAAAAGAAAAAGACACCACCTCAGCCATAGTGGTTTTAGATTCAAAATATTCAGCCATCAATATCTCCAAAAAAAGGTCTCAACAATTGGTTCAGCCAACCGACAAGTGACAACAATCGGTTCCGCCAATTGACAAGCGACAACAATCGGTTCAACCAACCGACAAACAATAAGATAAAATGAGACTCAATATGCAAAAATCGATCTCCTCCAAAAAAGAACTAGAAAAGGAATCATGAAATAGGATAGGATCAGAATATTGATTCTGCTAACCAGATTTCTTCCGTGTAGAATCGAACCAAAGAAAACTGTATGAAATCTCGATTTTCTCTAACACTTGATATGCTTTACAGTAGCTCCATCACATATAAACATAAAATTCTCCTCATAAATCGATAGTACTGGCCTAGAGCATCGCTCGCATGAACACTTCCTCATAAAATCGATATCACTACCACTTGTTGGTAGAATTGAAAATTAGGAGGTGAACTCACCTCCTTTTTCTTAAAGATGCAACTTTGATACTGAATAGAGAATCAATCAATATAAAAAAAGTAGTGTAGGTTGGAAATAACAAGATTTAAAGTTATGTAACAATTCCTAAAAACCTTGCTCTGATATCATGCATGTAAAGAAAAAAGGGAGAGAGAAGAGAGAAAAAATTCTGTAACTAATTAACTATATGAGTCAAAATTGTGAATATTTATAGACATAGGATACAACTCATAGAGGCAATATAAAAAGTGGAAGCATCCTAGAAGGAAAGTGGGTAAGAAGGTAAGAACCTAGAAGGAAAAAAGGGAGAGAACCAAAAAGAAAGGAGGGGGAGGATCAGATCTCCCCCATCTTGAGACTGGCGCTAGCACCTAGCGCCAGCTTGAGATGGGGTCCTCCCCATTGTAACATGTAATAACACATTCTATCTCAGATAAAGATCTTTCTTTCGTCGTCTTTACAGTTTACATAGCTAGAGGTTGCTTTACTCAAAAAACCAAAATGTAGCTTTATAAGAAATAAAAAATTCCTTTGTTTCTTGAGGTCCAGGAAATAAACCCAAACTTTCTTTTAAAGTAGTTAAATTGTCCTTTAAGTTTCAAGCCCCAGGAAATAAGCCAGAACAAAAGAAAAATTCTGTAGGTTTTTTTTTTTTTCCTTCTTAGTAGATAGGTCCCAAGGGGAGTTGAACTAATGAACTCTAATTATGAGGTGTTGATCCTTGCTAAGGCTCCGTTTGGTAACGTTCTCATTTGTTCTTGTTCTGAACTAGAAGAGATGGTTTTTTTCTGTTATGTTATGAAAATAGTATTCTTTGGCTGTTCTTTTGGCCTTAAGGTTGTTTGGCAAATATGTTCCGGAACTAGTCTGAGAACACTATTCTGGCCTGTTTGCTGTTTGGTAAAATTTGTTGTAGAACACTTTTTTTCAAAGGATTCAAATATTATGGAATTGCCATTAAACCAATATTTTACCTAATTAATTTATATTAATGTCATTTAATTATAAGTTGTACCTGTGGGTGGATGGAGATAAGTTGATCAATTAAACAAGAAAATTTTTCAAAATAAAAAAAAATTTTCCATGCAACTAGAGCTGCAAATATTTTTTTTTCTTTTTAGTTATCATTTGGGTTCATGCCAAAAGAATTTAGAACACAAGAAAACCAATGAATCTTGATGGATTGGAACCACCATCTCTTGGGGAATCCCCAAGTTCTCTACCTGTTTGAGCTAAAGACTCGCATACACATCACATACACAATTTCATTACATTTTAATTTCGATGACTACTTTCTTTGAACCAAAGTTAATTAACCTATATGATGACTACTTTCTTTGAACCAAAGTTAATTAGCCTATATGATAGTCCATAAACAGAAATCAGATTACCAGCATTCTATGGGTAAAACCTTATTAACATAAGAAATGATGCTAGGGGTGTTTACCATAAGGGTGTAAGCCAGGGGTGTTTACCATAAGTAACAAGATTACCATTTGAGTCCCAAGCTTTATTAATAAAAGCAATCACAAAGCACCTTTGCAACTTGCTAGAAGACCAATGAAAGAATATCAAAGCAGTGGAACTAAATGTACTGATCATTTAAATCTCAATAATGGCTTGGTACTCACGATTCTCTTCATTGATTGAATATGAAATACTTGTACCTCATCTCTCTCTCTCTCTCTCTCTCTCTCTCTGTGTGACTGTTTTCTTTCTTCTTGATTTATTATTTACGTATTGTGATCAAACCCACTTCTTTAAGTCCCAGTAAAGAACACCACAGAAGTTGAGCTACCAATCCTTTGAAGTTGAAAGAGGACAATTTAGTTTTAAAGCTCAAGGTCACTCAAATCCAAGACCTAAGATAAGCAAATAATATTGCAAACAGATCATATTTTAAAAGATTATAACTCATATGATGTAGGTAACTGAAGGGGAAAAATCGAACAAGGTTATAAGATGGGGAGCACTGAGGAGGCTTCCTACTTCCCCATTTGGGTTCTCCAGGGATGTTGTTTTGAATATCCATGGTGTGTATGTATAGTGTATCCCTTAATGGAAGATGGGAAATCTCCAGCAAGTCAATTTCATACTAGGACTTAAAGTCAATCCACAAACAAGGAAATTACTTAAAGCTAACAACAAATACAGAAAACACATAAATTGAAGTTTTGTAACTATAAAATGCAAAATTGATAAACAAAAAAAAAAGGGACACTGATTGGATTTAACAGAGTCCATTACTAATAGAAAAACCTTGTCAGATATCTCCAATTGCTTCATATATTTTCTCAATTGAATGTAATTGCTTCAAGGCTGCACTGCTTCTTTGCTTTGTACAATCAGGAAGTACATGGAAAATCATGACAAAATAATTACCCTATCATTTTCATGCTTGAATTAACCCCTGATCAAGGTTTTCCATCTTACGCTGAAGTACTCTCTTGTGGCACAAACCAAAAGCACTACTGAAGCAAACAGAAACCAAAAAAAAATCACCCACAGAACACAGGGGAACAAAATATTTACAAAACAATACTCGTACCTTGATGTTGAAGCTTGAGGATGGAGTAGACTAGAATAATCAATGAAACCCCGATGTTGAGCTTTAAACCTAAGAAACCCAAAGAGAGCTTCAGACTGCAATGGCTTCGATGTTGAGTTTTAGACCTAAGAAACAAATAGGTTTTGCGAAGGTGATGATCGTGATGGCAGAGGAGCAGTGACAATCAAGCAATTACGAGGGAATATGCAACTGAATGCGAGCCCTAAATTAGTTGCAGGACAAAGAGAGGGGGAGAAACAAGACATACCTATTCCGGATCCCTCAGTTGCAGCTCGATATCCTGCGCAGAAGAAGAGGGTAGTTGCGGAGTCAAGAAGAAGAGTGGACGCAAGAGAATACCTCCATAGAAGCTTGCAGCAACGGGTCGAAGAAGACTGTTTGCTGAGAAGCTTGAAGAAGAAGATGCTCCCAGAGAGTCTTCGAACGAACAAAGGGCTTTTCTGATGAAGAGCTTTTTTTCTTCATTTTATCGGGCACACTTTTGGTTTTGGTCTTTCCAAAACTGTTCCGGAGCGTAAGAACATGGTTTGACATGTTCTGAAATTTGTGTTCTGAGACCAAATTTTCATCTGGTTCATTCTTTGAGAACAAAAAAACAGACCAAATTTGCCAAACACTTTTTGGCTATTCTTCTGTTCTGTCAGAATGGAAGAACACAAGAACTGTTCTCCGAGAGAGTTACCAAACGGAGCCTAAGTGAGCTACTCACATGTGGTTAACTGATCTTATGCTACTCATCTTCCAACTCGCCCCCCCCCCCCCCCCAAAAAAAAAAAAAAAAAAATTTTTTTTGAGAATCATTCAGGTTTGGCATGGCCTTGAATTTTATAGACAGCAAAAATAATAACTATCTATGAGGTAGCAGCACTGGCCTGGCACTATGAATACTAAAGCATTACAATTCTCTCCAATCAATTAAACATAATCTGATGGCTGTGACAGAAGATCAAGCCATGGAATGCAGAGATGCTTTTTCAAATTTCTTTTAGAATTCCATGTATCTATACATATCAGCTCCATGAACAATTAAGTACTGAACATTCTTTTGAGTGTATATTTTAGTCTTCATTTTCGAGCTATGTATTGATTAGGAAATGATTATAAGGATTTGTGACCCAAAAGTTTTGATTGGTTTGATTCCTTTGCCTCACCTACTGAGGCTAGAGATCTTGGTTGGTACAGAAAACCATTAAGTACACTTGAAGATACGTTTTTTTTTTATTATCTTTGGCTATTTTACATTTACCCCCACATTCAGCGAGGTGAAGGAGATTACATTTGCATGAAGCATTGTCGACCTTTCCATTTTAAATAACTGTACATAGAGAATTCGGTTGAGGAGACCTTAATTTGCTTTGGAATCTTATTTGGAGTAGCAAGACTATATATACCTTGGGAAAAGCAACTAAAAAGCTAGGATAAAATAGGCTTAAGTCTTGGTGCAGAGGGCAACAGTTTTGAGAGAGAGAGAGAGATGCCCCTTGCCTGTCAAGAGCTACCTCTCTAGGTATGCCACCCAAACCTCTTCCGTTAAAATGATTTTGTTAGACAAATAAATGGATGCATGTATGTAGCATGAATGCATATATTTATGTGCAGATATGTTATTGTATGCTCGGCTAGCCCTTGTGCTTAGAAATGGTAAGCTTGCAGCCATTTTGGGGCTATAATTGAACTTGGGATATACCCAGCTTGCTGAAACCCTTCAGACTGACCTGCTGAAGTTGCAAAGTTATCATCATCATGGTTTGACACCTATCTGGACATTAAATTGGAATTTTTATGATGAGACATAAATGGCTTGACAGGGGAACTGAAATTGAGTTAATTTTTTTTTAATGAAAAAAGAAATGCAAAGGATAAATTTTTGAGTTGTATTTTTTCGAAAGTGAGACTTCAGTTGCTCTGATCCCCCTGCAGGTGCTTGGCCGGTCATTATCGACGACTTTGTTGAACATATGTACAGGTCGATGTCATTCTGTATCATAACTTCATAGAATAGATGCTTTATTGTGCCGCTTTATTTTGAAAATTATGCTGTTTCACCCCAAATTTTTTTTTATGCTGCTAATAACTTCTTTTAGATTTTTTTTCATATTGTATGAAATGCCTAGCTGGGATTATTCCCCTTGTTTAAAACTGAGGATATATTTAGGTGAATGTTTTATTGGTGCTGATGATGCAAAGGCTAGGGTTTATGATCAATTTTAGACCCTTGGCCTTGCTATAGGATCTTTTACAACCCGTCCCAATAAGAATGTAATCAAAACCAGGAAATCAGAATTAGAACAGTAACAGAAAACTTAGCTTTGAGAACAATCCAACTGTTGGATGGCTACGAAACTTGGAGGGATTGTAACTTAGGATGTACTTGCAACCATATCCGAATTTGAGGTCGATCCAACCGTTGGTTGCAAAGTTATAATTTTTCCAAAATCGTTTATCACCTAGTGACGGGTTCTGGTAATCAGCAATAGTGACAAATATTCAAACTCAACAATCGATAGAATCTTTGGAAGGGAAACACTTGCACAATCACTAGGGAACAATAATGAAGATCGAGAGAGAGAGAGATTGGAAGAGAACAAGGGGAAGGGGAAGAGGTCAGTGGAGTCTCACAACCAAGAGACTCAACCAGAAATCGCTAATAGCTATTCTGATTTTCAAAGTCTACTTTTCTCTTCTCCTTTATATATATATATATATATATATATATATATATATATATATAGGCTAATGTTTACAAGCTATGGAAATCCCAAAACAGAAAAGGATTAGGAAACTTATGGAAAGTTCAAAACAGAAAAGGATTAGAAAACTTATGGAAAGTCCAAAACAGAAAATGATTAAGAAACTTTCTTAACAAGCTGTTGAAAGTTTCCAACATAAACTAAACTACTTAACTATTCCTCTTCCTAATTATATGCTAACACCTAATTAAGAAACAAACCAAAATAACTATAGAGAAGAGATAACTAATTATATTGCGCACATAAGTTGTCGCTGTTTGGTCTAGCGGTCTGGTCCAACGGTTTGGTCCAACTGAGCCAAATCAGTTTGTCTGCTTGGCTTGGCTTGGCTTGGCTTAGGCCTCGTTTGGCTTCCTTTATTTTTTCTAGAGTATACTTGTACGGCATTATTGAGAGAATTAGAGATTAGTAAATATGAGCTTTTTATTGTGTTGAAAGAGACTCTCAAACGTGCAAGTGAAGAAGGGACGAGAAAGAGAAGAGATTGCGAAAGAGAAAGTGAGAGGAGAGAGACGTGAGACGAAGAGAAAATGAGGTTTTGTGATTAGGTCAATACAACCACCGCCGCTCCTATTTATTGAATATAGGTGTTACAAAAATATAAAAAATCGCCCTTAGTATAATGACGAAAAAAATCTGCTAGGGGCACAGCCCTTCAACCCCCTTACGACTCCCCGGCCCATTCAACAGCACGTGGGGCTGCCAGTATTGGGGAAAAGTTAACTGTACTTCCTCTACTAATAACACCAACACTTCCCCTCAGCTAGAGCATACAAATCAAGTAAGCCTAACTTGCCAACGATCAAGTGAAAGTGTGCAACATTAGGAGCTTTGAAAATGTTGGCAAGCTAATCATTTGACCAATCAAAAAGGGAGTAGAGATCGCCCAGGAAGTAAGTGGAAGTAAGCTTCTTGCGGACAAACTGGTAATTGACCTTTATGTGCTTCGTCCTCTCATGAAACATTGGATTGGCAATAATCTTGATGGCTCCTTGATTGTCACAATGGAGAGGCATCGACAAAGAGACAGTGTGGCTGAGATCAGAGAACAGAGAGCAAAGCCACATTAACTCACAAGTGGCATGGACCATCGGGCGATACTCAACTCCAGTAGATGGTCAAGCAATAACCAACTGCTTCTTACTCTTCCAAGTAACAAGGTTACCGCCAACGAATATACAGTAGCCAGTGGTAGACCGACGATCATTATGAGCACCGACGCAATCTACTTCACAATACCCATGAATATCAAGGTGATTGTGATTAACAAAGGACAACCCCTGCCCTAGAGATTGCTTGAGATAACGAAGAAGACAATATCCCCCAATATATCTTATGAACAATCATCCCCAAAAGTAATGATCGAGTAACCCCAAGCATCCAAGAAATGACTAAGGCTATTTGTTTTACTCTCCTATCTGTCAGCCCGAAACACTTTCATTTTCACTCCAAACTGAGTTTCCACCATCTTGTAAAAGGTCTGAACAATTGAAGGAACCTCATCGTGACTCTTCATTAGATACACCCATGTGGTGTGGGAAAAATCTTCAATAAATGAAATTAAATTAGGACATAAAAAGAGAAGTAACCAGGGTAGGTCCCCAAACATTAGAATGTATTAACTGAAAGATGAAATCAGTTTTATTCATGCTTAGAGGTTAAGTGGTTTTGCAATGCTTGGACAACTGACATGTGTTACAAAACAATGAAAGACCTTTGACCGACTCAAATAACTTGAGAAATAAAAACAAAGAGAATGAAAGGATGGATTACCTAGATGTCTATACCATAACAAAATGTGAGCATTAGCTTTAGGAACCCTTATATTCAAGCAAGCAGTGAAAGATCGGTCTTCAAGGATGTAGGGGCAACTCTGTTCATGACCACCACCAATTCTCTTCCCCATTATCCTGTCCTGAAAGGTACAATAAGATGGGAAAAAAAAGTTATACTACAGTTATGTTATTTGGTAAACTGGATGACAGACAATAAATTGATAAGAAACGAGGGAACATAAATAATAGAGGAAACCAAAGAGGATAAATGATAAGTACCCTTTCCTGTAACCTAAGAAATGAACCCATCAGCAAGTTTAACCCCCTAGAAACAGGAACTAATGAAGAAAATCCCTCACGCTTACCCTATCATATGCTCAGTGGCTCTTGAGTCTATAACCTAAGCTAAAAGGAATAGACTAGAAATGAGTAGCCGATGCATGGGCTGTAATACTTCAGATGATGCTAGCAGTTGGTTTCTCTAGAGAGGCTTTCAAAGTGGACAACTGATTTGATAACTCCTGAATAGCATAATCACGGGGATCAACCGAAGCATCCCCATCACTTGGAAGAGGCTCCCCCTCAATAGAAGTCAGATTTGCACTTTTTCTTGAAATTTGACAGGTTTCAGGTGTGGATAAAGAACCCAACAATGGTCTTTAGGGGCTGTTTGATAACACTTCAATTATGGGATTCTTACTTCTGGTTCAAATTTCTACTCCAACTTCAAAAGGATTCAAGAGTATGAGGGAGTAGAAACATGTTTGTTAACCTAATTTAGTCATGGACTCCAGAGTAGTGGTAGGGGGTGGCGGATGATGGCACTAGTGGTGAGTGGTGATGGTTGATGACGGTGGTGGTGGGTGGGAGGTGGTGGTGAAGGGTGGCAGTGGGTGGGTGGTGGTGGTGGAGGGTGGTGGCAGTGGTGGTGGGTGGTAGTGGATGGTGGTGGCAGTGGTGGTGGGTGATAGTTGGTGGTGGTGGCGGTGGTTGGTGGCTGGTGGTGGTGGCGATGGTAGGTGGCGGTGGGTGGTAGTGGATGGTGGTGGCGGTGGTGGGTGGTTATTGAGGATGGTGGTGGTGGGTAGTGGTGGCGTTGGGTGGTGGCGGTGTGGTGGTGGTGGTGGTGGTGGCGGCAGTGGGTGGTGGAGGGTGGTGGTGGTGGTGGGTGGTGGGTGGTGGGTGGTGGGTTGTGGTGTTGGTGGTGGTAGTTGGTGGTAATAGTGGTGTGGAGTGATTTTTACTCCAAAATTGTGCTCTGAAGTCCAAAAGCATCTATTTGATGCTCCAAAAAATTGGATTCTAGAGCTCATTTGGAGCCGGTTCACTCATGGATTCTCCAGAAGTCCGAACCGGGTTACCAAACAGGCTTCTACTCCATTTATACTTTAGAAGTCAGAATCCAACTTTTAGAGTGTTACCAAACACCCCCTTACTGTGCCTTGGTCTTCCACTGACTTCAAGTGGTTCTTTTTGTCCTCAGTGAGGCGACGATTCATAACTTTATGCAGAGATGTACTTGATTTGGTACCCTTATAACCAAGGGCTAAGACTTGGCTTCTCCAACCCGTTGGGACATAGAGGTCGTCCTGGCCTCCTATAATAGCTATAAACACTGTCAAGGGTTAGAAGGTTTTCCTTACCAAAAACTTGAACACGCTGCAACTCAAAGGTAAAGGGAAGGCCAGAAAGAAACTCGAACACATGTTGTTGCTTTTATTTTTCGTACCTCCGGGTTAGTGGTGAGAGGTTGGTAGCATAATTGTTAAGGCGCCAAGGCGAACCAAGCGTTGAAGGCCTGATAGGGCGCCTAGGCGACCAAGGCCCTCAATTTTCCAAGGCATCACAAGGGTGCCTGGACACTTAGGTAGCGCCTTGACAACTATGGTTGATAGTGATCCAACTTCTCCCCTTCTGTATGAGACGGATGAAATAGTTTTTAATAGACAAGCCCTCGCGATCCATAACCACCTATTCTTGTTGAGGATAATAAATCCGAGCTTTGTCATGCCTTTGCGAATAAGTTTTCTGAACTAACTCCCAAATGTCCTTGGTTGTCCTCATGAACAATAATTTCGACTGATTAAAGATTCCATGGAATGAAGTAACCATCCCATCACTGTGAGATTAAGACTTCCACTCATCATAGGAAGAATCCCATTCTTTTGACTCTTTCACCTTGCCATTGATATAGCCACCATAAACCTTCTATTCCCAATGAACATCTTAGCGGACTGAGCTCTCAAGATAATTTCTTCCATTGAGTTTCACAGTAGTATTCACCATCATAGGATTATCATTGCGACCATGTCCAAAGATGTCTATATTCTCAACGTGAGTTTCCCTAAGACTTCCAGAGATTTTTGTTGATTCAACGTCCATTCCTCAGCAACAAGTATTGAACACCAAGGGATTGGATCTTTAATCACAAAACATCTCAGATCTGATCCAGATCTGGTAATAGTTTTAAAAGAAAAATCACAGGCATAAATAGGTGTTGCAACCAAGTGTAGACCCCAAAATTTTTCACCCCTAACAATTATAGGAATTTGTGCTCTCGATCATTGCCCTGCTATGGAAGGTAGATGGAACCTCTTGCACCGTATTAATCTTTAAATTAATCTTAATGTTAGCGATATGCACTCAAGTAATGATGCAGGGGTGCTGTCAAGCCTCACAATCCCGTTACTGAGTGATCAGATTCAACACCCTTTGTTGCACGCTTTCAGTAAATTTTTGGCCAAGCGCCATGCCCGATCCCACATCATTGCATAGCACCCAGAAAGAGCTCTCTAACGAGGTATTGCGTACTGAAATCAGATATAAAAATTAAAAGTTATGACCACCAGAAGAGAGGAATCTCCAAACCGAGCAATGCCAACTCAACAAACCCGGATGGATCATGAACCACTGCGGATCCTCCCAAGCCATCGAGACCTATGGAAGATTTCAAATTGCTCCATCATCTGACACCCCCAGGACAGAGCTGCCGCCATGCAACAAATTTTAAAACGGTCCACCGCCAGCCATTTCCTGGTCAGAGAGGATTTCAAAAAGGTAATGTCTGATATATTCACAGGGTGGATTAGTCGCCCTGCGATGAATTTGAAAACGGTTCACCTCTAGTCATTCCTGCAACGGATTTCAAAACCGTACGACTTCGGCCATCTTTTGCCCTTGGCGGATCCGCCGTGCCTTGGGGCACATGCCTATAAACAGGCCTCTCCTCCTGCCATTCAAGAGAAGGGGAAAAAAAAGAAAAGAGAGAGCATCGGCCTCAAAAATGGGAATTTGGTCTTGGGAGGCATGCTTAGTTTAGAAACAGTTTCCAAGGAGAAAGCGTGCTCTAAGAGTGCTTAGTGTCTTTCCTTGAGATTCTAGCTCTTCCATTGCCGAGCACTTCAAAGGAGAGGAAGTGAAGAGTATTGCAACACCAGTCGGGGGTCCAAAGGTCTTAAGTCCTTGTTTGAGTGTCGGAGTGGAGTGACCCTTCCCTCTTGACTCTCCTAAGGGTTGACCTAAGGTTGAGAAGAGTGTACAGTACTCCCCTCATTATATCAGCATACTTTAGTGTCACTTAGTATAGGCAATGTACATAATTGTTTGATAACATAGATGCATGTATTTAGGCTATTGATTTGGGAGAATGCTCATAATTTTAGCGTCTAAGAAAGGCAGGTTCCAACTGGGTGGAATGGGTGCTTAACAGCTTCTTATATCCGTAACTTGATCCATACCCATACTCTGATTAGACTAGGGGGTATTGAGTCATTTTGCCCTTCCTTTGCGGAAGTTAGAGCCTTCTTCTAGGGTCTTAGGCCCTTATCCTAGGTGGCGACTCCTTTCTTTTGCCATCTCCGAGGACTGCAGATTATATTACTTATGTGCCCAATGATATGGTAGCGCACACGCACGCACGCATGCTCACTAGGTGAGGATCAACCCTCCGTTGGGGTCGGCCAGCCACCCCACAGTACCTACAGCAATAGCTAGGTCAAGCCTGCTCTGATACTATGTTGAAAGAGCGAGACCATCGAACTTACAAGTGAAAGAGGGATGAGAAAGAGAGAAAAGAGGAGAGATTGCGCGAGAGAGAGGCTTCATGATTAGGTCAGTATGATCACGGCGCCATCTATTTGTTGAATATAGGCATTACAAAAATAGACAAAACTGCCCCTAGTATAACGATGGAAAAATTTGGGATGGGGCTGAACCCCCTAGCAGGAGGAAGAGTGACCCCCTGGCCCACTCAGCAGCGAGTGGGACCGCCGGTATTGGGGAAAAGTGAATAGTACTTCCCCTACTAATAACACCAACACTCTGGATTCTGCAAGCAATATTATTCTTATCTGTTTGGTTTTCCAAATTTGTGAGGTCTAATCTTTCTGAAGCTCTTGGTGTATCATATTCTTTGATGTCTACTGCATAATCAGCAAGGAATATCATCTTTCTATCTGACGGTTATGTAAATTTTTTTCTTGAGGACCATGATAAAATGTGTTGGTTTAGGTAATTTAGATCTGGAATCTTGACGGAGAAATAGGATATCTGGACAACCTCCGACTATTTCTTGTATTCGATTTCTTACATGGCTTCATAAAAAATTATGGTGAAAACATGGGATGATGATCATTGCTGAGTTTCAAACGCTGGTCATGGAATTGCATGATGATCATTGCTGTAGTGTACTTTCTTTATATTTTTACTTTTCCTCGAGGTGTTTGCCTGGGTAATGTTAATACTGGAGAATGCTGCACAGACAAAATTTGGTGTCTACCAGTCTGCTTTTGGTTATCCAGATGGGACCAAAATGTACACCTTGTTTGCGAATCTATGCATAGGTCCCAAGGGGCCGACTGTCAGATGTCCTACACTGGTTTTTCTCTCCAATTCTTCCATTGAATTCTGGTAAAATCATCATGGTTGGGGGGAGGTGGTGGTCCGGTCAAGTTGTATGTTCTTTGGGGTCTTGTATTGTGGGCTTATCTGTTCATAACAAAATTGTCTTTATCAAAGAGAAGAATTCAGTTACTTTTTTATTTATTTATTTTTTATTTTTTTAAGATAAAGATGTAGAATGGTATATCTTTGACTTGGCATTTCCTTAGTTGAGGGTGTGGTAAAATGTCTAATCACATTCATCCAAAAAAAAAAATTCACTAATATTTAATTCTTAGGTCTTTATACAAAATTTTGGCAGTATATTATATTATTAGTTTAAAAGCATGAATCATGAAGTATTAAAGTTTATGGTGTATGGTATATGAATGCATGATTGTGACCAGGTGAATGCTGGGACTTGATTGAAATGTGGAAGTTCTTACATTTTATGGTTTCGCCCCTCCTTTTTAATCAAATTAGGTCTGAGTTTGATGGTTTTACCATTGCTTGATTGTAGAATCAATCGATCAAAGAGTTGCAGCTCTCTCAGCCTTGGTTGTAACTGTGAACTGGAAGCTGAGCCATGTGTATCTGATGATTCTCTACCTGGTATGCTGGCCTTTAATCCCTTCAAATATGATGATTTTCTACTCTTGTTTTTTCTCCTAACTGGCCTTGTTTGTAACCAGTTTTATTGCTTTTTATGGCAGGACTTGATGTCTTCTCAGGGTCAAAGAGGAAGTCGTCATTTATGGAGTTCGGTCAGCAGGAAGAAGATTTATTAAAATACCGCTACAACTCTCAAAATTTGAAGCATTCATTGAATTTAAAGAGAAGTAGGACTTTTTTCATAGAAAAGCCTACAAACTGGGAGGGCGATCCCCCAGGAAATGATGCAGATGGTATGGAAGTTGTCAAGAATAATAGCTCATTGGAATCCTCGAGCAACTCTCAATGTACTGTTGAAGGTAGCTTATCTAAGGGCTTTGCAGGACTCCTTTCGACAGGCTCTTGTTTGTAGATTGGTCAGAAAAGAAGTGTCTACATAGTTGCTAGCATCAATATAGTAACTTAGAAAAACCAGCTGAGCGGGTCTTGATTTTAGAAGGTTTTTACTCTCTATTCATTCATATGGGTTTTGTTCTTGGGGGGGAGAAAGGTTTGGCTTCATTGATGAATGTTGTTCAATTTTGTCTAACTTATCGAGTCATATGGATGCATGATTTGATTCATTTTCATTCTCAATAATGATGCGTCAAAGGCTTACAAAATACATGTTACTATTTCATTTGAACTTTATCTAGGTTCTAGTGTGTGTTTGTGTGTTTTCCCAGTTATCTTCGGGACTAATGGTTGGAACTTATTGCAGACTTGGAACAGAACATATGCCTAGGAAGATGAGTGTGTGTTTCCAGTTCTTAACCTGTGTATCTTCTGACTAATGCTTCGGACTTATTGCAGACTTGGAACAGAACATATGCCCGGATAGATGATTATCCATTTGGTTGACTGGGAATATCTTTTGGATGGGGTCTAAAAACTAAGCACCTTTCAGGATAAGGATTAATAGCCTGATACAGCCAAATGATTATGGATGATGTAAACAAGGAAGGGTAAGCCAAACTGAACAAGTGTACCTAGGCCTCAAAATTCCACATTGGAGGAGTGCCCTTGATGTTATTTGGCAGGGATTCCCACGTCACTATTAGATTCATTTCCTCTTAGGGGTCGGATTTATTTATTTATTTATTTTTTCTATAAAAACCACAAGCCAGCTTTGAGATCCAAATTCAAGCCTCCCCTATCATACGATTTGGCTTGTCTCATGTTGTGTAGTCGATCAAGTTGGCGATCCAGTGGTTGGAATTCACTTCGTGTGTATACTAATGTATTGGTATATATAAAGAGAAAGTTTCAGCTGTTGGATCATGGCTGAAGAAACTACACAACTGGAAACAAATTCCTTTACTTTTTGCTACCTACTTTACCACAAATATTGCCATGGTGCAAAAATAGTTATTTAATTCTCTAAATTATTCGCGAATTATTCTTTTGAACCGAATAATACGAATAATTCTTCTGAATTTGAATTATATTCAATGATTTGAAAAAGTTCTCGCATTTTTGGTCTAGAAATAAAAATCGCGGATAATTCTTTCAAATTTGAATTATACTGAATAATTCGGATACTTAAAAAAACTATTAATATTATCCTAGTAAATGAATTAATTCCTTAACTATTATTCTCAAACAAAGTTTTTTAGAAAAAAAATTAATACATTAACTATTTGCATCTTTGCCAATCTAGGACCAATTATAAGTCTAAAATCACGTCATAATACAAAGCAGACTATTTGAGATTAAACAAGAGTATGAAAATCAAATCATAATACAAAGCAAATCATTAATTTCGTTTGATAATGTAGAATTAAATATGAGTATAAAAATCATACCATAATACAAAGCAAGTCATTATTTTCGTATGCTTTTCCAATTGAGATTAAATATGAATCCAAAAAAAAATATATATATATATATAATACAAGTCATGAGGTAGTACTCAAGGAACATGAAAATGAGATGAATTTTACGAAGATGATTGGATGAATTTATGAATATGTTTGATTTTATGAACATTAGCTCCGTTAAATTGGTATTGCCATCATAATAAAATCTAATGATCTACATTATATAATGTAATGAAATTTAACAAATCCACTTTTATAAACACATACACATTTATTATATATTATATTATTATTTATAAATTAAATATTATTCTAATGCCACTTGTATATTATGCAGGTGTGATAGTTGATTGATATTGTGAAATAGGAGCGCAAATATTAAAAATTAACATCTGAATTTTTTTTTAGACAAAAGAATAATTCCTGAATCGATCCGAATTCGAATTTTATTTTAAGTCTACTTTTTATACCTCATCTTTGATCGAATTCTTAAATTATCGAAATGTCTCATTCTGAACTATTCTCCTTCTAAATAATTCTCGAATCTGAATTAAATAACTATGGATGGAACCAGAATCCATTTTCTGTACATGATGAATATTAAGGGAGAATATTTTCATGATTAGACAGAGTTCCAGTTCTCATACCATTTAAATTGTTTACAAAAAGATTTAAAATATTATTAAGTATTTATAATTATTTTTATAAAGTTTTGGAAACCTTTTTATTGTTCAATCAATGGTTAACATTCTCTGTATAAAACATTCCAACGGGCTAATGTAGTGACAATACTAAATTCCATGCTCGAAGAAGAGGGATTAAATCATAATATAACTATTTCATTAGGGGCTTAAAGTGTTATTTCCACTCAAAGTTGTCCTTTTTTATAATGGTTCTCCTTATTTACAAATATCTTGATTTTCTTAAGTAGTTAAGTGTTAAGACATGGCCTTATAATTAATTATTTATTTCTTAACGATTAAGAAAGAATCAAATAGGGACGACTGGGTGGGAACATCCAATGGGATCCCATCACTTGGCGTCGACTATATATTCCATGCTCATGGAAGAGGGATTAAATCGTAATATAATTATTCTTTAGGGACTTAAATGTTATTTCAATTCAAAGTTGTCCTTATTTATAATGATTGTCTTTGTTAGCAAATTTTTTTTTTTAAATGCTAAGAAATGTCCTTACTTTTAATTATTTTTTTGCTTAGCAGTTGAGAAAGAACCGGATATGAATGAGTGAATAGGATCAACCAATAGGTTTCCACCACTTGGCATTTTAAATGACACATGAATAAACATTACTAAAGGTTAGACGACAAAAAAAATCGTTTTATGTTGTTCAGTTCGTTCAGTCGTGACTCTTGATTATATACATCAAATAAACTCCAATCATTGAATCACGATCCAAAAACCAACCAACTCTGCCCATTGAATCTCATGAAAGATTTATACTAACTAGGTCTACCCAATTTCTTGTAGTCCCACTCCAGTTTGCCGTTGATCAATGATAATGAGGAATTGCAAAAAAGGAAAAGCAGTTTTTTTGGTATATATATATATATATATATCTTTTTTTTTTTTTTTTTTTGGTAAAAGAAAAAAAAATCAGTCTTGAGCTGCTTGATTACTCAATATTTTGCTTAGAGAGCAATTAATCAGTTTTGGAATAGAGCGAGCAATTAATCAGATTTGGAGTGGAGCGGTGAAGAAGAACACAGAAATGTTTTCTTTGGGCGGTTTTCACCGGCAAAATCGCAGATAAACATCGACGCGCACAGATTCATGATGTTTCTACAACCTTCCTGATTCCATTTTCCATTGTATATATATCTGTATATCTGCTGCTCATCCCTCCCATCCACTGAAGTATTGCAGTTCTCTCTCTCTCTCTCTCTCTCTCTCTCTCTCTCTCTCTCTCTCTCTCAATTTCTGCAGTTGCCAGAAAATAAGAGATGGCGGGCAACCCTAATGCATCTGAAGCATCATCGCTAACTGAGCAACAGGAAAGTACGAGGAGCAGGGATGTATCTCCGTTTATTCCCTTGATGATGGGTATAGCTAGTAATTCTTCGGCAAGAGATCCCATTAGCAACTCAGATCAAGAAAGTGAGGGAAGGAGCGTGGATCATATCATCCTCATAAATCCCATCACACAAGCTATGATCGTGATCGAAGGCGGTAGGAGTCTGGAATCTCTCCTTCGAGAAGCCCTTAGCAAACAAGGGTTGCCTCCGGCGTCGAAGGGGTCTATCGAAGCGATGTCGAAGGTGGAAATTACCCAAGAGGATTTAGATAAGGAGTGTTCGATCTGTTTGGATGGGTGGGAGATTGGTGAGGAGGCGAGGGAGATGCCCTGCAATCACAGGTACCATTCTGGTTGTATAGAGAAATGGTTGAGGATGCATGGATCTTGCCCTGTTTGCAGGTTTGAGATGCCCACTGGCGAAGAAGAGAGCAGGAAGAGAGAGCGTGGTGATGGTGAAGATGACGATGAAGGGAGAGAGAGGAGGGCTGAGAGAAGGGAGATTTGGGTCACTTTCATTTTTTCTTCTCCAAACAGTTCCAACCCTGAAGAGCATTAACCCATTTTAATGGATTTTTTGCTTTTTTTAAAAAAATTTTATTTTCAGTTCTGACTGTGAAAAATCAGAAGAATGAATTGAAATTGTTGATTTGAAGAAGAACTGAATGACAACACTGCAATTTATTTAACCCAAAAAATAAAAAATGAAAGTTTTGGGATTGTCTCATAAAAGTAAATTTACAATTCTCGATTAGAGATCTGAATTTTTTGCTGATGTGGAATCTCGGTGTGGGACCTAATCTAATCTGCAGATTATAATAGATTAGGGGTCTGGGTGTGTGTATACTCCAATGCTTAATATGGATCTAAATTTTTAGGAATAGAACAGTAGAAAGAAAGCAGGTCTGGGTGTATGCTCCATTAGTTAAGTCAGATTAAATGGGATATGATGTAAGACTCTCATGAATAATTTTAAAAATTAAAATAGGAGTTTGATGTTATCTTTGGCAATCAGACTTATTTATAGGAATAGAATGTGAATCCCACTTCACCTTTGGTAATCAGATTTATTTATAGGAATAAGGTGTGAGTCCCACCTGCCTTTAGAGTACAACTCCATAATCTTTGAAGATGATTATACTCTTAATATCTGATATTGTTGTTGAATATACTCTTAGAAGGAATAATAAAGATTAGATTTTCCCTGAGAATATGACAAGAATGAGATTGCGCTTCGATTAGGAAATTCATATTCCACGTGTAAATCATCGATTGACCAATAATATTTGTGCATATCACTGATTTTGTCAATTCCATCAATCTATTTTGGAATCCATCATGAATGTTTTTTTATGATATTCGTTTTGAACATTTTCTCTTTCTTTTACAAAGTAAAATGATAGAAAATTAATGAAACTTATGCATTATGCAACATCTATAAGTTTTTTGAATAAAAACAAACTCTAGAGAGGTTGATTCATGTTGGGTACAAATAGCATTGACCACGTCGGTATGTGTGAAGCTTAAGGCACCGACCATATTGGCTAGTAAGAGTTCAATTATATAAATTCACCAGGTTCATTTACCATGCATTTATTACTTTTTAATGCTCAACTTCCCCCTACCTCAGGTCGGACTTTCCGAAATACTGAGCTGACCTACCTGCTTGTTGTTTAGAGTCTTGAATTAGGTATCGCAATGGTCTCATGGCCCCGAGTTCAATCTCCTTTGTTTGTCTTAGTGTTTTTAGCAGGTAGACCCTTCCTTAAAGGATCATGACCATTGATTCTAGCAATAACAATTCAGATCGAATATATGCATTAGCATGCATGTCAAGTGAATTCTAACTGTTGGATCATGACTGGACGCTGTGAAAGAATCTGAACTTATTTTGTCACAAACATATTTCTAAAATAGAAAAATTAATATGATAGCTAATAATGAGTTGGATATTTTTCATGATCACTTTGAGAAGGTTTTTTCTTCATCATTTATTAACGATAATCTCATTGCAGAGGCCTTCAATACATTCAACTGAGTGTCACTAGTGATGTTAATGACCTGCTATGTAGGATTGCTGATCCTATAGAGATTCTTTCGGCTTTGAAATCTATGACCCCTCTAAAATCCCTAGGCCTTGATGATTTCTCGCCTGTATTTTTTAGAAGTTTTGGTCGATCACTAAAGATGCGGTTGTCAAATTCGTTCAGGACTTCTTCAGCATAGGTATCCTCCCAGTTGACATGAATAAGACTTACATTTGCTTTATTCCTAAAATCAAGGACCCTAAATCGGTCGATCAATTTAGACCCATTAGTTTATGCAAGGTTTGTGTAAAGATTATTTCAAAAATTATGGCCCTCATATTGAGACCCCTTCTGAATGATATTATCTCTCCCACTCAGTCGGCCTTTGTCCCTCATAGAGTTATTTCGAATAACATATTGATAGCTCATGAAACTTTTAATTTTATTAAAAGAAGGAAAATAAGGGAATAAATTTCTGATGGCTATCAAGCTTGATATGCAGAAAGCCTTCGATAAGCTTGAGTGGAAATTTATTGAGGCTACCCTTCTCAGATTCAGATTTAATTCTGAGTGGGTTTCTTTGATAATGGAGTTAATTTCTACAGTATCATATACTCTCCTCATTAATGGAGCCGAGCGAAATCATATCACTCTTTCAAGGGGTATTAGACAAGGTGATCCCTTGTCCCCTACCCTGTTTATCCTTTGTTCTCAGGTTTTATCTTTTATCATTCATCAAGCTAAGAGTCAAAACTCATTTGGTTGTGTTACGGTTGGAAATTGCCCGTCGGTCTGCAATCCGAGCAACCTGCAATCACAGAAGTTAAACAAGGGGGTTGGACGACTAAGCCCCGGGTACACTCTGATGCCTAAGTCAGATTCCCAATGTAAATAGTCAAGAGACAGCAGGAAGCTATCTCCAGTTTAAAGAAAGAGGGGGACGATGAGAGAGTTTGAGCGTATGAGAGAATTGAGGGTGAATAGTGAGATTGTGAGTTCTCATTACCTTGAGAGATCGTCCTTTACTTATAGGAATTGGGAAGAAACATGGAAGTACCAGGACTCAGGGAAGTAGGCTGGCGCCAATAGGACTGACAGGTATCGCTTTGAGGGACGCCCAGGTCATAGACTCCGAGTAGGAGTGGGAGACTATAGCCAAGGAAGCCAAGTCGATGAATAACGAGAGTGACAGGTGTCACCACACGAGTGGCCGTATGACCGTGACGATCGGCACCATATCGTGCTAGGAGAAGAACTCCTTTGACGTAACCTAGTCACCTTAGATTCTGATCTTCGACCAAGAAATGTAACTGAATAGGTTTCTACCTCCGACCAGCACCGTGTCCTAACAGGACTGTGATTCCGAGCGTGAAGAGTCGAGCGTTACATTGTTTGTTTGGTAAGCTTGTCGACTTTGAGTGCCACATGTAAGAATTTGATTGGATGATGTTTTTTCCCTATAACAGGTTGGTATAAAATTTCACAAGATTTCTATCTATTAGTCATTTACTTTTCGCCGATGACTATTTGCTGTTCTCTCAAGCTAACTTTAGTCAGTTAATGGTTATTAAAGATTGTTTGGAGAAGTATTGCAATGCATTTGGTCAAAGTATAAATTAAAAAAAAAACCCATGCTTACATTCAGCCCAAATACCCCCTCAAGATTCAGGAGGTGGCTCTTGAGAGTGATTAAAATCCCTAGTGGCCATGGTTTTTTCAAATACCTTGGTCTTCCATTGAAATTTGGATAATTGAAGAAGGAGATTTTTAATTCCATTTTAGATAGAAATTTGGCAAAAATTAATGGGTGGAAATCAAGCATACTCTCTTTTGCTGGGAAAGAAATTCTTATTAAATTAGTGGTTCTTCCCTCCTCCAACTATGCGGCATCTCATTTTAAGTTTTCAGTTACTTTCCATAAAGCAGTCCAGCAAGCTACCTCTAAGTTCCCGTGGAAGAATGGAGAAAATCAGAGAGGCATTCCTTGGGTGTCATGGAGAAGACTTTGCAAATCCAAAAAGAATGGTGGTTTAGGAATTAGGGATCCAAGTCTTCATAACAAAGCTCTTTTAGCTAAGGTTGCTTGGAGACTTCTGAAAAATCTGGACTCCCTGTGGACTAAGGTATTTAAATCTTTGTATTTTTCTAATTCTGATTTTTTTAAAGCTAAGTTGAAAAGTTGCCCATCTTGGGCTTGGAGGAGTATCCTTGAAGGTAGAGAGGTGTTGGATAAGGACTTCATTTGGAATGTTGAGAAATGAAACAATATTAATATTTGGAATGACACTTGGGTGCCAAAATTACCTAATTTTAAGGTGAGTACCCCATGTGATCATAACCACTCGATCTTGTGGGTGAGTGAACACAAGAAGTTGGAAAAAAGACTTGATATTATCCATTTTCTCTTTAACAAAAGGAGAGGCTATTCTTAGTATTCAGCTAAGCTTATTTCCTAAGGAAGATTTGCTCATTTGGGGGATGTCTAAAAATGGTGCTTTCTCGGTAAAGTCAACCTACCATCTTTTGAAAAATTTGGATGAAGATTTTCTTAAATCCCTCCCCTCCACTTCTCACTGCCATAAGTGGGACCTCATCAATAAGGAATACTGGAGATTAATTTGGCATGCGGAAATTCTCCCCAAAATCCGCACTTCTCTATGGAGAGTGAGTGCTATTGGTCTCGCCTTAGGTGAGAACTTATCTAAGCATAATATCCAGGTGGTATCTTCTTGCAATACTATAATATGGATTCTAAAACATCTAATCATAGGATCCACATCCTCTCCTCCCAGTGGTTCTAGGAGGACAACGGTAACCTTTTTGATGCATGTCGAGCGCAATCAAAAATAAATTACTCTACCTATAATTAATAGTAATGATAATTAAAGATCGATCCACAGAGACTAGTTAATCAAATTGTCTACTTATCAAGAAAAAGGGGGATTTTCTTCTGCAATTTAATTGACAAGAAAATTAAGTAACAAAAATTCAATGGAAGATGATGTCGATTCAAGAAAATTTACTCACGGCTGCAAATTGATCACTGACATCATATATATATTTATATTATTCTCTATTCAAATATTTAACCAAGGATGATAAAAAAACCAGACAATCCTTATCTTCCCTAATTTCATTAATTTGAGCCCAGTACACAATTTAATTCTGATCAATAAATCAATTGGTATTAAGCAATCCTTATGAATTTATTGATAGCATTACACTCTCGGAGGGAGTTAAAGATGAACAACAATCTAACAAGCGTCAAATTATTTAATTCATTCTATGTTTCCTTTAAGCAAGTAACAAAAACTTGAATCATAATTGTTCTGCTCAATTGCTACTTTTCCTGAACACCATAACAATTACGGATTATGGATTCAGGTTAGCAATAAATCACATAACTCAATCAATTAATAGACCTCTTAATAAACTGAATCATACAGTCATTAACTTGAAAAAACTAAAAAAATATAGATATTTGAATAGAAGAATAATTAAAATTAAGAACAAAGTCTCACAATTTTACTAACCGGATTGAATTCTCCTTGAATTGACTAAAGAACATAGCTAGACATGATAGAAAAGAAAGACAAAAGAAATAAAATTATCTTCTCAATAATTCTTGGATGCTCTATTACGTAGCCTTTACATTGCTTAAATAGTAAGAGTAGAGAAGATTAAAACTGATATGTCTAGAATTGACAACCTTATAACATAAAAATAAAAATTAAACAAAATCCTCTTGCTTAGATTAGATAGAGAATCATTCCATCATTAACCAAATGCCACCTCTAGATTTGCCAATCTTTGTAATATTATAGAGGTATATATTCTCTTCAAGATTTCTGATAATCAATCAAATCCTTTCAATAGTAAACCTTCTATATGTGGTAATCTTCCTTCTCTGGTTTCAATTCAAATCAGCTTTTGAGATCAGATTTTTGGATCACGTTTGATTTCTAGAATTCTTTCCACATTAAAAACCTGCATAAAATTCAGAAGATCATTATTAAGAATATTAGAATTTTTTTCATTTTAAACATAAGTCACTAATACTTTTCACCAATGCCTTATATATAAGGAATTATCACAAATGAGTACCATAAGACATATAATATGTTAAATAAACTAAATATAAGAGAAATAAATTTATAAAATTTGAATCCATCAAATTCCCCCATACTTAGCTCTTGCATGTCCTCGGATAAACTAAATACTAATTTTTTTTTTTACTTTCATTCCACAGCATTCAAAGAATATGTGTACCATGAATCAGAAACTAATTTAAGAGATCAAGAGAACAATATATGTCATAGTCAAAGGTCACTTAGTAAATATGAGCAATATCTAATATATCAGTCTTATTCAAAAGGGAACATACTAATGTTTAGTAGATTTTCTCTTGGGATTCTCTCTACTCACTCAAAAATTTAAGGTTTAACTGTTTCACTCAAGATCTTCCTATGATGATGCACTACCATAGGCTTGCTTATTCATCAAAATCTCCATTACTTAGAATACACGCATACATGAATCAAAAGATCTTTATCAAGATTGTAATGAGGCTAGGGTTCAGGGTACGGATAAGAAAAATGTATTGACGTTAAAACCCAAGAAACTAATAGAGCATTAAGACAAAAAAATAATAAAAATTGAGCAATCAAAATGATAAGGGCTCATAAATAAAGCTCTTCAACAAAACATTCTAAACTCCAGTTTCTTTTTTTTTCATTCTTTTTCTTTTCATTTGAGAACTATGCTTTGCTATTTGAATTTTTTTTTCTTTTCTTTTAGAAGAGCATGACATTTCAAACATAACAAGGATCATTTACTCCCATTATATCCCACTTCTTGACATACAACCATCACTTTTGAGAATAGAACCCCCACACTTATTCAATACATATCCTTTTCAAACCCATTAAATAATTCTCAATGCTCTACTAGCTCAAAGATTGGTAAAACATGAGAAAAATAAAAAATTCAAGGCTCATGGTTTAGGGTTTAATGAAGAATAAAGTTTAAAAGCTCAAAGTGGGTCTTCTAAGGGTAAAAATATATAATGTTGGTCATTTAAGCTAAGTGGTTGTAAAATCCTATTTGTCTTTATCATCTTCGTGTCTACACAAATCAATGTAATCTTGACACGGTTCAAAGTAAGTTCTAGAGATACAAAATCATAGTAGAATATCACTCTTCAAAGAAAATAAAGACTGACATAGATGTCTCAGTCTAGTTTGGCTCAAAAGCTCGCTTGGTTGGATTCCATCTACTAAACCTGCATGCTTTACCTCTAAATGCAACTACCAATGTTATTCAAAGCTCATTTAGCAAGTTGTTTCAACTAATTCATATATGTAATTTTTTTCACATTCAAATAGTTTCAATCCATGGCATACATATTTTCTTAGTCTATTGAAGTGAAATTTTTTTTTTAAATTCAACCATTATTTAATTTTTTTTGCTCTAACACATCATACAAAAATTATAAACAAAACTTAAAAAATAAAAATAAAACAAAAGAGAAATCTTAATTCCTCCCCCCACACTTAAATCTGACATTGTCCCCAATGAAAGTTAAAAATGTAATAGAAAGATGTAAAGAAAAATAATTAAAAATGATAAGAAAAAAAAATTCGATTTCTTGGGTTGCCTCCCAAGTAGCGCTTGTGTTTAACGTCATTAGCTCGACTCAATACTCCTCAATCAGAATAAACGGGATCCCCCAATTGTACTTCGTCTATAGTATGCTCATGAAAGCTTTCATAGAACGTCTTGAGTCGATGCCCATTAACCTTGAAAACCTTGTTAGTTTCAAAACTTCGAACTTCAACTGTACCATAAGGAAACACATTAGTAACTTCAAAAGGTCCAATCTAACGAGAATGTAACTTACTAGGCATCAATTTACGTCTCAAATTATAAAGCAAGACTTTTTGTCCAATTACAAATTGCTTCCTCACAATCCTCTTGTCATGAAACGCCTTAGTTTTGTCCTTGTATATGTTTGAATTCTTGTAAGCCTCAAGTCGTATATCTTTTAATTCTTGCAACTGCAACTTCCTTTGCTTACCCACTTCTTTCTTACTGCTCAATTCAAAAATCTCCTGTGCAAATACATCAATCACATCAATAGAAAACACAGATTGAACATCATTATTAGGGTACCTCATATCCTCAAATATGTTAAATTTAACAATCTCTCCATCAAACTCCATGGTAAGGGTACCATCATGGACATCAATCTTCGTTTTAGCTGTTTTGAGAAAAGGCCTTCCTAGTAAAATTGGGACAGGGTTTGGTGAGGTACTGTCTTCCATATTCAAAATATAAAAATCAGCAGAAAAAATCAACTCATTCACCTGCACCAAAACATCCTCAACCACTCCCTCAGGGTATGCGTTAGAACGGTCAGCTAATTGGATAATTACACCCGTTTTTTTTAAAGGACCCAAATCTAGAGATGCATAAATTGAACGTGGCATAGCATTTATAGATGCACCTAAGTCTAACATGACACGTTCAAATTTAGTATTATCAATTACACATGGAATCGTAAACGTACCTGGATCCTTGCATTTTGGGGGTAACTTACGCTGAATAACTGCTGATATATTCTCCCCTACACTAATTTTCTCATCACCCCTCAATTTCCTCTTTGAAGTGCATAATTCTTTGAGAAATTTTGCATACCTTGGGACTTGCTTAATGGCATCAAGTAGAGGTATGTTTACTTCTACCTTTCGAAAAGTCTCAAGAATTTTCTTCTCTTGTTCTTCTTTTTTCGATTTAGACAGTCTACTGGGAAAAGGGAGAAGAACAAAATTAGTAGAATTACGCACAACTGATTGAGATTTTACCTTGGACAAATTTACATCATTGCTGTCGGCTTTTGTTTCTTCTTGAATAGTCTTGGCCGAATCTACAGATTTAGCAATAAAGGGCTCAAGTTCTCTTCCATTCCATAATGTAATGGCGCTTGCATTCTCACGTGGATTTATGATGGTCTGAGATGGTAACTTTTCAGATCCTTGAGCTTCAAGTTTGCTTACTGAAGTTGCAAGTTGACCAACTGCTTCTTTATTTTTTGAATGCTGTTTCTTATCTCATGTTGAAACTGTTGTGTATTGCTAGACAATGCCTTAACAATCTCATCAAGTGACATACTCTGATTTGCTTGTTGCCTAGGTTGGAATGGGGGCTGATAATGATTCTGGGCAACTTGATTCCCATAACTCAGATTTGGGTGATCTCTCCATCTGTAAGAGCCCCATTTTGGCCTATTTCTTATCAAGGGTATTTTTGTCATTTTAGGTCATGTTAGAATGTCCCTACCTTTTAGGTTATTGTGAAAAGAAAAAAATAGAAAAATCATTAAAAATAGAAAAAAGAAAAAAATACAAAAAAGGAAAAAAATGTTGATTTAGTTTGTGTTTAGGATATAGAATAATGGGTTTGGGCTGGGTGTAGATTAGGTGTCAATAAATATAGGCTAATGGGCTTGGGTTTGGGCTTAGGATATTGAGTGTGTAATAGTTTTATTTTATTTTTATTATATATGTCAGGTTCAGTCATCTAGAAAGGGGATCAAGTGGAAAGATCTTGGCCTTTGGATTAGGGGATAGAAAAACCCTAGAAACAAAAGAAAAGGGGGTTTTTTTTTAGAAGAGAGAAATCAGGGAGAGATGGAGGTTCGTGAGTTGATGGAGAAAAGAGAGGGCGGCAGCAAGGATTCGTGAAAGGGATTGAGGAGAGAGCTGGGAGAGACTATGAGAGATTTGCGACAATGAGGGAGAAGAAATAGGGGGGAGTCGATGATTACAGGAATAAAAGGGTTTCAGCTGTGAGTGAGAGCTAGAAAGAGAGATTGCAGAATGGAAAGACGGAGTAAGAAGACTGTAGGCTTACGGCTGAAGAGAGAAGCCACAGGCTGGGAAAAGAAATAGAGAAGAGAGAAATCAGGGAGAGAAAGGAGATTCGTGAGGGAGTATAGAGGGAGAAGAAGAGTGGAAGAAGCGGCCAGAAAGAAGGGAAGAAGAAGGCGGCATCAGGGAGAGATTAGAGAAAGCAGAGGTGGCGGTGCTGCTCTAAGGAGAAAAGAGGCCGTCGGCTGCAGCCACAAGGAGGAGAGTGAGAGATGAGACAAAAGTTAGAGAAAAGGGAAACTTAAGAAGGAATCGGGAGAAGAAATAGGGAGAGCCATGAGAGGAATGCAGTGGCTGCGGCAAGGAGATTGAGAGAAAGAGGGAAAATCAGAAAGAGGGAGTAAAAGAGAATGAAAGAGTAGAGGGCTACTACTGTTGCAAAAGAACGAAGAAATGGAAAATAGGGAGTTTGGGAAGAATAGGAAGCCGAAGATCGAGGTCAAAGGCCACGAATGTCAGTCTTCTTCTCAGGTGAATTTTGATATCCTAGTTCTCTTTCTAAGCTCCCAAAAGTAACAACAATGACAACAGTTACAGCAACAAAAATGAGAAAAGAAGAAGAGGAGGAAAGAGAAGAGAGGTTTTGAGATAGAATCAGAGAAGAGGGTAGAGAAGCATGTCGGCTACTAAAAAGGAAATAGAGAGAGGGAAACGACAACTGTCGGGATTCATGTGAAGAAGAAGAAGGCTGCCGTTGAAGAAGAAGAAAGAGAATAATGGCTGTACAAAAAAGAAATGCAGGAGATATAATTTCAGAATAGAAAAGAGAAGAAAATCGAGAGAGAGAGAGAGAGGGTGAATAAGGAAGCAACTGTGAGAAGGAAATAGAGAGCAGAGAGAAGCTGGGAGAAGTCGAGAAGAAGCAAAGTATAGTGGCGGAAAGAGTGAGGAAATACCACTCACAGTTAAGCCCCTTCTCTTCCTCTTTTCTGATTCCTATATTATTGCTACAATTTGTTTTTTTGATATCTGTTAAATGATGTCTCTCTATCGTGTTGTTCAGAGGTTTAGGGTTCAAATGTTCAATGCTATCTCTTCGGTATTGCTTATTTGTTTGATTTGTTCCTTTGAACATGTTAAACCTCTTGATTACACTGTTCTCAGTTTGTTATGGTTCTTCTACCTCTGACCTATTACCATTGTCAATTTGCTTGGAAAGTTAAGAGATAAAGGTCTGTGGGAGTGATGACATTCAAGATTGAATGTTTTATGCATTCACTGAGTATATTCTTTAGACTGTCATTGATCACCAGATCATGCTACATGTTCCAAGGGTCCTCATATGTGCTTTAGGTGGCTTGGTGTTTTACCATAATTCCAATGGTCCTCATTCAATGAGTACATTTTGTCTGTAACATCTTCTACAGTAGTGTGATAGGTTTTGGTGTTTAGGAAATTCTACAGGGTTTGTTTCTCTTTACTTGATCCAATATGAAGGGGGTGTGGCCTTACTGTTTCTAATTCTTTTCCCCATTCAGTGGAGCTTCTGCGAGAGGGTATTTGATCCTGCTTTCAGATTTGGTTTTATGCATGAGTATGGCTTACTGACAATGCTTCAATGGAAGCCAAATCTGAGTTTTGTGTTGAGGTTGTTGTTCAGTTTAAATGTCTAGCATAGGTTCTTTGGTTGTTTCTTTCTTCTTAGATATCTCAGTTGGGCTCCTATGTTTAAGAGTTTTATGCTCTGGTTATTTTGAGATTGATTACGGTTAGAGGTTCTCCTGGTTCTTCTTTTGTTATTTCTTTGCCTTGTCTATGGAACCTTCTTGTTGAGATGTATTATTGCTGTTTATTTTACTACTGAGCTTTCGGCTAGGAGGGTGTTTGAGTCTGGATGCTTTTTTTTTTTCGGACTTCGGTTAGGAGAATCTAATTATGACAAGGTTGAGTTGAGGCTGGTTCAGAATGTGTTGAGTTATTCTTATGTTGAATCTGGTTTAGTTGATGTGTCTAATGGTTAAATTTGTTGGGCTGGATTGATATATTTCTTGATGACGAACCTGATCCAGTTTATTGTGGTTTATGTGTTGTGATCGAACCAGGTTCAAGTTAAATTGGCTACTTTTATGGCAAATCTGGTTTGTTGAGATGCTTCCCTTAATGTTAAATCTTGAAGTGGTTCCCTTTGATGTCAAAGTTTGGCTTAATCAAAGTTTGGCTTAATTCCATTTGGTCTCAATGTCAAAATCTGTTTGAGTTTGAGTCAGTTTTTGTAGTCAAATCTAATTATTTGGTTTGGTTTGGTTTATTATGTTGGTTAAGGTTAGTCTGGTTTGTTTTGTTTCATCTCAATGCCCAAAACCAACTCGATCCAATGCTTGAACCAGTCCTTGTTTGGACCAATCCATATTTGAATCTGTCCTGAGATAATGCTTGGATTTGTCTAATTTTGATGTTCTATCTAACATCATTTTCGAATGTTATAAATCTAGTTTGGTTTTGTGCCTTCATTGGACCATGGTTTAGAGTTCGAACCATTCTAGATACTGGACTTATAGGCTCAGATTGGGTTCAACCCCATAGTGGGTTTGGTTTATTTGTACTAGGCTGGTTCAACCCTATGATAGGGTAGGCTTAATTGTATTGGTTTGGTTCAATCCTCTAATAGGTTTGGCTTAAGTGGGTTGATTTGATTCAGCCCCATAATGGGCTTGGTGTAATTTTTATGGGCCTAGTTTGATTGATTTATACCATAGGCTTAAACTTAATTCAGCCCACACACTAGGTTCAACCAATGTACTTGGTTTGGTTTTAAAGTAATTAGCTTGGTTTAAAGTACTAGGTTTGGTTTAATTGCTTGCTTCGATCATATGCTTGGCTAACTTCCCCATGTGTTTAATTTGATGTGATCACAGGCTTAATTAGTCACATCTATGCTTAGTCATTGCATGTATCCCCTCTCCCAGTGGTGCGAAACTTTAGGGTGACTCCAATGAGTCCATTCTTGTTGGGATTTCCAAATTCCATGTTGACTGGGGTGGGCCCCTCCTAGGCCATGGGCCCGCTCAACCATTAGGGTTTGTCACATAATTGTTTTCCCCCCTTTCAAAGAAAAATATCAAAAAAGGAGAGAAGAAAAAAAATACAAAAAAGGTGTCATGTTTGCATGTTTTCAGGCGATGGTTGGGATCATGTCTGATCTCCAACCTAGCCATTATCTAATTTTGTCTGTAGCCTGAGGGAATTTTGCCTCCCGTGTTTGAGAGTTGGTCTGTGGACCAATCACTTTCAGAATGTTAGTTTGCCTTGCTGAGTGCAAGAAGTCGAGGTCCGAGTACCTTTTAAGTGATGCCTTGCCGAGTGCGAGGAGTCGAGGTCCGAGTACCTCTTGCGTGATGCCTTGCTGAGTGCAAGAAGTCGAGGTTCGAGTACCTCTTGAGTGATGCCTTGCCGAGTATGGGGAGCTGAGGTCCGAGTACCTCTGAGGTCCGAGCACCTCTTCAGTATTGCCCTGTGGGGTCCAACAGCCCGTTAACTGTTGGGAACTACGTTTGACCTGATTCTCTAAAGAGATACGTAGGCAGCGGGAAGTGAAAAACTCTGAGTAGTTCACCCTTCGTGCACGGTCACACGTGCTTCCTTTGTCAAGGGAGCAGCTCACACACAACCACAACTCGGCACGAACTACGTTTGGCCTGATTCCCACCGCACAGGGATTCGTAGGCGGCTTGATCTCGAGCTCGGTCATCCATTATCTGTTGTATTTTCTATGTTATTCATTCTTTTAATTCATTATTTGTTTATTCATGATTATTTTATTTTTTTAATCCATTCATTTGTTCATTGATCCATTTATTGTCTGTTGACTTGTATTTTATTTTTCAAGTCCATGTGGCGGCACCCTAAGTTAGAACAACTTAGAAACTTGGTCTAGGGTTCCCCATTTGCCTAGTTAGGCTAAATTGAACGACCTGAACATACATAAGTTTCAAGAATGTAGGAAAGGATAGGACAGAATAAGACCGGTCCATTGACCGGGCGAGTTGGGTGCCTAACACCTTCCCAACTCGTAACTTGACACTTACCCTTCTTGGGTAAGATTAGAAGCCAATCCATTGAGCATGAGTCATAGTGTCTCTCCAAGTGAGAGACCATTTATATGTCCTAGACCTTATCTAGGTGGCGACTCTATATTTTACTCCATCCATCGGCATGGATGGACAAGGTAACCAAGGCGAGAGCCTATTTTGATTTCGTGAAGGATCATATTGAAAATCCATTGTCCTCACACCATCCAGGGTTGTATGAGTTTGAGTATGGATCATACTTTCGCTGAGGTTGCCTTTGAAATCCTCCCATGACATTTGCTTGTTGGACTGGTATATCTTCTTGAAGTGTGGGACACATATCCGTAGCATGACTGGTGGCTGAGCAAATGCCACATGCTTTAATTGTTTGTAAATTCCCTACAGCCATTTGTCTCACCAAAGAAGTTAGATCAGAAATCTGACGTTCAAGGTTTGATGTACTTACCTCATTAACTTTCTTCGATGTTTATTCCATCCTTGTACCAAATTACTGTGAATTTGCTGGCATATTAGAAATTAATCTTTTCGCGGCTTCTAGAGTTTTGTCAACTAAAGCTCCTCCACTAGCAGCATCCACCATACTCATCTCCATTGGTAACAATCCTTCATAGAAATATTGAATAAGAAGCTGGTCATTAATTTGATGGTATGGGCAACTTGCGCAAAGCTTCTTGAAGCGTTCCCAATACTCGTATAATGTTTCTTCATGGTGTTGCCGAATTCCACATATCTCTTTTCTTATATTTGCCGCTTTAGATGCAGGAAAATATTTCTGTAAAAATTGACGTTTCATCTTATTCCATGAATTGATTGTACCAGAGGGAATGTAGTACAACCAATCTTTAGCATATTCATCTAAAGAGAATGGAAAAACGTGCAACTTGATCTGTGCCTCTGTAATACCCTGTGGTTTCATGCTAGAGCATATCATATGAAATTTCTTCAAATGTTTGTGAGGATCTTCTCCTGCAAGACCATGAAATTTGGGAAGTAGATGTATTAGTCCCAATTTTAATTCAAATGCCGCTTCTAGATTTAGAAATTCAATACACAAAGGTTGCTGGTTTAGATTAGGAGCAGCCAGCTCTTTCAATGTCCTGTTTTCAGCCATGGCAACGGCGCCAAATTTTGATGCGTGTCGAGCGCAATCAAAAATAAATTACACTACCTATAATGAATAGTAATGATAAGTAAATGTCGATCCATAGAGACTAGTTAATTAAATTGTCTACTTACCAAGAAAAATGGGATTTTCTTCTGCAATTTAACTGACAAGAAAATTAAGTAACAAAAATTCAATGAAAGATGATGTCGATTCAAAGAAATTTACTCACGGCTGCAAATTGATCACTGACCTCATATATATATATTTATATTATTCTCTATTCAAATATTTAATTAAGGATTATCAAAAAGTCAGACAATCCTTACCTTCCCTAATTTCATTAATTTGAGCCCAGCACACAAATTTAATTCTTATCAATAAACCAATTGGTATTAAACAATCCTTATGAATTTATTGATAACATTACACTCTCGGAAGGAGTTAAAGATGAACAACAATCTAACAAGCGTCAGATTATTTAATTCATTCTATGTTTCCTTTAAGCAAGTAACAAAAACTTGGATCATAATTGTTCTGTTCAATTGCTACTTTTCCTGAACACCATAACAATTACAGATTATGGATTTAGGTTAACAATAAACTACATAACTCAATCAATTAATAAACCTCTTAATAAACTGAATCATACTCTTCCGTTTCTTCCTTCTCTTCACTTCGTTTTCTTGGAGGAGAGACGATCTCAATCCCTCGGGAACCCTTCGGGAGAAAAAGGCAAGAAAACACCTTTCGAGTTTGAAATTAGTGCTCTCCAAACCACCCCCCCCCCCCTTCTTCCCCCCGGGAAACCCCCATCCCCAAAAACCCAAAAAGTAACAACCCCAACCTTCCATTTAAGCTTAATCCAAAACCTAACCGGGGCAACCTAGGGTTTTGAGATAAAAGGTTGGCCTTTCCCGGCCACAAATGCCGCGCCCACGCCCCACACCAACGACACGCAACTACAAAATCAACTCTTTCTCAAAGAAAATTCAAGGACAAGGGATTCCGTGATTAATAGATTTGGGGCTCCCCCCCCCCTTCTGGGGGACCCCCGGGATTATCGTGGATCCGATCACCAACAGAACGAAATCGCCGCTTCTAATCATAGAAGAAGAATGATTTGAAATACCGCCTTTAATCCAAGAAGAAGATGAATCGTTAGCTTGATTAAAATCAATGAAGGAAGTAATCGAGATCAACGGAGATAAATGAGAACCACGCCCCATCACTCCGATCGGTGAAGAAGGTGGTGAATCGCCCATCCTTTTTTTTTTCCGTCTTTGTTTTCCATCGGCAGTAGCGGGGGAAGAAGATGATCGAAATTAAAACTAGTGGTAACAATTTTACTCAATCCACTCCCCCCTTTCCCCCCCCCCCCCCCTTTCCGCAAATTCAAGTCACCCGCAGGTGTTTACGAACCTAAAGAGGGGCCTCAAGAACAATCCCCATTAAGCTAGACATGAAAACGTAGAAAAAAAAGACAAAAGAAATAAAAGTATCTTCTCAAAGGGAGAACGCCAAAAAAATGTTTTTTTTTTAATTCTTGGATGCCATCATTATGGGGTATTCTGTGTAACTTTTGAAAAGCGGAGTGTTGTGTGTATTTACATGTGCTGTGTAAATTAGCCTTAAAATTAAGAATAAAGTCTCAGATTTTCCACCACCTTTTATCCCCCTTTAAACCAACTAAGAATTTAGCTAGATATGATAGAAAAGAAAGACAAAAGAAATAAAACTATCTTCTCAATAATTCTTGGATGCTCTATTACGTAGCCCTTACATTGCTTAAATAGCAAGAGTAGAGAAGATTAAAACTGATATGTCTATAATTGAAAACCTTATAATATGAAAATAAAAATTAAACAAAATTCTCTTGCCTAGGTTAGATAGAGAATCATTCCATCATTAACCAAATGTCACCTCTAGATTTGCCAATCTTTGTAATATTATAGAGGTATATATTCTCTTCAAGATTTCTGACAATCAATCAAATCCTTTCAATAGTAAACCTTCTATGTGTGGTAATTTTTCTTCTCTGGTTTCAATTCAAATCAACTTTTCAGATCAGACTTTTAGATCACGTTTGATTTCTAGAATTCTTTCCACATTAAAAACCTGCATGAAATTCAGAAGGTCATTATTAAGAATATCAGAATTTTTTTATTTTAAACATAAATCACCAATACTTTTCACCAATGTCTTATATATAAGAAATCATCCCAAATGAGTACCATAAGACATATAATATGTTAAATAAACTAAATATACGAGAAATAAATATATAAAATTATGAATCCATCACCTGCCTCGGATGGCCACCACGTGGCTCTCGGTGAATCCGAGACCCACATCAGAGCCGACACCCAACCGACAAGCTGAGCCGACAGGGGGTGTCGGCTTGGACGTGGGTCTCGGATTCACCCGAGAGCCACGTGGCAGCCATCCGAGGCAGGTTTCCACGTCCTCCCAGAACCATTGGGAGGAGACAATATGAATCCCTGATCATATCCTATTTCAATGGTCCTTTGCACGTGCAGTCTGGTTTGGATCCCCTCTATCTTATGTAATGTCTACTAAAAATGATCTTTCATCTCCTTAGTGGCTTCAGTTTTGGCATAAAATCATCAAGGAGTCTAAGAAAGAAGTTTCTTAATTATTCTCTTTGGCCACCTTTATCTGTTGGTAGCTATGGCTGGCTCACAATGAAGCTCATTTCCAAAAGAAGTGCTAGACTCCTTCACAAGTTATTGATCGAGCGATTGGTGCTTTCTCAGAGTTTGCTTCGGTTAGCTTTGAGGCTACTCCCTCTTCTTATTATTGTCCTGATTCTTCCTTGGCTAAGCATGGGAATCGAAATGAATCTCAAATTTTTATCATATGCATTGATGTTAGTATTTACCCAGACACATCTTTTGGAGGATTTGGTTTCTGTTGTAAAGATTTAGACAATAATTTATGCAAAACTGTTTCTAGCTCGTGGAATTTCCGTGACAACTTGGAAGGAAAAGCCTTAGCAGTTAGGCTTGCAATGATGGACACGGTTTCAGAAGATTGGAAAAGAGTTTCAATTTTCTCGGACTATAAACAAATGACTACTATTTTGATGGAGGAGGGTAAGAATTGCCTGAGTAATATCATTGGTATTGTTGGTGACATTCTCAATCTCAGATTTTCTTTTCAGCTATGTAACTTCTCCTTCATTCCAATGGTTTTTCAATGGGATAGCCTATGCCCTTGCATGAAAAGCTCACATTGAGCATGGTTTAATAGTGTATCCTGTCATTGAATCTTGGCTTCAAAAAATTCAATGTACTCAGAACTGTGTTTTGAATGTTTTCAGTTATCAATAGATTTTATCTTTACAAGAAAAAAAATAAAAAATTTAGAAGTAGAGAAAAGTATTTATTTGTTTAAATAGAAGAGATAGGTAAATAAAATGATCAATTTCATCATTGTTTTTGTCTTTTACTATTATTTTTTTATTTTTATATAAAAAATTAAATAAAAATAGATTAGACAAATAAAATAGTCATTATTTCTTTATTATTTTTGTCTTTGACTTAAATCAGGATGTAATGAATGATAAGGGTTCCACTAACCATCATAACTACTAAAGGTGTATGCAATTTCTTGTAATCTCAAGCTTGGTTCTTGTAATCCCTTGGATCTTCTTCAGTTATGCAGCCTTCGTAGTCTTACCTGGGACGTTGGATTGTATTGGTGCATATGTAGATACCTTTTAACGGCCTAGATGTAGCTACATGGCTACAGAAAACCTAAATCCTCCCGCTCCAACTTGCTAATCGTTAATGATAATAACGAATAATTATGATAATAATGAATAATTCAAGTGCATGTACTTATATCATTTTTGGGATCTTATCACCCTTCATATTCAGTGGGGTCTCACACTACAGAGGTGGGTCCCACACCACATTGACGATTCAACGATTCAAAGGAGGATACAAATACATGCGGATCTGAACTCGTTTCACATGATATGAGAAGGAAAAATATCATCTCCAGTCCGTCCAGTCATACAGCCTTGATTGAACGGACTGGAATCACAAGACACGCCTACCAATACATTGGTATGCGTGTCTTGTGATTCCAGTCAGTTCAATCAGGGCTGGACGGACTGGAGACGATCTCAATCAATATGAGAAACATAAAATTAATCCTTGATCTGCTTGATTAATACAAGGATCCTCTGTCTGATTACCGTTTGGTAGGGAGGGAATCTAATGGTAAAATTGTTAATCCCAGGTAGTCACTAAGAGGGGGGTGAATCAGTTTCCACTAAAAACATTCCCACTGAGATGATCTAGCTTACTGCTTTGGTCACTGCTGCCAAGAGCTGTTGTTCATTGTATGCTGCCTTGAACTGTCTAGTAGATTTCTCTCACAAACAATTAATCAAACACATTTCGTATATACACCAACCACACACCCACAGGTATCCATACCAGGGGCTTGGCCTTCCAAGTGTGTACACCCAGACCTGCAGCACATGGACTTCTATTTCACAATATAGACATCCACATATATATCCACAATACAATATGTAACGTGGTTCACCAATCATGCACTGTGATGGCTAATCCACGGGATAATACTTTAACCAGGGTTTTGTATTATATCCAATACGCAACTATAATAGGTGGAGTTCGACTGTTACAACAGCGAGGTGTCACACCACCAAGATAAAATGATCTACAACTCGAATATGAGCTACAACCCACAAGTCTACAAAGCCCCAACCCAATAGACTAAGAATAACATGGATGTATATATTACAAACCCTTCCCACTAAGCACATACATTATAATGTGGGTTTGTGTGAGAGATTACCTTCATGGCGTAATCACTCCTACTATGGAACACTCTAATGAACTTGTTCAACATTTTTAATAGCTACTCATGCCATTTATTCTCACCACGACTTCTATGGAGGCTCAATAGATGCTCACAACACTCTCCCTTAGCTTCACTGAAGCATCAATGGCAGTAGAAGGTATGTGAAAATCAAGAATCAACTCCAAGATGCTCCAACAAGAGTTTTCCAGCAAAATCCTGCTATTCTCACACCAGAAGCTCTTCCAAGTTGCTCCAATGGATTCACTTCGAAAATAGAGAAGGCGGGAACTCGAATCACTCGAATCGAAGTTTGGACGGCCAAGATATGGCCAGTTGAAGATCAGCCAACAAGATTAGTTCAAATAGAATATTCTGCATTCAAATCCTACACCCGCGATGCATAGAGACAGTGCAGCCGCTGACACGTCAGTGACATTATTGAGTTCTGATTGGAAGAATCAAGAATCTCGAAAAGTAGCTGCATGATCTCTGCCAGAAAGTAGGAATTGCTGTAGCCCGTTGGATCTTATTGATCGCGTTAGAGGACTTCGAGCTTGATCATGGCCGTGAGATCTGAATCTCCCCGCCATTGCACCATTTGACGCACCACACATAATCACTGCAGCAACATCATGAGACGCGGAGCACGGATTTAAACTACATCCGACCAATAACCGTACTCGCGATAGGATCTTAAAATGACCATTGCAAAACACTGAAGCCCTCCTTTTTCTTGGCCACTGGATATGAATCTGAAGATTGTCGCTTAATCTTGGCCTTCCATATCGGATCTTCTTCCTTTTCTTTGGCCAAAGTACCCTTCTCATTTGGCCGAATGGCCTCTGTAATCAATTGACTTGTTAACAAATGATTCAGGGATAGAAATTCCAGTAAGGTCCTAATGACCCTGTTCTCTGAGGAAATCAATCGAACACCTCGCGGGTGTGCGATGGTGCATGTGCGAGACACTTGCGTGAACGGGCGCGGCATGCAGTTACTTGCTGCTATTGTGCTTGCGGCACTTCTGCTGGCTCGCCTTGCGGGGCTGGCTGCTTGTTGGCCTTGTGAGGCTTGCTTGCTGGCTGGCCTTGTGGGGCTGGCTGTATGTTGGCAGGCCATGTGCCTTGCTGTTGGCCTGGTGCCGCGGGCCTCGGTCATGCTGGCCTGGGCTAGTGCCAAGGTGGCAAGCCAGATCATGTGGGACCCACATGGCCTACTTTCTCTCTCTTCTTTCTCTCTTTTCTTTCTCTCTCCTTTGGAGAGCTGAAAAATTACAACAAACACTGTCATTGTACACTGGTCTTCATGGAGACTACCCATAATGCCACTGCTCTGCTCACACACGCTGCCATGGTTGCCAATAATGACAACACACTTGGAACTGCCTAAGGGTGTCAACGGGCCGGTCCGGGCCTGTTTCGGTTCGGGATGAATCGGTGTCGGGTTTTATAAGCCCAATCCAAAACATGTCCATTAAGAGTTCGGGCTGGGTTGGACTGCACTGGACACAATAACTATCGGACTGATCCGGTGTCGATTTGTTATCGGGCTGGACTTATTGAGGTGATTTCGGGCTGGTTCAGTCTGGACCGGGCTTATTAAGCTTATCGGGCCTATTTTATATGTAAGATATATAGCATATTTTATTATTTCTATCTATAAATTTAGCATCATTCATTCTATATGCATGTAATTCAGTAAATTGTAACAATTAACATACTCTTTTCAACTATTAATTCATATAATCTTTCAGATCAAGAAGTGAACTATAACAGTGTAATATAATTCATCAAAATTTAAAACCATTAAAATTAAGAAACTGGGCCCAGATGGACCTTACCGGTGTTCGGATTAGGTATTATTGGTTCGGGCTAGTTCGAACTTCTTAACAGGCTGGTCCGGTCTGATTTCGGTTTGGGATGAAACGGTGTCGGGCTTTACAAGCCGAGATCGAAACCTATCCATTAAGGTTCGGTCCGGGCTGGGTTCGGGTTATATCGGGCTGGCTCGGTCCGTGCTACCAGGCCGGACCCATTTTTGACACCCTTAGAACTACCCATATCTGCTCAACACTGGCCAAAGTTCCAACAGTAAACATCATCGGGACTTAGGGGTAAGGAGATCCAACAGTGGATATCATCGGGACAGAAGATTTGAATTGACTTGATTTGTAAGACCCGCACTCCGTGAACCCGATCTAAACCTTGATTTCATGTTGTAACAGGTCTTTCCGTCTCCCGGGCAGGCGGGGTCATCGACCCCCGGCCCGGACGGATGACTATCAGGTGCTATAATCGGACCAACCGAGACCAACTTAGTATGAATTTCATTCATCCACCGGTACCGGCCGATAGTGTATGCGGTGGATGTTGTGCCTACCAAGATCCAAAATTGGATCTCTGTGGTCCCCACTTTTCCTAATTCGATCCTAAGACTTTAATCCTAAGACTTCCTAATCCTAAGAGGCTTCTCTAAACCTAATTTTTTAGCCAATTTAAGCCCCTCTAAGCCTCCTAGAATCTCTTCCATTGATCCTCACAAACCCTAGAGAGGAGAAGGAGATTGAAAGGAGGAGAGGGGTGGGGAAAAAAAAGGAAATGCCGCCATTGTCGTTCGACGACGCTCACCTTACGTTAGTTGGCGGTAAGTGTTTTTGAATCATTCCTCTTACATTGTGACTCTAGGATAGTTCTTCTTTTTTCCTTCCCCTCCCTCCCCGTCCCTTTTCTTTTTTTTTCTTCAAACTCGGATAGTTTGCCCCCTTGTTACTTTTCCAGCTTTGTCACCTTTTTTCAGGTATTGATCTAAATCCTAATTGGTCATTAAACCCTAATTTGCCGTCAAACCCTAGATTCGAGTTCTAGGATGATTATCATCAAAACTAGACTTGAATGAGTTGGAGATAACTCTAACTCAAAGCTCAGACTTAGAATGGATAGGAGAAACCCTAGAAATCCATGGAGATTGATCGACGACAGTTGAAAAACCTAATGTATGATCTTTCGAAGACATACCGGTCGACCATACCGGTTGCTAGTTTTCCCACAGAGATGCGACCGGTATGTTGTGACCGGTCAGCTCTGAAATGCTGGTTTTGAACTCTGTTGGTTTTCCAACCAACGTGAAACCCTAAGAAACTATTATAATTGAACCCTAATATAATGTAGGACTCTATGATAGCACGTTTGGATCTTGCGACGTGGAGCAAGCTATCAAACAAGCGTCAGGTAAGGGAATCTGACCTAAACCCTAATAAATAAAGGACAGTAAAACGTTGTTAATAATAACCCTGAATATATGATGTGATGATTGTGCATATTCACATGTCATCTTTTATTTCCAGTTATTATTATTGTTCATGCATATTCCATATGATAGGATGTGATTGTTAGGCATGTGGTTATTTTCGTTGGTGTGTGGAATGGGAAGGGCCTGGGGCCTGGGATCATTCCTCACATTGGTACCTTTTTATAGTATTCTATCTTAGCATGCTTGGTGTGGGTAGGGCATCAGGGGAAGGTCGTGGTATTGTGGTCTCTAGCATGTGGTCGCTGGCCTGGCCACGATGTTGTGGCACTGTGGTCTTTGACATGTGGTCTCTGGCCTGGCCACGATGCTTTAGCTCTATCTCTATGCCGTAGGGAGTTATGTTGGGATAGGAACTACTTGCGTATTGTTTTGTCTTAGTATGCTTGATGCGGGTAGGACATCAGGGGGAGGTGTGACATTGTGGTCTCCAGCCCGACCACCACGCTCTAGCTCTATCTCTATGTCGTAGTGAGCTGTACTAGAATGGAGCCTACTGTCACAACCCAATTTCGCACTATTCAGAATGGTGTGATGAACCGCTAGCAAACAAACGGTTCAACCAGGATCTCGAATAGGCTATATCCGTGTTATCTAAACTCCATACATCCACATTCATAATCAGAGTAAATACACAATAGCGAAAGTCTTATAATAAAATGAACTGAGAATCTATGTGATATTAAAATTTAAATAACAAATTATTTTGTATCAACTGAGACATAATTAATTAAATACCAAATGCATGTCTTTAATAAATCCAAATAAATAAACCAAAAATCTAATTGAATACACATGAGTTGCACTCGCAAGAGACGTCATGTGTATCCACTTCATCTTCAACTTCCATTGCAGCTATGTTCCCGTACGCTGGAGCATTTAAATAGTCTTCAACGATAAAACCTGCATCATCAACTAAAAATATTCGACGTCGAGGGGTGAGCACACATCATGGCTCAGTGAGCAAACAAAATAATGCAACAATACATATGCATGTGATCAATTTATATCTTTGGTCTGGTTTATAGTTTGCACTGTGCTATAGAAAGGATAGGTGGCCGCCGCACCTCTATACACAAGTGTGTGGATACGCCTAATGACTCCTGCACTGTCGCCCACAATACCCAAAATGGCACAATATACATCCCATGAAAACGGCATGGCTGTACCGGTTGATACCATACCAACAAATAAACCCCTGCTGGCTAGGATTGCAAACTGGGCTCGCAACTAACCAATCCTAATACCAAACAGTGTATCCAAGGCCTTACCCCAGCATCCCTCAGAGCACCCGTAGAGATAGAGCTAAGGCCCCTCGGTAGAGTATAGGACTCAAGGACCGATACCCTCCTTAATGCCCTATGTCGCAATAGTTCTGCTAAGGTAATGGCGATACGACGACATCAGTGGACATGACTTGAGTAGACCATAGCACAATATACACCCCATGAAGAACGGTCATGGTTGTACCGGTTGATACCATTCCTACCCTCACCATATACACTGACCAAACACAAACATTCACATGCTTATTCCTATCATCATCATCATCATCATGTTATAAACAATAAAGTAAATATGCATGAACAAATAATAGAAATATTGGATGACATGTTAAATGCACATACAAGCATACACGCATAGAATCAATATGGCATTGGACTCAAGAAGTAAAATAGTTTATTATTAACTAATTAGTTTAGGTCTTGTTCCCTCACCTTAGCTTGCTAATAGATACTTTTTCAAGCTTTAGAATCACCTTTATAATGTTATTATATTGCTAGAAAACCTAACAAAGTCGATAAAATTTAATTAGAATTTATTCAGAATTTAAAAACCATTATGTTAACTAAGGGTCGGAGTCCTGATCGACCCTGGGTGCGACCCTCCCCATTCTGGACTTCCCGAACACTGAGGGTCGATACTCAGGATCACCTAGGGTCGGATGGTCATCGACCCTCGGTGCCACCCTCGGTGTACTTTGGTCAATTTCCCTCTTTTTAGTCCATTCTTCGTGCTTGGGATCCTATGGCTTGCTCCTACATTCCATTCAACATTCATTCCATGGTCTTGGAACCATGAATCATCCACCTAAATAGCTTTCATGCATTCTCCTATGGTTTTCCATGAAAACCTAACCATGGGTTGATGGTTTGGGTTTCTCCGAGATCACACTCTCTTCATTATCTAACCTAAGGTCTGTAGAAACTCATGGAATTAGTATCCATACCTGAGAAGATTACTCCTTCTCTGCAACTCTTCTCGTTTTGGCTTTCTTCTCTTCCTTGCTTCTCTTCTTCTTCTTTTCCTTCTCTTCTCTTTCTCTCAATTCAACTAGGGTTGTGAAAGGAGTGAAAGAGGCTTAGGGACGTCCTTTAAATAGAGTAGGAACATCCTAAAATAAGTCCATCGCAACAGGCCTCTTGAATTTTCTCTTGTCCTATTTTATTGTGTGTAATGCGAATTTTTTACTTGCACCCTTAACAATATAGATTTCATACATGAAATTCCTTATCTTATCAAACATGGATTTCCCGGCCCTTGTTCATGCCATGAATTCAAAGCTCAACCCTCAACCATTAGAGGCCTAAATTTGGGTCTCAAGCAGACTGAAGTGAAAAAGTTGATTGCTAAGTGAGATTAGGAAAGAATCCAAATTGAAAATTAGAAAATTTCTTAATTTTAGTTTTGGCGGAAACTGAGGGTCGATGATCCCGTCGACCCTAGGTTTCTAAGTTATCCGACCCTCCCTTCAAAACTGAGGGTCTGACTTTCTGTTTTGGGGGGTCCGACCCTCCTTGGCTGGGTATGCGACCCTCCCCTTAAATTAAGTGTTTTAGGGTCGATTTGATACTTGGGATCTCGATCTCCTTTACGCCCTTGGTCCATTTGACTCGACCACGATGGGTGAACCTGGTTCAAGGTGATAAGACCGGGTTAGATTGACACGGGTCTTACACCTACAGTGATGACATATATAATTGGTTAGTTGCGAGCCCCGTTTGCAAGCCCTAGCCAGTAGGGGCTTATGTATTGGTATGGGTGGAGTATCAGGGGAGGTAGTGGATGCCTTAGCTCTATCTCTATTTCATGATGGGTGCATGTGGGTCGGTGGTAGTGTGGTCTACTGTGTGATGCTACACACTCGTGTATAGAGGTGAGACGGCCTCCAAACCTTTCTATATCACATTGCAAACTTAAACCAGACCACAACATAAAATGATTGTTACGCATGCATAATATTGTGAAACTGTCTAATTGTCTTACTGAGCTAAGTTGTGAGCTCACCCTTTGTATATACATTATTTTTAGATGTTGATGCAGGTTACACGGTGGACGACTATGTGAACGCTCCGACGTATGGTGGTGTGGCTGCTCTAGATGTACATGCAGGAGAGGACGAGCATGATGCTTCATGCGAGTGTTATTTCTGCGTGTACCTTTGATTTTATTTATTTATTTCAGTTATTTTCAGTTGGATTAAAGAGATGTAAAGATATTTAGTTTATGTTTGGAATTTGAATAATTGATTATTTATTTAAATTTATCAATAGATACTCAGTTCATTCTATTTAAAGACTTCCGCTGTATTATTTGTATTCTGATTGTGGTTATGTGCAATGATTTGTATGAGTGGACAAGGTCTTATTAAGATCCTGGTGTGAACCGTTGGTTCAGTGACGGTTCACTCACACTTCTGGTTCAGTTGGAATTAGGGTGTGACATGATTACTCAATATTTTGCATAGAGAACATTAAATTAATCAATTTTGGAGTAGAGCGGTGAAGAAGACCACATAAATGTTTTCTCTGGGGATTCAAATCCTCTCCTCCCTGAGATTCGGGAGGAGGGGTGGCGGCCTAGATGGATGGTTGACACCTGGGGCTCGGGTGAATCCAAGCCTTCCATCCAAGCCGACACTGAACCGACAGGGGATGTCAATTCAAATGAAGGACTTGGATTCACTTCAACCCCACATAACGGTCATCCAATGAGTGCGTCTCCCTCCTCCCAAATTATTGGGAAGAGAGGATGTGAATCCATTCTTTGGACAATTTTCTCCGGGCATAGTCGCCGATAAACATCCACGAGCAGAGATTCCAAATGTTTCTACAACCTTCCTGATTCCATTTTCCATTATATATATATATATATATATATATATATATATATATATATGTCTGTATGCTGGTTATCCCTCCCATCCTCTTATATTTTGAAAAGTGTTGCAGTTCTCTCTCTCTCTCTCTCTCTCTCTCTCTCTCAATCTCTGCAGTTACAGAAACAGATTAGCAGAAAACAAGAGATGCGGGCAACCCAAATGCATCTGAAGCATCATCGCTAACTGAGCAACAGGAAAGTAGGAGGAGCAGGGATGTATCTCTGTTTCTTCCCTTGATGATGGGTATAGCTAGTAATTCTTCGGCAAGAGATCCCATTCGCAACTCAGATCAAGAAAGTGAGGGAAGGAGCGTGGATCATATCATCCTCATAAATCCCATCACACAAGCTATGATCGTGATCGAAGGCGGTAGGAGTCTGGAATCTCTGCTTCGAGAAGCCCTTAGCAAACAAGGGTTGCCTCCGGCGTCGAAGGGGTCTATCGAAGCGATGCCGAAGGTGGAAATTACCCAAGAGGATTTAGATAAGGAGTGTTCGATCTGTTTGGATGGGTGGGAGATTGGTGAGGAGGCGAGGGAGATGCCCTGCAATCACAGGTACCATTCTGGTTGTATAGAGAAATGGTTGAGGATGCATGGATCTTGCCCTGTTTGCAGGTTTGAGATGCCGACTGGCGAAGAAGAGAGCAGGAAGAGAGAGCGTGGTGATGGTGAAGATGACGATGAAGGAAGAGAGAGGAGGGCTGAGAGAAGGGAGATTTGGGTCACTTTCTTTTTTTCTACTGCGACTGAGTCGTCTTATTCTGATTCTTCTCCAAACAATTCCAACCCTGAATAGCATTAACCCATTTTAATGGATTTTTTCTTTTTATTTTTATTTTCAGTTCTGACTGTAAAAAAACAGATGAATGAATTGAAATTGTTGATTTGAAGAAGAAAAAAAAATGAAAGTTTTGGGATTATATTGTGCAATTTATGTCATATATATATATATATATATATATATATATATATATATATATATATATATATATATATATATATATATATTTTTTTTTTTTTTTTTTTTTTTATTTTTGAGAAAATTTCTATTACATTTACTCAAACTCTATCCCTCTAAATTTCTTTTGTTCTTTTGAGATTCTCTCATAAAAGTAAACTTACAATTTTCTTTCTTCATAATTTAAAATCCTTAAAATACCCATCATCATCATGCGGCATCTTCCAAAGAAGAAGCCAGTTCACATGGATGTTCTTGAGTTGCTTGAAGAACTACTTTGATGAGTTCATGCCGATGCAGATACGGTATAGAAGTGGGTTGGAGGTTGGATTGGTGTATGTGGAATTCGTAGAGTCTGTGAAATCAATTCAATTGTTCTCAATTACTTCAATGCTTAAGTCAAATCCAAACTGTTAACAGTTAAAAAAAAAGGGAACAGAACAACATAAAGAGAGTAGGTCCGAATAACAGTAAAAAAGGAATATAACAATAGAAAGAAAGAAAATAAATGAGATAATGATGTAAGACTGCCAGGACCAATTTTAGAAATAAAATTAGAACACAAGAGTCTGATGTGACCTTTGATAATCAAGCTTATTTATAGGAATAGGGTTGATAATCAAGCTATTTATAAGAATAAGGTGTGAGTCTCACATGCCTTTAGAGTACAATACCATAATGGTTGAAGATGATTATACTCTTAATACCTAATATTGTTGTCGAATATACTCTTAGAAGGAATAATAAAGATTAGATTTGTCCCCCGAGAATATGACGAGGATGACATTGCCCTTGGATCAAGAATTACGTATTCCACGTGTAAACCATCAATTGTCCAATAAAATTTGTGCTTATCACTAGTTATGTCAATTCCATCAATCCATTTTGGATTCAATCTTGAATGTTTTCCTTAAAGATTGATGTCGGTAAGGGCTGGTTATAATTGAAAATACACACTATTTTAGCTTAAGCCTACCATTTTGATTGCAGAAGCTTACCATTCTGATTGCAGAAGAGGAAGTATGTGTGTTGTCAAATATACTCTTAGAATGAATAATAAAAATTAGATATGCCCCGAGAATATGACAAGGATGAGATTGCCCTTCGGTTAGGAAATTCGTATTCCACGTGTAAACCATCGATTGACCAATAATATTTGTGCATGTCACTGATTATGTCAATTCCATCAATCTATTTTGGAATCCATCATTAATTTTTTTTATTTTTCGATATTCATTTTGAACATTTTCTCTTTCTTTTACAAAGTAAAATAATAGAAAATTAATGAAACTTATGCATCATACAACATCTACAAGTTTTTTGAATAAAAAACTTTTGACAGGTTGATTCATGTTGGGTACAAGTAGTACTGTCCATGTCGGTTTACGTGAAGCTTCAAGGCACCGACCATATCGGCTAGTAAGAGTGCACCACATCGGCTTGCACAAAACCTCCAAAATCAGCGGGCCAAACTCTGCTTTTCCATTAATAACATGTCGAGAACACATCGGCCACCTCCTAATTAAGTCAAGGGCAAATCTGACATAGGTCACTTCACCGACTACTATAAATAGATTTCAATTATACAAGTTCACCAAGTTCATTAACTGTGCATTTATTACTTTTTACTATTCAACTTTCCCCTACCTCATTGGACTTTCCAAAATATTGACCTGACTTAACTTTTTGTTGTTCGGAGTCCTGACTTAGGCATCGAAGTGGTCCCAAGGCCCAGAATCTGATCTCCTTTGTTTGTCTTCGTGTCTTCTGCAGAAAGAGCCCACCTCAAAGGATCGTGACCATGGATTTTAGCAGCAACAATTCAGATCTGCCAAATTCTAATTTGAGTCAATGAAGACTGATCGCACCGGGGATTCTATGTTCTTAAACTTTGGATGTGGTAGGAAATCCTTGCAAAGAAGTTTTGCTTGTCTTTATGAAGCCCTGTGCTTCTTCACCCTTGTCAAACTTCTAGGTAGTTACACAATCAGTTTAAAAAGTAAATAGAAATTTTTGGTAATATGATTGTATAACTTCCCTTATACTTATACTTATATTACATATAAAGGGCGGCTCAGTACATGAGGCTCTCACTACTGTAGGGTTTGGGGAGGGATAAAATGTATGTAGCTTTATCCCAACAACACGGAGATATTATTTTCGTGTTTCGAACCCGTGAGCACTAGGTTACAATATGACAACCTTACTGTGATCCCAAGACTCGCCCTCAAACTTATACTATATATGCTAATCATATTTCTCAAATGATTTCTCTTTTAAAAATAAGAGATTTGATTGTACAATGTAGTAAAATTTAATGTAAAGGATCCTCACAAGGCTAGTGTGGAAGTTCTTTACCTTATTATCTTACATAATTCACACTCTCTTTCCTAGACAGTATGGAATACTTTGAAGATATCGATTTCTCTATATAACTATTGGTGAATTGTGGGAGATTCTCCTACAATAGAGTATGGGGAACCTCTTTCAAAATTTAATAATCAGATCTGAAATGTTTTAGAGTCAATTACATGTTCAAACAAGATAATGATTACAAAAGATTTTATTTTAGTTTTTGATTTATCTCACCTTCCTTCCCTTTACTTCCAACTCCCTTACAAACAATGAGCCCAAATGAAAATATTTCACCCAATGTTTCTATTTCGATTTTTGGATGAAGAGATCATGGTTTATATTAACTACATGTCAAATTTCAAAGTCTAATTTCATTAAATACCTCCTTTATATTGTCATGTGTTTTATTTATGTTTATGGATATGTACTAGTACTCTTTAAGAATATGACTGCATATTCTCCAAAAAAACAAATGGTTTAGATTTAAAAAAACTGAAAATAAAATTAGGACTTGAATAGCAAAGTGGAAGTTATGGTAGCAAGCCTATGTCTTTCTCTATCCTGGGTCAATTGTCAGCCCCTCCCATTGGTGGATGCAAAAAACCCGGCCACTCAAAGAACCCTTGCTCATAATTTATTAGTACACATTATTTAACCATCTAATCTGTGTGGCAAATATATTTTGACTAACATGATTATATTTTTCATGAGTGGATATATTTTCATTAAATGAGGAAAAGAAGAGTTCTGTTGAGATGCCATGTGGCATGGCATCTCTTACACTACACTATTAGGGCGTCCCAGTGCACGAGGCTTCTGCTACAGTAAGGTTTGGGGAGAGGCAGAATTTACGCAGTTTTACCCCTACATCACAGAGAAACTATTTCTGTGCTTCGAAACCGTGACCACCAGCTTGCATCTCTTACACAACTCATCCCCAGCCCACAATATATAAACATAATATGTCTGAATTGGATATAATTCCAGAAGTATATGTGTCTAAATTATTATCTATATGAACTCACACTAATCATTATCTATCTTCACTCTTCAGAAAATATCTAAAGCACCAAAATGCTTCAAATACTCAGATACTTGACTCTGGTTCCTTGTAGTTGAGGTCCAGTTCATGGCAGCTTGAATCCATCTCACTCTGATACTGGCTGTTCAGATCAAGCTTCTCTGGCAATCTTAACTCCCTCAAACCGTAAGCAGGTTTTTCTTTATGGGTTGATGATCTCTTACTTGGATCACTTGATCCGGGAAGAAGAACAGAAGGTTCCTTAGAGCCAGGGATGTCTCCATCTCCTACATTTTGTACTTTTTCATCCTTTCTAGCTGAGCTTCCAGAGGAATTTAATGAACTATCCATTGAACAGTCTATGCATCTCAATGGTCTCTTCCTTGAGTTCTGTGAGCTTAAACCCCAAGTTTCTGTCAATCCTGATAATGGAGGACTCGGGGAATCCACTATTGATACCAATTGAGAGAGCTCGGCTTTTGCGGCTTCTATTCCCACTGAAGAATTATATCCTGCAAGTGTTTCCTGTGCTTTTGTTAGTACTGATTGTAAGTACTTCCCTTGAGCTTCAATCCTCAGCCGCAAATGTCTATGCACCTGAAAAAGAACAATTGTGGTTTGATGAGTATCAATTACTATAATCAAATACAATCAACAGTGTAAAATGGAGGTGAGCTAATCCATGTCATACCTCCATCTGTTCATGAAGCTTCTTCTGCACTTCTATTTGCATCTTCAGAGCCTGCTTTATCTGCAAACTCCTGAGAAACCCATTCTTTAATCAGCCAAAGCTTTTCTTACAAACATTTCCCCCACCAAACTGACAGAAAGGATGGATGAAAGCTATTTCAATTCTTACTCATTCGTCTGACTGTTGTTTCTACCAATGATTTCCCCTCTGGTCCAGTCACTCCGAATCTCAGCCTCATTGGATTCTACCTCTGCCATATCTGTTATAGAATCTCATAAAGACTCAAATACAGACAAGTTGAGGAGATGATTTATCTTTTGTGGATCAGTAATCTCACCTTCTTGATTATTGTCACCACTAGTTTCGGATTGCTGATTCTTCCCAAGCCTGAATTTCTGCAATAACCAACAGGAATATACTTTATGATTCTCTATATATAAGGGCTTTTTGTAACAATAAGAGACAGAACCAGAAAGAGAGAATGCCTGTAGGTGGCTCTTCAGATGGTATAATGTAAGTCCAGGGATACCCATCATCCTCATCAGATTCTTTGGTGTTGCCTCTGCTCAAGAACAAAAAAGGTCAAAGCTGCAGGTAGAGGTTACATGATTTTAAAGAAAATGAGTTGAATATAGAACTTTACACGTACTGTCTGCTCCGCCAAGTTGAGTAACTGCTTCTATAAATTGTTGATGAAGTTCTGGAGTCCATTTTAGCCTAGGCTTTGCATCAGTAGACAGAACCAGACCCATATCCTGGTTTTGAGTTCTCTGCAGACCCATTTCTATTTTGTGAACTAGAACCAATCTGAAGACTGACACAAAAACATGGGTCTTTGATTCCTGCAATTTTGGTTCAAGATAAGGCAGCTGCAGTTCTCTTTATAATTTGGGTTGGGTGTCCTGTCCTTGTTCTCACTCCAAAACTGGAGATATGAGTGGGGATATGTAGGGAAGAATATATGCAATGAGCTGGGACTCTTCCTTTTCTCTCATCTTCTGCTCCATGTCATCTTCTTTCCCCTCTTAATTTTTCTTTCTTCTGTCTTGAAAGAGGAGAGAATCTATGAAGCAGCAAAACAGAGAAAGTAGCACAGTTTCAATTCAGCCTCAAAAGGAGAGAAAAGAGGAAAAGTGTCTGGATTATTTTTCTCTTTCTGTTTTCCCACTTCTCCCTTTACGCTCTTTGCTTGATTCTCTGCTTCATTAGGTAGCCCCACCATGATGAATAATTGACTCAACTTTTTTTTTTCGCCAGTGAGTAATAGTGAATTTAATTAATGGGAATGCTTTATTTGATTTTCTTTCCTTCTGATGTTTTCTCTTTTAAGTGGCTCAGATAACAATCTGTCAGATGGGGTTTTTTTCTCTCCTTTCTTCACCCCCCTTTTCCTTTCTTTTCAAGGAAGATGTAGAGTGAGCAGCAGATTCTTTTTGTTCTTTCTATAGGGAGGGAATCAAAGAATCTAGTCTTAGATCTTAATGACAAACTTATCTTACTTATATTAATGAATAAATAATAGGAAAATATTGGATAAAGTGAGATCAAGTAGTGAAACTGAATGGATATTTATTCAGTATGTGAAACATTATCTGATGGGGTGCTTTATAAAACTGTATACTGGAATCCCAATCCACAGCCTAACCCACTCTGTGATGGCATAAAATTCATCGCACAATGTTTGTAGAAGTTTCATTAAATTACGATTCTTGAACCTTCATGGAGATTAAATTTCGTAATTTATTCCAGGCCCTGATTCAAGAATCAATGCCAATGAATTAGCTTAATAAAAAGGTGCTTACGTAGGTGAAACTAGAAGTTATTCATTGGGATTCCATCTCAGAGGACATCCATGCCTCCCCCCCCCCAACACCTCCCAAAAAAAAAAAAAAAAAAAAACCCTCATCCTGATTCGAGATTACACATTGGATTTATCTTGCTTTTCTCAGTAGTCTGAGGAAGTTCACAATTGGCTGGTTATTAGTTTCTTTCTCCCCATCCAGTCAGGTTTTACTTTCAAGTTATTAGTCTTACCAACTAACTCCTGTTATTACCAGTTTGTTTATGGGAAATGATTGCATATCATAACAACATAGCATAAAAATCAGAATGAACAACTTGTGGTACAAAGCTACAAGCACACCTAAAAGAAGGAAAAGAAAGAAACAACAATCTGCTGCTCATTTCTACAGGAGAGTGCATCTCTTCTCGGGGAGTGTATAATTAAATAAAAAAGAAAAATTCTTGCCAGCAGGGATCCTTTCCCTTCTGAGCTAGTCTGCAGTCTGCAGTCTGCAACACACTAGAAAGGCAATAACCAATTATCAGAACTAGAGAAATGCATGTTTTCATCCTTATTGAAGAAACGGCCGTATTTTATGAATACAAAGTGATATATCTCTTCAATTCTCTGCAACCCTGTTGTGAAGGAAACACAAGACATTAGAATTACCTTATCCTTTGGTTTGAAACGACTTAGCAGTTAAGTTAAAGTGGGGCTTTCTAATGGTCCTACCATCTGATGTGAAAGAGAGAGAGGGCTGTTTTACTGATATAGAGTCTTCAACCTCAAGGTGGGCAATAAAGAATACCACCTCTTTGAGTTAAAGCTAAATCCTCTCCCTTGGAGCAAACATACACAAACTCAATCGTGAAAATGACATAAATGTCACCCATTGTTTCTGATCGTTTACACGTTCTAAATGAAAAGCTACCAATGACATTTATAAAGTTTCAATATTTGAAATAAAAGGTCAAATATGTAATGTAGAACCCGAAGATTAATGAACAATAGAAAAGAAGGCAAGCAAACCACAAATCAGAAAAATTAATAAGATCAGGATCAATATTTGTATTCCTTGGGTTGCCGACATCATTTTGATTTTAATTGCTGGAATCAAACTCAATAATTGATCTCCAAAGTCCTTCCTTCTCAGTGCTATACATACAATCAGTTGGTATGCTCTGCATTAAGGAACGACTTTCAAAGATTCAAAGGTGAGAGTGACCATCTATCGTATCAAGGTCCACCTGAGTGACCAAGATTGCAGGATATTGACATCACATTAAGATAATGTCTAAGGATGTTTTGGCAATGGTGTGAACACATTCTGCATATATTTGATTTTCAATCTTCTTGTCCACTCATTATGTTGTTTTCTCTTGCTGGAAAGGCTCAGAGTTGGGCCACATCCATCAGATAATTCCATCTGATCCATCACATACTTATTGATGGTCAGAATTAAATTGAGTGCAGCCAGACGAAAATGTCTACAGATCATTGTGACAAGCTTCATTACAGCAAGTAAATAATATACCTTTAAGATTTGATTGTTGTCCCAATATCTGGTGGGCTCTAGACCCCCAGCATGTAATACCTTCCAGAAATAAGTTCTATCTGTTTGAAGTTGAGAAATAAGTCAGCAGAGTTTGAGGTATTTGACTGATATAAGCTAATCACCTTGAGGTAGTAATTCCTTACCCCCCCCAAAAGATTTAAGAAAATGAAAAAGGACAGTTAATTGAAGTACACCTTTCTCTTTAACCAGCTGCTGTACTTGCAGCTACTTTCTCACTTTAATATATTCCAAAACGAGTAAAGGAGATTCTGGGATAACGCCGAAAGACCCTGGGTATTCTTAGGTTAGTAGGAGAAGGTCAGGTGAATCAAAAGTCATCCAAGAAACCCATTGAATCAAAAGATCATAAGCAAAGGACTCCATCAATTATTATTCTCCAAGGGGCCCATTACAGATCTTTCAAAAACCTAAAAGCAGAGAAAGAGATGAGCAGGAAATCGTTCAGGAATCAGGAAAAGAGAAACAAAAGGATCTAGCCACCAAAAAAATAATTCAAATATATCATTGCAATTTAATCGATGGGAGACAGCTACCTACCAAAAAATGACTCAAGCAGTGTCACTTTATGCAATAGACCCACTTACTGAGTTATATGTATATATGTGTTGTGAGAGTGTGTGTGTGTGTGTGTGAGAGAGAGAGAGAGAGAGAGAGAGAGAGAGAGAGAGAGAGGGGGGGGGGGAGGCGGGGGGATTGCCTCAAGAAGAAGAAACAAAAGAAAACAGAACGTCAGACGAAAAACTTCATATTTAGGATCAGCCTATTAGCAATATATGATATCTCCATTGTTGGATCTGCCTGCTGGATGCATGCTCCATACCAAAATTACACCCTAATCCCTATACATGCAAACCAAATCATCAACTTGGTAACATTGAACCATGGAACAACCACTTTAAAGATTTGAACTTTCAAAAGAGACTCAATATCAAATAGTGAAGTCTATTTGGTTTTTGGTTACGTTCTATCCGTGCTGTTCCATACCAACTAAATAGTCCAGATTGAAGTTACTAGTTTTCATGGAATAGTGCTAGTGCAGTCCCAAATAATGGACTTCAGACCCATGATACATAGTCCATCTCATTTTATACATATCCCATTTGGGATGAAGGATTGTGGTCCCTCACATAAAGATGCATGTATATACAGTTTGCATTCAGCAAACTAGATTCATGACGTTTATTCTAAACCCAACAACTTGATTTGGCTGATAGGGACAAAGTAAAATAATGCAGGAATATTCCCTCAAATTATTAAAGCAACAATTGATTCTTATTAGCTGACAAGCCTCATATCCAGGACAAATTCATGCCAGAATTGGATGAAGAGATGGTATGATGTGGATACTGGAAGCAATAGTTTGCAAGAAATTCAAACCACAATTCTACACCTGAGCACAAAGCAATGTATAAAGAATATAAATTTTAGCTGTCACATGTAAACAACCTAAATAAATTACAGATCATATTCATGTAATTTCTATGATGTATAAAAACTGACAAAAAAAAGAAAAAGAAAAAAAAAAGGGAATAGAACACCAGGGATCAGGTTAGAGTTTGTTTTGATCGACCCTTAGAATCTGAAAGCTGTCTGGAAGTGCAGTAGGAATAATGAATTAAGCTTACGTGATAGCACTCTAACAAGACATTGCAATAAGTTCAGTTCTTTCAGCTCCCAAAAATAAAAATAAAAAGCGATCAGGTGGTATGATTTTTGTCTTTGCGGGGAATAACAGTTGAGAATATCTTTACAGAGAGAGAGAGAGAGAGAGAGAGAGAGAGAGAGAGAGAGAGAAAAACAGTCGAGGATAACAATCAAGAGTACAATTTGTTAAAAGTGGATCAGAAGCTCAAACTCAGGTGGGGAAATAAAGTTATGTTCTATAATCACTTCTATTTTTATATATAATTAGGAAGATATAATCTTGCTTTCTCAATAATCTTGCTTCCTCAATACAATAGTACGACACTTTCGCGCACCTTGGACCTTGTTCTCTTTGTTCACTTCAATGATATAACAAACCTCACTTCTTCAGCTCAACTGTGGAAACTAGTTATTTGAGCCAAACTGATAATCATACAGAATAAATAAAGTTGTATCTAAGAAAGTAACACAGTAATGATCTCTAAAATAGGCCATTACTCCAACATATATTAAGTTGGGATGTCCTAGGGATTCTTAAGATAGATAAGCACATCACACAGCATAGGCCTGACTCTTTATTAGAATATTAGATTGACTTGATCAGTGTTAAAATAGTTTGCAATGACTGTAGCCTGAAATATTTAAGATTGTTCGAATCTAATATCAAAGCAAATTATAACAAACCCCCCTAAAAAAGGCAATAAAAAACGGAACAGAGAAGGAGGGGAGGGGAGGGTAGAGAGAAAGATAGAGAACAAGAAGAAGATTCATACTTCCACATATAAGAGTAATTCATGATTGAATAAGGAACGTGTGGAACCTACCTTAGACCTATCACTTCAAGCAAACTCCACGCCATAAAGAAACTAAAAGCCAATTATCAATCGGCCTAACACACTGCAATCATGAAGAGCCTGATGAAGTTTAAATGGAATCAAGAATTTGGAGAAATACATCATAAAATTCTACAGATAAATAAAGAAGCTGATGCTCAGTTTCACTCTTATAGACAATCCTTACAAAAGCTTATTTTCATCCCACTTTATTTAAATACAGTAAAGTGCAGGGAAGACTTGAGCTTCTAAGCAATAAATTTCTCCAACTTGAAACTAATTCCCTGTAGAGTCCCTCTCTATCAATTACCAATAATTTCCCCCCTACCTCTTGATCTTTCGGAGCTTCTTTTGCCCTGGAACTTCCATCCTACCAATAGGACAACCACATCTGGCCCGGAACACGATAACAGCCCTTCCATTTGCAGGTGCCATCTTCCTTAACTCATTTTCCAAATCTTTATGGTGTTCTTGTACAAATTCAAGAAGGCCCTGCACAGAACCATATTTCCTCACAGGAGAATTCGAATTCTTAACATTTTCCTCAGTCTCAATCTGTATATCGAACTCCACCGACTTTCGGAGGCCGCGGCAGTTGGGATTTCCACATTTCCTACCAGTGCGAGTCCATTTAGAAATGCTCCAAACACCCAAGGCTGAAAAGAAAATGCCAAGTCCCATAGATGCATAGACCATTGGAGCTCGACATATATCATCTTTCACTACAGAAAGAATTGCCCCGACAATTTCAGAAACCCCGTAGAAGAATAGCTTAACATATGGAAATACCAAAAACCCAGAAGCACCAATGACCACGATGAAGATCAATACATCAACCGCTGCGGTCCGAGATTGATCGCAAGGAGGAAGCTTTAAGGGGTTCAGAGAATTGGGCTGCTTTCTGTTTTTGTGGAGTTGATGATTCTGCCTTGAGTTAGTGGTGGATGGGTCAGTAAATGTTAAAGGAGCCATGTTTGTGGCGCGAGAACAGATCATTGGGAGAGAACCCAAATAATCGAACAGGTCTCTGATCAAAATTCACAGACCCTGACCAAAAACAGATGAAACCCACCAATCTATAAAGGAAATGGGATCGAATCGACTATAGAAAAGACGAAATCTGTGGCAAGTACGAGCACCTGAAATTTGGTATTGGATTTTCATGAAATCGAGGCGTTTTCCGTTTCTACTGTTCCTTCGAGCAGGAATCGATTCTGATTCCTTACCTCATGCAACTAAGATCGGCAATAAGAAGTATCTGCTCAAGAACATTGGCTTCCATCATTTTGGAAATCCTGGAGAATCATCACTGCTGATCACATATCTTAAGCTTATTTTGTCATCTAAAACAGCTGTTTTTTGACTTTTGGGATTGCGGGTCAGTAACTCTTAACTCTTTGAGCAAATGGTGACAATAATGATCTAATTTTAAATTTTAAAAGGTTGCTGTGCTGGCTCCAAGGCCTTTTCATAGTTCAATATTTTATTCAGTTTTAAAGAATTTTTTTTTTTGAAAAGGAATATAGTAATAGTATAATTAAATGATATCACGAACGTATTAATGTTCTTTAGATTTGAAAAAAAAGAGATTTTTACCCCAAAAAAGAAAAAAAAAAAAAAGAATAAAATGAAATTATGTTCAATATCAATGCCTACAACCCACACCGCTTCCCCTGAAAATCAATCATTTCTTTCTTCCCCTTGAATCAAACATGAAACCCTAAGATTTTTCCTTGTATGTTTCTTCTCTTGATCTCCTTCAATTTCAGGAACTGAAGGGAAGAGAAGAAAATCTTTGAGATGCTCAAGTACAGCCGCACAGGCAACTACTTAGCTACCACGGAACTGCTAAATACATTGCGAGACTTTAGTTCCAGTCAATCTCTTCCAGGCTTTTGTCACCGCTACTTTGGTTACCCGCCGCCCCATAAGAATCAATAAGCGACTGCAGTGACGCAACTGGTGATTCTATAGCTTGAAAATGGAAAGGTGGAAACGAGATTCAATCAGAAGTAACGAGATTCAATCAGAGGTATTGACTCCCTCTATAGACTTTACATAGGTTACTGTCACGGCTTTTGTCTAACTCTTCTGGAGCCTTTATCACTGCTGCTTTGGCTACCTCGCCCTACAGAAGTCAATAAGCGATCAATGACATATCTGGTGATTCTACAGCTTGAAAATGGGAAGGTGTAAACGAGATTCAGTCAGAGGTATTGACTCCCTCTATAGGCTTTGAATTGACTCCCTCTATAGGCTTTGAATTGACTCCCTCTATAGACTTTACTGTCATCGTAGTTTAACTAACCCAATTGTACTGGCACTTAGTTGCTCATAAGTATTCTTGCAGCACTAAGTCATGTTGGATTTTATGTTATTATTGTTGGCAACTTGACTGATGTGGTAGAGTTTGTGAGCATTCAGTCAGAGAAATAAGGCGAGAGAGTATCAGTGCAGTGGCACAGATGTCGCAACCTCGTATATGTGTTCTACAATGTTTTACATGTGTCTCAAATGACTTGTAGTGAGTTAAATGGCATTCTACATCAAATTTGATGAGTTAAATGGCATTCTACATCAAGTTTGATGAGAGAGACTGACTGTGGGCCCCACTGATAATGTGACAGTGTTTCTGAAGGTCTGACAATATTTCTGAAGCTTTTCTGATCGTGTTCATGTTTCTCGTGTTTTTGGTGTTGTGGCATTGAAGAGAGAAATTCAAGAAAGAGAATCAAAAGAGAGAGAAAGAGGAGAGAGAAAAAAATGTGGGTGGGACCCACTGTGCCTAGGTGGCTTGCCACCATGGCAGCCAGCCTGGTCGAGGGCTGCGGCACCACCACAGTGGGAGCCAGCCACATGGGCAGACCAAGGCCACAACAGCACCATGGCATGCTCACAAGTAGCAGCAGCAGCCCACAGGCCATGCCGCATGCCAGTAGCCGAAGCCACCAGCAGCAGCTAGCCAGCAGGCCCATTGCCGCATGGCCACGCACATGGCCCTGACCGCCTTCCCCCCCCCCCCCCCCCCAGCAAGGTGTTCGACGAAATGCCAGGAGAGAGGCACCATTCGGCCAAATTTTCTCTGTACAGGGTTTGGATTGATAAAAACCAGTTACATACGCCATTTTCTATAATGACGTGGGCATTTTCGGCAAGTAACAAAGCAGAAGATCCAAAATCGGCCGTCTAAAAGCAGTCACGTCGTCAAGATCTAGATCGGATGGATCTGAAAATGGCGGGCTAATGTGTATCACAGAGATCGCGCTTTGATCCTATCGCGCGGTCTGTTATTGGCTGTGCGCAACTTATAATGGTGCATCGCGTTTCACGGACTCGGTGCCTTTATTTGGTGTGGCGGGTTCATCGTGCGACAGCGGATCAGATCCAGATCCAGCGGCTCACGTAATCTCCGATCGCACCTGACGCTAGTTATTCAAATCCAAAGGCCGGCATCAAATCTTGCCTTTTAAACTCTTATCCAAGAGGTTAAGGAAGATTCTCTGAGCGCCAATCACATCTCGACAACGCATAAGGCGGCGGCGCTAAAGTGTAGCGCGGGTGCATAGTAACAGTCCGAAAGATTTCATTTGGCTTAATTCTATTAGCCGAACTTAAAACCGTCATAACTTTGTCATCCGAACTCCAAATCAGTCCGTTCAAGTTGCAGTTTTCATATTTTTGGATTCTCTACCTATTGGGCACCGTTGGGAGTGATAAAAATAAAGAGAAAAATCAAAAAGAGCATTTTGAAGGGAGACAGAAGGTTTTTAAGGGTTTCGTGCCCTATGGGAGTGATCAATCACCAACTACCTCTTCTCTGTGCATCAATGGAGTGTTAAATCCCTGTGAGAAGTCAATAGAACTTTTATTTTCACATTCGTGGTGATTATGGGTTGTGTGGAAGAGGTTGGAAGCCTGTGAATGATGTGTGCTATGTGAATCAATCTCTATCATCATTGAAGGTTATGGAGAATACCTGAAGATAGTGTGAAGCTTCGGAGAGATTTTTGGTCATTCGAAACGTTTGTGAGATTTTTCAATTCCTTAATTATTTATGTTTTCAATATATTGTATGCTAGCGTAGGTGAAAGTTGTTGAACACCTAGCTAGTGGGGGAAAAATTGTAAGGCATAATTATAAGCCTAAAAAATTATTATTTACTTCTCGTGGGTGCGAGTTAAGCGTGATGTGTTCAGTGGGTGCTACACACTGGCTATTGTAGCCTGAATCTTGGCGTTGTTGCGCTCTCTCAGTTTCATGCTGGGAAAACCTAGATTAGCATCCTTATCTGTAAGAGACTAAAAGCTGAGTATTGAGTAAATACGGAGCCCGTTGGGCATTATTTCGTGGACTAACCATCACACATTGTGGTGGTGAATCACGTAATATCCCTGTATTCATTGTTTTATCTTTCTGGTATATTTTGGAATGTGTGGAATGGCTTATAGGGTGGGTGTACAAATCTGGTAGACCTGGCCACTGAGTGGTAGCGAGGTAGATTTGCATGCGCTTATATGTGTGTAAAGAATTAGATCTCTATCATCTCTGGACAGCAGTGAAATAATTAGAGAGAATTTTCAGACAATGATTCACCCCCCCCCCTCTCAGTGTCATATCAAGTTCATCAAGTCAGTGGGTTGCGAGTCATGACATTACTCTATTCTAATAGTGAGTCATTACTCAGTACGATATCCTGATGACTAGTTAGAGTTTACTAATGAGATTTCCAATTTGACACTGATTCAGTGTCAACTGGTGCTTGGAGTCCATCAGATCGGCATTCCTCCCCTAACTCTGATACCAATAATACCATTATTTACAAGGTTTCTATTGCCGTTAGAATCTACGCCTATATCTTTCTTTGTGGGTCCAATTTACAAACGATAAAACAAGACAAAGAGGGGTCAGAATTGATGCCCTAGGATCATTTCAATGCTTAAGTTAAGGGACCATGTCACAAAAGATAAGAGTCGGACCTTTTGGGAAGACCGACCACAAAGATAGTTTAGCAAGGTTGGAAAGATTATGATGGTAAATATATCGAACTCAGTTGATATATTCAAGTGAATTGACTTTGATTGTTAAGACTATTTATAGTGCTAAGTTATCTCTGACATCATTGTGGCCTTTGAAATACGACTTCGGAATTCATATGATTGATTTTATCCCTTGTTTTACTATTAATGACAGATATGTTCCTTTGAACGAATTTACTATGAATAGTCGATTTCACCCTTGAGGAGCTAGAGTCTTGACGCCTTTCATATGTCGCGCGGTCATTAGATGAAGTTATCCCATAGATGAAGTTATTTATCCCAAAACAGTTCCCAATCCCACCCACCAAAAGGAAACGGATTCAAAACTCCATGTCATGATTCATGAAGGAAGACCCCTTACTGATAGCCTCCCATCACATCTTTGAATTTGAGAATTATTTCCTCTTAAAGTTCCAAGACAATGACTGATTCAATTATTCAGTACTTTGATGACTTTTGTTTTTAAAAAGTCATTGAGTTTGATTTTAGTAAGTCATTTCTTTTATGCCTCCCTTAGATTATGTTTGGTTGCAAGGAAAATCAAAGAAAAGAGAAATAAAAATTTTAAATTTTAAATAGAAATTTTTATAATGATTATATTATTCCACATTTAGTTATAAACATACACTTAACTTTGCATCCAAATCCCTCCCATTTATATCTCATAAATATCATTACTAAAAAATTTAGATAATTTATAGAGTCATGTTATCTTACAATTATAAATTTTTTTTTTTAAATTTAAAATTTTCATTTTTCTTTCCTTCAATTTTCCTTACAATCAAACTGAACCTTAAAGATTCATGACAATTGCTGATTATTCAATACTTGGAAGCAGACTTAGCTAGGATTTTTTATTTTTATGGTCTTAAACTATGGAGAGGGTTCCTTAAGTATTATGCACATAACCCACTTGTTAAAAGGTAAAACTGAAAGGAATGGCTCCTTGGAAAGCTAGTAAGTGACTCACAACTCAGACGCACTAACTCCACTAATGAATTGTTACGTTGCTATTCTTGTCATCTTTATCAACATCTTCAGTGGTTTACCAACTTGTTAGCTACGTCCATGTTATTGACTTTGTGACTTTAGAGAGAGAGAGAGAGAGAGTAGTTTAGAAATTAGCAAGGTATATTCCCTTGAGTTGTGGCTATGTATTGGTTGAAATTGACTTGTTACTTGTTCAATCAGGCTCTCAAGGAGTTTGAACCAACTACCATCATTTTCAGCAGTTCATAAGCACCATGGAGCAAGTGCAAAAGATGGTCCTAGATTAACCTTGGTTCTCACGAAGGATTCAACCTCATGGTTATGATTCTGTCAGCAACTTTTGTTATACTGCACTTGCAGACAGTTTGACATCCATTAAATTTGAACATGTAGCATGTCATCTGAAGAAGCTCAACTCCAATTTTCATCCAAGGTAATAAAAGAGGGATTTGGAGTAATTAACACCATGCAGCCAATATGTTCTTTAAGTTCTTGATAGCCTCAAGATTTTATAAAAAAGAAAGAATGGATCTCAAAAAGAAGCCCACCCCAACTTTCTGGTATACATTTATGAACTTTCTAATTGTATATTTTGATTTCTTGGCGGTGCAGCAATAATCTGCATCCAAAATAAATATTGGACTAGTTCTGAAGTAGAAGTCTATTGAGAATAAAATTTTAAACGTAATTATGTCTGATTTAGATACTACAAGCCATTCTATTTACAAAGGATAGTATCTTCCCCAGTCCTGACATCATTAAAACTATTTCCATTCTCTGCAACTGAATAACCTGAAGAGTTTGATTCATAAGAGTCAAGTAATGTTTGGAGAATTTCTTACATTATAATGGGTAATGGAGATTACCATCTATGCACCAGAAGATTCTAATTTCTATCTCTATTTTTCTCCTGATGGTGAACGTGGAATGTGGCGGTTATTGGCTCCTGATCCTGGATAATCCATTGTCTCCATATCCATCCTGCCATTGATGAGTTCATCACCCCAGGTTTCCTCAGTAGTTCCCTGTATTTCCGAGAGAGGGGAAAGAAAAAGAAAACAAAGTATTAATTGAATTTGAATAGCAATTAGAATTTATACATGGTTTCTTAAGCTTAATCCATGGAAAACCCAACATAAAAAAAAATTCCATAGAAACTTCATCCATTGGTTGTTCAAAGACCCTGATCACCAAAATTTATAAGATACCTGGTGGTTATTCTCCAAAGCTGTAAGAACTTGAGAATTAGACAACAGACTTCTAGTCCCTGTAACCACATGCGATGAATGCTTAAAGAAAGGAAATTGAGGTGTGGATTCAACAATGAAATTAAAAATAAAAAAAAGGGCCAATGGAGTTTACTTGCTACTTGAACAGCATTCAAGGAGATAAGGTGAGAAAACCCCAAAAGAAAAACTAGAAGATGAAGAACAGAGGCTGCCATTTCTATAAACCAGTATGTTGCTGATGCTGATGATTTTCACAGTTAGTATTCTTCTCACAAAGTTGGTGCTGCTGCTCCTTTTGTAACATTCTTGTCATACCATCTCTTCATTTTTTTTTTTGGTGGTGGTATTTGGGACAAGTATCATTACCAAAATAAATAAAAAAAGGTAAGAAGCACAGAACCTTCATGATGATCCACATAACCTGTCTTCTACTTTAGTGGTGTGAATCACAATGGACAACACCTTGGTTGTTTTTTTTTTGTTTTTTTTATTATAAAATAAACAAAACAAAGAGCACAAAGCCACAAATGGTTTGTTCAATTTCCTACTTTCCTAATTGGGTGGACAATATCATATATTAGAGATGTATCAAGTCAAAAAGAGGAGAGTAATGTTTCTAGGCAGGTCAGTTGGAGAGGTACTGCAGGTGGTCCTTGGTTTCTATTCATCATCAAATTATATCTGTGTCGAAATAGGCGAAACGGAAAAATCAAGTATCGATAACAAGTGGCGCACGCCAAGAAATTGATGGCTGACAAGTAAAGAAATGCATGGTCATACATGAGATGTTTTTAATTAAACTTGAGTCTGAAATTTGACACTTGGCTATTGCAGGCTGCTCTCTCAGTATCCGACGATCGAAATTGTCAGATAATGCAGAAATACATTGTTATAGAAGACAAGATAATGTCAGCAAGGAACATAGTAATTGACTGGTTAGGTTGGAAACAACTCATGACCAAAAGCAGTGGGGATTCATCTGCCAAGGTTATCTAGTTTAATTGGTTAACTCCATGAAATACTCCTGGTGTGAAACACATAATATTAAAATATAGGAAGTAATACATTGTTTGCTGAGAGCACAGGTATGGTATGTGGCTAAAGCTGTATCTTAAGGTATGGATTGCCAAGCCATACCTTCCTGTTTCACCTTATATGGATTCAAACACTAGCCCCTCTGTTGGACTAGTGTCATTGGGCAACTGGGATGTGAATATGGTATGCGAGAAATGAGGAGAGAGAGTGTGATGTAGGAGAGAGTGTCGGGGGCAGATGTGGCAACGCTATGTGTCTACAAGGTTCATATGTGTTTCGATGATTTCAATAAGTTAAATGGGATATTACACGATTTTGATGGAGGTGTTTGTGGACCCCACGGTGATGTGGCCGAGTTTTTGATGTGCGGCCGAGTTTCGATGATGCGACGGTCTTGAGCTTTTCGTCATGTTCATGTTTCTCATGTTTGGTGTTGTGACATTGAAGAGGAAATTCAAGAGAGAGAAAGAAGGGGTCGAAGAGAGAGAAAGAGGAGAGAGAAAAATGTGAGTGGGACCCACAGGTATGGTGGCAAGGTGACATGCCAACACGACAGCCCACGACACTTGGCATGCATGCACACAAAGTTTCGGTCAAATTCCAAGGTTTGCGAGTTTTACTTTGGGCTATTTTTGGTGGGTCCCGCGGAAGGTTCATGGAATCCGACAGTGGAAAGATGTAGAGCGCGAGTTATCTTTCCAACGCAACCTGAATCATTCATTCCGACGCGGATGAGAGATATCGCAGTTTCGCGGATCGCCGAAAAAGTGATTTCACAAATTGTTTAGGGGCAATTTCGGTATTTCATAGTTATTTAAGGGCATTTTCGGCAAGTAACAAAGAAGAAGATCCGATATCAGTGGCCAAGAGAGGCCAGCTTCCAGATTCTAATCTGATGGACCAGATTGGGCGGGCTAAGGTGTAGTGCGACGATCGCATCTTGATGCTCCCGTGACCCTTCGGATTGGGCGGATGCGCTTATTATAATGCTATTTGTTGCATGGAATACTAACCTGATTCCGTGTAGCGCAGGTGCAGGTTATATAAGGAAAGATTCTCTTTCCTTATCCGAGATTAGCCAATCTTCAAACTGCCATAACTTCTTCATCCGAGCTCCAAATCGGTCCGTTCAAATTGCAGCATCATATTTTTCGTGCCCTATCTATTGGGCGCCGTTGGGAGTCGTGAAAACCTAGAGAAAAATTAAAAGAGCGTTTTGAAGCTTATGGGAAAGATTTTCTAGGGTTTTGTGCTCCTGGGAGTGATCAATCACCAACCGCCTCTTCTTTGTGCATCAATGGAGTGCTAAATCCCTGTGAGAGGTCAGTGGCTTTTATTTTCATATTCATGGTGATTATGGGTTGTGTGGAAGAGATTGGAGCTTTTGGACAAGGTGTCTCTGAATCGATCTCTATCAACATTGAAGGTCGTTGAAGAGTACCCGAGGTCGTGTGAAACTCCGAGAGATATTGTTGGCCATTCGAAAGCATTGTTTGTGAGTTCTCGATTCTTTATCTATTTATGCTTTCAATTTATTGTATGCTAGCGTAGGTGCAAATTGTTGAATACCTAGCTAGTGGGGAAAACCGTAAGGGCAAATTTATAAGCCTAAAAATATTTGTTATTTGCTTCCCGTGGGTGCGGGTTAAGCTGGTGTGCGCGTGTCTTGAGCACTGGTACTTGATACCGAATTCCGGCACATGTGTGCCCTCCTAGTTTTATGCTGGGTAAATTGGGTGTATGTACTCCCGCGTGTGTAGACAAAGAAAAAGAAGTGTATTGAGTATATACGGAGCCCGTTGGGCATTACTCCGTGGAGTAGCCATCACCCCGTGTTGGTGAACCACGTAATATCTCTCGTGTTCATTGTGTTTATTTTCTATTATATTTTGGGTGTGTGGAATGGCTTGCGGGATGGGTGTGCAAATCTGGTAGACCGGCCACCGAGTGGTAGCGGGTAGATTTGCATACGCTTGTGTGTGTGTAAAGAATATATCTCCATCGCCTCGGGCGCAGCATAATTAATCGGAGAAAGTTTCGGACACCGATTCACCCCCCTCTCAGTGTCATATCAAGTTCATCACCCTCTTCATGCAGCAGAACCTAACTCATTTAAGTTCTGTAACGGATCATGGTGGAACTAAAACAGAGGACAGAATGGCTTGGGCCTGTGCTTTTGCAGGAAGAAGTTGGATTCGCTGCATGAATAGCCAAAAAGACAACATACTTTTTGTGCTTGGTGGCCTCATTGAATACATTTTGTGCTTCATCTCATTATCAAACCCTTCAAACTGAAATTCTATCATTTTTTTTCACATTTTCTCATGGATCAAACTGGGAATCTGGGTTTCTTATATAGCGGCACATTATCCCATTTGTTATAAAGTAGGGTTGAAATGGAAGGCTCCATGAGGAGTAAGAGGTTGGTGTCAAGTTTTCAATTCAAAAGTTTGAACTAGTAAGTGGATGGACTCTCCACATATAAGGACCCTAGATTCCAATCTCATTAGCAATGTGGAATTATTCCCAATACTCCATTACTCTCCCTTAGATATAGCCCCATTGTTGGGGGAAGGGGGGGGGAGGGAGGAAGGGGGGGGGATTGTATATGTGGCAATACATTGTATTTTTTAGGTGACTGGTCTCTCATTTCCAGTGACATGCAGTCCTTTTGGGTGACTGGTTCCTCTTTTTGGATGATATGTAATCATTTTGGGTGACCATAGTCCTTATTTTATGCATCTAACATCTCTCTTTCGGTGACTAACCCTCTTTTCAGGTCTACTATGAGAGGGAACTTGGAGCTTTGATACCATGTCAAGTTTCTAATTCAAAAATTCGAACTACTAAGTGGAGGGACTCTCCATATATAAGGATCCAAGATTCCAATCTCATTAATAATGTGAGACTATTCTTAATAGTTGGAAAGTAAAATATGACTCCATGGAAATCACGCTATGAATGTGATCTTTATAAATATTTTCAGTGGTTTATGGCTAATTGACTATGTCCTGTATTGACCAAGAAAGAAAGTCCATTACCTTCACCATAAAGCATGAAGCCACTCAAAATTGTTTTACGCGTCCCACACATTTTGAGTGGTACTTCATGTTTAAACCTTCCCTCAAAGCCATAACCACCATGGTTGTGGGTTGGTGGAAGATTCTAAATCCATGTATTGAACATGTCTAAAATCGATTTGATTTAGATTGGATAGGTATACAGATTCAATGGAAAATTGACATTTGGTCATTATCATATATAATAATGTTAAAAGAGAATCAGATCGGGATCGGTCAGATTTTAAACCGTTACAAATAGACTTATCCGCTACCGACTGTATCACTTCTTTGTACTGATCAGCCCCATCTCTCAATTGTCTTAGACTCTTTTTGGTATCTATTACAGAATTAATTATATAATACATTATGATACAAATAATTGTTTGGTATGATTAATGGTATTTATTTTTATTTAAAGTAAATTGATATAATCTAAAATTTTCAAATAAATTAGAAGATGTTTATCATTATTGTGATAATCTATTATTACTTCTTTATTGATATTAAAAAATTATTATTTATGACTCATAATTTATTCTCATAAATGATTTATTATATATAACTCATAAATATAAATATAAACTATACCAAAGAGAGCCTAGTTGCATGATCATTCTCTTTTCTTCATCCTCTAGAATCTGTCAAATCTTCAAGACCCTTAAGCTACTTAATTTCTTATTATTAATTAGATATCTATTCGAATCGAATTGATTATGTTTCGAATCATCCTACCAAATTTATTGATTCTCAATCCCATCTTATCATACTGATTTATTCCCAATCCCACTAATTTGGCCCTAATCATATCCCACTAATTTATTCTTTCTTAGTAAGTGTATATCCTCCATGATTCTGTGATTGTACATTCTTTATCTTGTGGGATTTATTTTCGGTAAACATCTATGTATAGATTTGGTCCTCTCCTCATGATGAGAAATCAAGCAATGGCTGCAACTTATCTAACCTTTTTAGTTTTATCATGGTGTCTTATCATACTAAATTACTAATTCATCTCAATCTCATATTACCATACTAATTGATTCTCAATCCCATCTTTCCTTCAAATTTCATCCCAATCCGACTATTGGATTTTTAGAAATCGGATTTTGAATTTTGCTGCAAATCATGCCCAGATCCGAATCAGCCGATCCTATTGATCTCATATCGGATCGGACCGATCCTCTAAGTCCAAAATCGATATGAGTCAACTAATCCAGCCAATCAGATACCGATTCCTTGAACTATGCTCCTAGTATAGCTGGTTGGTGAAGCATGGGATGCTACTTTGGATGCAACTACTTAGAGTTTGACTAGTGTAAGTTTGGCCAAAATGTTAGATCAGGCTGAGCCCTCTTTGTAATTTAGACCAGTGAAAAAAAAATTCAAAAAAATATGCAACGGCAGTCGTGATTGCGACAAGTTACTTTCAAATTGTGTTTGAATACTTCTTTTTACCTTCACACCTTTACCTGAATGCTCCAATTGTTTTGATGTAAAATTTTATTTTTACCAGTAATATTTTATATGTAAAAAAAAATTTCAGTATTTATTTCTAAGAGATAAAATTTAGTGATCTCTATGAAAAATGAAAAGGAACTTCATCTTCCTTTTACTGGTAGGAAACAAATTTTGAAAATTCTTTTATATATAAAATATTACATGTAAAATTTTTATGGTAAAATTTTACATTGAAACAAATAGAGCATAAGTAACTTTTGCCTTTTGGAAATAAAACAATCGATAATCAAAATAAGGTTTCAACTTCTTAGTTCACCACTTTGGAGATAATAAGTTTCTTTTTTTTTTTTTAATATGTAATTTCCAAGGAAAATTGAACTTGTGACCTCTATGAGTATGGTCTTTTACAAACTGAGCTTATCCCCTAGGATTTGGATTTGGTGGCAACAAGTTGCATAAATATAAAATGCAAGATAAGCTCCATAAATTAATTATCATAATTATCATTTAATATATTAAACATGTAATAAGAAGGTTAAAATTTATATTTTCCATTTTTATGTGAAAATAACTTAAATATGACTCATATAGGGCCAAGCCCAGCTCGGCCCGGCTTTGAGTTGCACCTCTAGTTCTGAATTTAATTACAGTTTGACACATCATATTTGTCAGCCTTGTATACGGCCATACATTCTTTCCATTTGAATTTAATAGATTTATTTTGTTATTTGCCAAACTCTATATGGATTGAAACGCAATAAATATGCGGGACTTTGATGTTGAGATCCACCTGTCCACAAAAATTAAATGGTTAACTTCGTCCATCTAAAAACATATATGCAATGTACATATTGCATAGTTTAATTAGAACTGAATCTTAATTATAACCATCAAGATAGATCTGCCTCCACTCCTACTAATATAAACGTGTTAGATTTGAATTGGATGCTAATAATGACCTGGCAATTGAACAAAGATGGTGGGAAAAGGGTGCAATCGGGCTGGACCCAGTTGGTCAGTGTCTGCTAGTTGTGTGTAGGCATTTGGTAAGTCATGGTTCGACTCTCCCGTCTTCAAATTATACGTTTAGGGCATCTGGCGCCACACCCCACCATCCCCACCATCTCTAATTGTTGGAGGCTTTTGATCCACCCCCTTCTTGTTGCAATGAAATGGTCTATTTATAGGCAACTATTGAGAGACATCAAACTAAAGTACTAGTCTAACTAGTCATTCCTCACAAAGAAAAATATCTATAGTAAAGAAATTTGACATGTGACTTATAATCTAGATTATTTTCTCTCTATCCACCGGTTGGAATAGATAAGTCGTCTGTTATATGACAGAATAAATACTTGGTCATGACAATTGAAAAAAATAATAAACCATTGTGAAAATAATAATGAGCCTATTTATATATCGGATACGGTTTCTCAAGTTAGTACTCATACCCAATCCGATACAGTGAAATCCCCTTTAGGCCTGAGAGCTGATCAATATACATGACCGTTATTACTGTTTTTGGGGAATGGGGATGGAATGGTTCTGTGAGACGTACTCAGGTGTAGCTCATGCATGCATGCAGGCCCATTTCTAACTTCTGATCGTGTCGTACTCTTTTCTTCTCTTCTCTGATTTTCAGAATTCAGATACAAAGGTGAAAGAGGAGTTCAATTCGTCTCCAATTATTAGAGGCTTCAATTGCCAATCCAGCGATTAGAGTTAAATGGGCACACCAACCAATACATCGATAAATGCATCTAGTTAACTGCAACCGTTGGATGGACGATTGAAGCCTCCAATAATTGGAGATGATTTCAACGGGCCATTAGTTACCAACAGAATGTAGAAGGATATTTTTATATGTATGCATGAAAGCCATTAATACTTACATCACCTTAACTTAAACCAACTACGAGGGTTTTCCATTAAAAAAGAAAAAAAACACAAGTACAAGGATCTCCAATAATCACAGGTGATCATCGACATTTACGGATCCATCAGCCAACAAATTCCAAAAACTGTAGATTATATATATATATATATATATATATATATATATATATATATATATATATATATATATATATATATATATATATATATATATATATATAGGTAAAAGGTTATATTTCAAAGCTAAGAAAAGAAGAGAAAAGAAGCAGGGGTAAAACTGTATACATAATTAGTTCCTTCCCTGACCCGGCAGTGAAGGGAGCCTCGGGGGTACACCCTATGCTTGATGCCTAGTTAGAACTGATCCCCCTTACAATTTTAAGTTGAATTCTTGATTTCTCACGATAGATTTTATCACATGGTGAATGATCTACTCCAAACAATTATGTCAATAATCGTATTAGCAGCCAGTTCCTGTGGTTGCTTGGCCCTTTGTTTCTTGGAGATTAAGACTTTGAAGTTGAGACATAGATTGAGTCGCAAGAAGAATGAATAAGTCATCAATCCTTAAAACGGACTATGTAATATACTTTATCTTTCGAGTCACTGGCCAACATTTTACCACAGGATTCTATTGCAATGTTACATTGTTTGTCAACTTGTGTATTTTTTTTTCTAGGTATTGGATGAAGTAGAAGTTTCTAAGTAATACCCCTATACATTATTAAGGACCCTTATGTTTGGAAAATGAATAGGTCCACAAATTCGTCCTTATATTTGGGAAATGAATAGGTCCCACAAAATGGTCAATAATGACAGTTAATTGGAGAACTAATTTAATTTAGTGTTTTTTTTTTTAATTTTTTATTGACCTGACTGTTTGATTCAAATATATCATTTATTACAATAAGATAAGAAAAAATGTACTTTTTTTTTTTTTTGGGTAAAGAGAAAAAAGGTACTTCTGCCTTGTTAGTTAAAACTCGTTTTAAACACATACGGTACAGTTATAACGTACTCAACCGTTTAGCTAGTACACGTAATACTGTATTAATCTTAAAAATATTTTAAAATACTCTATACTCCAAGCCTTGCCATTTAAAACGTGTTTAATATGTGTACCGTATCGTATCTGTATTTTAACCTATATCTTCAATGAGTAATGAGTCTATTAATCATATATCGTTTAATATTTTTATTACCATCTACAATACTGATGTAAGATTAAAGACTGCTATTTCCTCATAATTGCTTCTAAACTCTTTACTTTATTACTCGTTAGGGTGGGCTGTGGGCTGTGTGTCATAACAAATGTATATTGTAAGTCATCTCTTTCTCTCTCTCTCTCTCTCTCTCTCTCTCTCTCTCTCTCTCTCTTGTATGGATTCATACCTGGAGTCTTGGACAAACATAAAACATCAATTAACTGCTTGACTAAAGATGATAACTTTCACTGTTTTATGGCTCGACACATCATAAATGTCATCTATTCCCATAGATTTAGGTATAATTCTTCAATATATGGGAGTATATTATTGTTTTTTTTCACCGTACCGTATTATATCTAATCCGTTTAAAACCCATACTGTCCGTTTTCTTTTTTTGCCATTCCCAGAATGTTTGACTGTTTTTTTTACTTTATTGTTCTTGTTTTGCTCCGTTTAAAGTCCGTTCTGTCCCGTTTTGTTTTTTTTGCCGGTCCCGTTTTAATTATGCTTCTACCAATGGTCAACCAACTCATTGATTTACATTATCATATTAGTCTTTTTTAGGAGGAGGATCTATAAGTTAGCGAACATATTGAAATTTTTATACGTTAGCAGAGAAAATGGGAGAACAGGGCAAACTGATAGCATGTCAGTCAGAGAGAGAGAGAGAGAGAGAGAGAGGGCCCAGATTTCAAAAAGGAGAGAGAAAAGTTTGGCCTCGTTTGATAACACTCCAGCTCCTATGGAGCTACTTCTGGTCCGAAATCGTTTTCTACTTCTTCTCCAGAGTCAGGATTTTTGGAGTAGAATGTTGTTTGATAATGCTACTCCAAAATCAAAAGACTATGTTTCTAGAATGCTGTTTGGTGGTGGTGATGTTGGTGGCGGTGGGGGGGGGGGTGGTAGTGGTGGTGGTGCTGGTGGGTGCTGGTGGCGGTGCTGGTGGCGACGGTGCTGGTGGTAGAGGCAAGGGTGGTGGGTGGTGGGTGGTGGTGGTGGCGGCAGTGGTGGTAGGTGGTGGGTGGGTGGTGGTGGCGATACTGGTGGTCGCGGTGGTGGCGACAGTGGTGGTAAGTGGTGGGTGGGTGGTGGTGGTGACAGTGGTGGTAGGTGGTGGTGGCGGTGGTGGTGGTAGGTGGTGGTGGTGGTGGTGGTGGAGGGGGTAGGTGGTGGTGGTGGTGGTGGTGGAGGGGGTTGGTGGGGTGGTGGTGGCGGTGGTGGTGGTAGCGGCGGTTGTGGGTGGTGGGTGGTGGTGGTGGTTGGGATGGTGGCAGTGGAGGGGTGGTGGTGATGATGGCAGTGCCAGTGGTGGTGGTGATGGCAATCGATAGTGGTAATAATTCCGGAACAAGAGAAGTAAGTTTTTTTAGCTCCCAGAGACATTTTTAGAGCGGTTCACTCCATGAGAGTCAAAATTTGAACCGTGTTTATCAATCGCCATTTTCCTCCGGATTAACTCCGAAGCTAAGAAGTAAAGAGTTGGAGTGTTATCAAACAGGCTGAAGAATGTGAGAGAAAAACATGCATGTACTTCCTTATCCCGTATTTTTTATACAAAAAAAAAATTGATTATCTTATTTATTTTCTCATCATCAGGAAAACATTTTCTTCTGATTTACCGAATTGCATCAATCAAATAAGAGAAAAACAACTAAATCAACACCATGGTTGTGTCACCCACATTTCACAACCGAAATAAAAGTTGTCTTTAGTTAAATTAAGAAATTTGAGTTAACAGAGTAATTGCACACTTACGAATTGAAGCTATTTTACACAAAATAGTCAAAAAATAGTCGAAGGAGTATAAATGTCAATCTGCGTAGTTACTTGATTTCGTTAAATTTTGATCAGATTGATGATATTATATTAAAATTGTAAATTTTCCATAGATAATATGAAATTAATAATCAATGATCCTTTAAAAATGGTTATCTACTCGAGTGGGTACCAAGTGCAAGAGAGGAGGTTCGAGATCTATCTCCCAGCCCTTGTTTTACCAAGCAAGTACCAACCATTTGACCAAGCGAGTGTTTACAAATCACTCCGCCATCTAGTGGCGATGCATGGAGTAGACCAAGTCAATATTCATCAAAGATTTGACTAACCGCCTTCAACTACCATCTTCAACTCCAAATCGAACTCCACATTGTGTCAATAGACAAGGCATGTACATAAGAAGTAATCCTATCTGCAAAGGAAGTTATACCAGGAAGGATACTTCATAGAAGGAAGATTCTCCAGCATCATGGGCTAACATAGATGGCAACTGATGAAATTCAGAAGTACACCTCCAGACTTTGGATCTTCTCTTTTTATTGGGACGTTTCACGTGACCTCATCATTGTATGTTTGTCCTTTTTCTTCCCAAAATAATTTTTACATGGTAAAGAGGATAGATATATGTGGTGATAAGGTCAAGTGAAGGGTTCACATATGGGGAGAGGATTTGAGCTCGGATTTAGGACCCCACTGCCAATTTATCCCAGTTCACAACCCCAAGCCTATATTAGTAGCTACGAAGCCTTAATGACTAATATGCTAAAAACTTAGATCTTTTTTTGAGAAGATAAATAGATATTTTATTAACCCAAAGCGAAATACAGAGCAGAAACAAACTACCAACATACCATCAAGAAGTCGGATACAAACCAAAGGCAAACTAAAGACAAAGACAAAACAAGACGACACCACCAAGGGCCTCGGAAGAAAAACAAACCCATGAGACAAACCAACAAAGGACGAGGGATCCCCAAGATAAGGTTTAAAAGTCCAGAATCAAACCTACACTTTCATTGTTCTGTGACTATAGTCCTGGATAAGGATTAAAAACCCAGAATCAGACACAGGGTTTGCCAGATTAGAATTTGCCTATAAATCAACCAGAACCTAAGAAATTGGAATTGTAAAAAGAAACAAAGTTTTTGTTTTTTCTATAGATTTATGATTTCTTAGAGTTTTATATTCAAAAGTCTTGTAGATCAAGCTACAAGACGTAAAGTTCATTAATTCTCTATTATTTTACTGTATAAAAGAAGAAAAACAATCAAAAAATAAAAATCAAAGCACTCATAGGCGCCATAGCTGATTCCAAATTACATTGTGAGAATCAACATGAACCAATGAATAAATTGTAATTAGAAGTGTTGGGTTGATGTCTTATATTATGTGGGATTCACGCAATTATGATGGTAGTATTTGTATTACGATATGAGTCTATTACATGTATGAGATAAACTTGTAATTGTGTGGGATTAGGGTTTCTAGGTTTTCCTATAAATTGTCTCTGTGTGGGAAAACCTAGAGAAGGCTGTAAGGGACTGTCTCCTCTGACAGTGGAGAGCTGGAAGGCTGTAAGGCTGACAGATGAGATAAGCCTGTAAGGGTTGTCTCCTTTGACAGTGGAGAACTGGAAGGACTGTAAGGCTGATAGATGAGATAAGCCTGTCAGGTAGAGAGCTGTAGAAGTTTTTTGGGAATAAAGAATTTCTCTTTTCTTTAGTGGACGTAGGTATCCCACGATAGGGTATTGAACCATGTAAATCTTCCTGTTTGCGTTCTCTTAATCCTAACAAAAAGAAGGTGTCATGTCTAAAGACACCAACGGATCTCCCCCCATGTTCTAAAGACATCTATATAAGTATCATTTAGATAGTCTTTTAAACAAAAGGTTAATCTCTATGACATCAAATTATCCAAAAAAAAATAATTTCCATGATAGTTTCATGGAGATTGACACCTCAAGCAAAAACTCTTACTTATAAAATACCCATACTACCCCTAATTGTGAAGTTACTATAATATCCTTATTTATAAAATTCCCAATCTACCCCTCGTTTTTGCCAGATGTCATGGAAACAAACCTTAAAGAAATACACCATATACATTGGCCGAAAGGGAAGAGAATGGAATACGACATGAAACCAACAATTAAAAAGCTACTTGGACAGCTGGAACATTTTGATTCATTAATACGTCCCCCAATTTTATTTTATTTTGGCAAAATCCCCCACTTTTTTAAAGTTAACCATAAAGTGATCTTTTCTATTACGCAAATACTTGTCACATTTAATTCTCACAAATAAAAGAAAACTCCAAAGTTAAAAGCCTACACGGGTACTTGGGTTTCCTCTATTTTCTCTTCCGGGAAACCTGACTCAAAAACCCTTTTTAGGGGGTAGGATATGTAAAGTAATTAGACTTCAATACAAGAATTGAAAATTCAGTTAAAAAAACATAAATGACATTAATACAAACGTATTTAATATGATAAAAATTTTACTAAAAATATAAATATATATTTACCATGCGATAGACATCTACATCATTTAACAAATAGAATAATAGCATATAAATATAAATTTATATACAAACAAACCTTGCAATCTATAAAATTCACATAAAATCGTCATCTCATTAACATAAAACACATATCAAAGCCAGTAGGGTTCATTCGATAGTGGGTTTTAAGGATTTAGAGAAAAATCAAAATATTAAGAAAGAAAAAGAAAAGAAAAAAGGGCTTGGATCCTCTACAGTCATGCAGTTCCTGCAAACCTATCTGAGCTGTTGGATTGCATTGGTGCATGTATAGATGCACTCTCAATGGTCTGGATGCAGGTGCAGGGACTGTACGGTTAAAAGCCAAATCCAAGAAATAGAGGGAGAGAAGGGGATTTTTTTTTTTTTATTAATTCTATTTTTTCATATTTAATAAGATAATATGTGTTTAAAACATGTTTAATACGTTCAAATATAAAAAAAATATAGTTTTTTGAGAATCTATACAATAGTCCGTAAAGATACTTTTAAAAACCCAATACACGTATAACTCACGTTTAACTAACTAGGAGAAGGATAAAAATTTGTCTCCTTGGAAATGGATTGAAAGATCTTTCCTTCGAAATTTAAAACCCAGATAACATTTTGGATTGTGAATCGCAATTTCAGTCATTAACATTGGTTGACATTTTTTTTAGTTACTTCTCCTGGCGACGGCTGTTCTAGAATACTGGCGAATCCGACGAGGAAGAGTTTACCATGTTGAGTATGTTATTCCAGAAATTCTTGTTCTTTTCATTGCTGAACCCTTCTTCCCTGCCATTATTAGAATCTCCATCTCTCTCAGACACGTTCTGGTAGTCAGCATTACTTGGAAGCTGATCCAAGAACCCATCCATGAAATTTGAAACTTCCACCTGTCCGGTTTCTACCTTCCCTGAATCCAACGGCCATGATGACTCGACAGCAAATATCACATCTTGGAGACCGTTGGTGACTTTCCACTCTTCTTCACCTTCTTCCTTCACCATCCCACCTTGGTACTCCAGTACTGCATTGGTTGGGTTATCCACGAATTCGAGATCAGGATTGAAGCCTCCTTTCGTTGACTTTGACCATCCTCCTTGCCAAGCTTTGAGCACATCCAAACACAGTGGCGGCGCCGCCGGCTGAATGGTTGAGGAGGACCCAAAGGAAATGGACCTCAACTTGGACTCCCTGACCAACCGAGCTTCGGCTTCGAGTCGAGCGGTTTCCCACTGAGCCATGTGGCTGAGATTTGCGGCGGTTTTTGATTGGCCGTCGGTAAAGCTAAGTGCATCAGTCTTGGGCTTGTGTGTCACAGTATCTATTCCCGTCTTTGTCAACCGTTTCTTGAGATGAGTGTTCCAATAGTTCTTTATCTCGTTGTCTGTTCTCTTTGATAAGTGAGTTGCTATGGCTGACCATCTGAAACCAATAATATCATTATTCAATGAACACAGAATTCTTAGTTTTTTCTATTACAATAATCTGAAACACTGAAACCCATTATTATTTTCTTGAAGAAGAATGGTGATCAAAAGGAAATGTAACAGAGCTTAATTCCAGTAAAGACAGAATTAGTATGACATGCAGTGATGCAAGGAAGAAACCAATGAAAGTGTATACTCATAATTAGAAAGTAAATAAAAAAAAAAAAAAATATATATATATATATATATATATATATATATATATATATATATATATATATATATATATATATATATATATATATATATATATATGTATGGAAGAGAAAGCTCATTAATAACAGCAAGTACGTAGGTATTAAGAAAGCCAGGAGAGTATTGAGACCGTGAGAGCAAGGAAGCTGATAATAAATTCCTTGGAGAGTTGCCACCAGATCAGCCTACTTAAGTTGGTAAAGCCTCCTTGGTTTGATCAATGATAAGGACCTTAGGTTTCAGACTTGCAGGCTGGCCACACCAAGTCAACCACAACTTTTTCTTTTTCTTTTTTCTTTTAGTAGTAGACCACTTTATAAGTAAAGAAAAGTAAAAAATAAAATACAAAAATCTCCAGTTAAGAGGCTGTCACCATTGGATTACTTCTTCGAAAGAAGCAAAGGAACAGCCCATGACAACACACCAAGACACTAGAGAATCGAAAATCACATTGACAATAATGAGGTAATTCAAGAGAAAATTTTCCCTCAGGTACCACCACATTCCACCCTAGTTAAGAAGAAGAATTAGGGCCGACAAAGAATTCAGCCAGGTGTTACAATCCCATATTAGACTTATGAGAGATTAATCCCACATTGATCTTCTAAGAGAATTAATGTAAAGGTGATATAGTCTTGGGTTTCCTCTTCTTATAAGCCATTTTTGAGGTGAGCTCTCTCACACACACACAGATATATATATATATATATATATATATATATATATATATATATATATATATATATATATATATATATATATATATATATATATATATATATATATATATCAGACACGTTAATTATAAGCCTAATTGCATTTATTTTACATTTGTGGCTATTTGAAAATCAAACCAGATCATACTCCTTTACGGAAAAACCTACAGAAATCAGAAAACAAAAGTTCTTGGTTTGTTTTTCTAGGCCTTAAAGTCAAATTCCTTCAAAACGTTGCTTATTGAAGAAAACTCATCAAGTAGGGGAGATCAGTAAGTAATACAAGGGATTAATAGGTCAAAGGACTGGATACTGTTAGTAAAATAAAAAAAAAAAAGTAAGTAAGAGAAGGCTAATGGCCATGAGTTTCTGACTAAGAAACAGAAAATATGAAGAAATCCAGGGAAGAGTATCAGATTCCAATTAATCTATAAAACCAAAAAGATGATACAGAAGATAACTCTAAAAGGGATGACAAAGGTTTTCAGCTTTTAGGTAGTCAGAGTCATTTATGATCTTTATATAATGTGATGTAAAGATCCATCATTACCTGTTCCCTAGAAGTGCATGGAGTTGAATGATGGTCTGTTCTTCCTGCAGACTGAACTTCCCTCTTTTTATATCAGGTCTGAGGTAGTTAGTCCATCTCAGTCTACAGCTCTTCCCACATCTCTGCAGCCCTGTCCAGTACCCCATTGAAAAAAAAATACGAAAGAAGAGCGTGAGCTTCCATCATGATCATCAGAAAACAAGTTTTGGGATTTGGCCTTTGTAATAATCCTAATTATAAGGGTACAAGGGTAGTGAACATCACCAGCTTTGGCCGGCAAGGCTCGCCAGCTTCCATGGCTGTGTTCTTGGATGTAAGCCAAGAGTTTCTGGTCTTCTTCAGGTGTCCATGACCCTTTCTTTAAGCCTACTTTCTCACAGCAAGGAGATCTGCCCATCTTGGAGAGTTAATGGTAAGCCAGGTGAACAAGGTTCAATTGTTGATGAAGCTTCTTAACAGTAAGCGATATGGAATGAAGAGAGAAAATTAACAGCAAGAAATGAGAGAGAGAGAGAGAGAGAGAGAGAGAGAGAGAGAGAGAGAGAGAGAGAGAGAGAGAAAGGTGGCGGTGCTGCGGTGATGTTGCTGAGTGTAGGGAGGAAGAGGGGCGTGGGGCGTGGGGGGAGCTGATAAATAAGGTCATGGGGCGAAGAGAAAAGGTCAGTTACAAATATATGATAAAGCAATTAATTAATTCAGATTTCTGACGAGAGTACAACCAAAACCATATGACAGAAATACCCTTTTAAGTTATTACAAACTGAATCCATGATATAATGAAGGATGAAATTCGATCATATTATCGGTTCAGTTTTCGTTCAGTTCAAGATTATTAAAATTGATTGGTAATTGATTCGGCTTATTCGGTTTTTATAGGTTGTTGGTGTTGCATAACGATACAACATCCTCTGTCCTTGCTCCCATCCTCCCACCATCCTCCCATCCACACACATACGGAGGAATCAAGGTTAGAAAATCAGCAAATTTTAGTTGAAAGAATAATTTTGTCCATTAAATTTGGGAGAAACAAAGCCACGATGAGAAATGAGAAAGCTCAAGAGAAAGAGAATAAGAGATTTTATAATATTCAATTGGTTTTACAATTTATTCAGTTTATCAATTTGGAATCAATTATTAGACTCTCAACCAAAATTGAAACAATTACCTATAGTTGGATTCAATTTTGTTTTAATTGACTGGTTTCAATTAGGTTTATCGGTTTTGTTATAGGAAAAATGACTTCATCAATCAGAACAAGACACGTGCCAAGACACCTGTCCCAACCACAAGAAAGCATGTGGCTGACATAAGAGATTGTCAACTTAAAGGTCGAATACGTCAAGATCCAACTATGAAGATCTCGGGATAGTGATTAGGGTCAGCCTAGATCGCCCTCATCCCCTCACTCACAGTGCACAACCAACTGTAAAATATTCTGGATTGAGATGCGGGCGCATTCCTACTTTCCTTATCCGTTCCATATCTCCACCTCACACGATAGCTCACAGCAGTTCACTCAGCTGGCTGAAAGCAAGAGTGTTAAATGGTTTATAATCGATTTAACAGTCCAGTTTGGTGCAGTGCGGTGTGTAAGAGGGTAAAACAAAAATCAAACATATTAACTAAACGGTGTCAAAATTGAAACCAGAATCGATTAGTAATCAGTTTTGGTTTACTGGATCTTAAATGGTTTTTTATTAATCGATTTTGCTTGCGGTTTATGATTGGCTATTAATTGGTTTTTCATATTAAAAAAAAAAAAAAAAGCATGCGCAATCCTACACTCCCCTTGGTGATGGAGATGTCATTGACCACAAAATACACCTGAGAAACCTCTCCAATGTTGCATTCACGAAACTTAAAAAAAAAAAACTCCATTGACATAAAAAAAATAGTTGTATTGTTGATATAGGTATAAGGTTATAGTAATTCATAAGTAATGGACATTATCATAATAGCCATTGTAAAAACCTGAAATGCCTAGATGGTATTATATTCTTCATATGATCGCTCTATTGATAAGAGTAATACTTAATAGTTTATTATGCAAGAGAAAAAAAGGAGGTTGGGGAATGGGAAGAAGATTGCAACTCAAATCCTATATATAATTGACATGGAGACTTCACCAAATACAGAAAAAGCATTACAAACAAACTGCTAGATTTCACTCCAATGGGAAATCCCTCTTGACCTTCCTATTAAAGTCTGATTCTCAAATCCTTTTCTTATTCCTGACTCTATTTTAGACCCTCCTTTTGAGACCTCTCAGTTAGTGACTGATCGGGCAGATGAGTTCTCTGGTCTTGATCCCAAGACGGCAATCAAAGATCCTCAATTTCTTCTTTCTTTTTTTTTTTTTCTTTTTTTTTAAACTTCAAACGATTACCTGTAGTTGGATTTTTAGTTTGACTTGAAATTGGTTTGGCTTGCTAAGTCCTCAATACATGCATCATAGACCTAAGATATTTGTAACTATGGTATGGTTCAGATCGTCATCTACAATGAGCACTGAGCAGCAGTGAGCATACCTTCTGATGTCCTTCAAACGTCCAGCACTAGCAGTGAGCAGTTCGACTCCACACTCCAGACTCGAGCAGCTCAAACGTTAGACTCAAAATTGAAAGAGTGAAAATTGAAGTGGGAATAATAGAGTTTAGAATCGAGAGAGTATCTTGACTATTGTTATGCCTAATATGCTTTCTAGTTTTTTTGTTTTTGTTTAATGGTTTAGGCCTTTGGAAATTGGGGTTGGGTCTTGGGAAAATAGTTTATTAATTGGAGTTGGGGTTGGTTTTGGGATTTTCAATCTTGGAAATGATATTAACTTTTACTCTTTTATGGTTTATACAATTTATAGTCTATTCGGTTTAATCGGTGTTTAACCGGTGTAACCTAACGGTTTAAAAGGTTTAAACAGTTCGGTCCAATTTCGATAAACAGTGTCAAATTTCAAACCAGAACCGAACCGATTACTAAATGGTCTCGCGATTCTAATGTAAATGATTCGATCCGATTTTAATAAATGGTTTCGATCCAAATGTTGCACCCTTAAGTGAAAGACTTGGGATAAGAATAACAATTACGATAGGATAGTTGATTGTGCCAAATCTCTGAGAGGCAAATACGAACTTACATCACTCGACTCGATGACTCTTCTATTAAAATAGTATACTCTAAAAATAAACGGGACTAATTCTTTACACACAAACTCTCTCTCCGAAAAAGAGCGTAACAAATAAACATACTTGTGTGACCAGAATTTCCTTACACCCCCTACCAAATACAAGATTTGAGAAAAAAGTGAACCAGGTAAGTGATGCTTGGTTATCTTATGTGGATAATGCTGAATCAATTCTGAGAAAACCCCATCTTAACCAAATCCGGTTTGGTTGGGCTGAAAATAGTATAACTACTCATGAACTCGTATTCCACTCGCGTCTCGGATGAGCCAGCTCAATAACACTGTCGAATCATTGATTAAAAGCCGAGATCAACCCAAGGACAGATTAGTAATTCCACCACAATGCAAAGAAGGACGCCGGACACGCCTTTCGGTCTCTCCCAATCATGAAAGGACAGGAATTGATTGGTTGTGTGTGCAAACATGGTAAAAGACCATCCTACCCTTACTCGTTTTGATTGTCATTGTTAGAGAACCACAGTAGGAGTATTACGGATCCCACGGCATTGGGCCAGTATGTTCGATAAGTCACCTTTTTAGAATCGATTCCATCCAAGATCGGATTTGGATTTTGATTAAAATATTTTTATATTATTGATAATCGATTGAAACATGACATTCTATCCATTGGATGATTGACACGTGTCATGCAATATTAAAAAGAATAAAAAAAAAAAAAGATATCGAATTGGTTGATCTGATCCTAGATCGGAGACGCTCGTCAATCCTTGAAAACAAGGGATAATCAGTATTGGATCAATATCAAACAAGATCGACATCGATCTAAAGAGATGGAACCAACCAAGCCGATACAGATTACTAATCCATTGGGGAGGGGGGAACGGGAATCGTCTTCCCAATCCCCTTTTCATCCACTCATTTAACTGAACCCTCGTTCATAAATCATAACCCAGTCCATAATATGTGAGTATTAAATGAGTTATAACATGCGTGGTAGGCTTAAGGGTAAAAGGGTCCCATCGATTAATTTGTGATATCTACCTGACGGTCACAGTCGTCTATAATGATCTAGGGAAAACTACAACATTACTCCCTTTTGGATTTTATTTTATCAATTTATCCATTAAATGTTTACAATAACAAAAATGGCTAATGGGGTTTACGGTTTCGAGCATCTTATCCTCAAAAAAGTATAAAACTCCATCTCCTTGTATTTGAAATTCCTACAATACCATTCCCATCCCATCAAGAGTCAATAATAATTCATCTTAATTTCCATGGTCCAATCGAACCTTCCCCCAACAAAAATATTCACAAACCACAATCGACAAACGTTTTATAAGTTAAACACAATGCCAATTTCTTTTCAGAGCATCCCAAAGTCTCATACATCTATCATACACCAAATGACATTCCTTTATTTGTTGTTTTCGAATCGTGCAGTTTTCCTCATCCTTTCATATGTGAGTCCTTGGCGATTCGTGTGGCTCTATTTATCGCCATTAATGAGGGTGTCGAGCAGGTGATGGTGAAGTCTGATAATCAAGTAGTGGTTCACTTTTTGCAACGGTGGGCCTTTTTAAAAACATTTCAATGTGTTTAGATTCTGAAAGATATTCTTCATCTTCAACCTTATTTTGAACATTGTATTTTTCCTTTTATTTGTGGAGTGAAAAATATCATTGCTGACTCATTAGCTAAGAGGACACTGTTGTTAATGTGTACAATGATTTGGCTTTAATCCAATCATTGTTTACAGATAAACTGTACTTTGTCAACCTCGTGTAACACATGAACTAATAAGTTCTCACTTTACCAAAGAAAAAAAAAACAAAAATATTCACAAACGAGTTTAAGTATTACCAATCTCCAAAACAGTGTCCACTTACATCTTGACCCTTTGTTTGCTTTTGAATTGATATTTTTGCCCTTCCGTACTTCTTCTCTCCCTCACCCTTCTCTCTCTCATCACCGTCTCTCCCCTCTGATCAATTTATCCTCCGCCGTCCCAAAACAACATGATAGTTTCACAATAACCCAGAAGCCAAAACACCACTCTTGTCTCAAGGTTCAATGATCTTAAGGTATATGTCTATGGTCTATGTGTGTGCTAATGAGAGACGATTGGCTAAAACACTTCTTCCACACCAACACTATTCTTGCCTTTCTTCGCTTAGTGCCTCTCCAAGCACCCCTCCAATGTGTCTGGAGTCTCTAGACCACTGTGGAGAAGCTGACAATGAGTTGCAGAGTTGCATCTAATGGTGCTAACTTGCAAACAAATTGATGGCTCCTATCCATTAGGATTGGGAAGATTTGATCAACAAGAAATATAGCATTTCAAATGGATAGCAACGTTTCTCTAGCAACAAAATACTACAACAACTGACAACTTCCCGACCTTCCATTACATGTATCGGTGGCTAATTCCTAGTTCTTGGACCCACCAATTACTCATTTCAAGAAAAAAAAAATTACCCATTCCAAGAAATCCAAATATTGTCTTCAGAATCTAATTTTGAATCATGTAACGCCTAATTGGAACTTAAAGCTTTCAACAAAGTAATTGCATCTGTAGAGAGAAGCAGTAGGAGAGGAAAGATTAGAAGCCATAGGAATAGAATTAGATGAATAAAACAGAGTTCTTGTCATTTGTAAGATACATCCATATTTACTATCACTAGAATCAAAATTTACGATATTTTTTCCATCTTTGTTCTCCAAACTTTCTTTAAATTTCATTCACGCGTGATTAAAATTGAGAGAGAGAGAGAGAGAGAGAGAGAGAGAGAGAGAGAGAGAGAGAGATGCATGCCAACTACTTGGAAATAATTATGATGATCTGTTTTCAAACGAATGAGAAAGGATGAATCAAGTGATTAGTAGATCTAAATGAGGCTTCGTTAGGGAGAAAACCTGCATCAAGAGATATGATGACATAATAATACACCAGTAAGCCTCAAATCCAACATATATTTCACATATCAATTTTGAAGCCATACCGAGGAGCTGCTGTTCCCTCAATAATTCCTCTTGCTCTACCGACTCAAAGTGTGCCTAATCACCCTTAATTAGCTCCTCTTGCTATTATTGCCGAAAGAACAATATTGAGACAAGGTTCGTGGGTTCCACAATGGCTAATTCAATGACAACAACTATCCTTGGAAGAAGCTTCTTGGGAAGATGTTTATGAGATTCAACGAATACACCCCACTTTACACTTTGAGGACAAGGTGTCTCTCTATGGGGAAGGTAATGATGGATTCAAATCCTCTCCTCCCAGTGGTTCGGGAGGAGGGGCAGTGATCTGACTATATGATCGATACTTGAGGTTTGGATGAATTTGAGCATTTCATCTGAGCTGACAAGGGAGTGTCGGCTCTGGTGAATGGAGGGCTCGGATTCACCCGAGCCCCAGGTGTCAGCCATCTAACCAGACCACCGCCCCTCCTCCCAAACCTTCGGGAGCAGAGGATGTGGATCCTCCAGGTAATGTTACACCAGTCAAGAACATTGAGAGATAAAACAACCACCACAAGTGATGTGGCAAAGGATGGACCAACCAAACAACCTCAAAAACAAATAAAAAAAGCCAGCATCGATAGCAAACTATGAATTGTAAAAGAGAGAATAACAAACTTATGGAGGGAAACACAGACAGTAGTTTAAATTCAAAATTTCTTTGATAGTATTGGGATAAAAAAATAGGGGAACACCTCATCAGAGAACCATTGAAGATTGAAATAGTTAGTATTCTTTTCTTCTTCCTCTTAGATCTTTTGTTAATAAATCTCGAGTCCTTCTTGAACTCGAATCAAGAATTCTTTCTCTGTAATTCAACTGAGAATCGTATCACATAACTTTTTAACAATAACCAAAGCAATCTTTCCATAAACCTGTGAAAGACTCATCAAATTTCAAGTCTCTACTTTCATCAAATCATTTGGTGTATTCCTCACCTATGAGAGATGCAAATAGAAGAAATAAATTCTTTCATTCCCCTCATGTCTGCATTAGAAAATCCATTGACAATAGTTTGTTTTGTGCACATACCGATGTCTGAAGGGCATGAGACAATGTCTGATCTCCATGTAAATACTAGTTACGCTGGTTTAACTGTGGGCCAGTGTTGATCGGTTAGGAATTAAGTTCTGATATTATTGTTGAAAAGAAAAGAAAAGAAAAGAAATGCACGTGGAAAACGATCCCCCAAAAAATTCGTGTCCAAATCTTGTCTTCCATGGCTCCGGGGTTCCCATCCATTCCAACGATTGGGGGGTGAGCTGGTTCAAACTCGAACTCCCTCCAATAGTTGAATGGGGTGAAAACCAGAGAGCGATGGAGGAGAGGATTCGATTCTCAAAAATTCAGCTCCAGCAAGTGTCAATGGGGCCACTTTCATCCCATGCGTGCCACCTCCACTTCTCTTACGTGGTCCAACTGGGATTACATCTACGTACAAAATGAATTTCTCACTTGTCCCATCATACCATAATGAATCATCTTTTCGGACTGATTGTGATGTATGATGTATCAACATGTGTATCTAATTTTTCAAATCCTTCCAATGAACCCGTGACAACTGAACGACAAAAGAAAGAATTGGACTGCAGTAAATTAGTATGGCAGATGAATGATAATTGCATTATAAAGGCAACGTAGTACTACTGAAATAGTAATTTAAGAATTTGGAATTTCTAATAATGAATAAGATTATCTAATCTAAAATTATGCAGAATTATCTTATTTTTATAAAAATTACATGGAACACTCCTGTAACAATGTTATCATACACTCTCATCCACATCGTTGCTTTTAACTTAATGGTAGAAGTTCAATTTTTTTAAGACAAAAATACCTTTAGTAATTTCTTTCCAAAAGTCTTCTTCTCATTTTCCCTCACCCACACCATTGCTTTTAGCTTGTCGGCTTGGGTGTCGGCTCTGATGGAGGGCTTGGATTCACCCGAGAGTCAGGTATCGGCCATCCATCCGGGCCGCCAACTCTCCTGCCAAATCTTAGGCGAGAGAAGATTTCTATACAAAACTTCTTAGCATCACTTCTATTTTCTGTAAAATCATATTCTCTCTCTCTCTCTCTCTCTCTCTCTCTCTCTCTCTCTCTCTCTGTTAATGAAAAATAGCTTCTTCTTTTGTTTTCTCCTTTCCCCTATTGAGGGAAACCGAAGGAATCGTGACAAACCATGCACAGTACATGAATTCAAAATGGGATAGATTAAGGATGTCAAATCTCCCTCCCCTTCCCCTCTAATCCTCCCCTTCCCCTCTAATGGAATCCTGATAAACCATGCATAGTACATGAATTCAAAATGGGATAGATTAAGGATGCCAAACACCCCCCCCCTTTGATGGAATCCTGATAAACCATGCACAGCACATGTGATGAATTCAAAATGGGATAGATTAAGGATGTCCCTCTCTCTCTCTCTCTCTCTCTCTCTTATGAAAGGTTATTCGTACTCAGTCTTTTAGTAATTGGAACTGGGGACCAGGGACGATTTCATGCATGCATGTTTCCTCACATGGTCCTTATTCTCAATTTTCTCTACCCTTTTCACACTCCTTATTGAGGTTTCTCTATGATTCAAATCCTCTCCTCCCAAAGGTTTGGGAGGAGGAGCAGCACCCCCATTGGATTGCCGACACTTGGGGCTTGGGTGAATCCAAGCCCTCCATCTGAGCTGACACCCCCTTGTCAACTTGGCTTGTCGACTCTGATAGAGGGCTCGGATTCACCCGAGCCCCAAGTGTTTGCCATCTAGCTGGGTCGCCGCCCCTCCTCCCGAACCTCTGGGAGGAGACGATGTGGATCCAGTTTCTCTACCCATTTCACATTCCTTATTCTTCTTCTTTTGAAGGTGATGAGGGAAAAAAAGATCTTATTCGGTTGTTCAACCCCTTTAGCCATTATTTAATGACTGGAATTCATCGGATGCATATACTAATGTATTGGTATACACGTTGAATGACTCCAATTGTAGATCATAATCCGAACCAAGATTGTTACGGGGTCATTCATAATTATCGTGTCACTAAATAAATAATCAAATGAGCTTAGGGATCCGATCCCATCTATATATGAACTATTATGCAAACCAGACATGCATCCACAATAGTTAGTGTTGTCAACCCCGATCGGATTGGTCTTTAGCTCGCTTGTAGTTCCTGCAAAACGGAAGAAGGGACACCGTAGTGATGGTCGGGTGGAGACACCTTCTGGCCATTTCGATGCCTAAGTCAGTCTGAGGGACAAGTAGTATCGGACAGGTAAGAAAGGTTGTCCTTTTGAATGAAAGGGATTCGGGTAGCTAGCTTGCTTTGAGCTTGAATGCTAGAAAAGTAACAATGTGTTTACCTAGGTATGCTTCCTCTATTTATAGGTTGGAAGTGACCTGGATGTGGGAGCTGGACATGTCTCATGTTGTGGCAAAATGTCCTCCCTGGAACGTGATTTACATCCATTGATTTGGGAATTAAGTGATCTTCAAATCAAGTGGGTCTTACAATATAGAAATGGGCCCCACACCACATCAACGGTGGTGGATTCCCATGGAGAATACATGTAAATGCAAGTGATCCGAACTCATTAATTTAAATATAAATCATCTCTTCTTACTTAGAGTTAAGAGAGTGCATATAGTAACGTCTATAATAAAGGTACACATGCAAAGAGAGTGCATATAGTAACGTCTATAATAAAGGTACACATGCATCAACATACAAGGGATGTATGTCAATTCAAAGGAGATATTTGATTGAAAAAATTAAATTGTATTTTAAATTTTAACACGTGACTTATAATCTAGACTATCTTCTCTTTATTCACCAGTTGGAATAGACACGTCATCTATCTATGTGACAGAATAAATACTTGATGACGATTGAAAAAATAATAATGAGCATTTTTATATATCCAATCCGATTTCTCAAGTCACTGATCATACCCAATCCGATACAGTGAAATTCACTTTGGGCCGAGGGTTGATCAATATACATGACCGCTGTTATTGCTTTTGGGGAATGGGGATGGAATGGTTCTGTGAGACGTACTCAGGAGCAGCTCATGCATGCATGCATGCATGCAGCCCCAGTTCTGACTTCTGATCGTTTCGTACTCCTTTCCTCTCCTCTTTGTTTCAGAATTCAGATACGAAGGTGAAAGAACCATTAGTTACCAACGGAATGTAGAAGGATATCTGTACTCAGATCACCTTAGCTTAGACCAACTACAAGGGTTTTCCATTAAAAAAAAAAAAAAAAAAAAAAAAAGGTACAAGGATCACCAATTTGCTGATGATCATTGACATACACGGTTCCATCAGCCAACAAATTCCAAAAACTGTAAGCTATATTTCGAAGCTAAGAAAAGAAACAGGGATAAGACTGTATACGTTAGTTTCTTCCAATACCCGGCAGTGAAAGGAGGCACCCTATGAATGATGACTATTTTGAACTGATCCCCCATACAATTGTAAGTTGAATTCCCGCTATAGGTTTTATCACATAGCGGATGATCTTCAAACAATTATGTCAATCGCATTAGCAGCCAGTTCCTGTGGCTGCTTAACCCTCTGATTCTTGGAGACTAATACCCTGAGGTCGAGACATGGATTGAGTCGAAAAAAAAATGAATAATTCGTCAATCTTTAAAACGGACTATGAAATGTACTTTTATCTTTCGAATCACAGGCGAGCATTTTACATTGTTTGTCAATTTGTGTATTTTTTTTCCAGGTATTGGATGGAGTTATAGTTTCAAAGTAATATCTTTAAATAACCCTATGCATTTTTAAGGACCCTTATGTTTGGGAATGAATAGCTTCACAAATTCGTCCTTATGTTTGGGAAATGAATAGGTCCACAAAATGGTCAATAATGGCTGTTAATTGGAGGACCTAATTTACGTTTTTTTTTTTTTTTTTTTTTTGGTTGGCCTTACTGGTTGATTCAAATAATATTATTGATTACAATAAGATAAGAAAAAAAAGTACTTCTGCCAATGGTCAATCAACTCATTGATTTAGATTATCATATAAGTTTTTTTTTTTTTTAGGAGGATCCATTAGATAGCGATAAGGACGTAAATGGATAGTCGAAAATTCGGATCCAATTCAAATTCGCATCCGTTTAAGGGAATCCGAATTTAAGCAATCGGATTCGAATGGTAGAAGTCAGATTCGGATATCAATTAGATGATCAGGATTATATCCACTCCGTTTAGCCTAGTGTTAAAAAACATATAACCTTAGTTAGGTTTTAGAGTGTTAACGCATATAGAGATTCTTGTTTATATAACCATTTAAGGTTACGTCTCTAATTTTCTTAGGGTAGGTTATATATTTTTTTCAAATTAGGTTTTTTTTTTCTCATTTTCCATATAATTTGTATTTAATTTCATTTTCTGGATTCAAATCTAATTTTAACCGGATATCTTGTTAAATTTTGAATTAGGATTTGGTTTTTATTCATCCGTTGGATTTTGGATTCGGGTTCGAATAGTGGTGTATCCGATTCGAATTCGATCCGTTTACATCCCTAGTTTGTGAATATATTGAAATCTTATATGTTAGCAAGGAAAATAGGAGAACAAGACGAACAGATAGCAGGTCACTCGAAGGAGAGAGAGTGAGAGATTTCAAAGAGGAGAGAGAAAAGAAGAATGTGAGAGGAAAACATGCATGCATTTCCTTATTCCATATTTTTTTTTACCAAAAAAATATTGATTATCATATTTATTTTCTCATCAGGAAAGCATTTTCTTTTGTGATTTACCGAATTGCATTAATCAAACAAGAGAAAAACAACTACATCAGTAACATGGTTGTGTCACCGGCATTTCACAACCAAAAATAAAAGTTGCCTTTAGTTAAATTAAGAAATTTGAGTTAATAAGAGTAATTGTACACTTAAGAATTGAAGCTATTTTACACAAAATAGTCAAAGGAGCATAAATGTCAATTCCGTCTACATAGTTATTTTTTAATTTTTATTTATTTTTAATGCCCAGATCATTTATTGTAAAGATAACAAAAAAGAAAAGGAAAAATGGAAGGAAGATAAGCCTCAAGAGAGACAACAACTCTAAAAGGGATACACCAACTATTTAGGATTCAAATCCTCTCATGCCCTTTATGTTGGCATGAGAAAAGTCAGTGGTTGTCATCCTTTATGTGTGTATGCCAATACATCAGTGTATACACACAGTAAACTACAACTACTGGATTTTCTCATGCCAACATGAGCATGTGATGTAAACCAATTTTGGTTTATAAAAATAATGGATCGCGATAATGGATTTATACAAAATCAAAGACATCAAAAGAGAGGTGAAGTGCAAAAATAAATTTTGAATTTTTTTTTAAAAGTAAAAAGGATATAATTGATGGAAGTGAAGGTAGGGTGACTTACTTCTCTTCTAGGATGTAAATCAACTCCAAAAGTAGCTTACAATTCTCGATGCATGTGAAAAATAAAATTCCAACTCTTCTAAGATTGAATGAAACTTCTTTAAGGTTTCAAGGGAGAATTCTTCTAGGTTCAAGAATTGCACTTAGGCAAATTTCATTCATAAAAATTGTTTCAATTGTTTCTACATTACAAGCTAACTTTGGTGGCCTTTTATAGGCATAATAGAGAAAATAAAAGACAATCATACCCTTAAATCTAAAGCTGAAAATATAAAATAGAAAACAATAAATGATAGAGTAAATAATGGACTATTCCAATGCTAGGGGTTATTCCAATGAGCATTGATGTAAGTTCCAAAGTCTTGATACAAGATTCAATGTCTTGATGAAAGGTTCAATGTTTTGATGCAAGGTCCAATATAGAAAATGCTCTAGAAACATTGAATAGAAAATACAACCTCACTCTCCACTAGGGGCTTGAAAGGTCATAAAAAAAGGATTGGTTTCAAGGGGCTAAGGCTAGGTTCATTGGTTCTTTTGTAATTTGATTCATACCTTGGTCCTGGACCAAATGGCCTTTGTGGGCTTGGGCTTTGTTGTAGGCCGATCTCCTTAATTGGACTATGGTAACGTGTCAAATGCATCAATTTAATTAAATATTTCTTTACTGGCCTGATTAATAAATTGTAAATAGGATAAGCAAAGGTCGATCCCACAGAGAATGAATTGATTAAAATTTATATTCTACTCAAACTAAATATACTAATTAATACTAAGTAAACACAATAATAAAGGGGGTTTTGGTTGGTTGAATCAAACTGAAAGTAAACAGACATAATTTAAATAAGAAAATAATTAGATGAGAATATTTAATTCTTGGTTCAATATCCACCCACACATGCAATGATTAAAATTGATCGCAACGTTAATCTCTTCCTTCCAATCAAAATTAAAAACCCTAGATAACAATAAGCGCTATTACTTGAGTTTTTCCTTAAGTACCTCAACTGAAACAAACTCTTCGGAGAGATTTAACCATTGAACAACACTGAATAAGATTTCAATATTTAATTCAATGACAGCATTAAGAGGGTGAAAAATAGTTCAATCTAAGCAACAATTACACACAAGCGGGGATTATTTAACTTAGGTTTTATTATTTACAATGATGAGACGAAAACTTGAACATAATCATCTACCACTGTTTGCTACTTGTGATTAGAACCAAGAAGATTATGTATCACAGATTCTAGATCTAGCAATCAATATTAATCTAACTGATTTAGCAGGTCATTACTAAATTATTCAGACAAATATCATAAATAAAGAGAAAAAAATAACATAAGCAATTCCAATAAAAGAGAGAAGAAGAACAACGTTACTGAATAGAGATTATACCATTGACATGAGTTTGGACTTCAAAATTCCCTTGACCTGAATGAGAAAATTAGCTAGACATTACAATCCTTTCAGAGAGAGAAAAATTCCAACAAAAGAGAGAGAGCTTGATTATATTAACACTAATGCTCTATATATAAAATATGACAATCATTTGTAACTTATAACTTCTTCTTTGTGTAGTCTTCCTTCTTTATTCAGAATTCTAAAATTGTAGAGTCTTCTTTTCTTCTTTGAAGTCTTCTATTGTAAGTTTAGGTTTTTCAACTTGATTATGAGACTCTTTATGGAATTTTCATCCACTGTTGAAAGCTTTAATCAGATCATACGACTGCTCCAATTCGGATTCAGATTAGATTTTCGTATCAGACTTTGAGGCCACGTTTGAAGACCCAAACGAACTCAGATTTTTCTCTATAATACCATTTCGAGAAGCTTAAGACGTCCTCTACAACTTTACTGAAGATAACTTTTCAATTTTAGAACTCTTTCCATGTCAAAAACCTATATGAAACTCAAAACGTTAATATTAAAAATGCTAGAAGTTTCCTATCTTTTAATAATTAATTCACAATGCCTCTAAAATATGTCAAATTAATAAAATTCATCCTATTCAGTTCAATAAGGCATAAAACACATTAAAAAGCATAGTGCAAAGAGAATAAAAATATAAAAATCAAACACTTATCAAATACCCCCACACTTAGCTTTTGCACGTCCTCGGACAAAGAAAAATATATAAAAATAAAATCATAACTCACTTTCGTAGGAATTACGATTGCACTTAGCACGTGCAACAAGCCTTTCAACCCCTAGGTCACCCTTAGTGGACGAGTTATGTCTCGTGAATGTTTTCAGAGAATAAACACATAAAATTCATATAAAAATTTTAAACTTTAACTTTGATATTTAGGAAAAAAAATACACACATTCTATTAGTTAAGACACTCAACCTCGGATCAAGAAAATAAGAAAACTCACACTTAAACTTTATTACCTCATATGATTCAAACACTAAGCACGCATCTTTAATTAAAAAATCTTGTTATATCTTCCAAACAGACATTTCCTTAAAGTAAACCCTATGGTAACAAACTGGTAACCAAGACCCAAGATTTAGAGCCTATTTAATCGTATTTAGTTTTCAATAATTTTATTCTATATTTTTCTACACTCTTCCTCTCTAAGCTACTCTACTACGGTTGGCTTGAGAAGTGCAGGTGGTTATGCATTCTCATGTTACTTATGTAACTTCATTTTTTACGTATATCCCCAAGGACATTAATGCTAGAGAGTACTTCTTCTTTTTTTCAAGAAATCTCATCCAAGGAATATCAATCAAGACACCTCACTTCTTGAGGCGAGATGCCCTGTCTAGTTCCAAGAACATAAATTTTTTTTTTTTTTTTGCTTCAATAAGGTCTCAACTTTAATCAAAGGCTTAAATGCCAACTAGAACCATAAAAGCTTCATAACATTAGGTTAAGTAATATGTATTTTCTAACTCGATTTTCACCTTAAGATACAAACTGGGTATTATCCTCACATAAATTTTTATTACTTTGCATGTGATGGTGTCCTAAGTCTCTCTTTCCTTTCATTTTTGTGTCAAAATCATAGAAAGAGTGTATGACTTTATCATGAATCAATGTTAAAAATGTTAAAAAAATTCATGAAAACTATGCTCAAAACACATTGACACTAAAAGAAACTAAAAAATAAAAATACGACACTAAATAAAGTTAAAAAAATAAAAATAAAACTAAGTAAAACATAAAACTCTAAGTAAAACTAATTTTTTTATGACAGATCATAATTTCTTCCCTCATACTTAAATCATGCATTGTCCTTAATATATGCAGAAAGATAAAAACAAGAACAATGGGAAGAAAAAAAATCTTTAAATCATGGATCGAGGTAAAAAGATGCATGGAGATCCATGACCTCTTTTGTAATAGAATTCTTCAACTCCTCAAGTTCTTGTAGTTGCAACTTCCTTCGAGAACCAACATCAGTCATATTCATATCGCAACCAATAGGTCCAATATTCCTTATGATATCATAGCATTCAAACCAACTGCTCTTCCAGACTAGGTTTCAAATTCTTCACAATGATTACTTGTAATATCTCAGTTTCTCCCAAGTACCCGTACTTTAAATGGGTCGACAATGACTTCAATTCCAAGGTAGGAGCCTTCCTTATGATACTATAGCATTCGAACCAACTGCTCTTCCAAACTATGTGTCAAATTCTTCACAATGATTACTAGTAATATCTCAGTTTCTCCCAAGTACCCGTACTTGAAATGGGTCAACAATGGCTTCAAATCCAAGGTAGGAGCCTTCCTTATGATACCATAGCATTCGAACCAACTGCTCTTTCAGACTAGCTATCAAATTCTTCACAATGATTACTAGTAATATCTCAGTTTCTCCCAAGTACTCGTACTTTAAATGGGTTGACAATGGCTTCAATTCCAATGTAGGAGCCTGCAAAACAGATGGTAATAATTTTTTATGAGACTTAGGTAGCTTTATAAAAGAAACTCTATATTTTTTTGAAATTAATTTTAGAGGATCTAAAGCTGCCACAGTCTCCTTCAATTCTTTACTAATCTCTATCTCATCATTTTCCTTCAACTGTAATTTTGTGGTAATTACAACATTCAGTTCATTTTTTGTTATTTAATTCAAACACTTCCTGCACTCTAGAATCAATAGTATTAATAGCAAAAACTGAATGAACATCAGTATGGTGTTTTATGGCTTCAAAAATATTAAAATGAATTACTTCACCATCAAACTCCATTATGAGGGTACCATCATAAACGTCTATCTTTGTTCGAGTTGTATTCAAGAATGACCTTCCCAACAAGATCGATGCTGGATTAGGTGAGATATCATCTTCATGTCCAGAATATAGAAATCAGCTGAAAATATTAACTCATTTACCAATACAAGAACATCCTCAAGTACCCCTTCAGGGTATGCATTAGTACGATCAGCCAGTTGGATAATGACACTAGTTTCTTTCAAGAGACCTAAATTTAATGAAGCATAAATTGATTATGGCATTATATTAATAAATGCTCTTAAATCTAGCATAGCTCTCTCAACTCTGGTATTACCTATTTTACAGGGAATAGTGAACATACCTGGGTCTTTGCACTTGAGAGAAAGTTTTCTTTGGAGGACTGCTGAGACATTCTCTCCCTTACTTAATATTTCATTACCATTCAGCTTCATTTTGTTAGTGCATAACTCTTTAAGAAATTTTACATATCTGGGCACTTGTTTAACTGCATCCAACAGGGGTATATTCACCTCTACTTTAAGAAACAAATCCAGAATTTTCTTATCCTTGTCCTCTTTCTTGGATTTTATAAATCTGCTAGGAAAAGGAAGATGATAGTCTTAGACAAAATGGAAGGTTTGGGTGTTACCTTAGGTTGAGCTGCTATTTCGTTTTTCTCTATTTTTTTTCTCAATTTCTTCTTCATTTGGAATAGTAGGACTCACCATTTTCGGTTCCTTAAGTTCTTTTCCACTTCAGAGTGTTATAGCATTCACATTTTCTTTTAAATTCACCACGGTTTACGATGATAATTTTTCTCCAATCTGAGCTTCTAAACGATTCATAGCAATTTCCATTTGACTCCCCTGGCTTTCTAGACTTTGAATGCTGGATTTTATTTTCTTTTGAAACTATTGGGTATTTAGAGTAAGAGATTTAACTATGTCCTCTAATAATGAGTTTGAATTCTGAGGGACAGGTGGCCTAGGTTGGAATGTTGGCTATCTATTTTGATAGAAGTTCTGCCCTGCTGATCCATTTCTTCCAAAGCTCATGTTTAGATGATCTCTTCAACCTGGATTGTATGTGTTAGAGTATGAATCATACTGCCTTGGTGGTCCTGGGAAGTTACTTACAGCATTAACTTGTTCGGTGGGTCCTTCTTGAAACGTTGGACACATATTAGTTGAGTGTCCCATCATCAAACATATCCCACAAGCTTTTACCTACTGTAAATTTTCTACAGCCATTTGTCTAACAATAGAGGTAAGGTCAAATAACTGTTGTTCGAGGGACGATGTATTTACCTCATTCACCTTTTTGAGTGATGTATCATTTCTTGTACCAAACTATTGGGAATTTACAGTTATGTTTGCAATTAACCTTCTTGCAACTTCAGGGGTTTTATCCACTAGAGCTCCTCCACTTGCTGCATCTATCATGTTCCTTTTCATGGGCAATAATCCTTCATAAAAATATTGAATTAGAAGTTGATCACTTATCTGGTGATGTGGATAGCTGGCACATAATTTCTTAAAATGCTCCCAATATTCATGGAGTGTTTCTCCAGTATACTGTCATATGCCATAGATTTTCTTTCTGATGGTGACAACTCTAAAGGCTGGGAAGTATTTTTTTTCAAAAATAATCTTTTAATTTCATTCCATGTAGTGATCGTCCCAGATGGTAAGTAGTAGAGCCAATCTTTTGCATCATCTGATAATGAAAAAGGAAAGGCTTGTAATTTAATCTGTTATTTAGACATTCTTATCGGTTTCATGCTTGAGCACACTACATGAAATTCCTTCAGATGTTTATTTGGATCATCACCTACACAACCACGTAATTTAGGCAACAAATGAATCAGACCAGACTTAAGCTCAAAAGCGACATCCAAAGTAGGGTATTGAATGCATAGAGATTGTTGGTTAACATCAGGAGTAGCCAACTCCTTTAATGTCTTGTCATTCTCAGTCATGATTTCTTCTTGTTCAGAGTCACTCGAAGAACTTTCAAAAATAAATCTTGTGAGAGGGATTGATTCTCTTTCTATCATAATCTACCTAGCTTCTTTTCTTAATCGACGCACAGTACGTTCAAGTTCTGGATCAAAATTCAGATCTCCTTTTCGAGTGAATAGCGTCAAAATCATAAACTCATACAGTTAGCTAATATAATTAACTAAAAAAACTTAATAGGGAGAAATGAAAAAAAAAAAGAAAAAAGAAATAAAAACCAAACAAACAAAAAGATAATAAGAAGAAAAGAAACTAAAAAAATAGAATAAAACAATTAGAATAGAAAAACCACACTAATCCGAAAAAGAAAAATTAATAAAAAAAAGATATAAAAACTAATCAAAATTTACTCCCTGACAACACCAAAATTTGGTAGCGTGTCGAATGTACCAATTTAATTAAATATTTTTTTATTGACCTGATTAATAAACTGTAAATAGGATAAGCAAAGATCGATCCTACAGAGAATGAATTGATTAAAATTTATATTCTACTCAAACTAAAAATACTAATTAATGCTAAGTAAACACAATAACGAAGGGGGTTTTGGTTGGTTGAATCAAATGGAAAGTAAACAGACAGAATTTAAATAAAAAAATAATTAGATGAGAATATTCAATTCTTGGTTCAATATCCACCCACACATGCAATGAGTAAAATTAATCGCAACATTAATATATTCCTTTCAATCAAAATTAAAGACCCTAGATAACAATAAGCTCTGTTACCCGAGTTTTTCCTTTAGTGCCTCAACTGAAACAAGCTCTTCAAAGAGATCTAACCATTAAACAACACTGAATAAGCTCTCAATATTTAATTCAATGACAGCATTAAGAGGGTGAAAAATAGATCAATCTAAGCAATAATCATACACAAACGGGGATTATTTAACTTAAGTTATATTATTCACAATGATGAGATGAAAATTTGAACATAATTATCTACCATTGTTTGCTATTTGTGATTAGAACCAGGACGGTTACGTATTACAGATTCTAGATCTAGCAATCAATATTAATCTAACTGATTCAGCAGGCCATTACTAAATTAATCAGACAAATATCACAAATAAAAAGAAAAAAATAACATAAGCAATTCCAATAAAAGAGAGAAGAAGAACAACGTTACTGAATAGAAATTACACCATTGACATGAGTTTAGGCTTCAAAATCCCATTGAACTGAATGAGAAAATTAGCTAGACATTACAATCCTTTCAGAGAGAAAAAATTTTGACAAAAGAGAGAGAGCTTGATTATTTTGATTATCTTAATACTAATGCTCTATATATAAAACATGATGAAAATCTTTTGTAACTTATAACTCCTTTTTGTGTAGGATTCCTTCTTTGTGTAGGCTTCCTTCTTTATTTAGAATTCTAAAATTGTAGAGTCTCCTTTTCTTCTTTGGAGTCTTCTATTGTAGGTTTAGGTTTCCTAACTTGATTAAGAGACTCTTTATGGAATTTATATCCACCGCTGAAAGCTTTAATCAGATCGTACGGCTGCTCCAATTCGGATTCAGATCAAATTTTCATGTCAGACTTTGAGGCCACATTTAGAGACCCAAACGAACTCAGATTTTTCTCCATAATACCATTCTTAAAAGGTTGAGACATCCTCTACAACTTTACTGAAGATAAATTTTCAATTCTAGAACTCTTTCCATGTCAAAAATCTACATAAAACTCATAATGTTAATATTAAAAATACTAGAATTTTTCTATCTTTTAACAATTAATTCACAATGTCTCTAAAATATGTTAAATTAATAAAATTCATCCTATTCAGTTCAATAAGGCATAAAACACATTAAAATGCATAGTGCAAAGGGAATAAAAAAATAAAAATCACACACTTATCAGACTACATCAGCATAAGAGAATTAAATCCTGACTATTTAATATTGTATTGAATCTCCCATTTGACTTTCACAAATGCATTTGATGGGGAGGCTTTACCCACCAAACATATGATAAACCTTGAATGACACTGAGAGGGGGGGGTGAATCAGTGTGAATAATTTCTCCCTTGAATTTTCTTTGCTGCCCAGTGATATTCACAAAATAACCTGTCCCAAACACAATCGTATGTAAATCTACCTCACACCACTCAGTGGCCAGGTCTACCAGATTTGCACACCCATCCTGCAATTCATTCCACGCACTTCACAAAGCTCATAAACAAGCAAACCACAACACACAAAATTACGTGGTTCACCACCACAGTGAGTGATGGCTAATCCACGGAGTAATGCCTAATGGGCTTCGTATTTACTCAATACTCAACTTTTAGCCCTTTTCAGGACAAGGATGCTCACCCTAAATTTTCCCAGCATAAAACTGAGAGGGCGTAACAACGCCAGAATTCAGGCATAAAGCCAGTGTCCAGCACCCACTGAACACACCACAACAGATACAATTTTTGGGGCTTATAATGATGCCCTACAATTAAATCCCACCCTAGCAAGGCATTCAATATTTTTCTTCTCTTTTTCTTTGCCTAAAGCTAGCATACAATAGATTCCCATGTACCATAGGCATTCAACATCATTATCCTACTTGAACATACAATAGATTGGTTCAATAAATAATAAAGGAGATAAGAAAATCTCACAACCAGTTTTTCTGATAATTGACGACGTTCTTCTTCATCTGGTAGTCAATAAACCCTTGCCATATGCAATCAAGCTCTTTCAGCCTTCAAGAATTCTTCAAAGTATCGACATCAGCATAAATAACGATGGAGAATGACAGTCTTCAATTCCCAAAGCAAGAAAAATAAAAAATAAGAGGTTGTTCCCCTTTTTCTTCAAAAACTCCCCTTCTGTGATTTTTCTCGCGGCCAGCAGTCTCTCTAAACGTTCTCAATGGAAAGAGCATTAAAAACCTAGCTCGGTGCAATTTGGATCGTCGGATTTGGCCACCGGATGGCCAAGTTATGGCATAAACAAGTTCGGCCTCTGAAAAAATTCCAAATGGAATCTTTTAATTCCATATGGTGCGTCTGCGATGCACCGTAGCCGCGCCCTGACGCGCTCTGATTGGCCGAAAAAGAATCATAAAATAATAGCCGTCGGATTTCAATAAAAAGGGCGGGATTGAACCAGATCCCTCGGATCTGGATAATCCGCGTCTCCGAAATTCGGAGGTCATGTGATGCGCAGGATTGGAATCTTTTCCGCCGACGCACTATAAGCGCGCCACACTGGATCGCGGCTTAGCTTCCATGTGATGCGGCGCATGATTATGCGCTGCATCCAACCAATCAGCTCATGCGCGATGGGATCTGACGCCTCCGCTTGAGAACCACGGAATCCCGCCTTCCTTAGAGCCTCAGATTTGGTATCTTCCTTACGTGGCTCTATTTAAACGGCCGATCTCGTATATTTTTCTTTCTTCCTTTCCGAAAATACCCCTGTGAATTCTATTAATGGCCTCTGTAACCATATGCCATTTGTTAAAAGTCTGCCAGAGACGATTTTCCAGAGAGCTTTTCTCTTTCCTGGAAAATCGTCGAACATGTGGTGTGCGGCGGAAGAAAAGGACCAATGCGCGGGCAACATGCGGGAAGCTTGCGGCAGGACATGCCTGCGGGCTGGTTGGCTTGCGGGGCAGGACTGCCTGCGGGCTGGCCTGCCTTGCGGGCTGGCTGGCTTGCTGCCAAGGCAAGCCTGGCCTGCCTTGCGGGCTGGCTGGCTTGCTGGCAAGGCAAGCCTAGCCTGCTTGCTGGGCTGGGCTGCCTTGTGGCTGGCCTGCTGTGCCACTTGGCTGGCCTGCTGTGCTGGCAGCTCGGCTGGCTGGTCTGTCTAGGTGGCATACCACTGTGGTGGGTCCCACCTTCTCTCTCCTGGGTCTCACTTTCTCTCTCTTCTTTCTCTCTCCTCTTTCTCTCTCCTCTAATTCTTTTACCTCTTCCATGCTTCACAGTACCTGTAACAAAGCCGTATCACCTGTATCACTGCCATGTCGCCTGTAAGGTCCGCAGACACTCTCTCTCATCAAACTGGACCCAGTTGGCCCAATTTGCCAACAATTACAATATATAGGCCAACAACATAGGGATTTGCATCTAGTAGAGACACCATTTTTAATCTAGGCAACAATGAGTTCTCTAGTCTTAGCTTTGGTACAAAAAATTTGATTGTTCGTTTCCCTCCAGATATGGACAATGCTTGCACAAAAGGCAGTCTTCACGATTGAATCCATGTTACCTCCCGCTTCATCCCACTTAGCAATCCACAAAGTCTCTTGAACCACAGATGTATACCGGACCCGAGACTGGCTGCATAGTCCTTGGATGCAATTCCAGATCCAACCTGAGTAGGGACACGCAAAGAAGAGATGGTCCCAATCATCCAATCCTGCCCAATAGAGGGAGCAACAATTGCATATTGAAATAGACCTCTTCAGCTATTGGCTAGGGGGGAGAGCTTCCAGGAGACATCTCTAGGATGTCTTAGAATGCCTAGGGATGTTCCCCTTGAACCACATGACTTTATGCCAATTAATCTTAGGAGCCGTACCTCAAATGAGATTCCAAATGGCTTTAGACTTGAAGGTTGCAGCATCTCTTCTTGTTTCGATCGCCCTTTGGCTCCTGATCTCTTGGGACAAGATGAAGCTGGTTCCATATGGGCCGAAGGCCAGGGAGGTTCTAAAAGGGACCCAGATCTCGAAAACACTCGACCAGTATAGATAGGAGCCTTGAAGCACCAAGTTGACAAGTCGAAGCCACCCTGCTTGAGAGAGGAACCGGGCCTTCCATGTAGTTACTTGATTTCGTTTAATAATGATTAGATTGACGGTATTATTTTAGAATTGTAAATATTCCATAGATAATATGAAATTAATAATCAATGATCCTTTAAAAATAGTTATCTACTAGAGTGGATACCAGGTGCAATAGAGGAGACTTGAAGTCGAGATCTACCTCTTAGCCCATGTTTCACCAAACAAGTGTCAACCATCTGACCAAGCGGGTGTTTGCAAATCACTCTACCCATCTGGTGGCAGCGCATGGAGTAGACCAAATCAATAATCATAAAAAATTTGACTACCACCTTCTACTACCATCTTTGACTCCAAGTCAAACTCCACACTCTCTCAATAGACAAGGCATGCACATTAAAAATAATCCTATCAGCCAAAGGAAGTTCCACCAAGAAGGATACATCATAGAAGGAAGATTCTCCAGCATCACGGGGTTAACATAGATGGCAACTAATGACAAGCACAATGGGTGGATTTAGGAGTACTCCTCCGGACTTCGGATCCTCTCTCCGTATTGGAACGCTTCACGTGACCTCATCATTGTACATTAGTTATTTTTCTTCTCAAGATACTTTTTACATGGTAAAAAGGATAGATGTGGTGATAAGGTTAAGTGAAGGGTTCCCGTATCAGGAGTGGATTTGAGCTCAGATTTAGGACCCACTGCAATCCTAGTTCACGACCCCAAGCGTATATTAGTAGGAGATTCTATTAATTAATATGCTAAAAACTTAAACTTTTTTCTTGTTGAATAATAAATAGATATTTTATTAACCCAAAGTGATGCAGTCCAACTACGAAGATCGGCCCGCATCAAAGCCCAAGCTTACAAAGCCCATTTGGCCCAAGACCAAGGTATGAACCAAGCTACAAAAGAACCAATGAACCTGATCCTACTCCTTAAAACCAGCCCCTTTTTGGTGACCTTTCAAGTCTTTAGTGGATAATGAGGTGGTCTTTTCTATTCAATGTTTCTAGAGTCTTCTCTACATTGGAGCTTGCATCAAGACATTGAACCTAACATCAATACCTTGGACCTTGAATCAAAACTTTGGAACTTGCATCAATGTTCATTGGAGTAACCCCTTGCATTGGAAGAGTTTATTTTTTTTAATCTATCATTTATTGTTTTCTATTTTGTATTTTCAGCCCTTGGATTTAAAGATATGATTGTCTTTTTATTTTCTCTATTATGCCTATAAAAGGTCACCAAAGTAGTTTGTATTGCAGAGACAATTTGAAGTGATTCTTATGAATGAAATTTGCCTAAGTGCAATTCTTGAACCTAGAAGAGTTTTCCCTTGAAATCTTGAAGAAGTTTCATTCCATCCTAGAAGAGTTGAAATTTTATTCTTCACCTACATCCTTGAAGAGTTATAGGCCACCTTTGGAGTTGATTTACATCCTAGAAGAGAAGTAAGTCACCCCACCTTCCCTTCCATCAATTATATCCTTTTCTTTCTTTACCGTTAAAAAAAATTCAAAATCCATTTATGCACTTCACCTTCCTTTTGATTCCTTTGATTTTGTATAAGTCCACTCTCCCGATCCATTAGTTCCATAAGCCCAAAATTGGCTTACACCATTTGGTATCAGAGCAAAGGAGGAGAGATATTATGTGTCACACCCCAATTCCGACTGAACTAGAAGTGTGAGTGAACCGGCTCTAAACCACGGTTCACACCAGGATCTCAATAGACCGTGTCAACCAATCATTCCCAAGCAATCTAACATAATCAGAGAAAATAATACATAGCAGCGGAAATAATAAATGAGCCGAGAACTAAATTGTAATTAAAATAAATAACCAAGTTATTCCATCATCCATCAAATTTAAATAATTTTATTACAATGTTTATCAGAAAATAAACCCAAGTCACTGTGAGTAAACACAGAACGAGCACTCGCATGACACATCATGCTCGTCATCTTCTGCTTGGGTATCCATGGCAGCAACCGTACCATAAGCGGGAGCAGTCACGAAATCATCAACGGTGTATCCTGCATCCAAATCTGAAAAGAATACAGATATATCTGGTGAGCTCACAACTTAGCTCAGTAAGTACAAAACCAATGCAACAGTACAAAATGCATGAGATAACATTACAATTAGGGCCAGGTATAACTTGCAATTGTACTATGGTAAGGTTTGGCGGCCACCGCGCCTCCATGCACGAGAGTGTGAGCACACCCAACAGTCAGGCACCTACCACACTACTGCTGTTGCCCCACATCACTCACTCCGGTATGGAGATAGGACTCGAGTCTGGCGGGCAGGAAGAACCACAATCCCACGTCCTCCCCCTGATACCCCATACCGTACCAATACCTAAACCCCTATTGGCAAGGGCTTGCAAGTGGGTTCCGTTCTAACCAATCCTAGATGTCAATACAGTATCAATAACCTCACCCCAGCACGGCTCCCTATGACCTAGAGATAGGGCTCGAGTCTGGCGGGCAGGAAGAACCACAATCCCACGTCCTCCCCCTGATACCCTAGACATACCAAGTCTGCTAAGGTAAAGGCTATATGAGAAAAGGTGTTAGCTGTGGATATATCCAGGGCACATCCCCTTCACATTCCACACACTAACGAAAAACATACACATGCCTAAACATACAACAATCCTAGCATATGAAATGCATGAAGATATAATAATTAAAAGCACAACTACATGGCATGTGAGATGCACAAACCTCAAGCAATGAATATTCACAATAACAGAATTATACCACAAGGTTTACTGTTGTAGTTATTTAGGTTTAGGGTCTTGTTCCTTACCTGACGCGTGACAATGATCCGGTTGAGCGTCAGAAAGCTCACTCACAGCTTCTACAGGTCCTACATAACCACATTCCTATGTTAGAATTCATTTACTAAAGCTTCAGGGGTCGGAACCAGGTTTGGCCAAGCAACCCAAGCTCGGAAACCTATACCGGTTGCAGGTACCGGTCTCACTATGGTGAGACCGGTATGGTGCAACCGGTATGTATACCGGCTGCATCATACCGGTTGCACATACTGCAACCGGTATGTGCGACCGGTACATACCGGTTGCACTTACCGGTCTCACTCAGATCTCACTGAGTGAGACCTGTATGTGCCTGCGGTGCATACCGCTAGGCCATACCGCTGGACTCATAGTCCATCCGGTATACCCTGCGGTTTGGATCCGAGAGTGAGATCTCGAGATCTCCCCCCTCCTTTTCGGCTAACCGATAGGTCTCCATAGGGTTTCCCTTACATTTTCCAAGTCTAAACCCTTTCTAGGCCTTCGAATCTCGGCTATATTGTCGTATGATCCTAGATTAGATTCGAATGAGGGAGAACATTGGGAGCCATTCTCCCTATTGGATCTTTACGCCGCTTCGCGGCTTCGATCCGACCTCATAATAAAACTTAACAACGCAGAGCACTTACCGGCGTAGTCGGTTGGCGGTGTGCTCTTCCTTCCTGGGCGGGGCTACCTCCTTCCTCGCTCCTTTCTCAGATCTTCTCCAGACAGTGAGAATGTTTGAGAAGGAGGAATGGACTGTCTCCTTCTCTATTAATAGAGGGAGACCGTCCAAGGAAGGTGTCTCCTCGGAATGGAAACTTTTTGAGTTTCCATTCTGAGAGACAGACCTTTCGGAGCCTGTCAAAGAGAATACCGGTTGCACATACCGGTTGGAGTCCTTGCCACCGGTATAGTCCAACCGGTATACCATACCGCTGGCACCATACCGGTTGCACCATAGTGCCTGCGGTATGGTGAAGCCGGTATGGCCTAAGAGCATTTCTATGCTCATACCGGATGCACATACCGGTTGCACTATACTGCAACCGGTATATTGAGACCGGTATGAGATTTTAGGCATTTTACAGATTTCATACCTGAACTTTGAGTGGTTCGTCACTCGGCTTCACCTTCCGGTTCAGTTATAATTGGAGCACCTGTCAACACATAAAACCATGGTTTAGACCCGGTTTTAGAACATGGTTCTTACATTATGGGTCCAAAATTTCGAGGTGGTCGAGGTAGTCTAAGTGGCCGAGGTAGTTGCACTACCACCATCGATGATGATGCATTAGCACAAGCCTTACAAATACAACAACAAATGCAAGAACAAATTCAAAACCTTACTCTTGAGGTTCAGAGACTACGAGATGGTAACAATCCATCAAATTCAAGAGAAGATAGATCGGATGATTCCTTATCAGAAGGATCCGAACCCATAACAAGAGGGTTTCGTCCACACTACCCTCAAGGAGGTCGAGAACGGGACTGGGAAAAAGAAGTCAATAGGGATATTCTGGAGTTTTCAGGTACTGATCCTCCTGATGAAATTCTTGATTGGCTAACTCTTGTAAATGAAGTTTTTGAGCATAGAAATGTCCCGGACAATCGTCGGGTTGGCATCATCTCCATGCGCCTTCGAGGCAAGGCCATCGCTTGGTGGCGACGTGAGAAGCAAACACGTCAATCCATTGGCAAAGCTCCCATCACTTCATGGAGAAAGATGGAAGATAAGATGAAAAAATACTTTCTTCCCAAGGGATATAAGAGAGAGCTCTATCAACGGTACCAAAATTTGAGGCAAGGTACACGCACGGTAGACCAATACACCAATGAGTTCAATGAGTTGGTGATTCGTAACAACATCATAGATCCAGAAGATGTACTTGTGAACAAATACTTGAATGGGCTCCAATCTTACATTCAAGAGGCCCTTGAAGTCCTTGACATTTGGGATGTGGGAGATACACATCAAAGAGCCCTTAAGGTGGAACGTTTTCGAGGTCAGAAACAACAATCTACTTTCACCTCCATTCGATCAAATCAGAATCTGATGAGTACTACTAAACCAAATAATTCTTTAGACCGTTCCTCTAACATGGAAAAGTTGTCTACTCAACCAAAGGTTACTAATCCTACCACCCAAACCGGTTCAAGTTCCTCTGTCGGTACAAAATGTTATTCTTGTGGAGAAATTGGCCACCGAGCAAGTAATTGTCAAAATTTCAAAAACTCTCATAAGGGTAAAGGTGCCTTGTTGGGTTTTGAGGACCAATAAAATGAATTCGATGCTGAGGATGTCGATAATGATGATCTTTAGAGGAAGATCATAAAGAAGATGGAGAAGTACTCCATGCCGATACCGGAGAACTCCTCATGATGAAAAAGATATTTCTCACCCCAAAGCAAGAAAATGGAGACCGATGGTTACACAACAATATCTTCCACACAGCATGTACCATTTTCGGTAAGGTATGCCAACTCATCATTGATTCTGGATGTTGTGAGAATGTAATTTCAGAAGAGGCGACTCGAAAGTTGAAATTGGACTTGAAAGAACATCCTACACCATACAAAATGTCTTGGCTAAAGCGCGGTAGTGAGGTAACCATTTCGAAATGATGTCTTGTTCATCTTTCCATTGCATCTACATATTATGATAAAATATGGTGTGATGTATTACCCATGGATGCTAGTCACATCATTCTTGGTCGTCCTTGGCAATTTGATCGGAGAACTACTCGTGATGGGAGGAATAACACTTATTCTTTTGAATTTGATAAAAAAAAAAGAATTATTTTGGCACCTAGCAAGGAGCCTCTCAAGTCTCCAATGATAGAAAATTCTCCAACCCCAAATTTTCTCACAATAAAGGATGTAAAGGGTGCTATGGAAGGGGTAGATGTTGTGTATATAATGCTAAACAAATCGGAGTATGATGTACAAATGTCAATCATCCCAGACCAAGTGAAACCACTATTAAGTGAGTTTCAAGATGTATTTCCATTCGACCTACCCTCAGGTCTCCCTCCGATGAGAGAAATTCAGCATCAACTTGATTTGATACTTGGTGCACCTCTTCCCCATCTACCTCATTACCGGATGAGTCCAACCGAACATGCCGAGTTGCAACGGCAAGTTACAAAACTCTTATCTAAAGGGTTCATTCGAGAAAGCCTTAGTCCTTGTGATGTGCCTGCACTCTTAGTGCCAAACAAGAATGGAACATGGAGGATGTGTGTTGATAGCCGAGCCATCAACAAGATCACGGTCAAGTACCGTTTTCCCATTCCCCGCCTTGATGATCTCTTGGACAATCTATCTGGCTCTACCATTTTTTCAAATCTTGATTTGAAAAGTAGTTATCATCAAATCCGAATCAGACCGGGAGATGAATGGAATACGGCTTTCAAGACCAAAGATGGACTATTTGAATGGCTAGTCATGCCATTTGGATTGTCAAATGCCCCATCCACTTTCATGAGGTTTATGAACCAAATCTTGAAGCCTTACCTTGGAAGATTTGTTGTGGTTTACTTTGATGATATTCTTATTTATAGTAAGACTACTAATGAGCATTTGCAGCACCTCCAAGAAGTGCTACTTACCCTAAGGAAGGAGAGTCTCTATGCAGCCCTTGACAAATGCTACTTCATGGTGGAGGAAATTCTCTTCTTGGGTTTCAACATCTCCAAGGATGGGATCTCCGTTGATAATGCAAAGATTAAAGTAATTCAAGAATGGCCAACTCCAACCAATGTTCATGATGTTCGAAGCTTCCATGGATTGGCATCATTTTATCGGCGATTCATTGCCCATTTCAGTTCTTTAGCAGCCCCACTCACTTCTTGCATAAAAAAGGGAGTCTTCGAATGGACCAATGAAGCCCAACGAAGTTTTGAGCAACTCAAAGAAAAGTTAAGCACTGCCCCGGTTTTAGCTCTTCCAAATTTTGATCTTATTTTTGAAGTACATTGTGATGCTTTCGGAACCGGCATTGGATGAGTCTTGAGTCAAGGAGGACGTCCCGTCGCTTTCTTTAGCGAAAAATTGAATGGTGCTAAGCTCCGTTATAGTACTTACGATTTAGAGTTTTATGCTCTCTTTCGTACCCTTGAGTATTGGAGGCCATATTTGATTCATAGGGAGTTTGTTTTGTACACTGATCATGAAGCTCTAAAGTACATTTCAGGTCAACAAAATCTCAATTCTTGAAGAGCAAAATGGGCGGAGTATCTTCAAGAATTCAACTTCCATATCAAGCACAAGGCCGGTGTTCAAAATCGAGTTGCCGATGCTCTTAGTCGCAAGAAGGGTTTGCTCTCTATGATGCGTAGTACTGTACTTGGCTTTGAATCTTTTCAAGAACTTTATAAAGAGGATGAATACTTCTCCAAACTCCTCTCAGATGCAAAAGACAAGGTCCTTGTCGATTTTACTTTTTGTGATGGTTTTCTTTTCAAAGGAAATCGCTTATGCATTCCAAATTGTTCCTTACGGCAAAAGGTGATTGAAGAGATACATAACGGAGGACACTTTGGGAGAGACAAGACACTACACTTAGTTGCGACTAAGTACTTTTGGCCCCACCTCAAGAAAGATGTGCATCGTCATGTGATGAAGTGTCAAAAATGCCAAGTGGGAAAGGGACAAAACACCAATGCAGGCCTCTACTTACCCTTATCCATACCACAAGCTCCTTGGGAAGATATATCTATGGATTTTATCCTTGGATTGCCACGCACACTTCGAGGTATGGATTCAATTTTTGTGGTGGTTGATAAATTCTCAAAGATGGTCCACTTCATTCCTTGTCGCAAAACAATGGATGCATCTCGTATCATCGATCTTTTCTTTAAAGAAGTTTACAAATTGCATGGTCTCCCTAAGACTATCACTTATGATCGAGATACGAAATTCCTTAGTCATTTTTGGCGACAACTTTGGAAAAATATTGGCACCAAACTGCAGTTTAGTACAGTGTTCCACCCTCAAACCGATAGCCAAACTGAAGTAGTCAACCGATCTTTGGGAAACTTGTTGCGGACCTTGATCGATGACAACCCCCGCTCTTAGGAAAATCGGTTATCACTTGGTGAGTTTGCCTTTAATTGTTCGGTGAATCGAACTACAGGTTATAGTCCATTTGTCATTGTTTATAGGAGACAACCCAAGTCGGCACTTGACCTCTCACCCATTCCATTTCCGGAAAAATCAATTGGCAAAGTTGATGATATTGTTTCTGAAATGAGACAAATCCATGAAAGTGTGTATCAAAAGCTTCAAGACAAGACAAAGCTCTACAAGAAGGCCTTTGATAAGCGGCGCCGTGAGGTAATCTATGAACCCGGTGATTATGTTTGGGCTTACTTGCCACCAGAACGACATCTAGTTGGAAGCTATAACAAACTTAGTGCTCGAAAGATTGGACCTCTTGAAGTTCTTGCTCGCATCAATCCCAATGCATATCAGCTCAAGCTTCCACCCCATATGAAGATTCATGATGTTTTCAATGTGCGTCATTTAACACCATTTATGGGTGATTCTACCAATGAAGAAGACTTGAATTCCGAGACGAATTCTTTCTCACAAGGGGGGAATGATGCAGTCCAACTACGAAGATCGGCCCGCATCAAAGCCCAAGCTTACAAAGCCCATTTGGCCCAAGACCAAGGTATGAACCAAGCTACAAAAGAACCAATGAACCTAGCCCTTACTCCTTAAAACCAGCCCATTTTTTGTGATCTTTCAAGTCTTTAGTGGATAATGAGGTGATCTTTTCTATTCAATGTTTCTAGAGTCTTCTCTACATTGGAGCTTGCATCAAGACATTGAACCTAACATCAATACCTTGGACCTTGAATCAAAACTTTGGAACTTGCATCAATGCTCATTGGAGTAACCCCTTGCATTGGAAGAGTTTATTTTTTTTTAATCTATCATTTATTGTTTTCTATTTTGTATTTTCAGCCCTTGGATTTAAAGATATGATTGTCTTTTTATTTTCTCTATTATGCCTATAAAATGCCACCAAAGTAGTTTGTATTGCAGAGACAATTTGAAGTGATTCTTATGAATGAAATTTGCCTAAGTGTAATTCTTGAACCTAGAAGAGTTCTCCCTTGAAACCTTGAAAAAGTTTCATTCCATCCTAGAAGAATTAGAATTTTATTCTTCACCTACATCCTTGAAGAGTTGTAGGCCACCTTTGGAGTTGATTTACATCCTAGAAGAGAAGTAAGTCACCCCACCTTCCCTTCCATCAATTATACCCTTTTCTTTCTTTACCGTTAAAAAAAATTCAAAATCCATTTCTGCACTTCACCTCCCTTTTGATTCCTTTGATTTTGTATAAATCCACTCTCTCAATCCATTAGTTCCATAAATCCAAAATTGGCTTACACCACAAAGGAAAAAGAAACACAAAAAGGCTACCAACAGGAAACCAGATACAAGCCGAAGGCAAAAAACCGAAGACAAAACAAGACGACACCAAAAGGGCCTCAAAAGAAAAGCAAACCCACGAGACAAACCAACAAAGGACCAGGGATCCCCAGGATAAGGTTTAAAAACCCAGAATCAAACACAGAATTTGCCAAATTAGAATTAGCCTATATTCAACCAGAACCTTAGAAATTGGAATTGGGAAAAAGAAACAAAGTTTTTTTTTTTTTTTCTTTTCTTTTCTTTAGATTTGTGATTTTTTTATAGTTTTCTATTCAAAAATCTTGTAGAGACGTAAGTTCATCAGTTTTCTGTTATTTTACTAACTAAAAGAAGAAAAAATAATTAAAAATAAAAATCAAAGCACTCATAGCTGATTCCAAATTAGGTTAAGGGATTCAACATGAACAGTGAATCAGATTTGAGTCAGTCAATTCTGCTTCTAAATTCCATAAATTTTCATCAGGTGATCAAGGGGTTTAAAATTTAGAACCTTACTTTTTTTGGTCTCCTAGTAATATGCATTTGGTTTTTTTTTTTTTAAATAAAATTAATTTTTGTCATTTTAAATGTTCATTCAAAAAAAAAATGAAAAATCCATTTTACTTTGGATTTAAAAGGCTTTTAGGAATAAGATAAACCATAATTAAAAGAAGGTGTCATGTTTTCAAGACACTTATAAAGATATCATTTAGATAATCCCTTTAAAAAAACTATTAATTATCTCTATGAAATCTTTAAATAAAAAAAAATAGATTGACACTTCAAACAAAAACTCCTATTTAGGAAATTTTCGTTCTACCCCTATTTATGAAATCCTCTATAATGTCCTTATTTACATAATTCTCATTCTACCCCTTGTTTTTGCCTGGTGTCATTAAAACAGACTCTTCTTTACCACCAAATAAGAAAAATAAAAATAAAAAAGAAAAAAGAAGCAGATCTTTACACAAATGGACCACATACTGACATACATTGGCTAAAAGGGGAGAGAATAGAATACGACATGAAACCAACAATTAAAGGCTACTTAACTACCCAAAAAAAAAAAAATTAAAGGCTACTCGGACAGCTAGAGTATTTTAATTCATTAATACTTCCCCAACTTTTTTACCATTAACCATAATGTGTCTTTTCTATTACGCAAATACTTGCCACCATTTAATTTTCCCAAATAAATTATATCTCAAATCCGAAGCTAAAAGCCTACACGGTTCTTGGGTTTCTTTTATTTTCTCTTCCAAGATTCCTGATTTGGAAACCCATCTTCGAGAAAAGAAATGGTAAACATTCAGATATAGATATGTATGTATATTAAACGTAATCAAATTTCAATATAAGGATTAAAAATCTGGTTTAAAAAATATATATGATATTAATACATATATATTTGTTTAATATGTATTTAATACGATAATATTTTTACTAAAAATATGAATATATATTTACTATACAATAGACATCTAAATCATTTAACAAATAGAATAATAGCATATAAATATAAATTTATATACAAACAAAACTTGCAATCTATAAAATCATCATCTCATTAATATAAAACATATATCAAAAGTGATAGGGTTCATTTGGTATTGAGGTTCAAGAACTTGGAAGAAAATTTGAAATATTAGGAAAACAAAAGAAATAGAGAGAGGGGAATTTTTTTTTATTTTATTAATTCCATTTTTTTCATATTTAATACTACAAGATGTGTTTAATATGTGTTTAATATGTTTAAATATAAAAAATACGATTTTTGAGAATCCATGTAATAGTTTGTAAAAATCCGGCATATAATTCTCGTATTAAATACTACTTTACTTACTAGAAGGATAGAACTTATCTCCTTGGAAATGTAATGAAGGATCTTTCCATTGAAAGTTAAGCCGAGATAACATTTTCGATTTTGAATCGCAATTTCAGTCATTAACATTGATTGATTTTTTTTTCTTAGTTACTTCTCCGGCGACGGCTATTCTAGAAGACCGGCGAATCCGACGAGGAAGATTTTACCAAGTTGAGAATGTTATTCCAGTAACTCTCGTTCTTTTCATTGCTGAAAACTTCTTCCCTGCCATTATCAGAATCTCCACCTTTATCAGACTCATTCTGGTGGTCGGCGTTACTCAGAAGCTGATCCGAGAACCCATCCATGAAATTTGAAACTTCCACTTGTCCAGTTTCTACCTTCCCTGAATCCAACGGCCATGATGACTCGATGGTGAATATGACATCTTGGATACCGTTGGTGACTTTCCACTCTTCTTCACCTTCTTCCTTCACCATCCCACCTTCGCACTCCACTGCACTGGTTGGGTTATCCACGAATTCCAGATCAGGATTGAAGCCTCCTTTCGTTGACTTTGACAATCCTCCTTGCCAAGCTTTGAGCACATCCAAACACAGTGGCGGCGCCGCCGGTGGAATAGCTGAGGAGGAGCCAAAGGAAATGGACTTCAACTTGGACTCTCTAACCAACCGGGCTTCGGCTTCGAGTCGAGCGGTCTCCCACTGAGCCATGTGACTGAGATTTGCGGCGGTTTTTGATTGGCCGTCGGTGAAGCTAAATGCATCGGTCTTGGATTTGTGTGTTACAGGATCTATTCCCATCTTAGTCAACCTTTTCTTGAGATGAGTGTTCCAGTAGTTCTTTATCTCGTTGTCTGTTCTCTTGGATAAGTGAGTTGCTATGGCTGACCATCTGAAACCAATTACATCATTACAATAATGAATAATCAATGTACAGAGATTGCTATCTATCCAGCCCATTCAGATCCATGGTCTAGTAGTTGAGAAGTGTTTCCAGGGATTTCTATACACATGTCACTACATGATTAGTTGTTAGTATTTTACCTTCACATACGGTACTTTAGTATTAGTCATTCATTATGAAAAAACATAATCAATATATCTGCAGTTCCTTCTTCTTCTACACCTTCTTACAATGAACACACAATTCTTTGTTTCTTCTTATTACAATAATAATCTGAATCGCTGAAACCCATTATTATTTTCTCGAAGAAGGAAGATGATCAAAAGGAAATGTAAACAGAGCTTAGTTCTAGTAAAAACAGAAGGAAAAGATGGAAGAGAAATCCATTACAGTCGAGCGATCTTAATCTCATTTTCAAGACTGGTTTTAGATCTAGCTAAGGATGTAAATGGATATCCGAAAATCCGATTCGACCGACCGGTCAAGGAATCCGTTTAAGAATCCGAATCGCGAAAAATCGACCTGACCCGACCGGATAATTTTAATCGGATGCGGAGCCGAATTCGGATTTGACCTAAACGGATCGGATATAATCCGCTCCGATTAGAAAAATTAAATACCTATTTTACCCTTAGGCTATGGAAACCCAACTATGGTAGATGAAATATTTCATTTAACGTGTCTATGAATTTGAGAGGTATTTTGGGTACATATGGTTCCTGTATAGGCAAGATTTAGTTGCACAAGACCATGGATAGAGGTTTTGATCAAACATGAATATGAGCCAAATAATTATAGTTTTTACCATTTTCTTCTGATTTGTCTCTTTAGTATTTCCTCACAAGAAGATCAAGAAAGGAAAAAAAAAAAAAAAAAGAAGAGAATTTTTGGAAATCAGAGTCTGTGGCAATTTTTTTATTAAAAATGAAAAAAATGTACAAGAAGAACATAAATTTAGGATATTTAAGAAAAAATTTTACTCTATTTTTATTTTCAGATTCGGATCGGATGTTAACCGGATAATCCGGTTAACAAGCGAATTCGAATTTGGATGTTCATTATTTTAATCCGTCGGATGCGAATTCGAATTCGGATGGGGTTGTCAAATTTCGGATTCGAATTCGGATAGTATCATATCCGTACCGAATTCGATCCGTTTACATCTCTAGATCTAGCTAGTCAAAATCAAGATATGCATCTCGGATTTTTTCTAAGCTGATTTCGAAACCTAAATTGAAACTTACTGTTAGTGGAATTTTTATTAAATAGGGTTTCCAATACCTTGATATCCATATAGAGTCACTAGAATACAGTAGTTATAGAATGAAACAATAGTGGAAGACATACTTGCTTGGAGACAAATTGTTGAAGAACAGTTTGGATCTTCTACAGCCTCTGGAGAATCCTTTTTCTAGTCTCTATACTTGTGGGTGCAAGAGAGGAGAATTTACCTAGTTATGAGGACCCAAAACCACAGTATTTATAATATTATCCTAGGGACCTTTCACATTCCCACAATTATTCGGGTTTGGATTTATCTCAGAACCATGACAAACCAAGACCAGAAACTGGCCCCGGTAACCAAACTCCCATTAATCATCTGGTTAAGTTAGTAGGCTAGCCCATTAAAATATCTAACACCTACAGCACCTTCAAGTTCCATGTCAAAATCTATGGAATCCCATTTCAAACTTTAGTCTTATCTCGGCCAACTCGAAAAACTGAGATATCTCGATGGAAGCGGTTTGGATTGAGATTAAGATTCATAATTAAAACTGTATTACTATTACATGCAGTGCAAGGAAGAACCCAATGAAAGTGTATACTCATAATTAGAACGTAAAAAAGAATATATAGATTGAAGAGAAGGCCCATTAATAACAGCAAGTACGTAGGTATTAAGAAAGCCACAGGAGAGTATTGAGACCGTGAGAGCAAGGAAGCTGATAATAAATTCCTAGCAGAGTGGCCACCAGATCAGCCTACTTAAGTTGGTAAAGCCTCGCTGGTTGTTGATCAATGATAAAGACCTTAGGTTGCACACTTGCAGGCCGGCCACACCAAGTCAACCACAACTTTTTCTTTTCTTTTTTTTTTTTTTTTTTTTTTTTTAGTAGACCACTTTATAAGTAAAGAAAAGTTTAAAACAAAAAAAATCTCCACGGCCGTCACCATTGGATTACTTCTTTGAAACAAGCAAAAGAACAACCCATGACCACACTTTAAGATCTTTTTGGAGATCTTATTTGATCAACATAAATTTACTTGTCTAATTAGTAAGTGGAGATCTCACATTATTTGGTAGGTAGGTATATGTTATGATTGTCATCTGCGAGAGATAGACCTTCCCTATTCATTGTGAGAGTGAATTAGAAAAATCCACTGGAAAGGTTGTGGAAAGCTTGACCAAAGGATTATCACAAGTAACGGTCGAAAATCAACCGTCTGTAAGAGCCTAAGAGGTATGAATAAAATCTAACTCACTTGCTTATTTCTCTCATTGTGTTCTAGTATCTGTGTGTGGAGATAGGATTATATATACAATGAAACCCTATCAAATATTTCGAACACACATCAAGACATTATTGAATGGGAAATCACATTGGCACTAATGAGGTGATCCAAGAGAAAATTTTCCCTCAAGTACCATCACATTCCACCATAAGAAGAAGAATTAGGGCCGACAATGAATTCAGCCAGGAGTTACGATCCCATATTAGACTTATGAGAAGTTAATCCCAAATTGATCCTGAAACAGATTTAAAGTAAGGGTGATATAGTCTTGGGTTTCCGCCTAATTGCATTTATTTTACATTTGTGGCTATTTGAAAATCAAACCAGATCATACTCCTTTACAGAAGAACCTACAGAAATCAGAAAACAAAAGTTCTTGGTTTGTTTTGCTAGGCCTTAAAGTTAAATTCCTTCAAAACGTCGCTTCTTGAAGAAAATTCATCAAGTAAGGAAGATCATGATTAAGTAAGAGAAAGCTAAAGGCATGAGTTCCTGACCAACAAACAGGAAAAATGAAGAATTCCAAGGAAGTGTGTCAGATCCCAATGAATCTATAAAACCAAAAAGATGATACAGAAGATAATTCTAAAAGGGAAGACGAAGGTTTTCAGCTTTTAGGTAGTCAGAGTCATTTATGATCTTTATATAATGTAATGTGAAGATCCATCATTACCTGTTCCCTAGAAGTGCATGGAGTTGAATGATGGTCTGTTCTTCCTGCAGACTGAACTTTCCTCTTTTTATATCAGGTCTGAGGTTGTTAGTCCATCTGAGTCTACAGCTCTTCCCACATCTCTGCAGCCCTGTCGAGTACCCAAAAAAAGAAAAAAGAGAAGCGCATGAGCTTCCATCATGATCATCAGAAAACAAGTTTTGGGATTTGGCCTTTGTAATAATCCTAATTATAAGGGTACAAGGGTAGTGAACATCACCAGCTTTGGCCGGCAAGGATCGCCAGCTTCCATGGCCGTGTTCTTCGATATAAGCCAAGAGTTTCTGGTCGTCTTCAGGTGTCCATGGCCCTTTCTTTAACCCTACTTTCTCACAGCAAGGAGATCTGCCCATCTTGGAGAGTTAATGTGCTAAGCCAGGTGAACAAGGTTCTATTGTTGATGAAGCTTCTTAACAGTAAGCGGTAAGGAATGAAGAGAGAGAGAGAGAGAGAGAGAGAGAGAGAGAGAAAAGGTGGTGGTGGCACGGTGACGTTGCTGAGTGTAGGGAGGGAGTGAGGGGCGTGGAGCTGATAAATAAGGTCATGGGGCGAAGAGAAAAGGTCAGCTACAAATACAGGATAAAGCAATTAATTCAGATTTCTGATTAGAGTACAACCAAATCTATATGACAGAAATACCCTTTTAAGTTATTACAAACTGAATCCACGATATAATGAATGATGAAATTCGATCGTATTATCGGTTCAGTTTTGGTTCGGTTAGAATCAATTCGATTTATTTGATTTCTATAGACCGGTGGTGTTGCATAACAATACAACATCCCCCATCCATCCTCCCATCCACATTCCACACACATAAAAAGGAATCAAGTTAGAAAATCACCAAATTTTATTTGAAAGAATGTTGCCCATCAAATTAGACAGAAATAAAGCGAAGATGAGAGATGTGACAGTTGATTCCCGATTAGGTTGCAGGAATCAACATGAACCAGTGAATCCAATTTGAGTCAATCAATTCTGCATGTATATTCCATAAATTTTCATCACTTAAACAAGGGGTTTAAAATTTAGAGAAAAAAAATTTATCTACACCCCAAAAACTATGTCAAATTCGATCTAACCTTACAAGTTTCCAAATGTTTCATTTACCACCCAAATGGTTTGCATTAACTTCAATCGGCCCCAATTAACTGACAGACTTGACTGAAAATGTGATAAGACATTTCTACCCTTTGTATTTAAAACTGAAAGACATTAAATTGAGATGAAATTACTAATTTGACCTTTTAAAGATAACCATGCACAACAATTTTAAACCCTTTTTGTTTATTGAAAAATTACTAATTTCTCCCTTTCTCTATTTCTATTTGTGGATTGGGTCATTTAAAGAGACTGTTTTGATTAGGGCGGAGATGAGGATGGAGATGCCGATTAGGGTTCCTATGGTAACAGTTAGGAAGAAGCAGGGCTTGTTTTTGAACTTGTCTGGGACGAAGTAGTAATGGAAGCGGTTTCGATTTGGAAACATTGCAGCAGCACCACCACCTGCAAATCTCTCTTTTTCTCTGTCTTTCTTTCTTTCCTTTTCTTCTCTCTGGTTTGGTTGCATTTGAGTTTGGATTTGAAATTATAAATGGGGAGAAGGGTTTTTTTTTCCTTCCTTCTTCTCTACATTAATGGCAAAATTGAGAATAGAGCAGGGAGATTTTCTTCTGAACCGTTCACTTTCTTAATTATATCCAAAACCCTCTTTCACCATGAAATCAAATTTTCTTCGATTAGGTAGGAAGAGCACCAAAACCCTAGCTGCACTAATGGAGAAAGAGGGAAATCAAAGCTATCGTTCGAATCCGATCACGATCAAAAATAAAAAACAATCAACACATCATTCGATTGCCGAAGCAAACAAATAAAGAAGGGGGAGAGGGCGGGAGAGAAGGAACAAAGAGTGCCACGAGGGGAAGTGAGAGAAAAACAAAAACAAAGAAAGAAATAAGATGAAAATCACACAAGAGAGAAAGTAGAGAGAGAAAAAACGAAAATTGCCAAATTTAGTCGAGGTCTAGAGAGAGAAAGGGTTAGAGAGAAGAACATGTGTGGAGTAAAGAGATGCCACATGTCTCCGGCAATTGCAGTGATGCCGGGGAAGAAAGATATCGAAAGAAGGTTAATTATATGAATTGGTAAAGGTGTTTTTTAGTTTGGGGGGCATTATGGTCTGTTACCTTTGGAATAAGGGCATTATTGTCCTAATATATTTCAAATAGTGCTTACGTCAGCAACTAACGGGACTCCACTAATGAGTGGGGTCTCTTTGATTAACGGTGAAAAACTTTTGGGTGGTAGATGAGACATTTGGAAAAATTTTGAGTGGTGGATGAGACATTTGGAAACCTGTAGGGTCAGATCGAATTTGACATAGTTTTTGAGGTGTAGATGAAATTTTTTCTGTATAACCTTATTTTTTTTTTTGGTCTCTAAGTAATATGCATTTGTTTTTGTTTTTTTTTTAAATAAAAATAACTTTTGTCATTTCAAATGTTCATTCAAAAAAATATATGAAAAACCCATCTTACCTTCGATTTAAAAAGCTTTTAAGAATAAGATAAACCATAATTAAAAGAAGGTATCACGTTCTAAAGACACTTATAAAGATATCATTTAGATAATCCCTTTAAACAAAAGATTAATTATCTCTATCAAATCTTAAAAAATAAAATATAGATTGACACTTCAAGCAAAAACTCCTATTTAAGAAATTTCCTTTCTACCCTTATTTATGAAATTATCTATAGTGTCCTTATTTACAAAATTGTCATTCTACCCCTTGTTTTTGCCCCGTGTCATAATGACACTCCCCCCGCCCCCCAAAAAAAAAGATTTTTACACAAATAGATCACATACATTGGCCAAAAGCAAAGAAGTAGGGAAAGACATAAGGAAATCCAGTGTCTATAGTTTACTGTGCACACATATCGATGTATTTACTCGTACAATGGATGACAACCACTGGATTTCCTCATGCCGACATAAAGGGTATGAGAGGGTTTGAATCCCACTAGTCTTGTATGAGATGGGGAAGAAGAAGTGGTCCGAGGAAGGAGAGAGGTGGTGATGGGAGAGATAAGAAAGAGAAGAAGTAGGGAAAGGCAAAAATGCCAATTTGAAACCAAGATGAAAGCGGATAGTGCTTTGGATATATTGATAATACCCAAACTTGTTTTTAGGTATTTTTGTCACGGGACATGCAGTGGGTAGATTGATAAAGTGAAATCCAAAAATAGGTAATCGGATAACTTTCCCTATACTCTATTGCTTTAGAGCCATACATAATGTAAGGGAGAAGGATCAACAAGTTAGTGAAGTATATTGGAATCCTAAATAGAAAGGGAGATAAGAGACGGAAACACATATAACGTGGGGTGACTTTTGTCATGCATGCAGTGGTATTTTGGCAACTTTTGACATATATTTTGGCTAGAGATATCCAACTCTTGCCAAGATATATGTCAAAATTGAACATTGGGATTTTGACAAAATAATGTTTTAACGTATGAAGTGGTATTTTGATAAGTTATAAAATTTTGACTCCTGATGTGAATTATACTGTTATAAAACATTATTTCAAGGATAATCCGTGTAACTTTTATCAAAAGATGTAGTTTTGTATAATAAACCAATTGTCAAAGAATATCTCAATAAATTTCCCTACAAAAAAAACTTAAATTTCCCCAAAGAAAAAGACTCTTACCTTACAGTAGTCCGTCAATGTTTATCGGACAAGTGGGGATATATCGGCGGCATATGCACCGAACTTTCCCACCTGTCCAATGAACAACTGTTTTTGACACAACTAAACGACAAAAGAAAGAATTGGACTGCAGGTAATTAGTAATGGCAGATGAATGATAATTGCACCATGATAAAGGCACCCTGGCTGGAAGTACTGAAATATACAGTAATAAAGAATTTGGAATTGCTGGTATCATTGCCTTTCATTGTTAACCAAAAAAATATTAAATACCATATGGTAGATTTAATAATAAATTTATTGAAATTTCTGGTACCAGTTCTCCCTATGTAAATACCTCCATCTTCATCAAATGGATCTCCAGGTTCCTTAAACCCATAATAACAATGATTTCAATCATTCTATCATTCCAGTTTTGCTCAATGAAGTGTGATCTTCTGGATCTGTTTGACATGTCTCCGGTGGCTTTGTGGGGATCTTCACGTCAAATAATTCGTTTACAGTATGTTCTAAGGAGGTCCTCTTGGATTCTAAATTTTGATACAACTATATGCACTGCCTTGTGGAAGACCAACAACACACTAAATAGTATCAGTTTTTGGAATATATATATTTAAAAATGCATTTTCAAAATGAAGAATGCATTTTAGATATGGAATGATAATTGGGTAGAATATGAGGCATTTTTATTCTAGACTCACAATACAGAATGAGTAAAAAAACGCATTTCTGCAGAAAAGATCACGTTCTCTTAATATATTTTATGAATGAGAAATACATATCAAGGATCCACATCCTCTCCCGCCTGAGTTTGGGCGGGAGAGTTGGCCGCCTGGATGGATGGCGGCCACCTGGCTCTCGGGTGGATCCAAGCCGACACCCCTGTCAGCTCAGCTTGTCGGCTCGGATGGAGGGCTTGAATCCACCCGAGAGTCAGGTGGCGGCCATCCATCCTGGCCGTCAACTCTACTGCCCAAACTCAGGCGAAAGAGGATTTCTATACACATATCAAACGATTTTTTTTTTTTTTCAAAATATTTTGTTGACCCATAATGCATTCAAAGAATACATATCAATGACAGCCTCTGAGATACTATATGTGTTCTGATAATCTCTCAACATCAATAAAGACTATATTGATTTTGCCCACCGAAATATAGAAATCAGTTATTACCATGCACGGGATGAGTAATAAATAGATTTATAGATAGATTTCATGTATAATAAAAACAAAAATAAGAACTACAAGAAATCCTTGTCCAGCCTCAAGGCATGCAATCATGACTTGAATCAATATGGCATTAAATATAATAGCAACACCACTAGTATCCCATTTAAATTTCTTCCATTACAGATGTTGCAGTATTATGAAGTTGTCTATTACATCAGATAATGGTTTCAATATAGAAACACCATAAGCCTTTGTCCTTGATAAAGGATGAAGCACAATGAAAGAGTTTGGTTCTTCTGCAGTGTACCCATTGTGAATAATAATGAATCGACAGAGAAGTTGCGGCAATTCTTGATTGAGAATGTGGTACTTAAATTCAAACAATATATAGTCCTGTGAAGTTTTTTTTTCTCAAAAGTTCAAACTAGTAGTTAAGGGGACTTTCAGTGTATAAGGGGGATTGTAAACCGTTTGATAGCTAGTGTGGGGCTAAACTCTCAAAATTTCCTTGCACGTGTGACAATTTGTACATAGAGATGTGGGGATGGTAAAAATCTACTCTGGCACCAAGTAAAATTTTCAACTCAAAAGTTCGAACTAGTAAGTGAAGGAACTCCCAAGTGTATAAGGGATATTGACTATTTGGTAGTCGGTGTGGGACTAAACTCCCACAAAGCTGCCTTCAACCTCTCCCTAGATCCGAACTTTCAGTGTATAAGGAGGATTGTAAACCATTTGATAGCTAGTATATGACTAAACTCCCAAAATTTCCTCACACGTGTGACAATCTCTATGTAGAGACATGGGGATGGTAAAAATCTACTCTGACACCATGTAAAATTTTCAACCCAAAAGTTCGAACTAATAAGTGAAGGGACTCTCAGGTGTATATATAAGGGATATAGACTATTTGGTAGTCGGTGTGGGACTAAACTCCCACAAAGCTGCCTTCAACCTCTCCCTAGATCCAAACTTTCAGTGTATAAGGAGGATTGTAAACCATTTGATAGCTAGTATATGACTAAACTCCCAAAATTTCCTCACACGTGTGACAATCTCTATGTAGAGACATGGGGATGGTAAAAATCTACTCTGACACCATGTAAAATTTTCAACCCAAAAGTTCGAACTAATAAGTGAAGGGACTCTCAGGTGTATATATAAGGGATATAGACTATTTGGTAGTTGGTGTGGGACTAAACTCCCACAAAGCTGCCTTCAACCTCTCCCTAGATCCGAACTTTCAGTGTATAAGGAGGATTGTAAACCATTTGATAGCTAGTATGTGACTAAACTCCCAAAATTTCCTCACACGTGTGAGAATCTCTTTGTAGAGACATGGGGATGGTAAAAATCTACTTTGACACCGTGTAAAATTTTCAACCCAAAAGTTCGAACTAGTAAGTGAAGGGACTCCAGGGGTATAGACTATTTGATAGTCGGGGACTAAACTCCCACAAATCTGCCTTCAACCTCTCCCTAGATCTGAACATTCATGTAAATTGCTTAAATTTCGAGCTTGGGCTCAAGCGGCCATTTTTTGAAAAACAACCTCCAGGAAGAGAGAGAGAGAGAGAGAGAGAGTGACCTGATAGTATTTTCTGATTCATCTCAGTATATTGCCAGTTATGATGGATACAGATACCTAGTTGACATAAAACAAATTACTGGATAGGAATGGGTATCGATACTGGCTAACACATGGCCGATATTAACCTATACCATAAAGATATGCCGCATCAACATAATGACCGATGCTTAACTGAAACTAATTAATACCCATATCCCATATCGATACCCGTTCTGATACCATGAACTAAAACCGGTACCACAAGAACAATAGTAAAAAACAGCTTTTAATTACCAAAAAAAAAATTAAAATTAAAAGGTTTTTAAATTCCATGATCTTTGTTGGATATAAATGTTATCGGCCTATGATACACTGAGACTAGGTCTTTCCTAAACCCCTATTATTGGGGTAAAATTGTCTTTTCACTACAAGATCACTGTTTTTATTTTTTTTTCCTTTGTATAGAAACAGAATCTAAAAATCTCTTACAAACCCACGTTTTTTCTGCAGGTCTATGCAGGTTGAAGCCTGTACGATTATCATCAACAAATGTACCCTGGTACCTCATCTCAATGTTCTCATTAAAAACTTCTTAGCATCACTTTATTATCTGTAAAACCGTACTCTCTCTCTCTCTCTCTCTCTCTCTCTCTCTGAAAAAAAATAGCTTCTTCCTTTGTTTTTCACCTTCTCCCTACTAAGGGAATCCTCATAAACCATGCACAGTAAATGATGAATTTTTTTTTTTTTTAAAAATGATGAATTCAAAATAGGATAGATTAAGGATGTACCCCCTCCCCCCATATGAAGGGTTTAAAGAATATTTCCTGCTCAGTTTTTTGGTAATTGGGACTTGCGGTCCAGGGACGATGCATGAACGTTTCCTCACATAGGCCTTCTTATTTACAGTTTTCTCTATCCTTTTCACACTCCTTAATTATTCAGATTTTCTCTATCCTTTTCACACTCCTTAATTATTCAGTTTTCTCTACCCATTTCACATTCATAATTATTGGGTGGAGTCATTCATAATTACTGTCAGTCAATATATAATCAAAGATAGACTTAGGGATCCGATCCAATCTATATATGAACTATTATGCAAACCATGCTTGCATGCATCCACAATAGCTAGTAATGGCACACAAGAACAGTCATTGAAGCAGGGGAAAAAAAAATGCAAGTCATTGAAGCAGGGAAAAAAATGCAACTTAATGTATAAGGTTTTCATTGCTTTGGAAGAGACTAAATATACGTAGTCTTAATCCCATAATGCGGAGAGATTGTTTTCTTGTTTTGAATCTGTGATCACCAAAATTACAAAATAACTATTTTACCTTCACACCAAGACTCGCCTTCACAATCATTGCAGAAGCAATTACTAAATTTAGAGATCCTGACATTGCATTGAACCTTATTTAAAAGTAACAGTTGGAGTTTGTTAAATGTTCAGTAGCATGATCTCTAATCTCTGTGCAACAAAATAACTACCGAAGCCAAATTTGAGGACATTATTTAATGTGTTTGATAATGAGTTGATGATAGCCTGATATTGGTGCATATAGGGTTCCTGGACATCCTTACATTAGCTGACCTGAGTTGAGCAGGCAACAATTGAGTTTCAGCCTTCAAGTACTGACAAAAAAAAAAAAACCATGGGAGGGAACCTGCAAGGAATCACTCATGGGGACGGATTCGGCACGTTGACATCATCTAATAGTACGCGGATACTTGATCCACAAATGTACAAAAATCATAAATATGAAAAAGTTAATATACCGTTCATGAAATTAATACTTTTGAACTGATGGTCAGATAGCTTTTAATCCAAAAACCAGAGTGTGTTTCTCTGCATCTCAGGTTCTCGACTCATTCATAAATTTGCCACATGGCAAGTCAGGGTGGGCCCAGCCTGTAGAATGACCGGATTTCTACGATGTTATAGTCCACTTTCATCTGTTTCTAAGGGTGTTAAATGGTTTATAATCAGTTTAATAGTCCGATCCGGTGCAATGTGGTGTATAAGAGAGTAAAATCAAAATCGAACTAATTAACTAAACGGTGTCAGAATTGAAACTAGAATCGATTAATAATCGATTTCGGTTTACCGATTTTTAAACAGTCTTTCATTAATTGAATTTGTTTGCGGTTTATAAACAGTTTAAAACATCAATTATTAATCAATTCTTCATAATTAAAAACAATATTGTAATGTAGTTATGCCTAATAGAGTAATAGTTAATGTCTATTGTGTTTTCCAGTTTTATCGTTTTGATTTTATGATTCAGGCTTTTGGGAATTAGGGTTGGGTCTTGGAAAAATAATGTATTAATTGGGGTTAGAGCTGGCTTCTTAGAAAAATATTATATTAATTGTGTTGTCGATGGATTCTGTTCGGTTCCCCAGATGATGCCACATAGCTGAAACACGAACAAGACAGTAAAGTGGGTGGGATTTACCCCGGGGTCACTCAGATGCTAAGGTTAATAGATTCCAAAGACAAACAAAATGAAACTCTTAGTAAAAAACACTAAAGCTCCTTAAAGAGGGGATTCCCTGAAATACGCGGGAGCTTCAACAACCTGCTTCTCCTTGGTAATGGGATTAGATACTGGGTTGAACAAAGATTATACAAGATGAATTTTTTCTGAGTGATACCTGAAGGTGAATACTCAATTTTGTAGAAAATTCTGAATCCTTTATAATCGATAATCTTTCACTATTTATAGGCTCAAGTTGAAGCTTCCACGACAAGCTTCTCCCCACCTACTACCATCTCCATTGTCTGTCAGATGGAGAACCATAGGTCTAGGCGACTACGACCCCCTAGGGTGGCGCCTGGATGTCTTGTCAGTCGTTTAAGATCCCAATCAACCTTCTTCGACTCCCCACTTTTGTCCACGCCCTCTACTTCCTCTGACAACAATAGCAGTCATTTCTCTTTTGTCGAGCATAAATCTCACTTTTTTGTTGATTCGGTCTATGATACGGTAACTTGACAGGTCAAATCCGCCTACATGGCATTTATGGTGGTTATCGGTATTGATAAACATTAATGGCAGATCTTTTAATGGTCAGCTACTTTCATCAGTCTGTCTAATCACTATCTGTTTGCCCAAAAGGAGGTTGAACAGGATTTCATCCCCTGAATGCTGTCAGAATAGACTCTCCCTTATTTGTATACTTAATAACTTAAATGTATGCCGCGTGTCCCACCTCACAAGGCCTGTCATAGATTCATCATCCACGATCTGATTTAAATCTGTTACTATTTTACCCATACAAATTGGGGTTAGGATTGACTTCTTGGAAAAATAGTATATTGATTGGGGTTATGGTTGGGGTTGGCGTCTTCAATTTTGAAAATAATATATTAATAATAAAGGGAATGAGATTAGATTTTATTAATTTAGTTTTTAAAGAATAAACGGTATACACTCTATTGGGTTTAATTGGTTCGATTTGATTTCGATAAACGGTTCTGATGCAAATGTTGCACCCCTATCTATGTTCATGTATTGGAGTACTATTCTGTGCTTTCAGCAGTAATCAAGCATTCAAGTTAACCTTGTATATTTAAAAATAGGTAAAATATGTAATTCTATTATTTTCTTCATCATTTTATTTGTTTTGACGTAAAATTTTATATGAAAATATCATGTTAAAACAAATTTTAATATTTGTTTTCAAAAAATAAAATATAATCAACTCACCCATTATTTTCTTCTTCACAATTCTATTTGTTTTGACATAAAATTTATATGAAAACATTTGTCATGTTAAAACAATTTTTAATGTTTGTTTCTAAGAAATAAAATATAGTGATCACTAAGTGTTTGTTTGATAATACTTCAGATTTTGGATTCTATGGATTATGACTACCAAGAGTCATTTTGGAGTAGAAGCACGTTTGATAAGCCTGATTGGATTCAAGCTCCCACGAAGTGAACCGGATTTAAATAGACTTTAGAATCCAAATTTTTTGAGTAAATAATATTTGTTTTTTTCTTTTGGAGTAAGTTTTTGGGAGAAGAAAAAGTTTCCGACTCTCATTTGACCACCGCCACCACCACCCACCACAACAACCACCACCACCTAGGGGTGCAAGTTTTACCCTGACAACCCGAATCCATCCAAACCACCATGAACCCTGGCAGGGTTGAACCCAGCCCAAACCCTGTCAAAACTGGATTTGGGCCTAAATTTTGATCAACCCTAGTAGGGTTTGTATTTGTTATATATTTAAGTTATAATTGTTATATATATGTTATTTGACAATTTGTTGTATGTTTCAGGGCCAATCAGGGTTAATCAAGGTTAACCCAACTCAATCCAACCCCGTCAGGGTCAATCAGAGTAGGTTAGGGTTAGGCCCAACCCTAGACGGGTCAGGTTAGGATTGTACATTTTCTGACCCTAACAAGGTTGGACTGGGTTAAGGTTAAGTTTAAATAGTCAGAGTTAGGGTTAGGGTTTTGAAAAACCCGGCCCAACCCGGCCCTGTTACAGCCCTACCACCACCCACCCACTACCACCACCACCTACCACCACCACCTCCACCGCCATCACAACCACCACCACCGCCGCCGTCAGCACCACCACCCCCACAACTACCACCACCACCGCCACTACTACTACAACCACCACTACCGCCACAACCATGACCCACCACCACTGCCATTACCCACCATCCACCGCCACCATCCTCCACCACCACCACCACCACCCACCATTACCACCACTATTTTTCTAGACTTTGATTGGGAGGATAGTGTTTATCAAACATGTTTCTATTCCAAAGATACTTTGGAGTTCATTCTAGAAATACGTTATCAAACATGTATTTACTCTCAAATAATCCTATAGTAGTTTGAAGTTGTTACCAAATTCTGAATCGAAATCTAGAATTCGGAGCATAAGTTTTATCAAACAGGAAACAGGGCCTAAAGCCCGTTTGATAAAACTTCTACTTTGGACTCCTTATTTCTAGTCTAAATTTCTACTTCTACTCTAAGAGAATTTAGGAGTATTTAGGAATAAAAACATGTTTGGTAACCTAATTTTATCATTGACTCCAAGGTGGTGGTGGTGGGTGATGACTGGTGGCACTAGTGGTGAGTGGTGAGTGGTGAGTGGTGGTGATAGTGGTGAGTGGTGGTGATGGTGGCAGTGGTGGTGGGTGGGTGGTGGTGGCAAAGGATGGCAGTGGGTGAGTGGTGATGGTAGAGGCTGGCGGTGGGTGGTGGTGGAGGGTGGCCATGGTGGGTGGTGGTGGTGGTCGTGGTGGTGGTGGTGGGTGGGTGGTGGTGGTTATGGCGGTGGTGGTGGCTGGTGGTGGCTGGTGGCTGGTGGCTGGTGGCTAGTGGTTGGCACTTGGTGGGTGGTGGTGGTTGGTGGTAGTAGTGCTGGGGGATGGTTCTTCGTCTCTCAAAATGTGTTTCGGAGTAAAAAAGCATCTATTTAGTACTCTAAAAATTTGGATTCTAGAGTCCATTTGAAGTCGGTTCATTTTGTGGAGAAAAGAATCCGACTGATTTTACCAAACACGATTCTAGTCCATTTTAACTTTGAGAGTCAAAATTCAGATTCAAGAGTGTTATCAAACAGATCCTAAGAAAGAGGAATATTAAAAAAAAAAATTAACTAATAAAATATTACATATAAAATTTTACATCAAAACAAATATAACGGTATACATGAAAAACTCTTTAATTGGACTAAAATTTGTCAGAGTAAAAAGAGAAGCGACCGACATATGAACGAATTTCTTCTGAGTTGCCTACTGCATTGCCATGCATGTAGAAGACTACTTGATAGTTGATAGCCTCTTTAATGTGTCTTTCCATCTTTCACTGGATTTTGCATGGATTGGTGTGTCAAATTTAGTTTAAAACTAAACCTGCTTGAAATACTTCTTAAAAGTAATTTTCTCCCTTTTTTGTCAAAAAAAAAAATTCCTACAATCAAAACAATAATCTAATTTCAGCTAATTTAGGTTTTTTTTGGTATGTATTATAGAATTAATTATAATATATATTATGACATGTGTAGTTATTTGGTATAATTTATGGTACTTATTTATATTTAAAATAAATTAATATAATCTAAAATCTACAAATAGATTGAAAGTTTTTTTAGTGTTATTGTGATAATCTATTATTACTTATTTATATTTTGTAGTATTAATGAGTTATTATTTATGATTCATAATTTTTTCTCATTAACGATTTATATTATATGGAAAAGAAACTATATTTATAAGTTATTCTTTTCATAAGAAATTATACAAACCTTCTGCCAAAACTTATTTAACATTAATTCTGATATATCAAATTAAAGAATTAACTACAATTAAATCATATTTATACATATAAAATGATGTAAGAAGGCACTATACTTATAATCCTATTTCTGGAAACATTTGTATTTATGGTAAAAGCTTAGTGGAAATCTATACAGTTCATTGAAATAAATAAATCCATCTATAACATATATAACAACAACAACAACAACAACAACAAAGTCTCATTCCAATTAAATGCAATCCATTACATTGATTCTTATTCTCCAATTAGTTCTATTCGATTTCATACTTGAAACAAGGCATAAGCTATATATGTCTTTCTTCACCACCTCCCCTAGAGTCATCCTAGGTCTATCTCTAGTTCTTTTAGATCATTCATTGGAATAAAATTACTCCTCCATACGGAAGCCGCCATTGAACATGGAAATACCATCTTGAACGACTTTCTCGTAGCTTATATTGTATTGGGGCTACTCCCAAATCAGCTCTATTATTATCATTCCTTACCTTATCCTTTCTAGTTTTACTACACATCCATATCAACATCCTCATCTCAATTATATTAAGTTTATCTATATGATACTTTTTAAATTCTCAACATCTTGCACCAAACATCATAGTCGGTCGAATAATTGTGCTATAAAATTTTTCTTTAAGTTTTAAAAATATATGCCAATCATACAACACTCCAGAAACACCTCTTCACTTCATCCATCATATTTTAATCCTATATGAAAATTAAAAATTCAATAGAAAGATTATTACAATTTTATTTATTTTAAAATTATTAATCATTAATTACTTTAATACAAGGGCTTAGGGATGATTTAACATTCATAATGAATGACCAAGCCAATTAATTTCCTGACACTAGTATAGATAACAATACATATAAGCATCCATTGTAATTATACATTTTACTCTAAAACATTCAGTGTTTAACTTAATACTATTAATTTTAACGCTACTCTTATCTGTTATTAGTAAATGATCAAAGTTGATAGATTAGATTCGGACACTGTTGTTGCTCTGTGAGAATCAGGACAATTTAGAACCTAATTGTATGATCATAGACAGATTAACTAAAGGACGTAATAATTATATTTTTCCTTAAAAAAAATTAAAATTTTGCAAAATAAAAATAGGAATAATTAAGTTATTTCATAGAAGATAACCAAATGCATAAAAAACATAAATAATGAGAATAGATGAAATTACTTTATGACAAATGTAATTGTTTGGTATGATTTATGGTACTTGTTTATATTTAAAATAAATTAATCTAATTTAAAATCTACAAATAGGCGAGGAGTAGGGGTGTCAATCCTGAGACCGCACCGTGTCCCCCGAGCCTGACTGACAGGTTAAAAATCGCACTGAATTGAACCGATTAATAAATGTGTCGATCTTAGGACCGAATCGATTACTAATAGATTGTTCATGGTGCAGGGTTGTAAACCGACGGTCGCTCAATCGAACCAATCAATTAAAGCCCAAATAATTATAGACCGACTAAGGACCGATTAGAGTGATATAAGTTTGTTTTTATTTTATTTTTTTTCCACTCATTTTTCCCTCCCATTTTTTTTACTTCTTACTTTATCTTTTTCTTAACATCTTTTTCTCTCTCTAATAGTCTAACTTTTACTTTTAGAAAAAGCTAAAGAGTAATGTCAGTTAGAGACTCATAATGCAAACCGAGTTGACATTTTGGAAGACATCAGTGGTCATAGCGAAATACCATAGTTTAAAACAGAACTGTTCATTATCAGCTTCACACCATACAACTGAATTTTTTTTCACAAGTTATTCAATTTTAAACTTATGCTGCATAAAGACAAAATTGTTGAAAGTTAGAGCCGACTCCACTCTACTATCCATCCTAGGACCTTGTAAAAGTGGTACTTACAGATACAACCTTATTAAATCAGATTGCAATGAGCCTTTTGATAGACCGAATGGTAGCATAACCGAACATGAAACTGAATAAAATAATAGATTATAGACGTTAGTAGACCGATTGAATCGATTAACATAAAACCGATTAGGGACCCAGACCGATCGGACCAAATATAAACGAGTCAATGTCTTGCAAATCAAGACCGATTAGTTAAACATATCGATTACGGTCTAAGGGGTTAAATTGGTGGAGACCAGTTAAGCCCAACCGAGACCGATAGAGACCGACCGATTGACACCTCTAGCGAAGAGGTGTTTATCATTATTGTGATAATTTATTTATTTTTTTTATGCCTAGTAGTACCAAACAGTTATATTTTATGACATAATTTATTCTAATAAATGATTTGTCATAAATAATTTATAAATATAAATATAAACTATACGAAAGAGAACCTTAATTACGTGTATTTTTGTCATTTAAACCTTATAACAACGACCAAAGTGGTAAGAGTTCGGATTGTAAAATGGCTCATTGACATCAGAAATCAGTGTCTATCGGAGCACATGAAACCCCTCTCACCCTCCAGTCTCAAATACCAAATATGTTATTATATATTGTGATTTGCATGATAACCCAATGTGTGCGAATGAAATGGAATCGATGTCAATGGACAAGCTGGTATCATAGACAGACCCTTTTATGTGATCTTGTTTACAACCACAATTGGAAAACTTTTTGAAGATACTAGATTCATGTTTACCATATCGCTTAGGCTTTATTTGGTTGAAGGGAAGGGAAATGAAATTTTTATATTTTAAATGGAAACTTTTGTAATGATTATAACACATGCTATCACATTATTATCTAACTAATTTCAAATTATTGCACATTTAGTAATTAACTTACACTTCATTTTGTATCCAAATCCCTTCTTTTTTAAAAGGAAAATAAACTTTACATCTTATAAGTATCATTACTAAATATATTAAGAAAAGTAAAATAAATTTTACATCTTATACAGTCGTATTGTCTTTTCATTACAAAAGTTTTCATTTAAAGCATAAAAAATTTCACTTCCCTTCCCTTCAACTCCCTTTGCAACCAAACAAAGCCCTAATGAAAACAAGTAGAAGACAAAATAAGGAGGCATTCATGTTCATCAGGTGAGGTATCAACACGGTTAGATGATTATAACCATGGTTATAAATCCAAGTTTTGGATACAGTGATTGATCGAAAAATCGATCTGTATTGGTTAGAATTGGGCCAATTCGGACCAACCTGAATCGATCACTTTTTAGTAATAGTTTTTGGATCAGCCAATTTTAATATTAAAAATATTGAAAAAAAAAAAAGGAAAAATATAAAAACAATAGTGAAAACGAAACATGTTTGGTTCATGAAATGCATTCTCGTTCATTCATTTGAGGGAACTAATTAATTTACATCAAGAATTGGATTTTAAATTTTGCTACAATGAAGGATTCGAGATAGAGAGAGTTGCTGAATCATTAATTTAGAAATTGAATCTTGATTTTTCAGGGTTCTGTGGTAGAAGAATTAATTTCGTACGAGTAATCAAATTTATTGTTGGGATATATAATTTTTTCACACTTGTGTTTTTCATTGATTTGAAAAGTTCTTCAGAACCACAAAAACAGAATGGAAGCTGTGAAGGTGTAAGTAATCATGCTCATTTATTAATTCCGATTGCAAGACCACCCACTCTAAAACTAAAAAGGACATTCATATATGAACCAGCGATTCATGCACGTTTTGCTCTGGCTAATGTATTGAGCCATCATCAATGGCTCAACTCTGGTTTTGGGCCTTGAAATTGGGTTCGGATCTTTTTCTATCGTTGGTAGAATTTCAGTCGTAATTCAATAGTTGGAGTTTTTATTCAATATGTATATCAGTACATTGGTATGTATGCTGGTGAATTCCAACTGCTGGATCATGATTTGAGGAACTGGCTGATATGAGAAGACCTTTTTCCATTGAAATTGGCTTGCAAAAATTCATTTCACTGGATTCTTTCTCTTTCCACAGCCTCCTTCATGAGCACTGCATCCCCCTTCCACCGTGTCATCTTTACTCTCGACAGCCTTCTTTCAACTGTCCCGTCTCCTTTGATGACCCTCCTCTTGCATCCTCCTCTCCCTCGCACCTTGCCTCATCTCACCCTTCCTCAAGTAGCCCCTCTCCCTCGTGCAGTTGTGCCCCCGCCCCCTAGTTGTCATACACTTATTTTTTTATTGAGTTCCTTTATCTGCTCTGGTATGGCATCTCTATTGTATTAATTACCTGGATCCTTTCTTGTTGCCTAGTTGCGCTAGCTATACATCAGATGGACTAGGATGCATCGGCATGTACATGTCCATTGGACGATTGATGAGCTGAGTGATAAGAGAAGATCTTTTTCCCTTTTCGTTTCAATTGCTTTTATTGATGTAGTCCTATTTTTGGAGGTGCCTTTTTGTTTCTAATAGCTATAATATTTTCTCAAAATTGAACTACAAAATTAATTTCACTTTAAATATTTTCAAACGGTGTAATTAAAAGAATTTGATTTTCTTGGCTCAAAAAATCTATTTGTTGACTCCTTTCACGAAAGCAATAAAAAATTGAAATGATAGTTTTACATTGAGGGAGACAACCTAAGCCCACCAGATTAAAGACCCAAGCTTAATACCAGCCCATTTCAAGTTGATCTAGCTGAACAAAACAGAAAACAGCCTGTTTAATAATCAATTTGGGTTGGTGGAGCTAAGAGTAGGTGGGCTCCACCCAGATGGGCCTAGAAAATGAGAAAAGGCAACACCTGCTTCCATCGTTCAGACCCATGGTTCTAAAATCCAGGTACCGGACAAAGATCTGTATTCGGATCTAATAGAAACCGAAACGTATCCGATCCTTATTAAAATAATATTAAAACTAGATCGGATCAACCAAGTCCAAAATTGATACGAATCGGTCAATTTCATACCGATACCTCGAACCTTGTTTAGACCATAGTTTGTAAGTTCGGGAACGACAAACATTCTGGTAAAGATACATACATATATTATAGGTAATTAGACTTAAATACAGAGATTGAAATTCTGGTTAAAAAAATAAAATACCACACACATGTAACCACACCCTCCCTATAAACTTTCCGAGGGCATGTGGTCGACACATGTGCCTTATGTGGTCAACCATAGCTACGACCTCACGAGTGTTTGATCGACTTTCATTTTCAGTCTAACCCCTTCATGATTTGATTCCTTGAACTATCACTAGGGTTCTTCCTATGATTGATCTATGGCCTTAATTTCATATTTTTCACAATTATCTACTCTAACTTACTCTTCATGGATTTTATTTGAGTTTACGTTTATGGGTTTCATAGTTGAGATCCTACTTTGAATCAATACTTCCTCCATGATCTATTCTAGGCATTCAACTAATGTAGGGACGATTCCATACCTTAAACTTACTGAAGAATCAGAGTTCTCTCTGAAATTCTTTCTCTTAATCTTCCTCTTCAATTCTCCTTCTCTTCCTCCTCCTCTCTTTCTCTCTCTTTTAGTTTGAGTTCTAAAAGAATAAAAGAGGTTAAGGGACGTCCTATATATAGAGAGAAACCCTCCATATAGAGTCATACTATGATTAGGAAAGAACCTCCTTCAGATTATGAAGATTTCCTAATCACATAATCAGTTATAACATCGTGTGTTCGCACGTGGGGTCGCAGAACCCATCGACCACATGTCCAAAAACTACGACCACACGTCCCAGACTCCAGTGGTCTCATTATTCTGAGGTGTGGTCGACCCCACCTTTTTAGGTATGCGACCACACGCTCCTAATTAGATAATTTGGATTCAATTTCATACCTAGCCTTGTGGTTTCTTCACGCACTTAATCCGCTTGGTCCGACCATGATAGAAATACTTGATACAAGATGGTAAGACCGGGTTAGTACGATACAGGTCTTACACATGTCTTCTATTGTGGCCGAATATCCTCCTTGGAGCGTGATTTACGCCCATTGATTTGGTGATCAGGTGATCTTCTGCTGAGTCATTCGGTAGTGGAAATCTCCTTTTCAGGATTCCGCATACTTCTCCATGGCGGATACTGGGGGGAGTTTAATCTCTATATTTATTGGAATGGGTCCCCCTTATAGCTTACAGTATAGCTAGCATGCTGTGCGTGGATTTATATATTGAGGTCCGTTCTGGAGAGACGCCGAGGCTTCTATGTTAGAGGGCCATCGAGACTCCCCTGTTGATGGGTTGTCGAGGCCTCTATACTAATGAGACGACAAAGCTTCTGTCTTGGCGAGGCTTCGAGGCCCATAAGGCAGGGTGGTTCCAAGGTCTTCAAGGACGCGAGGCTCTGAGGCCCTTATGGTAGTGATCATGAGAGGCCTTCATGATAGCGAGGCTTCGAAGCTCTTCACTATTCTCATTGGTGGTTTTGATTTATCAGGAACTACTTTTGTCTCAGGCTTTTAAAGCTAGTGGTGTGAATGAGGCCCTCCTTGTTTGGACTCTAGCGTATACATGTTAGAACACGATTGGAGGAGACATATTTTGCCTTATCAATATACATATACATTTACATACAAATAAAACTTATAATCCACGAAATTCACATAAAATCATCATCTCATTAACATAAAACACATATCAAAATTAGACGGGTTCATTCGATAGTGGGGGTTCAAGGATTTTGGAAAAAAATTAAAATTTTAGGAGAGAGAGAGAGATTGTTTTCGTTTTAATTTTTTCTATTTTTCATTTTTTAGTACGACCGACAATATACGTTTGAAACATGTTTAATACGTTTTTTTTAAAACAATGCAATAGTTCATAAAAATACGTTTAAAATTCGGAACTGTGTATATTCGCGTATTAAACGCTACTCCAATTCTGGTTCATAGGTATTGTTATATTTTGTTCTTTGGTTGAAGATATAATCCTCGAGAAACATTAGATTCCAATCCAAGTGCTGGAACGGGGGATGTAGAGCATAGGTAGAGTGGATCAGTAGTTGAAATTCCACCACGCTCGCTAGTCGCTCCCCTTTGGCTTGAAAGCCGAAATTCCTTCGAACATCTCCAAATCTTCCTCGCTGAGTAGAGAGTAGAGCGGTGTTGTCGCTGGACACGACGTGTCGGAGGCGACAAGTATGTCGAGGTTTAAAGAACTCTGGCGAGCTTCTATCACTGCCACCAAAAAAGGTACTTAATGCATGCTTCCTTCCTTTTCATTTTCGTTCTTACATGATCATCACGGAACATAATCAACTATGGATCCCAACATATTGATTCTTGAGTTGTATATTCACTATCTGAATTCATTAAAATCTGTGAGTTTTGGTTGTTGATTGTTCTAGATTTAGTATGGTTGGGATGGCCTGAGTTTCTTTGTCATATGCTATGAAGATTTTACTTTTATTTTGTCTGATCAATCAAGGTCCCTAATCAGGTATTCCTTATATTGAAGCCTAAAACTTAAAGAGATGGAGATGACCCTTTTACTTGCAAATGGATAAGATAATTATTGGAGGACTACTCTTTTCCACATTTCATTAATATGGTCAATGACGATCTTCTACCTTGATAATGTACAATCCTGGGGAATCGGGGAAAATATTTCCAGGTCAGGCCAGTTGGATTCCATGTGTTAGCAAAAGTTGATCTTGAATCTTTTATCCATTTTATGCATTTCAACAAAAAAAAAATCTAAACCTGCAGACATGGAGTCAGACCTTTGAAATAGAAGTTTCAACTAACTATCTGTTACAATCCCAGAAACCAATCTATGTTACTGGTCTAGGCTACAAAGTGTCTGAAATGTCATCTGTTTTGACCTTAAGTTCTAGGATTGTGCTGTCGTGGTGAGAGGGTCAACTTAATGATAAGACTAGGACATATTTATTCAAGTACTTCATTGCCAGTGTTGCATGCTAGTAGCATTCCAGGTGGATACAGCAGTCTAGACTCCATTGTATGATACAATTTACTAGATAACCCGTTGTTTGACACTCTGGTGCTCATCTACATGCAACGCTTTCTTGTTCATGACTATTTGGCAAAAGGATACAATTAAAAAAAGCTTCACTAAAAGGAAAGATTACAAAGATTGCTAATTGGACTCTCCCCTCACCCACACCCCAATCATTCCACTATGTTCAGTAACTCCTCATGTTTATATTTTTTTTTTTAAAAAGATAACAAGGAAATTTTATTGATAAGAATGGCCTGGGTATGGGAGATGAGATACAACAACAATAGCTGAGGCCCAACCCTCTAGGAGAGCTGCCTCATAGGGTTAGGAGCCTACTTACAGATAATTCCTATCTAAGTCTCCACTAGCTAATTCATCAACAATAGAGTTCAAAACTCATCACCCTAAATGTATTTTCCCTGTAATCGATTCTTAGAATCCTAAACATTTATTAAGTAGATTTCCACTGTTCAATTCTTGAAAACCCTAAACCCTTTTATGGAGAATCGACACTCTGATTTCTATTGATTTAGAACAGTTTTCTGCAATGAATCCTTATCTCTCATTTCAATATCACTAACCTTCAGGTCTTAAAAATTAGAACACTACCCACTGGAAAACATAAACTATACTGCAGGAAATCCTCATCTCTTTACCAAGAGTGATTGGAGGAACATGCATGCCAAGGGAGATTCTTCTTTAGTCATTAGTTAGCTTCAATTCCTGCTGGATTTATTTATTTATTTAAATTTTTTCTTTTTTGGGGTGGGGGGGACTATTCTTACATTATTGGTAAAGCTAAGGCCCCTTTCTGGTCTCTTTCCTTTGGAGAACGAAGAATGTTTTCACAAACTGTTAGATCAGTCATTCGGATTGTCCAGATCATTGGTGATAAATGGTGAACGGTGAATGTCTGGTCCTAGATCATAATTTCTGACTAGTCAATGAACTGTAGTCAAGATGATCAGACCTTCTACCAGACATACGGAAAGCCCCCTAAAGTATGTTTGTGAGGAATTTCAAACGATAGGCCTTTCATTTCTCATACTTTAAAAGCCCGTGTTCACTGGACCATGTGTCGTGCCAATGGCGCTTTTAGGTTTTTTGGGTTTCATCTCATAGATTAGGGTGGTTCTTAACCCAAGAATTACTGAATATAATAACTAAGTCAAGGAGTAGGTTCTTGAATCAAAGAAATTTCGGATCGAGACCACCTACTAAAGTTATAATTACTTAAAAATAAAACATATTAGTAAAATAAAGATAGTAAACAGCTAACTTAGAGCTTCTCTCTACGGAGCTATCTCATCTGTTATGCAGCGGTACATGCCCAAATGGCAAAGCAAATGGGCCATAGCCCACGGGTTTTCTAAAAGAGACTGAAGAATCTCCTGCATTAGTTCTGAAGATCAATCACTTTCTCAAACTCATCACTCTGCTTATTCTTCCTCTTGAAAATCATTGAATCTATATCTTTTCTTTGCATATATTTCTGAAGCAATATATTCTACTATTTAAGCAAGGCTGTTAAGTGAGTATTATTAGTTCTTATCATATTCTGTTTTATGTATTGAATACACTCATGCTTATTTTCTATCCCTCAAATTGTAGCTCTCACATGGAAAGCTGAAGATTTGATACCTCCAAGTGAAAAGTTTATCTTCCATTTCAATTCAAAGGAGGAGCTGAAAAGATGGCATCTATATTCAGATTCTGAATATGGAGGTATATTGATATTCTGCCATACATCTTTAGTTACTTCAGCATAAATTCACTATATAGAATTGCCGTGACTTTAGTAATTAACAGGTCATTCAAGAAAATAAACTACCGTACAAGTATGCACTTCCAAGTGGTCATTGTTTCTGTTTTGTTGTCGTTGTTGGCCCTTTTTACTATTTATTATCATCAGTAATACAATATGATTATTTTATACCTTTTTTTATTATTGCATTTTCTAAACTTTAATAAGCATTTTTCATTCATCTCTTGGGCATTTCCACACATAAGAACTGTGCTGCTGCTGCTGTTGTTGTTGTTGTGTGTGCACTGTGTACATAAGAAGAGGAAGTGAAGAGTGAAGACAATAGTAACTGGCAGGTTTCAATTTCTCTAAGTTGAAGAACTCTATTATCTCAAGAACTCCAATTATTTTCAGTTTACAGAATTTGAAGTTGTTAAGATATAAGGGTTGTTATTAAGGGAATGGGCAGCCTACTAAACTTAGGCCCATTCTTCCCCTTTAGTTATAATAAATAATGTAATTAGGCCCATTATGGATTGGCTTTATTTTGTTATGTTTGTAATGGGTCTAATTATAACGGCCCATTATCAGTTGTATCTTAAGTAGACTAGGAATTGGTCTTGTTGACTAGGTCTTTCTACCTAAATGGATTGTAACTAGGAGAGAGTCATAAGTCCTTTTTTTGTACTCTTTTTGCTATATATATATATATATATATATATATATATATATATATATATAGCAATAAGAGGGGTAATTACACACACTCTCTCTCACGGTTCTGTGCTTGGGTAGCCTTCCTTTTCTATTTTGTTACATGGTATTAGAGTGGTGTTGAATCAGAGAATGGGGGAGAATTGTTGATCTCTCCACACAACGTTCTTATTTATAATGAATACGATTACAAACTAACAGGAACTCTAGAGAGACTAGGAGTCCCAACTCTAGAATGACTAGGAGTCTCAACTCTAGAGTGACTAGGATTCTAAAGAAGGAAATAAAACAAATAAACAAATATAAAATATTAAATTACAAGTATGCCATTCCCTTATATTATTCAACACTCCCCCTCAAGTTGGTGCATATATATCATGCATACCCAACTTGGACAATATAATATGAAACGGTTTCCTAGGTAACCATTTAGTGAGAAAGTTTGTCAGCTGATCCTCTGATCTGACAAGTGAAATTTGAATCTGACCACTTCAAAATTTTCTTTGATGAAGTGACAATCTACTTCAACATACTTAGTCCTATCATGCTGAACTGGATCACGAACGATGCTGATGGCTGTTTTATTATCACAAAACAAAGTCATAAAGAACACTTGACTTTCAAATCTTTGAGTAAGCCCTTCAACCACAATAGTTCACATATTCCCGAAGCCATTGTTAGAAATTTTGCTTCAGCATTGGAACGGGCCACCACAATGGAGCAAAACAATGTAAAATACCTTTAATAGTGTTGTCGTGTATCAAACTTCTGAGAACAAGAGACACATATCCAGCACTTTACGATCTTCATACAATTAGGGAAGAATCGAGGTTCGCTATTTGAGTAGCCTCTTTAAAATAGTCCGGCAAGGAGACACATATGCAGCACTTTACGATCTTCATATAGTTAGGGAAGAATCGAGGTTCGCTATTTGAGTGACCTTTTTAAAGTAACCCGGCAACAAGAGACACATATGCAGCACTTTACGATCTTCATACAGTTAGGGAAGAATCGAGATTCGCTATTCGAGTGATCTCTTTAAAGTAGCCTGGCAACAAAAGATACACGACAACTGGTATTAATAAAAGGTTGCATCTTGTGCAACGATAGTAGGCTCCTATACGAGCAAGGTGGTAGTAAGCTCTAACATGAGCAAAGTAGTAGAGAAAAGTGTCTCTTCCATGAGTAGATACGAATCAATAAATAATAATAATCTTCAATTGATGACTTGAGCCGATAAATAATCTTCAACTGATAACTTGAGCAGATAAGAATCTCCAAATCTCCCCCGTGGACAAATTATGGCAAGAGAAGTCAAACTGTGGGATATAGATGTGGTAATAGCAACAAGTAGTATCTCGAAGGATGAACAACACTAGAAATCCCATAAGCTGAAGTAGCCGCAAATAAGAATCAAATTTGAAGTCGATCCGACGGTTGGACTAAGAGATATGAATAAGTCCTTGCAACATTAGGACTTTGAATTTTTTTTTTTTTGTGACAAATGTCAATAGTCAAAATCCAACCAACTGTTGTCAACCAGAATTGGTATTCACGAAAACATCAATGACTTAAGCAAAATATCAAAAGATGATGTCAATCCAATGTTTGGATTGTGAATTATGAAAAGTCCTTAATAGATTAGGAATATTACTCAATTGAAGAAATCAATTGCAACAGCAATAAACAAATCCCAGTTCAGGTATACTAAAGGATCAACACCAGATTGAGTAAACAAAGCAATAACTCAGCAATAATTGGAGTCTGACACCAAGAGAAAGCCAAGATAGAAACCGTGGCTAGGTAGAGAAGTAAAACCGAGATTAAGAAAGAGAAACCAGATTTGAATGAGCAGTAACTGATATGTTTTAAGTGGAATAAAATTCAGATCTGTAACTGATATATAGAATTTTAATGCTCAGCAATAATGAGAATTAATTGCACATTAATGGATTTATATCCAGAAACTGAACTGGCAATGAAAGTAATGGAAATTTGATGATTAATAGAAATTAAAGAGAGGAGGAAGAAAAGAACAGAACTGCTAACCCAGAAGCAGCGATGCTAACCCAGCATCATGTTGCAATAACCAGATTTTGTAGAGAATTTGAACAGCAACCCTATATTGCAGAGAACAGCAGCGATATATCGCAATAGATCAGATCATAATCAGTAGATCTTGATGGCCAGCAGATTAGAAGCAATCAGATCTGATTTCAGATCTAAAGGTGTTGACAGCAACAAGGCAGGAGCAGTTTTAGTAGCAGGAAATCAAGATCATATAAAATAAATCAGTAAATCAGATCCGTAAAACAAATCGGTAGACTGTGGTAGTAGCAGTATAATAAAAAATAGAACCAGCAGGTATGTACGATACAAACCAGCAGTAGCAAAAAATTTCAGAGTAGCAGACAATCAGGAATTATTCTTCATAAAAAAATCAGATATGCAAAGGGACAATACTAGAAATTGCAGAGAATAGAAAATAAATAAAACAGAAGCAGCAAAGGTGGTTGCACCACAACGAAATACTTTAGACGACTCTCAAAATGGCAGATTAGTAACCTGCTCTGATACCATATTGAATCAGAGAATGGGGGAGAATTGTTGATCTCTCCACACAACGTTCTTATTTATAATGAATACGATTACAAACTAACAGGAACTCTAGAGAGACTAGGAGTCCCAACTCTAGAATGACTAGGAGTCTCAACTCTAGAGTGACTAGGATTCTAAAGAAGGAAATAAAACAAATAAACAAATATAAAATATTAAATTACAAGTATGCCATTCCCTTATATTATTCAACAAGTGGGTTCCGTTTTGAGAATCGATTAAAGGTTTCCGTTCTGCTCCATCTAGTTATTATTTTCTAGTTTGTTTTTTTCGTGCTACTGACCTGTCCTAAACAGATTTTGATTTCTGCTGCTGATTTTCTCACTGCTTTATCAATCTGATCTTCTAATTGCTGATCCATTCAACATACTGCTGCCGGTCTCCATTGTTTGTCGCTCTGCAGCTACTGTCAAAATTGATCAAATCTGATCAGAATCTACTGCTGATGTCTAGTACTTGCTATTGCTGATTTGCTGATCAAATACTGCTGATGTTTGGTGCTTGCTATTGTTGTTTTGCTGCCAACTACTGCCTTCTCCTACTATCGGCACCATTCTGGATTTATTCAATGATGCTGATATTGTTCTATTGAAGTTATATACTGCTACTTCAAAACTTGGTGCTGTCTATCTAACCCAGATCTGATCAGATCTGGATTATCTATTACTTACTGCCGATCTGATCTGAGTTATCATTATTGTTGCTACTACTGACTTATTGATCTACACTGCTGCTACTACTACTGAATCTTACTGATCAAGATCCTCTTATTAAACGAGTTTTGTGATTGGTGCTACTTGATGGATAAAGTTTAGATCTAATTATTATGATCCTCCCTTGCTGTTGATAATATCGAGATCTGATTTTCAGGAAATCAGACCTTGATCTGGTATTCTGCTGCTGTGATTGCTGATCAAGATCTTGTTTTTACTGATATTGTATTGAAGACTGCTGCTTGAGATCCCCTTCTGATCAGATCTCGATATCCTTTTTTTTATTGGTTTTACTGATCAGATCTTCAAATCTGATTAGTTTTCAAGATCTGCAGGTTTGGACTTCAAGAACTGCTGCTCGAGATATTTTTTATTGTTGGTCAGATCTTTTTCAAGATCTGGGTTCTTGGAATGTATTGGTTTTTATCGTGACTACTACATAAATCAGATCCGATCCGATCTGATTTTTGTCCTGCTACTGCTGCTGCTCCTGCAACTGCTGATGCTACTTTTACTTGGTTTACAATGACCTATACTGTACTGTTGTTGCTACTAGATGTTTGCTCTATTGCTGCTTTGTTCACAACTTCACAATGACCTATACTGTGTTGTTGCTACTACTACTCTTGCTGCTGTTGCTACTTCCGTTGTTTCAAGGTGAAGTTTGTGCTGTTGTTGCTACTTGGTTCACAGTGCCTTATACTGTGCTACTTTACTTTTATTGTTGTTGTTGCTGCTGCTACTTCCGTTGCTAGATTGTTTCAAGGTGAAGCTTATGCTGTTGTTGCTGCTTGGTTCCTAGTGACTTATACTATGTTTCTTTACTTAAGTTGTTGTTGTTGTTGTTGCTATTGTTGTTTCAGTTGCTACATTGTTTCAAGGTGAAGCTTGTGCTGCTATTGTTGCTTGGTTCACAATGACTTATACTGTACTGCTTTACTACTACTGTTGTTGCTGCTGCTATTATTGCTACATATTCAAGCTTAAGCTCTTACATTCCCACGTGCTCCAGTTTGAGGAGCGATTTTAAGATATAAGGGTTGTTATTGTAAGGGAATGACCCACTTAACTTAGGCCCAACCCCCCCCCTCCCTCTCTCTCTTCCTTTTTGGTTATAATGAATGATGTAAGTAATGGGCTTAATTTGCAGGCCTATTACCGATTGGTTTTATTTTGTTATATTTGTAGTGGGCTTAGTTATAAAGGCCCAGTACTAGTTGTGTCTTAAGTAGACTAAGAATTTATCTTGTTGACTAGGCCTTTCTACTTAGTTGGATTGTAACTAGGAGAGAACCTAAGTCATGTTTTTGCTTGCTTTTGCATTCTATATATACAGTAGTAGGAGGAGGGGTTATTTACACACTCTCTCTCCTTTCTTCTTCTTCTTTTTCTTCTTCTTCTCTCTCTCTCTCTCTCTCTCTCTCTCTCTCTCTCTCATGGTTCTATGCTTGGGTAGCCTTCCATTTCTATTTTGTTACAGAAGTATTTCAACTGATCTTCTACTGGTTGAGATATTCTTTTAATTTCAGCCAGGACCAGAAAAGCTAAGATTGAAAACTTGTTGGTTTTGGACACTTGGATGTATACCTTTCGACCTAGTTGATGCTCTAGAGTAATAATTCAAGCCTCCTTTTTTTTTTTAATAGATAACAAAGAACAAATATGGTACCACAAGATATTAACAAGTAGCCAGTGGAGCTGGAGCAAAACTTAAACAGCTATGAGGTTCTTGATTTGAAATGCTCATTTATTGGATAGTAATTGGTCTAATGACAACCTATATCCAATTTCAATCCCAAAGGATGTTGCATTGTGAACTTGCTATTTTAGTTCTAGAATAGGCTTAAACAAGGGGCGTCCAATGAACACATTAGTTCACTTTTGTTCTTGTGATTTCTGGCACACTCAACATTTGCGATGGCTTTTGCTGAGTTCTATCTTTATTTACCGTTAAAGAGATTTTACAGCAAATTTACACCATCCTCTATTTTCTTATGCAACATTTTGATTTATTCTAGTGTCATGATATTTCTCCTTAGTCCTTATGGAGATAAGGGTGGAGAATAGCAATGCTAGGAGTGTAATTTATGAGTTTTTAACTTGAGCCCTAGTAGTTGGGATAAGGCTGAGTTGAGTTGAGTTGAACTTGAGCCCCAATAGTCATATCATTTAAATGACATATGCCAAAAATTTACTTGATTTTGAAGAACCCTTTGATGAATGCACCTTCAAACTTATTGCGTTAGTATTGCACGTCTTGTACACAAGCTTCAGTAATTCTGCAACTTATTTACATTCTTTCTCAGGTTTGTCCTCGGCATCATTGGAGATCAAAAATGCTGGAAAAGGACTCAGTGGTACTGTAAATTTCATGTCCCGTTGCTTCATGCAATACTGTAATATTTATTTTGAATAATTATCATGGTATTGATAAAGAGAAGGAATATGTAGCAATAAATAGTAAAAATAGTACATCCTTTAACAAGGCCCAATGGAAACAACTCAATAAGCTGACCAAAAAATGCAACTGGTAAAGCATACTATACAATACACAAAGGGAAGCTATCCTCAAAATAGAGCCTACTTTGAACAACCCCAGCTTTCAATAGTGAAATACAAGGTTCATTCTGAGAAGTTAAATGCCAAATAGGTCTTATCGGTGGTGCCAAGGTTCCTCTGATGTCTTTCTCATCCACCAAATAGTGTTTTTTGAATCCCCCTCCACTATTGCATGGGTCGGCCCTTCCTATTAGAAAACTCAACTCCTACTTTTATGGAAATCAGTTCTTCTGTTGTCAAATTACAAAAAAACTCCACTGACATTTCCATTCCTAAGGTTGATAACCCTCCCCTAAAATCCCAAATATTTTATGGCCCAGGATTTTCTAATGAACGCCAACAGTATTCAGTTTACTCAATCTTTCAGGAGGCTGCCTTGAAAATATCTGCCTATATAATGTCTCATCATAACCCTAAATAGGTGATCTGCTTAGTGAATTTAGAGATTAAACAGGTCCTTTGCTAATGCCATAATGAGCAACCTTAACCCTGATCTTCTCAATAACTTCTAAAAATCAGAATAATAATCTTGAAACAGTTTAGAATTCCTCCCTTCCAACTATACCAAAGAGAAGCAAGCAACACTCCTTGCCATAAAAACTTAATCTTCTTGCTGCATTGAGCCCTGTGCCAAAGCCAAATGAATGACTTGACATCTTTAGGCACAAGGTTTAAAATCTCGGGTTTCGGAGGAGTCTCGGCCTCCTCCGAAACCGAGATCTCGCCCGAGATCTCGCCAAGACAGTGCATTTTGTCCTGCCGGCTGTCTCGGTGGCCAAAATGCATTTTTTAGGTCTCCAACTTCAAGGGAACCTCATTTTTGCTTATATAAACACTTTAGAGTATAAAATTGTAAAAATAATGACCATTTGTGGTTGTTTGGGTTTACACCCATGTTTTGACAGTCAACGTTGAAGTCTGTTGTAAATTTAGGTTAATATTAGCTATTATATTCAATCAAATATGACAAATGAGACAATAACATAATGCATTAGGGGAAAGAGAAACAAAATAACACTTCATTATAAATCATTACATCATAGTTCAAATATTCAACATTGAATGATCACATAGTCCCCCTGTGCCCATAGTCCACAATTCCACAATCCTTATACAGATACAATGTCTAGTAATACGTAGAGTATCGTGGATGATCCATCCTACTATTATCATATATCTGGGAAAGTTGTCGACGCAAATTGTCTTCCAATTGAGCAACATAATCTTCCCATGACATTCTTGATGCAAAGTAGTTCTGGTAGTCTTGCACATGATTCATAAATATAACATCAGTAGCTGTCCGAAGGATACCTATCTTTGGGAAGAATGGAAAAAATTCTGAAGTAGTACTCTGGTGCGTAGACTCTTGCAGAAGTACTGATGGAACGGAATAGAAGTTGGTTGATCCACTCTAACTCCGTGTCTGTGCTCCTGCATCTGAACCATGAGCTTGTAGATCGGGCTCACGTATCTAACATATAAAAATTTCATCACATTCTAGAAAAAAAAATTTCTCCATCATGTAAAAATTTCATTTTTCGGCAAGAAACTTACCTTCAACAGTTGATATGAAGCTCTTACAGCAATCCCCACAGTCCGAAGCACCACCCATAGCAATTTAGAAGTCCAAACAAACAAAAAATGGGGGAAGAAATGAAAAAAAATTGAAAAACCAAAGAAGAAAGAAGAAGGGGCAGTCTCGGTCGAGTTCTCGACCGAGAACAACCACTTTTGTCTTTTATAAAGACAAAAAAAAAGAAGCAAAAAGCAATATCTCGCGAGATCTCCGAGATCGAGATCTCGCGAGATCTGGCGAAAACTGCCGAGATCTCGGCGAGAAGATGTAATTGCCGAGACGAAAATGGTTATCGACCCTATTTTCGTCTCGGCCATGGAATAAAATCTCGGCGAGATCTCGCCATTTTTCAGTGTTTTCGTGACTAGCCGAGACGAAAATAGGGTCGATAACCATTTTCGTCTCGGCAGTTACATGTTCTCGCCAAGATCTCGGCGAGATCTCAGCAGTTTTCGTCAGATCTCGCCAGATCTCGCGCCGAGATCTCGCGAGATATTGCTTTTTGCTTTTTTTTTTGTCTTTATAAAATATAGAAGTGGCTGTTCTCGGTCGAGAACTCGACCGAGACTGCCCCTTCTTCTTTCTTCTTTGGTTTTTCAATTTTTTTTCATTTCTTCCCCCATTTTTTGTTTGTTTGGACTTCTAAATTGCTATGGGTGGTGCTTCGGACTGTGGGGATTGCTGTAAGAGCTTCATATCAACTGTTGAAGGTAAGTTTCTTGCCGAAAAATGAAATTTTTACATGATGGAGAAATTTTTTTTTCTAGAATGTGATGAAATTTTTATATGTTAGATACGTGAGCCCGATCTACAAGCTCATGGTTCAGATGCAGGAGCACAGACACGGAGTTAGAGTGGATCAACCAACTTCTATTCCGTTCCATCAGTACTTCTGCAAGAGTCTACGCACCAGAGTACTACTTCAGAATTTTTTCCATTCTTCCCAAAGATAGGTATCCTTCGGACAGCTACTGATGTTATATTTATGAATCATGTGCAAGACTACCAGAACTACTTTGCATCAAGAATGTCATGGGAAGATTATGTTGCTCAATTGGAAGACAATTTGCGTCGACAACTTTCCCAGATATATGATGATAGTAGGATGGATCATCCACGATACTCTACGTATTACTAGACATTGTATCTGTATAAGGATTGTGGAATTGTGGACTATGGGCACAGGGGGACTATGGGATCATTCAATGTTGAATATTTGAACTATGATGTAATGATTTATAATGAAGTGTTATTTTGTTTCTCTTTCCCCTAATGCATTATGTTATTGTCTCATTTGCCATATTTGATTGAATATAATAGCTAATATTAACCTAAATTTACAAAAGACTTCAGCGTTGACTGTCAAAACATGGGTGTAAACCCAAAAAATCACAAATGGTCATTATTTTTACAATTTTATACTCTAAATGTGTTTATATATATGCAAAAATGAGGTTCCCCTGAAGTTGGAGACCTAGAAAATGCATTTTGGCCACCGAGACAGCCTTACAGCCTTAAAAAAGGCTGTCTCGGACAAAATGCACTGTCTCGCCAAGATCTCGGTTTCGGAGGAGGCCGAGACTCCTCCGAAACCCGAGATTTTAAACCTTGGTCTCGGCTAGTCACGAAAATGGCGAGATCTCGCCGAGATTTTATTCCATGTTTAGGCAATCTGAAATATTGACAAGAAGTTGTGCCAAACTTGTTCGGCAAAAGAGCAATAAAGAAATAGATGGTCAACAGATTCCCCATGCCTCATATGCATTAGACGTAAATGAGGAGACAATAAGCACCCAAATGAGCTCTTTCTTATGCAATATTATAGATATTGATGTATTCTTCTTTGCAAATACTGGTCTAAATCGACTGCCTGATTTAGTAGCAGTCAGTCGGTCACAGAGTTTTATTATTATATATTCTATTTGGAATAGAATACATTCTGCCCTCCCCAGACGCTGTAGTAGTGGGAGCCTTGTGCACTGGGACGCCCTTTATTCTATTTGGAATAGAATATCTTTTGTAACATCATAATCGTGCTTTGCACATTTGCACTCTCATATTATGATCTCAGAGTATGAGTATAAGATCTTAAAATGATTTCTCTAAACAAACGGAGCCAGTTTTTTTTCCCTTGATCTTCCCAAGTCTCAGTTTTCTTTCCTTCCCCCTAGTGAGGAGCCAATCCCAAGGATGCAGGCAGAATTGACCATTGCCGTCAATCTACTTATGTCATGTCTTTGTTGCTTCAAAACTGAACTACTTGTAATCTCTTCCCTAGAGGACTGATTACAGCTAACGACTTTAGTTAGTTTTGTGAAGCTTCTGTTTTCTTTAAATTTCTTGATTTCTATTTCCTCCATGGGCTTTTATTATATATTGGTAACTTCTAAGAATTATAGGGTTGAACTGGTGAGTTTCCATTTAAAGTGTAAAGAGAGAAACTCCGACAATCCCTACGTTTCTTGTATTTTCCTACTGGAGTATTGTGAATTGAAATTCCAACGCCCTCTACTAGAGCTTATAGGCTAGTGAGACTTCAACTCTATTCTCTAGGATTCTTGGAGTGGAGGTCACTGTTTTTATTTATTTATTTATTTTTTTTACCTCTCTTTATTATAGCTATGATGTTGCTAAAGATTCTGTTTGACCTTCTCTTCCCCAATAAACCCAACCTTGTCCAATTGTCTTAAAATTTAACCCTGAACCTTTGTCTCCTACTATTCAAGCTCCAAAATTCATCGTCCAGACCTAGATTTGTCCCTCTGGCTTCTGGACCCATGTTTCCAGCCACAAGTACCTACTATTTCAATGCCAGTGCCTATTAAAATTCTCAATTAGCCACAAAATTCTAAAACAGCCACCCAATCAGAAGCCCTGTCATTCATTCAAAATCTCTCTCTCTCTCTCTCTCTCTCTCTCTCTCTCTCTCTCTCTATATATATATATATATATATATATATATATATATAGTTAAACAATTCCTGGCCTACTTTCCATCAAATGCTACCTCAGATATCATGACTTATTCTTCTCGGTTCTATTGAATATTGTAGCATTATCACTGTTCACTAATTCATTTGGATCCCATCACTTTATCTTTTGACTTTGTTAGCCCTAGTTTAATTTTGCACATCAAAGTTGAAGATCATTGATGCCTAATCTTCATAACTGAGAGTCTCCTCTCCTACATGAGGAACGAACCAAGAAAGCAATTAATTGTGTCTGAAGTTGTTAAATCCCAAGGGGGTAGCTCTGTTGGCAAGGACCAATACCTCAATTAATACGAGGACATGAGTCCAACTCTCCTTGGGGCCTACCTATCCCCAAAAAAAAAGGAGTCTGAAATTGTTAGAGGCCCACCAACCAATCAATGACCTAGTTTGCTGGTTCTCTTCCTTCTGTTCTTCTGAACTGCATCAATAAGAGTGAAGAAACAAACTCGAAATACAACGCAGAACAGGAGCTTGAGGACATATTCAGTAATAGCCACAATAGAAAAGTAATATCACCTGAATATCAAAACCTTAATTCTCCAATTTGATAAACACTTCAATATCAAAACCAAATCTGTCTTTACAAGCTATGACTCTTTTATAACAACCAAATAAAATTCTACCAAGCCAACTTGAACTGTTTAGGCATGACTAACAACTCCTAATATACTTAGGACTATTGAACTTACTCCAAAATGTCCCATAAATGTTGCCTAAAGACCACCAAAGAAAAGGCTGACTTCAAGCCCAGATACAAGACAGACCCAATGATGTAAGCTCATGCCAATATATCTTAATAACTAATAAAACAATTAAAACAAAATAGGATCTAATAGTTAATAATGACATGTATGTTCTAAAATATTTACACGTATGTATATGAAAGTGGGAGATGCATGTCTTTTTGCTTCATTTCATTTTGTTCAAATTAGTGCTCATCACTAGATTCAATTGCAGTAAGTACATATTGTACTGTTGTAATTGAAACCTTGAAAGTTTTGAATTTTATATAAATCTGTTAACTACTATGTTAAATTTTCCTCTTACCACTAATGACAAGCATTGACTGATGTTGTACTAAATTTTCTTGCTTAGTTCTTCAGTTTTCAATGTAAGGGAAATCACCCTTCAAATTGTTTTGGTGATGATAAAATTATGTTATTCCTTTCATTCTTCTTAAATATCAACTGTTGTGGTTGAGAATCTACTGATATGCCTGATGTTTTGCTAAAGCTGATAGTTGGGTATGGATTAGCTATTAGTGTTTACCAATATTATATTTCTACTACGTAGTGGTTAATGGTCATTGTTTCTCCAACCTTTCATCATTTAATTGATGAGTACTTATTTTTTGATAGGGATTTTTTCTGGGAACCTTTCTTTGGATGTAGCTGAGAATTCCAAATGGAACATAAATCGTAGTGGTTTTTGTGGAATGAGATCCAAGAAGGTAAATGTATTTCCAAAATCCTTATGTAGCTGCATATCAAGTCAGCAGGGCATAGTTTTCGGGAAAGTTTTATCCGTTATACTCTGTCATCTTATGCATCTTCTTGCTCCATCTAATGATCGGACTTGCACTATATGGGCCATTTCTTTTGTAGGTTGATTGGTTTACCATGTACAAGATGTCATATTTTCCCTCACTTTTATCAAAATTTGGTGAATTATTATTATTATTATTTTTTTTTTTTTGGGGGGGGGGTGCTAAATAGTGTCTTCTTCAGACTACTTTGCTTTGCATATTTTAATTTTTAGAGTAGTTTGTAATGGATGTTTTCTCAGTCAAGTAGGTTGACATTTTTTTAACAGTTAATCAACATTTATTGATTTGTTTTCTTTATTCAAATTTAGTTTAGTTTGTGCGGCTCAGAATTGTTTATAACTTATATAATCCCTAGTTTTCAAGTTCCCAGTTAACAGCTTTTTGTTTTAGTAATTCTGTTCTTTCATTAAGACTCCAACCTGATTATCAAAACAGACATCAAGGAATGGTAATGCTGACCTCTCTTTGCCCAAAACAATACATGTACCAGAAGTAGATGTAAAGCCTATTCCTTATTAACTTATTTATTTGATGTGCAGTTTGATGGCTACATTGACTTGGATGCATATGATACATTAGCTTTGAAGATTAAAGGGGACGGAAGATCCTACATATCCACCGTAATTTTTTTCCTTTCTCTTTTTCCCTTTCTTGCCTCAGCAGGGGAAGAGGACAACAAAAGCAAGGACATTTAGTGATGCATGGAAAAACATGTGTCATCAGTTTCTGGGGTGGAGTTTTGTTTTGTAAGTTCTTTATTAAACATCTGATAACTAGTTTGTCTAAATGCAGATATACACAGAAAATTGGGTAAACTCACCCGGGCAACAAGAAGACAATTCATGGCAGGCTTTTGTTTTTGTACCAAAAGACAACTGGTATATTGCAAAGGCAAGTTGCACATTCCTTGTGCCATTCCTTGTGCCACTATCATTGCTAACCTCTATTAGTGAAAATTGCAATTCCGTTATCAATTATCAATTATTATATTACAAACCATTTTATGAAATTATGGGAGAAAGAGTAATTGAAACCCGTCTAAGACAATTTCGGATAACCAATTTGGTTTTATACCAGGAAGAACAACTATGGAAGCTTATTTGCTTAGGAGACTAATAGAAAGATTTCGAAAATATAAGACGGCTCTCCATATGGTTTTATTGACTTGGAAAAAGCTTTTATAGAGTCACTGGAGAGTTAATTTGGCAAGTGTTAGAGAAGAAAAGTGTTTCGAGTACACATGTGGAATTAGTTAAAGATATGTATAATAGTGTAGTAAGCAGTGTAAGAACTATTGGAGGACATGATAATGAATTGTCAATTACAATTGAATTACATCAAGGATCAGCTATAAGACACATATTTGTTTTCTTAAATCATAAATGAGCTGAACACAGACGTTCAATATCAAATCCCTTGGTGTACGCTTTTTACTGATGATATTGTTTGGTGGATGAAACAAAAACAAGAATAAATGCAAAGTTAGAATTATGGAGATCAATTTTGGAGTCAAAATATTTCATGATAACCGGAACAAAAACAAAGTATAAGTTTTGTAACTTTAGTATAATAGGATTGAAAGTGGGATGGTGAAAATTGATGATAGGGAGATACCAAAAAGGGAAAATTTTAGGTACTTAGGTTCAAATATAATTAAAGAAAGATAAATAGAGAATGTTGTTAGACAAATAATTAGAATAGGGTGGATGAAATGGAGGAGGCGTGTATGTATTCCTTAAAAACTCAAAGGAAATTTTTTAGGACCGTTATACGATCAATAATAATTTATGCTGCTAAGTGTTGGGCAGTGAAGAAACAACATATAAACAGATTAAGCTTAGCTAAAATGAAGATATTGAGATATATCAGTGGTTACTCTAGGAAAGATAAAATAAAGAATGAATAAATTAGTTCTGATTTAGGAATAGCTCCTTAGCTACAGTCCACGCAAGGGCCAAGAGAGTACCTATGGTTTCGGCTGGGTGTTGTTTTAGTCCTTAATTTTTTTTAAGCCATTGGCTTGCCTTATGTTAAGTCTTAGTATGGGCTTTAAGTTAGTTTAGTTTTTAATTTTAGTTGTTTTATTTGTAAGGCCCATCTATGAGGCCCATTGGTTTTATTAGCTTTAATTCTAGCTCATTAGGATAGCTTAGGCATTAAGTCGATAAGTTTTTTTTTTTTTTTTTGGATAGGTAAGTATAAGTCATCAAGTGTTCTAATTGTTATGATAATGGAATGGATGCTGCCTTTGACTCTTCTGTGAGATAGAAATGGCTGTGTGATTCAGCTTGCTTGGTGGGAGATCAAGCCATTGATGGGAGATCAACACAATTCCAATTCCTAGGCGAGAGATCTGGGTTCATATCCTCTTCTTCTTCTCTCTATCCTCTATCAATTTAGATAAGAAATCTGCTTTTCTTCTTTGTTGCAAGAACTGGTTTACAATCCGATTTCTTCCCAGTTATTTCCTTCCATCTAGATTCAATTCTGGTTTTCCATCCATGGTTCTGAACTGCTACTGCTCACGGCTAAAGGAAATCAGCTGTCAATTAATGCACATCAGTTTCTGGTTTAAATTCCTTTCCATTAATTTGCAATTGAATTCTTGTTTGCTGAGCATTAATGTCTACATCAGTCGCAGATCTGATTTATTCCACTTGAATCAATGTCATTTTATTACAGACTCAAATCTGATTTTGTGTCTTAGCCTAACAGATCAATCGATTGATGTACCTGTCAGTCCCTTGCATTCAACTATCAATTTCAGATCTGGTTTCTCTTTCTTATTCTCAGTTTTAGCCTCCAAATAGGTCTCACTTTCTGTTTTCCCCCTTGATGTCAACTTCAGTTTATTTCTGGCAGCTGGACTTTGATGCATTAATTATTCAATCAGTTGCTAGATCGAAATCATATTATATAGTGAATTCTACACACTGCTTACTTGCTGCTGAATGGACCTAGTGAACTCCTAGTTCATCAAGGAGTCCTCCTAGGTTAATATTTTTAACCATTTAGATTGCCACCATCTTTTCTTATCATCATCACATCATTCATTGTTATATTGGTACTAATTCTGATCTGCATCTGAAGGTCAGACTTTTAAATTTCTGTCAAAAAACACTTGCTTGCATCTTAGTCCTAGTAGACAAGGGCTTATCCTCAGATCTGAGTCTGACCATTGGATTGTCTCCATATTTGGATATCTTGTTCATTACAATATTCTTTATCTGTGTCTTAAATATGGTTCACGTCCGTGTGTTATATTTATTGATATTGTTACTGTTTGAATCTGGTTCCATTCCATTCACTGCGGTTCTGGTTATTTGGGATCCCATCCTTCATCAAGCTCCGATACATGATAAGATGCAAGAAAGCTGCTTAAGGTGGCATGGACATGTGCAACGGAGACCTTTGAATACTCCGGTACAAAAGGGTGATTTGATTCAAATTGAAGGAATTAATAGAATCGGGGAAGGTCTCAAATGACTATAGGAGAAGTGGTGAAGAAAGACATGCAAAATTTAGGGCCAGTAACAAGTGTGGTTTTGTGTAGGCTGGTTGGAGAAAAAGTATCCATGTAGTCAACCCATTTAGTTGTGATAAGGCTGAATTGAGTTAAGTTTAGTATCTAGGGATAACTAAACAAATAGTGCAGTATATCGAATCTAGCATTTGGGGACCACAAGATTAATTACTTCACTGCATCATATGAAATCCTTTGCAAACCTAAGGCAAACTTTTAGGATGGCTGAAGAGAAGATGTGATATTACTGGTATGGATTTATATTGCAGTTCAAAATGATATTACTTCCCTAGTTAAGAAATGGAAATTTTCTTTTGTTCAGCAATATGAAATGGGTTTCAGTTAGTAATAGTATAAAAAGGTTTGTACCTGTCATATTTTTAATGTACAGTTTTTAACTAAACAATCTGTGTCCCTTTTCTTTTATATGACTATTTACCATATTTTTATTTATGCTCTATTTGTTTCAATGTAAAATTACATTTTTTATGTAATTTTGTTTTTCAATGTTTGTTTCCAAGAGGTAAAATACAATGATCTCTAAGGGAGAGGGAAAAGGAGTTTCATATTTCTTTTACCTACTAAAAATCAACATTGAATTTTTTTTTTTTTTTTAACTTATAAAATATTACACATAACATTTTACGGTAAAATTTTACTTCAAAACGAATGAAGTTTTAAGGAAAATTTCACACACCTCCCCTGTACTTTGCCTTAAAGGCAGCCACCCCAAACTTCGCAGTTAATTACTCGAACTTCCCCTTATTTGTTAAGTATGTGTCATACAGACCCTGTCCATTATGACAGGCCTGTTAGGTGATGGCGTGTCGTCCTCTAAAATGTATTAATGCCAAAAATACCCTTGTACACTTGTAAACTTAATATTTTACCCTTTTTAAACTTAACAAAAGACATTAGTTGTAGTACACTGACTTGCCTGATCGAAATAGAAGAAAGAAGAGGGATTTCGCCGTTGGAAAAATAAGAAGCCGGGGACCTTACCCGGAGAAGAGAGTAGAGGTACAGTGTGGAAGTCACCATAGTTAGCCACGATGATCTTGTACGAGGTTACGATGGCAACCACTACGTTTGATCCTACGTCATCGCACTGTTGTGTCTGGAGCTCGCACTTGCAATTCATGCTCTGTACACCGCTAGTCCATTCCAACACCTCCTTGTCCATGCGAGAAGCTTCGCTCCATCACTTCCTTCCACTCTACAGGAGTTTAGCTCGCCTCTAGCTGTTTGCTGTGCCTGAAGCACTACTGACCTGAATCGGCATGAAGAATCAGAACTGATACTTAACACTAGGAGTGCTAGCCATGTCAAGGATTATAGGAGATACAAGGAGCAAAATGTAGATCGAATTGTACTTGTAGAAATCTGAAATCAAGAAATCGAGACAGAAAGAGCAAAATCCCCTTGAGATTAACGATCGCCAATGAAATTGACAAAGGAGGAGAAATTCTCCCCGAGAGAAATTCTAGGTTTTTAGTTTTTCTGTGGCCTATGCTAATGTTATCATGTGTGTAACAAAATAGAAAAGAAAGAAACGGAAGATGAAGAGAATGGAGAATGGAGAAGAGGGAGAGAGAATCAATGAGTGAATCAATGTGTTTCTCCTGTCCTTATGTCCTTGTATTTATAGAGAAATAGGTAACAAGATACAACTCAATCTCTAAGTCTTAGAGATGTAATAAAATACAAAGACTAATAAAGGAAAGAGATAAACTAACTTAGGAAAGATAAGATAGTTTAATCAACAAGACTAAGACTTACTCCAATTACCAATTAGACAACTAGACTATTTAGGAAAGTAAGAAAGTAATATACTTGGAAATATAGTATCAAACCAGAACCGTAATTACTGGTTATGGTTCGATACCATAACAGTATCATAACAATGTGGATGTCAACCTAAAAGCTGGATTTTTTTTTCTCTTTAGTGGTTTCGTTTCTGCCAAGTCCTTACCTGAAAATCTCCATAACACAGAATTTTTTCCTGTCTCTACAGTCTACACTGTACTGTTGCTTTGGTCTCTGAGTTTCTTCTTGTGACAAATCATCTGAGGTAGATGCAGCCTCTCTTGTTTAATCTTTGAAATTAGTCGCTTCTGGTAGCATCTCTTCCCATCCGACTCTGCTGCTTCTCTTTTAAGTGCTTCGTTTCTGTGTATCTTTTCTCAAGGGTGACTAGTTTCACATACAATGGAACCAGGAGGCCCTCATCAATCCCTACTTCTCTCTGATCCAGTTCTGCATCTCTTCTTCCCCTTCTTGCAAATTTTCTAGGACTAATTTAGCCTTGTCTTCCTTTTACCGTATCCTTCCCCCACTCTAGCTTGAGTCTGCAAGTTGTCTTTTGCTCACAAGTCCCAACCTACTTCCTTCTTGTTTCCCATCCATCGTCTTCCTCCTCGGCATAAAACCTGACTCTCAAGTCATTGCCTTCTGTCCATGATTCTTATTGATTTTCTAAATGCTGACACACCCTAATTAAAATAGGAAGACAAAATTCAAGGCTGGAGATGATTGGCAAGCATATGCAATGGAACGACCCGAACCACTTTTACATTTTGCTCTTTGTTCTGGAAGCTGTTTGTGTATAATCCAGGCTGCATACGACGTGGGAGGTTACAACTTTAGTCCGACATGATACAGAGTGCTATTCTAGGATGTTGTACTCCTCGTTTTGGGCTGCTGAATATTCCGACGCTTCCATGTTACTGACCAAAGTAGCCCTGGCTAGACATAGCACAAACAACGTCAGTGTGGTCATTATTAATCTCAAGAGAGACGCTTCGCTGGGGCGTAGACTCACCGGAGAAGATGAGTCCTCTATTGAACTGTTGCTGAGAAGGTAAGAGAAGATGAGTTTAAAAATGGAAGGGATTTTGGGTGTTTAACATGACATGGGAGGGTAACTAGATCATTTTACAATTTCCATTAACCATCTTAACCGATGGGGATGTGGTTGTAATTATCATTGAAGTTGGGGATGGCTACCTTTACGGCAAAGTACAAAGGAGGTGCATGAAATTTTCCCTTTTATTTATTATAATAATGATATTGTTCAATGTGAGTATACTTACAAAAAAGAAATTTAAAAAATATGTTGATTTTATTGCGATCTCATTATTCTAATTGTCAAAAACATCTTCAGTTTTTGAACAATTGCAGAAATTTCTTAATTATGCTGGCATATTTTTGGTTGTCCTTGCTCATCTATTCAACAGGGTTTGGCCTTCTGCTCGTGATATCTAATATTTATTGGTATGGAACTTTCAGATTCCGCTTGATCGCTACTTGCCAACATGGAGAGGGAATGTTATAGATGTAGAATTGGAAATGAATCCTTCGCGTGTCGTTGGCATGTCTCTCTCTGTCAACGCTGAAGGCGGTATCCCTGGGGCAAAATCTGGACCAGGTGATTTCAAAGTAGAAATTGACTGGATAAAAGCCTTAAGAACACAATGAATTAATTGTGGAGAACTGAGTGGTCGCCAACATGGAGAGGGACTTGATATGGATGCACAATTGGAAATGAATCCTTCACGTGTCATTGACATGTCTCTCTCTGTCAATGCTGAAGGTGTCCCTGGGGCAAAATCTGGACCAGGTGATTTGGAAGTAGAAATTGACTGGATAAGACCTTTAAGAGGACAATGAGTTATTTGTGGAGAACTGAATGGTTAAATGACCAAATTTGATCTCACAATATAAAATCTCCAAAGATAGTTGTTTCCTTGTAAATTTAGGTGCTAAAAGCTATTGGATCACAAAAAGCACCTTTTTCTATAAGGTTTTGAGTTCTTTGTGGCAGCACATTATTTTGTTGAAGACTAAGGCTTGACATATGATTGCAGTTCGCTCTTTTAAGTAGCTTTATACAAATTTTGAGTAGAAATATCACTTTTGTGTTTCTTTTACACCTTTATGTTGTTTTCAGTTTTCACATCTCAGATCCAATTTATCTTGGTGATAATTTGTCTTGAGCCGCCAAAAATTTAAACTTTTTCTGACCTGCCTAAAATAAACTCCAATGGATCAATTTCCATTATTAGATGCTGATGAGTTAAATAGTTGGTTTGCTTTTGCTTTTGATTTTGAAGGAGATCGAGTCTGAATTACTATCTGAAGATCAAGATCCTAAATATGGATTGAAGCTGATTAGGGTTGGCTTTTTGTGCTTCAGCTCTTATATATAACATGGTACGAAAGTAGCCGAAGAAATAGGAGAGCAAGATCAGGTGCAGGAGTGAGTGCATATACGGGTTTTAAGCTTCTTTGAACTTAAACCAAAGATGGAAATAAAGCGGTCCACTTAAAATTTAATATATTTCTGAAATAAAATTTAATGGTAAAATTACACATACTACCCTTGAATTATGGATTAATTAAATCTATCATCCATTATTTCTGACAATTACACGTACCATCCCTAATTTCAAAAGCGTGTAACAAAAAAATTTATTATGTTAACGATATTAAGTCTAAATTTTAAAAGTTAATTTGGTTGTGTTGTTCCCCATTCTTCTTATTAAAAAAAAATTGTATAATTGATCCTTCTCTCTTATTATTCATCTGCCGTTCTACCACTACTGAAGGTGAAGATTGTTTTTCTTCAAGAAATAGAAGAAGAGAAAGACGAAACACTCCTTAAAATTTGAGAACGATGTGATATCACCAATAGACTTAACACCGTTAACAGAATAGATCTTTTTGTTACACACTTTTGAAATTAAGGAATGTATATGTAATTGTCAAAAATTAATGGATGATAGATGTAATTAATCCAAAGTTTAAGGATAATACATGTAATTTTCTCTAATTTAATTGTTCATGGACAGGCAACCTATTTGACATCCCATTGTAAACCCCATCTCATCTCCCCCATGTTAACCATTGTAAACATACAAGTTGCAGTAAGAAGTGCCATTACTGTGAAAGTGCACAGGGGTCAGTGCCAGGCAGCGATCTTTTCCCCTTATTTTGCTATTAGTTTTGTCAAAACAAATCCAAACATTGCATGCATGGGAGAGAGGTTCCCACCTGAAACCCTCTTGGCCACTACTGCTGTAAGGAACACTTTCCAATTTGATTATCGTTTGCTCCTGAAGCCTTTGAATTCCAAAAAGAAGCTGCCTCAGTAGCATTGACCGTAATGTGTTTCATGCTTCTAAAGCTCAATAAATTTAATACTCAATATAAAATCCATTTAACCAAATATGTTGAAAATTCTTAAACTAGAAAAATAAAATTTCCTATGGATGATTACAATTCCAAGACCATTTTCCTAATTCTCCTCCAAGCAAAAACTTATGCAGCTATTTGAGTCAACTGTGTACTTCTTTACAGTACTATTGCTAACTTGTATCCTTACTTTGAAAGATAATAAGAGTGACAAAATTGTTAGCTGAACCCCATGATGAGATTCTTCAAGAAGCAACTTATAAATCCGCCTTCTTTCTCTCTCACATAACAAGCAAAGGCGATCATTGATACTCCATCTGCCATCTCCAAGATAAAATCTTTGATTATGGTCAATCAACAGTGACTGAAGTGAAATAGCATTCTTAAGAATGTATGTTATTATGTCAATTTGTTCTGAAAAACCAGCAAAACCATTTACCTCAACAAACTTTAGGTGGCTATGAGGAAAATTAGAAGGCCTTTCTCTTGGTTTAAAATCATTTATTATGTGAGCCAGCTGCATGGGAAAAAATGTGTCATTCGATTAGATCTTTAGAACAAAAGTATACCACTCAAGTTCGATTTATAGATTAAGACTTACCATTGAGTTGGAGTCTCTACAAGAAAGGAGAAGACTTCATAAGGGTAATAATCCAAAGGAGGAAATTTTTTTTTGGTGTTCCAGAAATCATCACTAATTGAGTAAGATTTCTGTAAGTCGGTAAGCTTTCTGATGTTAACAGTGGCTGCACACCAATAAAGAAGTATTAAGATTAAAAAACTTTGAATGGGGTGCAGAGCAGCAAACTGTTGACAAAACTGTGTATCAATTAAAACAACAACAATAATCTAGTTCTACTCCAACTAAGGCAAACACAATATGCCTCAAGTGTCCAAGCCTATACAAGGATGGCATTGGTTGTATGTGAGGAAGAATGGAAATGCAGGTTCACTTGTTCATGCAAAACAGTGAAGAGATATGCCTTTCCCACTCAAGGGTACCTTAATAACTATTAGACTAATTGTAAAACATAACATCATAAAGACAGTTAGCTACAAAAGTGATCCTATCTCAATTAAGAGAAACAAAAAAAATATGGTATTACTTACCTTAAAATAAAGACTGGTGTTGTAAATGACTAAAGTCTCAAGTTAAGGGAGATAGCCTGGAAGTCCTCTGAGGAGGAAGATAGCTCCATCACTGGAATGGAAGTCAGTAAAAATGGAGTATTACATTTACTATAGTAGTGGGGCGTTCTCAAAACAGAAACTTACCATTTTCCCACTGAACTCAAATGTGACAAGCTAGACTTGCAGCATATAACTTGATTTCAACCAACTAAGGAAGAAATTTACTCCAAGGTACTTGAGTCTGAGGGATTGATTACCTTCAAACTACTCCAGCAAGAATTTCCCATAACTATCCACAAGACCAACTCAAAACTTTTCCAGGCAAGAAGTAGACCTCCTCTGCAAAACTTAACATTAGAGAACAAGAACGCATTAAGGGTAATCTTCCAGAGCGAAAATAAATAAATAAAAGAACGAAAGAAGCTGTCACAAACCCTACCTTAGATTCCCTCTCCCATCCGCGACTTCATACAGGGAATTCTTTAATCGACAAAACCAGATTCCCACAATAAAACCTAAAAGCCCATCTTCCCAAATCATACCTACAGTCCATGCAAAATTAACCCGAACTACATCATCCAAAGTATAATCGGGAATCATATGCAAAAAATGATGACTTTTGTGTGGAGTACATGCAATACGGATTCAGGAAGGAACATGATCTAATCTTCATGCAGCGAAAAACAAAACATTCTCCGGAACACTATAGATATCTTCAGGAATTCCATCGGTAAATAGTAAATAGACCCTGACCCATCATCTTGTAATCTTCTTCTACTCAGGTGTGGGGTAGGAGAACAGTAACAAGGCTCCCATCCTGGGTGGGGCGTGTCTTGACTCTAGAACAGCAAAACCTACTTTGATACGTTATTACAATTTAAGGTTGAAGGGGTAAACGACTAAAACTACTGTTTCCAACCCTTACGGTGTTACCTCCAACAGATCTAAACAGAGAGCTGGTCACTATGAGATGTGTTTCCGTTACGAGGTAATCCCTGTTTCTGTTTTTTTTTTTTTTTTTTTAACTACTGTTTCCAACCCTTATGGTGTGACCTCAAAAAGATCAAAGCAAAGAACATTATTTGAAACAGTTCCTGGCGGAAAGAGAGCTGGTCACTATGAGATGTGTTTCCGTTATGAGGTAATCTCTGTTTCTGTTTTTTTTTTTTTTTATGTTTTTGTATTATCTAATTTTTTTTTATTCAGATATATTTCACAGAATAAACGACAGAACCCATAATGTCATGGCGTTACATCATGCAATCATTGCACGTCTCGAAGACATCTTACAAGATACAGACGATGCAGACACAGGTCTTTTAGCTTTTTAGAAAGCTGGGAGCACCAGCACCAGCGCCAACCTCAACCTCAACCTCAACCTCAACCTCAACCTCAGCCTCTGCCTGCGGCCTCACTGCCCCTGCCGGTGGCGTCACTGCATTTCCCGACATCATTGCCGGGGTGAACTACGCTAAACGCACTGTTAATAATGCCCGTCAATTCCTAACCGATGCTGAATCGGCCGAGCAGATTGTGATTGCATACCCTAATTCAAATAATGCTGGCCTCCAGGATGCCGCAGAAAATGCGGCCTATCAGTCTCTCAACAGTGGGTACCTTGCCTTCCTTGAAAGGGGAATACCTCAGCCAGAAGTTGATGGGTTATAGGAGGACAGAGGAGAGAGATTGACGACCTTCGATGGGCTGGTATTACCACCCAGAACAGGGGAATTGGTATCCGAGAGAAAGAGAAAGAAAGATGAGGAGGAGAAAGTAGAGTACCTGTCGGCAGACTGGCAGGGGAAGGAAGCACCTTGCGGCAGCAACCGGAATCAGAACTGCTACGGCAGCAAGGGAGTGGGGAGGAGGTTCAGTCGAGAGGGAGGAATGGAAGTCAATCCGTCAGAACAGATCTAGGAAGGGGTTTAAGAACCAGTAAGTGAAAGAGACCAAGAGATGAAAGAAAAGATAGAGAGAGAGAGAGAGAGAGAGAACCAGGGAAAGACTGAGTCGAGGCTTTTCTTTTTCTTCATTTCATCATCATCCTAATTACAAAAAGTTTGCCTTTTTATAAGGCTTACAACCTAAAGATAAACCAACTCATAAAAGACTAGACTGAGTTCAACCACTAGCATAAGTGGGCTCAAACAGTAAATTACTAAACTAATAAAATTAAGCCTCTCATAGGCCCATAAACAACTAATATAATAAAACACAAAAAATAACTGGGCTGCAACCCAACCAGGCCCACAAAAAGTAACAAACATAGGCCCTCAATTACAGAAAACTTACCAAAACTAAAGGATTACAAAATTTCCACATCAAACTTAATCCCTAGGTAGATTCCTATACCAGCCCATCTCCTCTTGTGGATTCCTTCCTGCATCAGTACTGCTGTAAGGAGTACTTTCCAATTTCATTATGGTTTGCTCTTGAAGCCTTTGAATTCTAAAAAGAGGCTGCTCATTAGTATTGACCCTAATGAGTTTCATGCTTCTAAAGCTCAATTAAATACTCAATAGAAAATCCATTCAATTAAATATGATGAAATTTCTTAAACAATAAATTAGAATTTTCTATTGAATAATTACAATTCCAATATCATTTTCCCAACTCTCCACCAAGCAAAAACTTGTGCACCTATTTGACTCAACTTTGTTCTTCTTTGCAATATACCATTGCTAACTTGTATCCTCACTTTGAAAGAATATTGAGTTACAAAATTGTTAGCCGAACCCCAGGCTGAGATTCTTCAAGAAGCAATTTATATATCCGGCTTCTTTCTCTCGTAGATAACAAGCATTGGTGATCATGGTTCTTCCATTTGCCATCTCCAAGATAATATCTTTGACAAGGGTCGATCAACAGCGACTTAAGCGAAATAGCATTCTTAAGAATATATGTTATTATGTCAATTTGTTCAGGGTAACCAGCAAAACCGTTGACCTCAACAAATTTTAGGTAGCTATGAGGAAAATTAGAAGGCCTCATAAATTTTCTTGTTTCAATTTCAACTTTCAAATGAGACAGCTGCAAGGGAAAAAAATGTGGTGTTTGATTAGATCTTTAGAACAAAATTATTCCACTCAAGTTCAGTTTATTTTAGATTAAGACTTACATGGAGTTGGAGTGTCTTCAAGTAAGGAGAAGCCTTCAGAAGGGTAACAATCCAGTAGAGGAAATCTTCTTCTGGTGCCCTAGCAACCATCACTAATTGAGTGAGATTTGTGTAAGTTGGTAAGCTTGCTGATGGAAACAGTGACTGCACTCCAAGGGAACAGAATAAAGAAGTATGAGAATAAAAAATTTTGAAAGGGAAGCAGACAGAATTAATTGCATAGACAAAAAATGTGCCAAAATAGAAGGCAACACAAACTGCTAGAAACCTGTTGTGGAGGGTCTCCACTTAGACAAAACTGTGATAGTATCAATTAAAACAACAACAACAACAACAACAACAACAACAACAACAACAACAACAAAGCTTTATCCCAACTTAATGGGAATAGTATAATTAAAAGAAGACACCAAAAAGGCATAGAATATGGTTCTACTCCAACTAAGGTAAAAACAATATGCCTGACTCGTGTCCAAGCCCGTACAAGGATGGCATTGGTTGTAAGTGAGGAAAAATGGAAATGCAGGTTCACTTGTTCATCAAAACAGTGATGAGATATGCCTTTCCCACTCAAGGGTACCATAATAACTTTTATGACTAATTGAAAAGCATAGCATGATAAAGACAGGAAAGCTACAAAAGAGATCTTATCTCAACTAAGAGAAACAAAAGAACTATGGTATTACTAACCTCAAAATAAAGCCTGGTGCTGTAAATGACTAAAGTTTCAAGTTGAGGGAGATAGCCTGCAAGTTCTCTAAGGGCAAAGGTAGCTCCATCGTAGGTATGGACGCTAACAATATGGAGCATTACATTTACTAGTAGTGTAGTATTCTCAAAACAGAAACTTACCATTTGCCCACTGAACTCAAATGTGACAAGACTAGCAGCACATATCTTGATTTCAACCAAGTGAGGAAGGTCATTTACTCTGAGGTACTTGAGTCTGAGGGATGGGCCAGAGATCCTCAATTTTGATAGATGGTTGCATCGTGCCAAATTCAGCCATTCAAGGAGTGGACAATGGCACAATAGATCCTCCACATCTCTTTCACAAAGAAATACATACTTCAGGGAGAGGGAAGTAAGGGAATCAAAACTTTTGAAAACAGGGAAAGGTCGACCGAAGATGCTCAAGGTGCAACAACTCAAATGTAAGTGATTCAAGGAAACTTTTCCAAGATCAGGAGGCCAACAAAAATTTTTGTAATCTCCACGATATGGTGGGGGCCTAGTTTGTTGGTACAAGTCGAGATGAAGTTCTTTGGCCCCTGCCATTATTGCAAACTTGATCCACCGGCTAAGAGGCTCATGCCTGTATTCCATTTGAGAGCAAATCCTAAACCTAACAAGCTTAGAATCCTGAAGAAGGCCCAAGGTCTGATCAACCACTCCTATAAATTTGGATGTTCTTTTTAGCCGATCTTGATGTGTTCTGATGTTCTGGCTCCCAAACATGGTCTCAGCATCAAAATCAAGGTTGGAAATTGATGTCTTCCAAAGATACTTCCACCGTCTTGATAAAGTACTAGTTCGCACTGCATCTCTCAATGTCAAGAATGATGATATAATGTAGCCCAAGATCTCGTCCGGTAGATTGCTTATGTGATCCTCCTCCTCCTCCTCCTCAATCTGATCCTCCTCCTCAATCTGATCGATCTCCTATTTTTCAAGTTTCCAACAGCATCATTATATCTACTTATATCATATTCTTAATAAAAATATGTCAAGCTAAAAACAAAAACCATTCAGTCTTATTAAGGTTCAATTCCCAGCAATGTTTAAATATTGTATGAAATGATGGTATGGTAGTTGAGAAAACCTGGAATATCCATGAGACATATGCAAAATTCCTAGAAAAATCTTCATAAATTCTTATAAATGCATACTAAATAATAGGTAAAAACCCCCCAAAACCTTGAAGACTCCCACATATTAATCCTACTAAGACTTTCACTTAATAAACTCAACTGACAATACTTGAACATCTGAACATCACCCCACAGTTCCCTATCACGTAACATAATATATCCATAAGATTTGTACATATAATTTGAACCTTGGATCCAATATAATGCAAAAAATTAAAATCAAAATCTGAAAAAAGAAGAATTGAATTGAGAAGGATTAATAACATACCAAAGCTTATTGATAAAACAAAAGCACCACTGCCAACAGGTTCTAGGGTTGAAATAGACCAATGTGGATTGTGAATTCCGTAGAGAAAGCAAGAAAAAGAACAATGAGAAGGGTTTATTACCTTGAAAATTGAATCCTCGGAGACAGACGGCTTTCTACTACAGAAATAATTTCCCATAACTGTTACACAGTAGACTATCCTCTGCAAAACGTAACAAAGATAAGGAAAATAAGTAAAATAATCTGAGGGTTTATCAAAAGAGAAAGAGAACGACAGCTGAGGGTTTATCAAAAGAGAAAAGATCTGATTCAATAGGGTATTGGGTAGCTCAACTGACTGAAACTCTTTGGACTTGTTTACCTGAAGCCGGACTCTCTCTTTCTCTCTCTCTCTCTCTCTTATTGAGCCATTACCAATCTAACCGTGCTACATTCCTCTCATCTCTCTGTTAACTTCCGCAACTTTCTTCTGAGAATAAACTTTCGTATCCATCGTTACATCGCAACAACTTCCACCGCAATCTCTGGAATCCGGGGGACTCCGGACTTGCTGACTCTGTGTTTTCGCCGACTCATTCCAACAGGGGGCCCACGCCCTAGCATTCTGTTAAAAATCCATTCGAATCAAATTGATTCGGTTTTGGTTTAAAAATCTGATAATTGATTTGATTTTAACTGAGAAATTGTTTGTTAAATGGTTTTAATCGATTAAACCATTAAACATATTAATTTTGGTATTAAAAAAACACCGATGAACAGCAATGTAACACATCGATACTGAACCTAACACGTCAACCCGACGAGGCATAAGATCTAAAGCAGACGACATCAGTTGACTGCTGACGACATACCATGCTCGCAACATTTAATGCAAATGCTTAGCATGTAAATAAAGCAAGCAAAAGCTGTGTACAGGGCAGACGCGTTTAATGCTTTAATCCAAATTAAAGATATAGTATTTCATGTGCTCAGATTAATTGCACTCATTTTCCTCTTTGGCTGAATGGCATGTCCCCAGCCGGTCCGGGCTGGTTTTGATTTGGACTGAACTGATGTCGAATTTTATAAGTTTATTCTAAAATATGGCCATTAAGAGTTAGGATTGGGTTGGGTTGCACTGGACATAATAACTAATGGGTTGGTTCGATGTCGATTTGTTATCAGATTGGACTTATTGAGGTGATTTTGGACTAGTTCGGTCCTGACCGGACTTATCAAGCTTATCGGGTCTATTTTATATGTAAAATATATAACCTATTTTATTATTTTTATCATCATTCCTTCTATATGTATGTAATTCAGTAAATTGTAACAATTAACATACTCTTTTCAATTATAGATTCACATAATTTTTTGGATCAAGAAGTGAACTATAACAGTGTAATATAATCCATCAAAATTTAAAACCATTAAAATTAAGAAACATAACCCAGATAGACCTTACCGGTGTTCAGGTTGGGTATTATTGGTTCAGGCTAGTTCAGGCTTCTTAACAGGCCGGTCCAGTCTGGTTTCGGTATGGGCTGAAACGGTGTCGGGCTCTACAAGCTGAGACCGAAACCTGTCCATTAAGGTTCTGTCCAGACTGGGTTAAAATTATATCGAGCCGATTCGGTCCATGCTTCCGAACTGGGCCCATTTTTAACACCCTTATCCCCAGCCATGCTGCCGCCCAACAAAAGCTCGACACATGAACTCACGACTTATTTTGAGAACCTACAAAAGTAATCCCTACATGTATGCAAATAGGCATCAAAGACTCTTGCATGCCCTACATGCAACCACTCAATCACTCTTACAAGCCTAAATCCATCCCATACCATCACTATAAATAAAGCTCAATAACATATACATTAATCCGTCTAAACCAATGGAAACAATAGATCTTATCAACTCTTGATTTTCTCCGGCCTCATACTACTCACATTCCTAAGTAGCCAACTTTATCTGTTGCTTATCATTTGAATCTTGACTTAGGTATTTGAGTGGACACCAACCCGAAGCCTGGCCCTTTCTTGCTTACTTTGTTTGTTTCTTCTGCAGATTAATTAAATATTAGAATATTCTCTTGCTTTCTCATCTTTGTCACCATTTTATCCATGTAGAATTTGATGGACTCCCACTTTTTCAATACTAGAATTTACAGAGTTTTCAAAATTAATTCTTTCTCTATGTGTGGGGAGGAATATCATGTTGTTAGGCAACTCTGACGGGAAGAGGCTATAAAAGGGGAACTGATTTAAGCCAAACTCATTATTAATCCATTTTGATTTGATTGTTGAAACCGGTTCTAGTATATGTTCATTGCATCTTGAGTTGAATGAAACCAAAACCAAACCTATTTACAATCATAATTTTAGGTCCCACTATCGTACGTAAGTCATGGCAGCTCTTTGTGTTCATGATAAATTCCGCTAGGAAAGACAAAAATAAAAAAATAAAAAAAATAATAATAAAAGGTCATTCTTATTTTAACCATGGTTGGTTATATGACTCTAATTATAACATTTATGTCATTTTATATGGTAAATAGTTGTTGCACTAAAATCTATATTTTATTTTAAATTTTTTATTTTAAAAAATTTATGAAAATCTATTTTTCCCTTGACATAAAAAATTTTTAAGAATAAAATAAAAATTAATTAAAAGAATATGGTATGCTCGAAAACACTTACAAAAATGTCATTCGAACAATCCCAATTAAAATAAGTGACTAAAAATATTTTATTCAAGGTCTCCATAATCCTACATCAAATATGGTGGCCAACTCAGCGATATAGCTCATCATGTATTAGATTTTCTTTTATATTTTCAATTGGAAAATTGTGTCCCCTATGTTTTATCAAAAAAAAGAAAAAAAAAATTTCTCCCCTATGTATTCAATAATGTTTGAACTTAAAAGAAAAGTTAATCGGTGTAATTTCCAGAGTTTTGTGGCTCATTGTTGAATGAGGGTATACACTTGGTACGTAGTAGATAGTTACAACTCCAACTACGCCTATCACTCTTCCAGCAACGGCATTAGTTCAGACCAAAACAACAAAAATAGGATTTCACGCACATGAACGTTTATTATATGTTGAAGAAAGCATTTCAATCGTTTCTCTACACCGCTAGTTCGTCTGGCCATCTCTATTTTTTTTTTATTCATGGTGCCTTACTTTCATTGCTTATGTTATTAATTTTCTTTTCATTTTCTTTTTAAAAATCACAAATATTTGAATATGTTCCACCATGATGGCATTCCTAGTTCGCTCTTGGGTGTGGCCTAAGATTTGAAAATACTATGCTAGGATTGGACCATGGATTCAACATATTATTAGGAATGGTGAAAGGAATCAGATTATGGCTTGATCCATGGCATCCAGAGGTCTTCTAGTCAACAGATTTGGTGATCGGATTAGATATGATGTGGACTCTAACAGATTCTCTCTAGGATCTAGGTCCATTCAAATCGAGAGAGCTTATGGAAGTTTTGTATCATCTTGGCAACATCATGAGGCTACAAGCAAGATCGAATTGTGCGGAAAACTCATACCTCAGCCATCTTCACCACAAGATCAGCTTGGTTTAGGTCTCCGAGTTTGAAGTTGATGTGGACAACAGCTATATGGTGGCCCCTTTGTCTATGTTGGTCAAGTTTAGAATAGACGTGGATCTTTTGTAGTACATTAGCATGTATTCTGATGAACTATGAGTGGTCAGAATCCTCATTACCAGCGGCAGTCACTACAAAAGATCTTTACACGTTTAGATTAATGTAGTAAGGATGGATCCAAATCCTTTCTTCGTAGAGGTTCGGGAGGTGGGACATCTACCACCAGTAGATGCCTAACACATGGGTGTCGTCTGAATCCAAGCCCTCTTTGAAGGCCGATAAGGTGAGCCGACAGAGGGTGTCGACTTATGCATTGGCTCAGATGAAAGGTTCTAATCCAGTCAACACCTACGTGTCGAGCATCAACTGGTGGGAGTCACCCTCCTCCCAAACCCCTAGGAAGAGAGGATTTGCAACCTCTTTTTTTAGTGTGCTTTCTCCGGAGGGGGTTGTGAGAAATGTGCACCTCGGCTAGTGCAGATGTTAAAATTGAAATAGAAATGGGTTGGTAAAAGATTCAAGGGTGATCAAATTGGTAACATTGACAAAGTAGCTTTTTGTGCAATTATCTATCATTTGTGGATGAAATAAAAAATTTAGAATATTCTGCAATAAGGAACAATAGCCTTTTCCCATATATTTTTTGGTGATTTTTTTTTTTAGAATCAAGTAGATCCGTGAAATTTTCTCTTATCAAAAAAAAAAAAAAATAGCGGTGCAGTTTGCCCGAATAAAAAGGTTAAAATTACAATAGAGCCACCACCGCAGAAGGTGGTCCAGGTCATGTTAGTTGTCTTTTGAAAATTCCTAAAACAGTTTGAGACTTCACCAAGTCAGGCCATTGTGAGACAACGAACCGGCGTAGCTTCTCCGCGACTGCTCCTCCGCTCCCTCAACGCAACCCTCACGATCACCGGCGGACACAATTGCAGCGTCAGCATTCCACCACATCTGATCCCCATCAGACTCCATGGTAAACTCAATCTTCCTCATATCTCTCACCGTGAGAGAGCCGCTATCATCTGTGACAAAAACCTTCTCCTCTCCACTGGAATCTACAACCACTGTCCTTCTCCGGCGTGGTCGAAACCCTGTGGAAACCACCGGAATCTGACAACCTACTCTGCCATCCCAAACCCTCAACAATAATTATTAAATATAATACAATATAATAGGAAAATATAGATTAAAATTATTTGGGAGTGAAACTTGAAACCCATGGGTGCAACAAAGGGAACCGAATCCTCTCCTCCACGGCTCTCCGGCTCCCACCCCATCCAACCATTGGAGGGGGTTGGAGTTTGAGCCGGCTCACCCTCCAATGGTTGGATGGGATGGGAGCTGGGGAGCCGTGGAGGAGAGGATTTAGACGCACAACAAACAGGTTTAGGACAAAAGTGTTTCAAAACAAAGTGTGGCACCATGGGGTGTTGACCTAAGTCTAAGAAGTCTTTTTTTTTTTTTTTGGGTAAATAAGTCTAAGAGGTCGCTTGTACAACTTTCCTCACATCTAAGGATGTTAAATGGTATAGTTTTTGGTTTAATAGTATTATAATAGAAATTTGGTGGTCACATATTCGAAACACGGAAATAACCTATCCATGTTATAGAGGTAAAACTACATATATTCTGTCCTCCCCATACTCGAGAGAGCATCGTGCACTAGACGCCTAGTACTATGTTAGAAACTTGAGAATTCTAGAAAACAAAAAATAGAAACTTTATAAAAATAAGTAGTTCTATTTTAAACACAATAAAGGACCCTTTAGGTCCTTCAACAAAAATAAATGAAGGAAAAATATCTACCACACCCCCTGTAGGTTATTGTAATTTCACCCACCCGCTATCGTTTGCAATAATATCCTTAAGACCTCCTACTTTTGAAAAGTTGTATCCATCAGACCCCCTCCTTTAAGAAATGTCCCTCAATCGATGACATGTCACCATTTTAATTTAATAAATGACAGAACTACCCTTCTCTTTTAATTTTATAGAACTTAAAACCTTTTTCTTTTTTTCTTCTTCTTCGTCGACAGATTCTCATGAGTTGGATATGGCCAGAACCCGACTGCGAGCCGAGAAATCTCTTTTGATATCACTTGCTTCTCCAATTCGAGTCGGGTTACGGCCATATCCAACTCATGAGAATCATGGACCGAAGAAGAAGAAAAAGAAAAAGGTTTTAAGTTCTATAAAATTAAAAGAGAAGGGTAGTTCTGTCATTTATTAAATTAAAATGGTGACATGTCATCGATTGAGAGACATTTCTTAAAGGAGGGGGTCTGATGGATACAGCTTTTCAAAAGTAGAGGGTCTTAGAGATATTATTGCAAACGATGGAGGGTGGGTGAGATTACGATAACCGATAGGGGGTGTGGTAGATATTTTCCCATAAATGAATAAACTTTGGTGCATTATTATTGTTAATTTTAGGTCCCACTATCGTAAGTCATGGCAGCTTTTTGTGTCCATGATAAATTCCGCTATGAAAGAGAAAAAAAAAAAAAAAAGGTCATTCTCATTTTAACCATGGTTGGTTATACTAGCCATGACTCTAATTAAGGGTGTCAACGGATCGGTCTGGGTCGGTTTCGGTCTGGATTGAATCGATATTAGGTTTTATAAGCCCAGCCCAAAACATGTCTATTAAAAGTTCGGATTGGGGTGGGCTGCGCTGAACACAATAACTAACGGGCTGGGTTTATTGAGGTGATTTCGGGTTAGTTCGGTCCGGATCAAGCTTATCGGGTTTATCGGGCCCCTTTATATGTAAATTATATAACCTATTTTATTATTTCTATCTACAAAATTAGCATTATTCATTCCATATGTATGTAATTTAATAAATTATAACAATTAACATAATCTTTTTAACTATAGATTCACATAATCTTTTAGATCATGAAGTGAACTCTAATAATGTAACATAATCTATTAAAATTTAAAACCATTAAAATTAAGAAATTGGGTCCGAACGGACCTTACCGGTGTTCGGGTTGGGTTTTATCGGTTTGGACTAATTTGGACTTCTTAACGGACTGGTTTGGTTTGATTTCGGTTTAAATTGAAACGGTGTCGGGCTTTACAAGCTCAGACCAAAACCTGTCCATTAAGGCTCGGTCTGGGCTGGGTTCGGGTTATATCGGGCTGACTCGGTCCGTGCTACCGGGTCGGGCCCAATTTTGACACCCTTAACTCTAATTATAACATTTATGTCATTTTATATGGTAAATAGTTGTTGCACTAAAATCTATATTTTATTTTAAATTTTTTATTTTAAAAAATTTATGAAAATCTATTTTTCCTTTGACAATAAAAATTTTTAAGAATAAAATAAAAAGTAATTAAAAGAATATGGCATGCTCGAAAACACTTACAAAAATGTCATTCGAACAATCCCAATTAAAATAAGTGACTAAATATATTTTATTCAAGGTCTCCATAATCCTACGTCAAATTTGGTGGCCAATTCAGCAATATAGCTCACCATGTATTAGATTTTCTTTTATATTTTCAATTGGAAAATTGTGTCCCCTATGTTTTATCAAAAAAAAAAAAATTGTCCCCTATGTATTCAACAATGTTTGAGCTTAAAAGGAAAGTTAATTGATGTAATTTTCAGAGTTTTGTAGCTCATTGTTGAATGAGGGTATACACTTGGTACGTAGTAGATAGTCACAACTCTAACATCGCCAATCACTCTTCCAGCAACGGCACTAGTTCAGGCCAAAACAACAAAAGTAGGTTTTCACGCACATGAACATTTATTATAGAAAATTTCATCTACACCCCATCAAAGATTATTAACATCATCTACACCCATAAGAATGCAAAAACATCATCTACACCCTAAAACTTTGGTTGTGGTATCCAAAAAAGTCAACTCCGTCAATTGATTCCTGTTAGATGTTGACGTCAGGTGGATTGAAATATTTCATAGACGATGATACCCTTATGGCCTGTTGAAAAGACCATTATACCCTTTACCCAAACCCCTCTCTTCCACCTTCTCTTCCTCTCTCTCTCTCTCTCTCTCTCTCTCTCTCTCTCTCTCTCTCTCTCTCGCTCTCTCTCTCTCTCTCTCTCTCTCTCTCTCTCTCTCTCTCTCTTACTCTATTACTAGAATTGGGTTCTCTTCTCATCACTCTGCTTCTGATCGAATTTCCAACTGCATCTTAGTTCTTAATTTTCTTCCAACATTGCTAATTGAATGAGAGAAACAAGTGTCTTCGTCAATATGCAAATGTTTTTCTTTCTTTTTTTTTTTTCTTTTTTTTCAGAGAAAGCAAATGGGTGTTGCAGGTAGGAATGGAACTGTTTGGCTTAATGGATGATTTTGTAAAGGTTCAAGATGATCGATCAGATACCCACGCACTGATTTGGAAGAGCTTGACTGTGACATGCTTGAACACTTAATGGATTTTGGTATTCAACTTGTCTGTAAAAAAAAAATTGTTCTGCTAGACTAGGAGATCGAAATGGTTGATTTGGGAAGAGTCAGTGGTAGCAACTGTGGTGAAGAGCTTCCAGAGGTTTCGCCACTGGGAGAAAAGAGGGAGCCACGCCATTGATGTCTGGTGGTGATTTAGAGGTTTTTTCGGCCTCTCTCTCTCTCTCTCTCTGATTTCTTGCCTCCATCTCTCTTCCCCCAAATCTCTCTCTCTCTCTCTCTGATTTCTCGTCTGTGATTCAGATGTTTTTTTGGCCTCTCTCTCTCTAATTTCTCGCCCTCCATCTCTCTCTCTCTCTCTCTCTCTCTCTCTCTCTCTCTCTCTCTCTCTCTCTCTAATTTCTCGCCCGCCCTCCCCCTCTCTTCTCTCCCTCTCTGATTTCTCGTCCCCCATCCTTCCTCCCCCAAATCTCTCTCTCTCTGATTTCTAGCTTGTGATTCAGAGGTTTTTTCGGCCTCTCTCTCTCTGATTTCTCGCCCGCCCTCCATCTCTCTCTCTCTCTCTCTCTCTGATTTCTCGCCCTCCATCCTTATTCCCCCAAATCTCTCTCTCTCTCTCTGATTTCTCGCCCTCCATCTCTCTCTCTCTCTCTCTCTCTCTGATTTCTCGCCCTCCATCCTTATTCCCCCAAATCTCTCTCTCTCTCTCTGATTTCTCGCCCTCCATCTCTCTCTCTCTCTCTCTGATTTCTCGCCCTCTATCCCTCTTCCCCCAAATCTCTCTCTCTCTATCTCATTTCTTGCCCTCCATCCCTCTTTGATTTCGTGTTTCATGTAGGGCAAGCTCCAGAAACAAAGAAGAAGAAGAAACTATGGATTTTCACGAGATTGTTCTCATTTTTCCCTGGTTTTGTGCTTAATGGTTCGGTAGATGATAAATGAAGGAAAAAGATTGAGAAAACCCACAGAAAAATAATCGCAAAAATCATACTGGGCAAAGAAGAACCTGAAATGGATATTCGAAGTTTAAGCGGGTCGGGTTGAAAACCATAGAGAAACCAGGGTTGGTCATGATGATCAGTCGTTGAATGAGAATATCAAATGTAATTTTGAATTGAAGGACAAATTAGTAAATCAACATTATTTTTTAATTTTTCAATTATAATATGAGGGGTAAAACTGTATTTCACCAATTTTAGTGATTTCGTCAGTAAAGTGGATGATGTTTTTACATTATTGTGGGTGTAGATGATGTTACCAATCTTTGATGGGGTCTAGATGAAATTTTTTCTTTATTATATGTTGAAGAAAGCATCTCAATCGTTTCTCTACACCGCTAGTGCATCTGGCCATCTCTATTTCTTTTTTATTCATGATGCGTTACTTTCATTGCTTATGTTATTAATTTCCTTTTCATTTTCTTTTTTAAAATCACAAAAGCTTGAATATGTTCCACGATGATGGCACTCCTAGTTTGTTCTTGGGTGTGGCCTAAAATTTTAAAATACTATGCTAGGATTGGACCATGGATTCAACATATTATTAGGAATGGTGAAAGGAATCAGATTATGGCTTGATCCATGGCATCCGGAGGTGTTCTAGTAACAAATTTGGTGATCGGATTAGATATGATGTGGACTCTAACAGATTCTCTCTAGGATCTAGGTCCATTCAAATCGAGAGAGCTTATGGAAGTTTTGTATCATCTTGGCAACATCATGAGGCTACAAGCAAGATCGAATTGTGCAAAAAACTCATACCTCGGCCATCTTCACCACAAGATCAGCTTGGTTTAAGTCTCCGAGTTCGAAGTTGACGTGGACAAGAGCTATATGGTGGCCCCTTTGTCTATGTTGGTCAAGTTTAGAATAGACGTGGATCTTTTGTAGTACATTAGCATGTGTTCTGATGAACTATGAGTGGTCAAGATCCTCATTACCAGCGGCAGTCACTACAAAAGATCTTTACACTTATAGATTAATGTAGTAAGGATGGATCCAAATCCTTTCTTCCCAGAGGTTCGAGAGGTGGGACGGCTACCACCAGTAGATGCCTAACACATGGGTGTCGTCTGAATCCAAACCTCTTTGAAGGCCAATAAGGTGAGTCGACAGAGGATGTCGGCTTATGCATTGGCTCAGATGGAGGGTTCTGATCCAGTCAACACCTACGTGTCGAGCATCAACTGGTGGGAGTCACCCTCCTCCCGAACCCCTAGGAAGAGAGGATTTGTGACCTCTTTTTTTAGTGTGCTTTCTCCGCGGGGGGTTATGAGAAATGTGCACCTCGACCAGTGCAAATGTTAAAATTGAAATAGAAATGGGTTGGTAAAAGATTCAAGGGTGATAAAATTGGTAACATTGACAAAGTAGCCTTTTGTGCAATTATCTATCATTTGTGGATGACATAAAAAATTTAAAATATTCTGCAATAAGGAACAATAGCCTTTTCCCATATATTTTTTGGTGAATTTTTTTTAGAATCAAGCAGATCCGTGAAATTTTCTCTTATCAAAAAAAAAAAAAAAAAAAAAAAATAGCGGTGCAGTTTGCCGGAATAAAAAGGTTAAAATTACAATAGAGCCACCACCGCAGAAGGTGGTCCAGGGGTCATGTTAGTTGCCTTTTGAAAATTCCTAAAACAGTTTGAGACTTCACCAAGTCAGGCCATTGTGAGACAACGAACCGGCGTAGCTTCTCCGCGACTGCTCCTCCGCTCCCTCAACGCAACCCTCACGATCACCGGCGGACACAATTGCAGCGTCAGCATTCCACCACATCTGATCCCCATCAGACTCCATGGTAAACTCAATCTTCCTCATATCTCTCACCGTGAGAGAGCCGCTATCATCTGTGACAAAAACCTTCTCCTCTCCACTGGAATCTACAACCACTGTTCTTCTCCGGCGTGGTCGAAACCCTGTGGAAATCACCGGAATCTGACAACCTACTCTGCCATCCCAAACCCTCAACGCTACTTTCCCACTATCCTCCACCCCAGCCGTCAGAACCACCGGTGGCGCCGCACTGGAAACCCTACCACCATGAACGGAGCTTATGTTTTCAGCGTTATTCAAATCCCACATCGATACAACATTCTCAGTCGATGAACCCTCAATCTTCAGTCCTACGCCTAACCCTAACCCATCCCAGAGCTTCACAACGCTCTTGCCACAGCAAAATTGACGCCGGAGCTTCAACCATTGGCACTGATCTTCGTCGTAATTTCCAGAACCTGCAGCTCGGAAATCCACATCAAACGGTCTCTGATTCTCAAATGAGGAGTTGGGCAGCTCGTCCTCGTCGTTTGATGAAGACCACGAGCAGGTATCATCTTCGTCATCTTCGACGAGTGGTCTGAGGAAATGTTCTGAATCTACATGTCTCTGTAAGATTACGACCTTGATTCTGTTGATGAGGCTACTGAAAGTTGCGATGATGGCTAGAATCAGAGCTCCCCATGTCCAGAGACTGTAATTTAGAAAGATTTCTTCGATGCCCACGAGATTGATGACGCGGGAAACAAAGGATGGGTTTTGTAAACGGTTTAATCCCGATTCGAAATCGCTTATTCTGTTGAGAACTGGGATTTCCAGCGTTTCCATTCCACCTTTCTGCAGAGAAATGGCTTCGAATACTGAAAAGAAAGAAACGGAGAAATGAGAGCTGAGCAATTTGTTTGGAGAGGAAAAGTTGGAGGGAGGGCTTTAAAGGAAGAGAGGGAGAAAGAAAGAAAGATTTGGGTACACGTCAGCAGTGAGGGCCCACCACGAGGATCATTGTAGGTTAGGTTATAGGTTTAGGAAAGTGCGTATTATTATTTACCCAAAAAAAAAAAAAAGTGCGTATTTATTTACCATTAATTTCATATTCGAATTTGTTAAATTATTTAAAAAATAATAACGGTTTATGATGATGTGGAAATGACTTGACTAAGGCAAAATTATTATTGTTTATTAATTATTAATGAAGAATTATTTAAGATTAAAATATTTCTTTTATAGGGAGAGAATATTCGTCATATATTATCTGTCTTCTATGAATGAGATTAATATAATAGGAAAATATAGATTAAAATTATTTGGGAGTTGAAACTTGAAACCCATGGGTGCAACAAAGGGAATCGAATCCTCTCCTCCACGGCTTTTCGGCTCCCACTCCATCCAATCGTTGGAGGGGGTTAGAGTTTGAGCCGGCTCACCCCTCCAACGGTTGGATGGGATGTGAGTCAAGGAGCCGTGGATGAGAGGATTTGGATGCACAACAAAACAGGCTTAGGACAAAAGTGCTTCAAAATATAGTGTGGCACCATGGGGTGTTGACCTAAGTCTAAGAGGTCATTTTTTTTTTTGGGTAAATAAGTTTAAGAGGTCGCTTGTACGACTTTCCTCGCATCTAAGGATGTTAAATGGTATGATTTTTGATTTAATAGTATTATAATAGAAATTTGGTGGTCATAGATTCGAAACACAGAAATAACCTATCCATGTTATAGGGGTAAAACTACGTATATTCTGTCCTCTCCATACTCTCAAAAGCATCGTGCACTAGACGCCTAGTACTATGTTAGAAACTTGAGAATTCTAGAAAACAAAAAATAGAAACTTCATAAAAATAAGTAGTTCTATTTTAAACACAATAAAGGACCCTTTAGGGTCCATGAAGAAAAATAAATGAATAAACTTTGGTGCATTATCGTTCAGGTTTATCACAAATTCAAAATCTTTTTGAAACTTCTTTAATCGTGTATGCTGATTCTTTTCTAGTTATAGATTTATAGGTTGCATATCTAGTAACAGTTCTTATCATACTTCAATTCCGACTGAACCAGAAGTGTGAGTGAACCGTCTCCAAATCATGGCTCACATCAGGATCTCAATAGACCGTGTCAACAAACCATCCCAAGTAAACCAACCATAATCAGAGAGTAATAAATAGCAACGAATTTAAATAAATAAATGAACTGAGTTTACTATTTGTAATTTAATAATTATCCAGTTATGCCATCATCCACAATCATAAATAATAATTTATTATATTATCTATACCAACTGGAAAAAAATAATCCTAAAGAAACACACAGTAAGAGCACTCGCATGAGGCATCATGCTCGTCCTCCACTGTCTGTGAATCTATAGCAGCCACTGTCCCGTACGCTGGGGCAGCCATGAAATCCTCAATAGTGTAACCTATATCAACATATGAAAAAGAGTACATATACTCACAACTTAGCTCAGTAAAGCATAAGACCAATGCAATATACAAAATGCATGAGATAATATTACAATGCTATGGTATAACATTACAATGCTATGGTAAGGTTTGACGGCCACCGCACCTCCATGCACAAGAGTGTGAGCACACCCAACAGTCAGGCTCTGATCCACACTACTGTTGTTGCCCCACATCACTCACTCTGGTATAGAGATAGAGCTAGAGTCTGACAGGTAGGCTGAGCCACCATCCTACGTCCTTCCCTTGATACCCTACATCGCACCAACACCTAAATCTTTGTTGGCAAGGACTTGCAAGTGGGTTCTATTTTTAACCAGTCCTATATATCATCACAGTATCTATGGTCCTACCCAGCACACATCCCTACGACATAGAGATAGAGCTCGAGTCTGGTGGGCAAGCGAAGCCACAATCCCATGTCCTCCCCCTGATACCCTCTTCGCACGAAGCCCGCTAAGGTAGACGGCGATACGAAAAGGTGTCAGTGTGAGGAGATATTCAGGGCTCCACTCTCCTTCACATTCCACACACTAACGAAAACAATCACATGCCTAAACAAACATCATCCTAGCATACAAATATGTATGAACAGATAATAAAATTTAAAATAACTAGATGGCATGTGAAATACACAAGCAATAAATAATAATCACAGAAATAGATATGATCACAACGGTTTACTGTTCTTTAGTTACTTAGGGTTTGGGGTCTTGTCCCTTACCTGACGCGTGATTGCAAATCTGCTCTACGTCACAGAGTCCACTCACTCCATCTACAGGTCCTACATGATCATACTTATAAATTAAAATTAAATTATTAGGGTTATAGTTGGTCAGAACCAAGTCTGGCCAACAATCAGGCTTCAATAAACATACCGGTTGCAGTACCGGTCTCAGTATAGTGATACCGATATGTGCTGTGGTATTTACCGGTCTCAGTATACTACAGCTGGTATGTGTCTGCGGTATATATCACAGGACCATACTGCAGGACTTATTGTCCAGCCGGTATGCCCGGCGGTATGGGTCCGAGAGCCCAATCTCGGACCTCCCTCTCTCGTCGACCATTGACTTGATTTTTAGAGTTCTTCCTAAACAATTCTAAGGTCCAAATACTTGTTTGGTCATCTAGGTTTCGACTATTTCATCGCATCCTTCTCAGATTGGATCTCAATGAGAGCTAGGGTTTTGGGGTTCTTAGGATTTTGGATCATTACGCCATTTCACGGCTTCGATCCGAAATCCTAACATCAATACAGAGGTTGAGCACTTACCGGTGTTTGTTGAATGGTGGTGCTCTCTTCCAACGAAAAAAATCTCTCTTTTTGCACAGTCTCCTTCCTCCTTGCTCCTTCTCAAATCTCTTCCAGACGGTCTAGGGTTTGAGAATGTTTGGAAAGGATCTAAGGAGAAGGAATGATGTGTATATATAGTGGGAGACCATTCTAGGAAGGTCTCCTAAGTCTAAAAGGTTTTCTAAACTCGGATTTAGAGTGTGAGACCCGCTGGAGTCCGTTTTCACCCGCGAATACAATACCGGTTGCACATACCGGTCTCATTCTAAGTGAGACCGGTACTGAGACCGGTATGTAATGTAAAAATTGAGTTTTTACACAACGTTTCTCATACCTGGATATCGTGGTTTGTCACCCGACCTCGCATTCCGGTCTGACTATGATTGGGAGACCTATCACAACGTAAATCATGAGTTAAACTGGGTTTTCGAAGTACGATTCTTACAGTTCTCCCACCTAGTTTCGTTGATCAAAATGTAAAAAATAATGTTTGATACGTATTCTTATTCTTGGATCATAGAATATAGAACATGATCTTTTCTAGAATACTCTCTTTTCTCCATTCTAAGTTTTTAACCAAGAATAGAAATGTCTCACACTTTAATTAGCTCATTCTCATCATAAGATAGGAATGCAAATCAAATACAGTTTTAGTAAGGATGGGATGTGTGACACCCAAGGGCAGTGAGTATCGATCATCTTGGGAGAAGTTGAGGGGTCCCCACCAAGATACAGTGAGTACCAAGTGGTTCGGGAGATCAATAAGGGTGCTAAAACTTAGTCCCACATTGGTTAAGAGGAAGAGACTAGGCTAGTTAATAACTCTTAGCCTCCTCAACATGTCTAAATGCGTTTTAAAGCCTTGAAGCCCATTGGCCAAAGAAGACAATATCTTAGCAGTTTTGCGGAGGTTGGGGCGTTACAAGATGGCCTAAGTTTATTAGTCATATGCTATGAAAATTTACTTATGTTTTGTATATCAATCAAGAGGCATTATCAAATGGTCTTAAGATTGAAGCTTACAACTTACAATTGGATAACATAATTCTAGAGGACCCCTCTTTTCCACATTTCATCAATATCGTCAATGAATTTCTTTTACCTTGATAATTGACAATTTTGGGGAATTGGAAAGAATATTTTTAGTGGACAATTGGATTCCCAACATAGAATGAGAATAGGCTAAAGAGTGAGGAATTTTCATTGATTCTAGAATTAAAATGTATAATAGACTAAAAGCATGTTTTCATAATAGACTATATGTTTGTGTGCACTTTCCATGGTCCAAGAAAGATAATGTATATTAAAAATTGTTTTCAAAAAAATGTTTTCTTGACTTAGAATGCTTGCCAAATGCAGCCTTAATTATAGAACTAGGGCATAAGTATTCAAAAGGTACATTTCTTGTGTTTCTTGCTAGTAAATATTTCAGGTGGATATTGTATTCCAACTATAGTTGTTCAGGGCGTCAAGTCGAACCATGGCATTGGAAGCCTAACGGATGGTGACGTAGGTGACCAAGACGCCCACCTAAATGACCAAGACAGTCTATTCTCCAAGGGGCCACCAAGACATCTATAATTCCAAAAATTCAAACTGGTTAGGTTAAAAATCCAAAAAGAAAGAAAAAAGAGATAATGGAGAAAAGTTCTTAATCAGCCAAGACACATGGCAACGGGTACCTACATTTAAATTATCTACGTTTGTAGAGAACATAGTTAGTAAATATGCATATAATACATTCATCCAAAAAAAATCCACATATAATACACGTACGTATCATTTAAAAAGATGTTTTTAATGTTTTCTTTCGAAAGAATATGAAAAAAGATGTGTATTCTATATATATGTAACTTGTATTAAACACGTATAATACATGTAAAAAATTAATTTATTTAAACAAACAATTGGCCCCTATTTTTTTCTCCCAAGGGGCCCAAATGACAATAGTACGATAATCCTCTATTTCCTCTCTATGGCAATTATTTTTCTTTCTTGGTTCTTCTCTTCTTGTTCTGTTCCTCTCCTTTTATTTTCGTCCTCGTAAATATCGCATTTAAGATTAATTCCTTAAGTCTTTCTGCTTTTTCTTTTTTTATTCTACTTTAATACCAAGAAAAGGTTGGATATTTTTATATTTAAATGCTATCACCATGACAAGTGTCAATGAAAATGACTAATGACCTTCTTCAAATTATTTTCAATTTTCACATCTCAGATGTAATCCATGTTGGTGAAAAATTATCCTAACCTGCTAAAAAAATTAAAATTTTAGCAATCAATCTGTTCAATTCCTATCTTAACTTAACCACTTCTACTTTTAACAATCAATCTTTTAATTCGTATCTTAACTTTTCAACCATTTTCTTACCATCACGAGAAGGTTCCGGTAGTGAAGTGCTTGTGTTGCAAGGCTCTAAGGGCCAGTTTCGTAACGTTTCATAGCAGAACTATCTTCTTTCGTTTTCGTTCTTGAATTGCTCATAATAAGTGTTTGGTAAACCTATTCTGGATGTTATCGCATCGAACGGGATGGTCTTGAGCTCGTCAGAAAGTCTACATAGAGAGAGAAAGAGAAGGACACCGTAAGATGGTCAGGTCGGGAAGTCTTAGGACCACTCCGATTCCTAAGTCAGTCCGGTGAAACAAGCAGTATGGAATAGTCACAATGGTGGCTATTCTTTTGTCAAATAAGAGAGTTCAGGTAGTTACCTTAGCTCGAATGTTGGTGGGCCTATCTCGAGGTGGCAGGTATGGGCTGCCACTCTGATTGTATATCTAAATCCCATGCTTAATTTGAGAGAATGTTTTTCCTCCAATCACGTTATGTGGCAGATATGATGCTCATTAAATGTGCATGGTTCGCATTTAATGCGCATGGCCAACGTGCCTAACTCTGGATCGATCCCATATCAAGATGACCGTTGATTCTCGCATGCATTCATGCGGTTGTGCCACGTGTCTGGTTTGGCGTAGACCGTCACGTTGTGGTAACTTTGAGAATGTGTTAATTCGAAGCGTCCGAGGCGGGGCAATTGTGCTGTGGTTTGAAGCTTCGGTGACTAACTTCGGAGGTAAAGGTCATCCGAGGGCTTAGAGTCCTTTCCCAATGCACGCCTCGAAAAGGCATTAGGGTACCATCTTCAGACATACGCCTCGGAAAGCCTCGTCAGGGATGATTTTAAGGTGCACACATGTCGCAAGGTCATTGGTGGGGTATATAGTCCCCATATCACTGGATATAGTTCCAGAACTAAAAAAGAATAAGTATGATGTTTGGTAAAATCTATTACAGAACAATTTTTTCTCTCTGATTAGTGTTTATGCATATATATTGAAAAACTTACCAGTAATAATGGAGAGAATTTCAAATCAGCAAACAGAGAAATCACATCGAAAGAGAGATAAAACAAACAGGTCCTTAACTAGCTGAAATTCTTTAGATAAGTAAGGGGACAGTAGGGCCCATTTGTGCATCAAATTTGAGTGCCATATGACTCAACAAGCTTTTGCCTCATTTCATTTTCCTACCAAAACAGGAATACAGGGAGAAAAAATAAAGAAGACAAAGTTACAGATCTGCAATATTCCTCTTATCCTCTTTTATCAGATCATAATAAGCCATTACAATTGACAGATTAACCAAATCAGTGGGCTTAATCCAAAAAACCTAAAGCCCCAAGAATGCCCTAATTACTGTATACATTTCCAACCAAAAAAAAAAAAAAAAAAACCCAAGAAAAAAATAGTAAAAATGGAGCTCTTCTACTCCACAATTTGTCTAAATCAAGTTTGATCATGATTCAGGCTACCAATGAAAAAAAAAAAAAACCAAGAAAAAAATGGAGTAAAAATGGAGCTGTTCTACTCCACAATTTGTCTAAATCAAGTTTGATCATGATTCAGGCTACCAATGAAAAAAAAAAACCCAAGAAAAAAATGGAGTAAAAATGGAGCTGTTCTACTCCACAATTTGTCTAAATCAAGTTTGATGATGCTTCAGGCTACCAATGCTGCATTTCTTCTTTAACAACTTCATTCTTATCAACTGAACTGCTCTTCTTTAGAACCAAATTCTCCACTGTTTGCAGATCAATCGAAATCTGGCCATTGGAAGCCAACTTCAATAGCTCAGATTTTTCCAGACCTTTAGCTGACCCAAGACTACATCGGTCAGTCCCATGTTTTGCCAATGCATCCTTGAACTTCTTGATCTGAGAAGATTAAAAGGAGGAGAGTTAAAATCTAGATTGCTGAAATATTTAAGACCCATGATTTTAATCATTTTCTTTTGTTTCTGTAATTCATAAGAGATGTTTGTCTTACAGTTGCATTGGTGCAGCTGAAGCTACAGAGACGACCCTCTGCTCCTCTGTAGAATCTGAAGAAAGGGAGGACATGGATGTTGAGACTGTAACACATTGTTTTGAGCTCTTCATGATTTACTTTGAGAAACAGAGCATCTGGGTTCGACTCAGCAAACTGACAAACCTGAATCAAATGGGTTTTTTTGAAAAATTTCAGAGCAAAATTAGAACTTTATGGAGAACAATTACCTTGGGATGTAAGGCTTTGCAACCACCACAACCAGGGGAGTAAAAATCAACAATAACAAGTCCGTCTCCCGCATTTGACAGTGCATCAACGAGTTCTTGAGCTGATTTAATCTCTAGCATGTTGGGTTTGGGGTTCTTATCCCACCATCTCATAGCTCGGCTGACGCAGACTGATGCCTGTGCTTGAAATTAGAGAACAGAATATCAAAGCTTGAACAAAAAATTTCTGAAAATAAGTAGAGAACAATAGAGAAGAAGCAGAACATACATTTACAGAGAACTTTGAAGTTCCCATGAGAGTCCAATCGCCCAAAGCTCTCTGTTCTGAAACTAACACTTGGGCTCCCTTAAATTCACTCTTCAAAGCCAGGAGATCTGAGGATTTCGATTCTTTAAACTGCAAAGAACCCATAGTGGAACAAAGCCCAAGAACCTTATCTGTTTTCAATTCAATCTGGTTTGATCCAAGGACAGAGAAACCATGCCTCAGAGAAGAATCCATAACTATACAGTAAAAATCACAGAGGCCTTTCAAGGTTCAAAACCCAGTAAATCCTCAAGAACCCTACATCTCTTGTTCTTCCTTTGGAACGGGAGGAGCAGAGGAGAGGAAGATATTAAGAACAGAAGAGGGTGGGTCTTTTAAATCTATTTCAACTTTACCCATATTTGATTCCTGTTGACAATGGACAACGAAATGAAGCTCTGTTTCTGGTAATTCTGATCTTCTGTTTTCTAAATTTTTAGGGAGTTTGGGCTGTTAATCTCGTTAGCCTTCATTGTTTCATGAAACGGTTAAACCGTGTCCCTGACTGCTTCTGCAGATCAGATTATTGTATTTATGGAAGTTTTGAATTGGACAATGAGGGTGAAATATCTAGAAAATACCAACAATAGGAAGGAGTGCACCAGACAAATCTATCTTTTACAAATTGGGATTTCCATGATAACTCAATGAGTGTGTTTTAAAAGGAATCGGTTACAAGAAATCTTGTAATCGACCGTGACCCTTTTCGGCTTATGTCAATAGCTCACTGACACCGATTCCTTTTCGCACGCAGTCAATGAGCCATCAATGTACTATAATATATGAGATGGATAAATTTGTTATTTGGATTGAGAGGTTTGCATCGATCTGACGGACAACAAGCACCGATGATTTATAAAAAATATCTTAAAAAAATAATTTAATTTTAGTGAGGTTCATCTCCCTACAAGGTTTAAATATTGTATGAAATTATAGTAGAGTAAGATGAGAAAATCCTAGAAAATCTTCATAATTTTTTGTAAATGCATACCTGATACATCAGTTAACTGCTCCCCAAAAAGCATGTATAAAATTATTTGTGAAAGTAATAAAAATCTTATAAATAGATCCGCTCACTTACTCCTTGCAATCTGAATCATTTTAAAGCATCTTTTAAGTATAGGAAAAAAAATGTAGGACATACTTCCACGATCTATACATAAAAATTAAAAAAAAATACATCAATACCCAATCTGCAGTAGATATTAAGAATTAATTGTTACTATTAATCTTTTTGTGTATCAGCGTCTTACATGATGCAAACGCCCCCTTGGTCGGGTGGTAGCGTCTCGTCTTGTTGAAGTAGGATTAGAATAAATAGATGGAGAAATCTTGTGTTCAAGCTTGCACTCCTGCGATCCCCCCTACTCCCCCTTTTGACCTGTTGGATATTTTTATTAAGAAAAAAAAAAAAAAAAAGGGGTTCTACACATTATTTCCTTCAATAAAAATGATATAATATATGAAATGGGATTGTAGGGGAACAGTTTTCAAAACTGGGTTTTGTGGGTGGTCAGATAAAAGGAAAGGGTATGATGGGAACTTTAAATATAAAAGGGGTGGGGGGTTTTGCACCTTTTTGAGATTGAAATGCTCCAGACCATGCACCTCGTTAGCTGAGGGGGAGACTGGCCAAACTTTCTCCATAATATATAGAGTTATTTTAGTCGTAACAAAATTTGTCACAACTACATGTTGTACCAAAGATTTTTTCATTGTCAAAGATTTACATCTGTCTCCAAATGAAATACCAAAATTTTCACTCATTATATTGAAGTTTCCATGATGGGCAAGTGAATGTGTATTAATGGGAGATAGTTTCAACCACATGTTGTAACAATCGTTGTTATATTCGGACAAACCCTAATAAATATGATATAAAATAAGAAAAGTCCACTTACCAAAATTAGAAAAAGCTTCACATAGGCTTTGTTTGGGTGCAAGGGGAATTGAAGGGAAAAGAATTGAAAATTTTTAACTTTATAAGGAAACATTGATAAATGTAATATAACAATTGTATAAACTATTTAAATTTCTTATTATATTTAGTAGTGATAATTATAAGATGTAAATTTTTTTTTTTTTTCAAATGCAAGGGATTTGGATGCAAAGTGAAGTGTAACTTAAATAACTAAATATGAATTATTTGGAATTAGTTACATAGTAATGTGATAGCTTGTGCCATAATCATTACAAAAAAAAAAAAATTAATTAAAAATTTTCACTTCTCTTCCCTTCAGTTCCCTTGCAACCAAACAAAGCCATACTAAAGAAGTTTTATTTGTATTGTTTTGAAAGATTGAAAACCTTAATTGTATCCATAATTGTACATATAAAAGTAAAAGGAAAATCTAAAAAGAAAGAAGCAAAAATATACCTTGGGAGACAGAAAATTAAGCTCTAGGATGCTATCTACCACGAAAATTAAAGCACCAAGGCCAATAGGTTTTAGGGTTGAAATAGACAAATGTGATAGTGCATATATACAGCAGCGAAAGAAAGAAAAAGCGTCATACAAAGAATTCTTGGAGTCGACTGGTTTTCTGCTTTAAATACTCCTGGGAATGTATTTTGGCCCAATTCTTCTTCATGAATTCAGGGCTTTGTATCGACCATCTTCAGAGATCGTTGAGGGGTCCCTACCAAGATAGACAAGAATCAAGTGGTTCTGGAGATTGATAAGAGTGCACAAACTTAATCCTACATTAGTTAGGGGGAAGAGACTATGCTAGTTGATAACCCTTAGCATTCCCAATATGTCAAGAAACGATTTAAAACCTTGAAGTCCATGGGCCAAAAAGAATAATATCATAATGATTGTATGAAACTAAGGTGTTACATTCTACCCTTAGATCCCACAATAACAAGAACCTCCTGGGCAAATAGGATCGATGATCCAAATGCAACAATCTAATAAAGGCAGCTATCCTATCCAATATCTTAAAAGTTCACAAACAATAATATATAAATCCTGCTAAAAAATTGTGACTGATGCACACTTGCGTGATGATGAATTTGTTAGGGAATGAGCAGAGGGAAAATGAAAAAAAAAGGGGGGAGAGAACCATTTATGTTATTTTGTTATTTTGCTCTGTTTCTTCTCTCTTACCTGGAGGTCACTGCCCTCGAAGCAGTCGTTCTATTCTGATCTTTTTCATTTTCCTTATTTCATTATATAGACACGCGTACAACCTATCACTGATGATTTACATATTCTCTTGACAACTCTACCCTTCTAACAAACTAATAACAAACCTCAGCTCAACAGCTCATTCCCTAACAAATTCATCACACCTAATCACGCAAGGCATGTGGTTGGATCAGTGTGCATCCTATCAGAACTCGAAACACTATACAAACTCAAATAATGATGATCCTGGAAAAAGCTTGACAAAGTTCCCTCGGTGTCATCTACAAGAGAGAAGTTCCCTTCCGATCGGCCTTCTACTCCCCACCATTCTCAAAATGCTTCCCTTCCGATCGGCCTTCTACTTCCCACCATTCTCAAAATGCTTGCACTGCAAAGTAGAGATCTTATCTTGTGCTGATTTTATCCGAATATGCCATCTTTCTTCGATTCCCTTTAACTTGGTTCAGGAATTCATTTTATGAAGTTAATGGGTGCACAAAAGTGTGGTTGTTTGGATAATTAATTAGGGCAAAAAAGAGAGATTCATTCTTGATCATGAAGAAATGGATGAAATATACAAATTTCGTTTCCTCCTAATTATCATAAATGTTCATTTGGTGCATATATATATATATATATATATATATATATATATATAATATACCTATTTATCACTGAATGTATCATTTTGGTATTATGTAATAAATTATAAATTTTGATTGTTTATAATTTATAATATCTATTATAATTAAATTGATATAAGCATATTTTATTTTAATTAAATTATTACCATAATGATTTCTCACTGTCACTGAATTTATCCAAAGCAACACCTAGTTCCAGAGAATTAAGGTGTATCCCCACCTCCCTGAGCTATATTTTTAAATCAACCATCCTCAACTTGACCCATAATGTCAACCATCTCCCCTAATTTTTCATTGCTAATGGGAATTTTCTTCCCAATAGTCAGCCAAAAGCATTGTGGATTATCCCTATTACATTTAGGAACCCCCACGCATTAAGGGAAATAGCATAAGTGGCTTCATAACACGCAACCAACTATAATATTTTCAAGTAACAATCAGAAAAATGTCATGCCAGGGTTCTGCAGAATAGATCGCCCAACTAAATTGATAGAGAGAAGTTGTGCAAGTCAGCAACTTTGAGCTTGAGACAAGTTCATGCCTAAACTAGAACTGGGCAATTAGTATCATGTTCCACAATTGCAACTATCTGTACTATCCAATGTCTTAATAGTTCGCAAACATATATAAATCCTGCTAAAACCTTTCGACTGCAAAGAAGATCAAAATTGACTATGAAATGAAAATGATGATCCTGAAAATTGACTCGATACAGTACAGGACTCAAAAATGATGATCCTGAAAATGCTTGACAAAGTTCCCTCGGTGTCATCTAGAAGAGAGAAGTTCCCTTTCCCTTCTTGTCCCCACCAATCTCAAAATGCTTGCACCGCTGCAAAGACATAACCAATGAAATTCTAATTGAGACGAAAAAGAAGGGATGGGAGGCTAGAGGAGAAATGAAAGGGACTTTAAAAAAAAAAAACAACACCATGTCAAAGATGCTAACCTTGATCGGGTGCTGGGACACATGTTTGCAACCTTGGCATTGCAACCTAAGTACAATCTTCTTGGTAGTTTTAGCCTGCAGGGGTGGAAACACCATTCAGCCCAATCTCTTACAACAATTAAACATGAATCTTGTGAACCGATACACCAAACAACCTCTTATCATTAGGACACCATGTAAAATGCAACTGAAGTTCTTTCCTGTAATGAAGCACATGTACAAATGAAAAATAGAGAAGAAGAATACTGCTGGACTTGAATTTCACCTTCTTGTGGAAAACCGGCTTTGTCTGTCCTCCATATCCAGACTGCTTACGATCGTATCGGCGCTTTCCTTGGGCAGCAAGGCTATCCTTACCTTTCTTGTACTGGGTAACCTTGTGCAGGGTGTGCTTCCTGCACTCCTTGCTCTTGCAGTAGGTCTTCTTTGTCTTTGGTACGTTCACCTGTAAATGCAAATAATGTTATGGTTTAGTCAGTATATTTGAAGATCAGAAAACAAATCTAATTCTGTAAAAGCAATAATTATGGCGTAGACATGTCACCGTATCCTCACAACTAGAATATTTTGCAGGCAAGATTTAATTCTTAGATAACTAGGGTCGATCTAGTACAATTTTCTCTGGCTTTTAACAGAAAAAAAGAAAGAGAGAATTTAAAAAGGAAGTTAAAAATTTTAAATGCTGGAAAATACATCTAAGGTTGTCAGAGTAAGGCAAAAGAATAAAGAATAAACGGCGGGAACGCTTGACAGTAAGACAATTGTTTAATGACTTCCTGTCATGAAGGGTTGAAGGGAAAAAATGGTCCTGCAAGCTGGTAGAAGGCATGGTAATAAGAAAGTAAATAAGAAAAGAACAACCAGACTATGGATTTTAATCCTTAACAAACAAAAAAAACATTACAAGAATTCTCAATGTCAAGAACAACCAGACTAAAGTAAATAAGAAAAGAACAACCAGACTCAAGATTTTAATCCTTAAAAAATGAAAAAAAAAAAAAAAACATTACAAGAATTCTCAATGTCAATGTCAACAGACGCAAAAGAAAAGGTTCTATGGCTAGCATCTGGAAAAACAAATAAGAAAGAGTTGATTCAACAAGATGAGGAATAGTTCAGCAGAGAGAATATGATCAAACCAAGTTAGACCACAATAAGAGACAGGAAAAGAGTAAGACATCTAAATTCAAAGGAATAAGTGCACCAATTAAACCTAACTAAGAAACCTCGTTCAATTGGGCAGGATGAAGCACTAAGATTTATTTTACAGGATTCTCAAGAGTTTCACTACTGTACAACCCACTGAATTCCCTAAATCTAAGCCATCGTACTTCTGAACTAAAAGGTGCAAATGTTCAAATATCAACACAGGACATTAAGAACAAATAACAGAAGCTGCTCATGTACAGTATTTTTTTATTTTTTTTTTGGTTGTCGATGAAAACAAACGTAATCTTTGAGATTAACATGGTAAAAAAGAAACATAATTTACATTTATTTTCCGGAGCACGATGGTTGGACTCGCTGAACTGGATTGATTGGCAACTATGATTACTTATTGTACAGGGTTGTTGAAATTCCACACTCTACACTCCACTGGAAACATGTACATGCAACCTCAAAACTAACAAAAGGGGTAAAACAAATGCTTTCGACTTCCCATGGTGACCACCGAGCCTTTCGATATGAAACTATAACTTGAGGGCATTCACGGTTTAATTAACCAACTAAACTCACCCAGCACACGGTATCAATTGAGAGATAGAAGTCACTATCAAGTAGCAACCGGATTTTTGTTTAGTTGATCACTAGTACTTGAAATTTCACCATTAATCGGAACTAATATTTCTTCAAAACGGTTCGAATCATAGTCCATAACGATCAATGAATGAAATAATATGTTGATAGTGAAATATAAAAACCAAAATGACAAGGCTTGCACTTCAAAAACCCTAAACCAAAAAAATAAAGATGCGCGGTCACAGAATTTCCTGTACATCTTAAGATTCTAAATCAAATAAATCTTAAAGGTAGCTTGGAGTTTCATAGAACAACGAAAACGAATATCGGCTGTAAGACATGGACAAATCGACTGTATAATACTCACCATGGCTGCGCTAGGGTTTTCAGAACCTCCCTCCCTGTGTTCTAGGGTTTTCAGAACCTCCCTTCCCTGTGTCTCTCCGAAGGCGCAACTTAACGGATACCAACAGAACAATCTCATTAGCCAGCCGCCCCTTAAATACCTTGAACTCTAGGGTTGCAAATTGGCCTATAGTTCAATCGGGTACTCGGGTCAGAACCAATTGTAAAAGGATCCATATCTTCTCTCCCAGAGGTTCGGGAGGAGGGAGACGCCCCGTTGGATGATCGACACTAGGATAGGATTCGGATGAATTTGAGCAGACACACCCTATCGATTCAGTTTATCAACTCAGTGTTAACCCAAATGGAGAGTTCAGATTCACTGAAACCCCACGGATCGACTATCCAACGTGGGCATCCCTTCCTCCCGAACCTCCTGGAGGAAAAGATGTGTTTCCATTGTAAAACTGTCACAATTGACCCAACTTCTTTTTTTTTTGGTGGAAACCAAAAAATCTAACCAACCAGAGAAAACCAGAACAAATTGAACCAAAGTATTATGGGACCCAATTTGGATTTATAGTTTTAAGATAACGATTAAGAAAAAACCAGAACTTAAACGATGAGACCAATTAAATGGGTCGAAATCGAACCAACAACAACCCGAATAGATTGGTAAGAACACATTAATTAGATATTTTGATAAATATATATGAAATCGAATGTATACCACATGAGGATGGACCACTAAGGTGTTCATGTCGTCTGGATCATAGCTAGCAAATTTAAATTCAAAAATTATTCGAAAGGATAATAGTTCAAAGCAATGATGCAATTTAAAATTTCATTAAAAATTTGGTCATAAAAGATAATGAGGGGTGCATGTGGACATGGGGGCTCCCCGAATTGTTCTTGTAATTTAAAACCCCTTCTTTCCACTACAAAATTGTGGCGACAGGTCATAAACCCCCCCACTCACTACCCCGCTATTCGAGTTCAAAAATCTAACTCTTTCCCTTTGTCCATCCCTTTTTAGTAAACCTCGATTTTGAAATTTCTGATGTTTATATTTTACATTTGTTATAGGGTCCATGTGAATGTAACAACTATTTATTTATTTATTTATTTATTTTTAGATAGATAAAAATGACATCTAATGTAACAATAGAGTTTTCATCCGTTGAAGGAATTCAGACAAATATAGTTTTAATTTAAAAGTTTTGCTCATCCCAATTGGTGTCTATTTAATGGATATGGTTGAAAGGATCCACATCTTCTCCTCCTAAAGGTTCAGGAGGAGGGGTAGCAACCTTGTTAGATGGCTGACATTTGGGACTCGAGTGAATCATAACCCTCCATTCGAACCGACAAGGGGGTGTCGCCTTGGATGGAGGGCTCGGATTCATCCTAGTCCCAAGAGTCGGCTATCCAACGGGGGTGTCGCCCCTCCTCCAGAACCTCTAGGAGGAGGATTTGAATATTGGTTTAAAACCCTCCCTTATAGTGAAGTCAGGTTTCATAGTTTTTGAATTTGAAATTCCGCTTTGTACGTTTACGGATTTACATCGTCTCCTCCCAGTGGTTCTGGGAGGACAGTGGCAACCTATTCCGGATAGTTGCCACGTGACTCTCGGTGAATCCGAGACCCACGTCCGAGCCGACACCCTCTGTCGGCTTGGCTTGTCGGTTGGGTGTCGGCTCAAACATGGGTCTCGGATTCACCGAGAGCCACGTGGCAACCATCCGGGATAGGTTGCCACTGTCCTCCCAAACCATTGGGAGGAGACGATGCGGATCCGTACGTTTACATCATAATTGTCACAGATTTGTCTTTTCAATGAAAGCCAATATATGACAAGTTTTTATCGTTGCTAAATAACCTTTGAATAACAAGAAGGGAAGACCAAAAGATTGACTATCTGAGTGATTCACTTTATCCTCTCGCTATTGCAATGCACGAGGCTCTGAATATGGCGATGAATGTTGGATTTGATCTTCCGGTGGTAAAGTCCGATTGTAAGAAGCTTATATACATTTTGAATTATGGGGTGAATGGAGCTAGTAATTATGTGATCTCCATTGTGGCAGATATCTTTTATCTGGCTACGCAGTATAAAAACTGTATCTTTTTCTTTTATCTTTAGGGATGATAATCAAATTGCCCATCTCCTAGCTAGGAATGCCATTACTGTTTCGAGGTCAATATCTTGGCCTTTATTCACTCATTGGATTCAAGAACGATTAATTCATAATCCTTTGTTTGTATCACGGTCTTTTATCCAAAAAATTTAGCATTTACAAAAAAAAAAAAAAAAATCAATTTTTTATTACACCCAAAATGTTCTTAAAAATAAATAAAAAATAATAAAATTAAACATGACATTCGAATATATATTAAAAAATTCCAAATAATTAAGAATACATAATTCTTATCAATATTTTGGTCCAGCCGTCGTGGCCGAACCATAGGACCGCTACTGGAGTCGGCTGAAATTATTTGTTATTTAAATGGAAAAAACCTCTAATTTCCGATATCAAAATTTCTATGAAATGGCGGCAAATGTTCATCCCTTCAATCCCATTATTCATTCTCAGTACCTATCGTGCTCTAGCGAAGTGCTTGGAGTTCAGTGGCTCACAAACTCTATGCATCATGCGTAGTTACGATTCATTTCTTCGGAAACCAGTTACTGAAGCTCCGTGTCAAGCAGAAATTGAGCTTTCTCGTGAGGAGGCGCGCTGTTAGCATGTTACCATCAAGCTAGGGTTTATTTTCAGTGTCTTAGTTACATTGTTGTTGATTTTACATCTGAGCTCAGTTCAACAAGCAATCGCTTCCACTGAAATGGAAAAGGAAGCGACATGTTCCATTAATAATCTACGGAATTTGGATTCCCTTGGTGACGACTCCATTGATGAGATTTTGGAGAGCTGGAATGGTTTCTGTCTGAACACAGAGGTTCTTTTTAAGGACAACGGAGATCTTTCTGTCGGATCGGAGTTCATTTCCCACGTACATGTACTCTGCAAGCACGGGCTCGACTCGCTTGTTCAAGATTACTTTCTTTGCGCACTCGAGGTATGATGGTTGATTTTGCGAGAGTGCTTTATGCTTATTTGATAATTTTTTCTTATAAAGTACTTTTCTTTGGTAGCAACGTTTAAATGGTTTTATAAGTTCTATAATTCGAGAAATTAGGTTAACATGCGATCATGATATTTAAGCCATAATTGAACTTTTCTACTGTTGTCAATGAACTGTCTGGCGTATCAAATGCATTGGATGCCAAAAATCGGCAATTTTAGTGCCTTCGTTCTAATGCAATAGAACAAGTACTCGCATTGTTGATATATCTCCGGCTGACTTTACCTTTTTATTTTTTTTGTTTTTTTTGTTTTTTTTTTAATTTTTTAATTTTTTTTTGTGGTTACAGAAAACTTTTGAGAAGAATGGCTCATCAAAATTTTGGCGGCATTTTGAAGCTTATGGAGATGTGGCAATGCTAGACATGAACAAATTCCAAGTATGAAAAATGATAGTTTAGCACATCATTGTTGTTGATATTATTTCTGTTACCTCTTAAGTATATTCTATCACAGTGACAATGGTTGCTTGGTGTATATGTCTGGTACATGGCCTGTATATTTCCAAGCAATTCTTCAAACCCCACCCAACCCCACTTGTTCAAATACAGACATAATATACAGAAGTTAAATTCCATAGTAAATATCTGTTAGGCTTGTGCTTATACTTTCATTTTGCTTGTCATCAATATTACAATATGATGCAGCTTCATGTGTATTCAATTGCTGGAGAGCTAATGTGCTTGCAGACATTTCGTTAATTGCTTTACTAAGTCAGTATGTGATGTGTTCTCGATTGGTACTATTTTCATTGTAAGATTAATTCACTTCTAGGAGGGTATTCTGAAAACTTTCATGTGGGTAATTACTACTAAGGTTCTTTTGAAAATATCTTCCTGCTTACTGCCATTAATCTGTAATGCTTGCTAGACCAGAGGTAATTTATAGTTTTCTTCTTTTGTTGACATATTTATTTTCCAAATTGGTAAAATTTTATTACAGTTTCAAGCAGATTGGTCCCAGCAGGTTTTATGCAAATCAGTTGAAGAGATATGCTTAGAGAAACAATATCTGGAAAAGTGCTTGTTGATACTAGCTCATGCTTTACAGTCATACAAAGAAAGAATATCAGAGGGAAAACCAAGTGCAGATTTGGAAAGAGTCCGTCTTCTTTCTAAATTCCAGTTGTTGGTTTCTTCGGTTCTTATGACGTCCCTTCCTCGCTGTTTTCCTGGTGCGTTATTCTGGGCTTGCTATTCTACCCAAGCCTTGTTTAGAATTATGCTGGATAATTTTCAGTGATGGGTCTACTTCTATGGTTTTACCTTATCGTGAGAAGACACAAAATGACCTCCGTGTAATGATTTTTCAATACTACTATGGATGGATCTTCACACCCCTTTTAACTAGGAGTTCATCCTATTTGCAAAAGGGAGGGTGTTCCTAATGATTACCCTTTTCTGATTGATACTTATTGATATTTATGCTTCTGTTCTTTGTCACATTCTACTTAAATGTTTTTGTTTCATTGTTGCTTTTTATGTCTTGTACTAAGAAATACTCCTGGATGCATTTCATTGTGCATGTGGACAGTAAAGAATATCACTGATTTCCAATTTTTTTTTGTCTGAAAATCTGAAAGTATCAATGTTTACATTTGTTTGCTCATAGGCAAACTAGTTTTCTTTAAACAGAATGTTTTTCCCTTCCTCTAGTTCATTATCATTACTTAGTTGTTCTTTTACCATTCAGAATCAGGAACAGATAACTAGGGTAGTAGAGATTGAAATTACACTGCGTTTCCTTCAAAATACAAGTCATTTTGTGGACAACCTTCAATGTGCAGCTGTTAAACTAGCTTCCCCTCGTTTTATTTTGTGCTTCTTGCATTAGTGTGGTCCACTGAACCGTCTGATGTGCTGTGCGTTTCTCCATTGCTAGCCCCCCTACTAAGCTGGGGAAGCTCCTTCAATCCCAATTAGTTTCATCTCACATGTGTCAATCAAATCTATTTACATAATTGAATATCTATGATTGTGTTTAGAACTTAAATGCTGACGAAAATCAAAATATTACAAACTGTGACAACACTTTGTAGGGGTACCTAACTACCTAAGTAGGTTCACTACTATTAAGCAGTTGGGTAATAGGTTCTTTGGAACAATGGAAGGAGTACTTTTAGGGAGATTTTTTTATGATTCATTGGTTGGATATTTAAGAGAAATCTGAGAAGGCTGGAGAAAGCTGATTTCACCTTAGAGAGAACGCATTATTGTTGCTTCAGGTAAAATTTTTAAAAATTATATCAATCATCCGCGAATCTGTATCTAACTACCGGAGTCAAGGTCCAATGATTTAAAAGCTGAACAGAGTCTGACTGGCCAGTGTGATATTGATGGCTGTAGTAAAATGTGAAGTTAAGAATATCATATAAAAGATGCATGTCAACAACAAAAAGGGATGCTGGGAGTAGTAATAAGTGCTATTACATCATTTATAATTGGTCTTATGTTTTTTTTTTTTCAAAGAATGCATGTATTTTGAACTCACATTTCAACTATAGAATAGAATAATAATTGTTCGTGGCCTGATTGTCCAACTGTTTCAGTCAAATGATCTGTGCATTCGAAGTAGCTGTCCCTTGACCAGTCAATGGTTCTTGGAACAAGATTTGTTCGCTTAGGATGGGTTGTTTGGGTTCAGTAAGTTACTACTCAAGCTGGAATATATACTCATTATCAATACATCGCAGGATTTATCATGACAGGAGCTTGGAAATGGCTGAGGAGAGGAAAGGTTCCTTTTTTAGGGTACTCCTGGGAACATATCCAGTGGAGGCGGGGTGGGGCCTGTAGCTTAGAGGATTAGAGTATGTGGCTATGAACCACGGTGTCGGGGGTTCAAATCTCTCTTCGCCCATAACCGGCCCAAAAGGCAAGGACCTTTCCTTTACATCTGGGGAGCCACTACGAAGAAGTTGCGGGAGTTACGAAGGAAGCTTTGGGTTCATATTGGTCGTGGGGTTAGTGTGAGCTTATCCATGCAGTAATGCACTCTTCGAATATCCATTTTCTTAAAAATCCTGGCTTTCGTATGCTTTAATTATGTGAGTGATCAGAAAGAGAGCAATAATGGAGTAAACTAATATGGAAAATGCAGTTTTCATGTGGGATTTGGTAAACTCTTCTATGAAGAGTTCTGTGATACAAATGTGATGTACTTGTCTAACACTGACAGGTTTTCTACTCCTTGAGGTAGAGCTAGACAAGATTCTCTTGAGTTATACCTGTAACTCTTATTTGGGTTTCTTTTGGATGTCTTTCCTATACTTGTAGACTTTACATATTTTAATATAAGCCATTCTGTTAATGATTATGCAAAACCAACTTTTTTTTACAGAAGGTAGCCCATTTTGGGGAGCTGAAAAGTTCAAACTTCTGTATCAGAAGAGTGTTATCCTACTCTTTATATTAGGTTTTGTCTTTTCTAATATTATAACAGTTCAATCATGCTAATCTGTTTACTGACTGTAACTATTACATGCTCATGAAAATTGTAATCACTTCTCATTTTGGTCTATGCATTCTCCAGGGATACTTCGCATGTATTTCAAGGAAAGATTGGAACAGTTAAGTACAATTATGTCTGGAGAATATGAGAATGATGTTGATACTGAAGCCAGGGATGACATGGATTTAGATGAAACAAACAAACACTCCTCAAGAGCCAGTGAACTGGATATTGATGAAAGTTGTCACAAGACAAAATTCTCAGAGAATAACAAATTGGTGAAAAACATTGGAAAAGTTGTTCGTGATCTTAGAAGTCTCGGATTTACATCTATGACAGAAGACGCCTATGCATCTGCCATATTTTTACTTTTGAAGGTGAGTTTGTTTTCCACCGTGTGGTTAGTATCTGTTCTTCCTGGTTCATTTTTGTAATATTCATTTGTTTCCTTTCTCAATCTCTTTGGACCTGCAACGGATATTTAAAGTGATCAATTATGGTATTTTGGATTAATGCCCATTTCTATGACTTAATTTTTCTCTCTTCTAGAACTACTTCAGTAATGATGTTGTTTGCATGGCAGACCAAAGTTCAAAATTTGGCTGGTGATGATTACAGGAGTTCTGTTTTGGCATCCATTAAAGAATGGATTCAGGTAATATATGGCTTCTGTAAATTGTAACTATCCTGTATTAGTTCATTGAAAAATTAATTTCTTGATAAGTCTGAATTGAGAGTACTTGGATTTATCATTCATCTTAATCACTGCATTCACTATTTTGACTTTTCACATCTGGACATCAAGAAATTTAGTAGCAAGCATCTTCAAGAAATAGGGGTGGCAATGGGTTTGTTAGGTTTCGTACTAATATAAATGTTGAAATTCTCAACCCAATCTGCAAATACAAGAGTTTTTTCCGCACTCTCTATCTCTCTAGCTGTTTGTAAAATTCAGCTTAGTCATTGATAATTTTGAGGTAATTCTACTCATACCTAGAGATATTGGCAGGTCTCTATTGGGCCGATGAGTAAGAATCACATCCTTACCAAGAATTTACTCCCCTTCCAACTAATATACTCACACCAAAATGATATTCAAGCTGTAGTCAGTAACAAAAGTTTATATAATATTCTATTAGTTACTGGACTTGAAGAATTTCTGTCCTTAGGATTGTTATGCAGATAAGGTGAGCAAGTCTAGCATCCAAACTTGCAGTTGTCTATTGTTTGGCATGTACTGTATTATTTAAACCCTTATTTAGTTTGAAGTTATTGACCAGTTTTGGCAGTGTCCAGTACTGCAAGGCTTGACGCTTCTGCTTCATGATGTTTTCATATTTTATACTGGTTTTGGATACAGGAAATGTAGCATTCATTTGTTACAGATGAATTCATTTGGATATCGTTCTCCTTATAGGAACATGAAAGAATAAAACCATAGTACACCATTCTCCTTGGACTGATAAGACATCCAACACTTTTTGATTGTCTTTATTAAAATTATCATCTTGAATTTGATTACTTACCAAGTTACTGTTTATTTAGCTACTCCAAATTGTGATATTTTCTTGCCTTTTTATAAGTCCATACCAATTCCCAGCTGTACTTTTAGGTCTAGGAGTTACTCGTAAATACATATCAATGGCTGACTGTTATTTCCCTCTACCCACAAAATAAATTCCTGCATCTATATCTTATTTTTAAGCTGCAATATATATGTGTGTCTTACATTTGTATCATTTTTTTCTTGGTCCATTTCTCTGATTATTGTACTTCTATGCAGGCTGTTCCTCTCCAGTTCTTGTATGCTCTTCTTTCTTACCTTGGTGACTCAGTTAGTCATGATAGCCCTTCATCTGGTCTCAAATCTCCTCTTGCTGCATACCCTTCTTCATGCTACTCTGGTATTGATGCTCCCTCCGAAGGACTCATCAGATGGCAGTTGCGGCTTGAGTATTTTGCTTATGAAACATTGCAAGATCTAAGAATAGCTAAGCTTTTTGAGATTATTGTGGATTATCCTGACAGGTGACTTTCTTACATTGCCTATTTGCTTAGCAGACTCTTTTTCGAGAATTTGATAGTTTTGACTGCTGAGGTGTCCATACTCATCTGTTTTAAGTGATACTGCTGTTTATAACTTGACATGGTAAATCAATACAACAAATACTTCTATGGAGAGTTAGGTAGTTTCTCCACCACTGAATGGTTACTTATATATGGACGAGAATATATTGCTGAAAATTTGGTTCAAGTTTCTGTCACATGTGCTTCCATGGTCCATTTGGGAGCTTCTCAATTAGCCCTATAATAAAAATATTTTAGTTCTTGGTGTGATGTTGTTCTGTAAAAAGAATCTTTTAAAGTTGTTTGATGCTTTACAGAACTCATGATTCAGTATGTTTAATTGATGAATTAATTACAAAAACCAGAAAAGGCTTGGACTTGGAGGTTGAACTCGTTCTTTTTCTTCCCACCCTCCCTTCCCTATTGATGTTCGGCTTTAATTTGTATGAGAGTTTAACTATGTGATTTCTGAAGTCTAATTTTTTCTCAGCCTCTCAGGGAGGTAACTTTTATATGGAAAACAACTGTATTGTTAATGGGTTCAACAAAGTTGTTTTATGTGCAATTACCTTCAATTCCTCTTGTGGATACTCGTCAAATTTACATTATTAATAATTTACTATGGCTTTTTCAGCTCTCCTGCGATTGAAGATTTAAAGCAGTGCCTAGATTATACCGGGCAACACTCGAAGCTTGTTGATTCTTTCATTTCTGCACTGCAATATCGCTTGCTTACTGCTGGTGCCTCAACCAATGACATATTGCACCAATATGTTTCAACTATCAAAGCACTCCGGACAATAGACCCGGCTGGTGTTTTCCTTGAAGCTGTAGGTGAACCAATAAGAGAATATTTAAGGGGAAGAAAAGATACGATTAAATGCATTGTGACTATGCTTACAGATGGGAGTGGAGGGAATCCCAGTGGGAGTGGAAATACTGGGGATAGCCTCCTTGAAGAGTTGAATAGAGATGAAGAAAATCAAGAGAATGGTGATTGTGATGATGATTTCAACACTGATGACAAGCAAGCCTGGATCAATTCTGAACGGTATGTTTAAATTGCTGTCGCTGTCAGTGACATAATTTACTTTGATTTTGAATATGAGACTATTCCTATACATATGTGATGTATTGTGGTGATTCTTTTTTTCCCTCATGAGTAAATAAAAATGGTAGCCTGTGTTATTAGAAGGTGGACATCTTTTTACAGTAGTCATTTCCTTGTTTTCAGCTGGGAACCTGATCCAGTAGAGGCAGATCCATTAAAAGGTAGCAGGAACAGAAGGAAGATTGACATACTTGGAATGATAGTTGGCATAATTGGCTCAAAGGATCAGCTAGTTAATGAGTATCGTGTTATGCTGGCTGAAAAGCTTCTGAACAAAACTGATTATGACATAGACTCAGAAATCCGTACTTTGGAACTATTAAAGGTATGTTCTGTCTTCTATATATTAGCAGGATCGGTTGAGTCAATAACATGCCCTGGGTCAGGAATCTTTGCTCTTCTCTTTTGCATTTCTGCTGCCTGCGTTCTTCTTCGTGTCCGTCCGTATCCCAAAGCTGGTCGACGCCAGTTGTAATGGTTGAAAATAGGGGGCCAACCAAGACCCCCTAATAAAGCTTTGTTCTGTTGATTTAAACGGAATTGCCTGCAATTGACATTGCGTTTATTTTAATGTTAAGTTTGTTTGGCTTGTATAATTTGACTCTTATGTTTCTCTTATGAATTTTCAGATACACTTTGGAGAGAGCAGCATGCAAAGATGTGAAATTATGCTGAATGATTTGATCGACTCAAAGAGGACAAACAGCAACATAAAAGCCACCATAACACAGTTACAGAGAGGTTATATACATCATTTCACTTTCCTCCACCTAATCTTTTGTATGCTTTTGTCTTCCACTGCTTAGCTTCTCAGCTAGTTATAGAGCTATTGGGAGTCTATTCAGAGTGCAGATAATCCTTATGAATAAAGGAGAACACATTTTACTATATATTTACTTTGGCAGGTATAATCTCATTCACTCATTCTATTTGTTGGCAGGTATTGAGCAAGTAGAAACTGGGGTTTCTCTAGATCTTCTTGATGCTACAATCATATCATCAAATTTTTGGCCACCAATTCAGGTATTGTAAACATAATTTAGTATCATTAATTCCAAGGAATATTCATCACTTTTGAGATGGTAGGTCTCCAGATAATAATACTTGAACTCAATTCAAATGTTGATATATTCCTTTTAAAGATGTCCAAGATGATGACGCATTTATCTAAAAAAAAAAAAGAAAATAAAATAAGAAATGGCAAATTTATGGATTTTCCACATCACTGATTATTTTTGGCTGGCTTCTTCTTCTTCTTCTTCTTCTTTTTTTTTTTGGATGAAAATTTTGTTTGTTGCTTAATATATGTGTTAGAATTTGGGAGATGTACAAACTACCATTATTAAATTATTTGGTGCATTTGAATTGGTTGAAATAACCCTTCAAATGAGCAGAAAAATATGACAATATGCTTGAAGGAAATAAATGAATTATTAAGATATACTTGGGAAAATCAATATAACTTCATCTCTTAAAACTTTTCTTGTTGCTGGTGCAAATTAGTGAAAGAAAAAGGAAAAATTCAACACCAATGGCTTAATCTGATGTAGTTCAAAAGAGGTTCCAGCACAAATATGCCCAAACCCTAGTCTAATGGGTTAAATAAGTAGCCTAATGGTTTATATAAGTCATGCGCTGGGAATCTTTATTTTTTCTATTGTAATGAAGTCATTTTGAAAGCTCTTATATGAGGGATAAGTGATCTATAAAAATTTAAATAGTTAATCGTATCTAGTCCTCTAAAGTTGTGAAGGATGTCAATAGGTTAGTGGATTAATTTCAGTGGAGTAAGACCTTGAAAATGTAAGTTCATTAAATATCTTGAAAACAGTCCCAATGTAAGTCCTTGGAAATGTACAGGTCATTAAGTCTTGGAGGAAGTCCCAGCGAAGGTCAAGAACCTTTGCAGCCTCTCTATATAAAGAAGTGCCTGAAGCATTTGGGAGAAGAATTGAAAATGAGAATAGTTTATACTATTCCTCTGTGAGAGACAAAGCAACAATGAGATGCTGTTCCTGGTGTGAAGTTGAGGTTGCCGGTGAGATGCTGGTCAAGGTTGGGTGGGATGTCCAAATCATAGCCTTTTATTTTGCTTTCATTGAAAAAAAAAAAGTGAAAAAAAAATTGGGAAAAAGAAAAAAAAAATTCCTGTTATCGGTTCTGATTTTTGTCCATATCTATGTCGATCCTGTTATAATTGATCTCCTACTGGTTATTCGCCTGTTTGAGATCGATTCTGCATTACAATCACTTTAATTGAGTTCTACAATTATCAATCTTGTGAAGCTCAGGTGTGTTGTAAGGAACTTCTTCCTTCTTTTATTTAAAGGAAGACTCACATTCTATTTCAAAAGATTGATAAAATTTATAGTTCAAAGCATTGACACATAAAAAAGCTACTTCAAATATATTTTAGACATAATCATGTTTTTAAACCTAAATAAAAGTAGCACATATTATCTCCTACTTATTAACCATAAGTTTACTTCATAAGCAAACTAAATAATTTAAGTGACTTGAGTTGGGGGAAGAAGAAACCATTCATTTCCCCATATTTTTTGGGTGAATAGAACGAATGTATTAAGAAAAGAGACCAAAGTACAGCAAGGGCTCTCCTATTTGGAAGAGCCGAAGAAGAAGAAACAACATTTAGTTGACTTGGGGAGTCCCATCGGCATTGAATTCGATAGGTAATTCGCAAGCATGAGTAATGAATCTATTGCGAGGCGACTCCGAGCAAAGTCTCTCGGTTGGCTTGAGGGTTCCTTGAACATTAAAGAGGATGGCCCCCCATATTTGGTTGATTCTCCTATATTTCCTAACCCAGGTTCTGGCATTGCATTTCATCCATATGTGGTGGATGGTAGCGCCAAAGGCAAGTTTGCCGATGAGGTGTCAAATACTCTTCCCCTTGAAGGCTTTGCTGATCCAATTCCATTCCCTATTGATGTCTCGAATCCAGCAATGAAGGAGGATTCCCAGAATTTTGTTTTTTGTGGGGGGGGGCGATAGGACACTTGAAGAATAGGAGCTGCATGTCTTACTCTCCCGCCCAGCAGAGGGAGCAGTTCATTTGAAGGGAAATGGCTATGATTGTCCATTATTATTAACTGGTGAAGTTTAAAGTTTGCATGTCTTACCTATTCCATCGTTCTATTAAAAGATGTACTAGTGAGTTCTTAGTGGGTTTCCGGGTCAGGTGAACTGCTGATGTTAAATGTCGCTTGATGTGCATTTGTAAGGCATTTCCTCAGAACTCATAACTGCATACATTTGTCTTCATTAATGTGCCGTATTTGGAATCTGTTTGCACAGTTTGTGACTTTACGTTGAACTTAAGGATTGCAGGCAGTGTCTTGTCTTACATCTTTGTAGTCATTACATATTTATCATTTATTTGGTGTTCTTCCTATATATTTATTGACCAACTATTTTGATTATGATTGGTTAAGAACTCTCTATGTTGCACTATAAATGACCGTGAAGAGAATGGCAGGAAGAATCCCTTAACATACCTATGCCTGTGGACCAACTGCTCTCAGATTATGCAAGAAGGTTTAATGAAATCAAGACCCCTCGCAAGCTGCTGTGGAAGAAAAATCTCGGCACGGTCAAGGTTAGATGGTTTAGATATCGAAGATATAACTAATTGCCCATTTTTATGTTATAACAAAAATTGTTATTAGGTGACATGATCCAGGGAAGAAGAAAGGCTTCTGAGGATATCTCAGAGAATAAACGGGAGTCCAGGATTTGGCACTGTATATTTTGTTCTAGTATCTGAAGTTGGCAAAACAATATTGTAATAATTTAGCAACAGATGTCATGCAATGGCCATGTTGTATGGGCCACCCACCTGCTGCTGAAGTTTCTGGGATCTTATTTAATGGGTATAAGGGTCCACCCCTCTCCCTCTTCATCCTCTGATTGTTGACAATTTTAGTGGTTTCTGCTGTTTCAGCTGGAGTTGCAGTTTGAAGATCGTGAAGTACAGTTTACAGTGGCTCCGATCCATGCAGCAATCATCATGCAATTTCAAGAACAAACTAGGTAAATTGTTGGTGACATCTCACTGGTTTTTGATTGTGCAGTCATATTCTAATATTAATTTATATTATCTACTTCAGCTGGACCTCTAAGAACCTGGCAGCTGTTACTGGGGTACCTGTGGACATACTTAATCGGAGAATAAACTTCTGGATAAGCAAAGTATGTTAAATGTTGTTTTTAATAGGAACTTTGTATGTGATTCGTTCTTACAGTTCATGGAGTTGCTGTCAGTTAGGTCAGGACACATCTTTTTATCTAGAGACTCCTCCTGTCTTAAACATGAATTCATAGTTATGTTTGAAAACTTTGTTCATCCAAACAGTTCTTTCCCTTCTCTCTCACTCTCTTCTCTTCTCTGACTACAAATAGTATTATTAATAGGAAATAAGGGGTGAAGAATCCCTTCTTGGGGGGTGGGGGGGATGATGGGGTGGGGTTGACAGTATTCTCATCTTTAGTTTTGTCCTTAAGTTACTCTAACCATCTGGTAAATTCTGTTCTTATTCATATATTTGTCTTTTTTCTTCTGGATGTCTGATGCTATTTTTTTTCTTTCTTCTTTTGTGACTTTTTTTTCCAAGCAATGGCTAAAACAGCTCAAACAGTGTAAAAGTTTTTTAACATTTCAAATAAGATTGTTACGAAGTGTTTTAGATTAAGGTACAAGTGGTAATTTTTGTTTTTTTTTTTGGGGGTGGTTTGTACACAGGGAATCCTTGCAGAATCAGGTGTTGCAGAGTCCGATGACAAAATATTTACTCTTGTGGACGGAATGGTTGATACAAATAAAAATGGCATTAACAGTGGGGCCTGTGAGGAGCTTCTAATGGGTGAAGATGAGACAGATATCTCTGTGGCCTCTGTTGAGGAGCAACTACTGAAAGAGATGACTGTATATGAGGTTTGTCCCTAGCATCATACATTTAATATATACAAAGACATACATATGCAGTTTTGTAGCCCTTGCTGGCATACATACTTCATTAACAAAGACAAACCCCATCCCTACAGACCACACCCCCACAAAAAAAAAAAATTCGAGCTATAAAGCTGAGTCAAAATTTTTGTCTTGTGCTAATCAAGAAATGAAGATCTAAGCCGATCATTTTCCTGAGATGAGATCCTATCTAAGCTATGATGATGTGTAGAGAAATGGTCTTAGTTGCTATTTCCTCTTAACACATAAGCATGATTGTAGGCCTTTTACCACATTCAGTGATCCTACAAGTCCATGAAAACCCTTCAAATGCAGGTGAACAAATTTTGAGAAGTATGAAAGATTGAATTGAATGCACTAGAAGCATCGTATCATATTTAAATTTTACAAGGAGCGTAGTTAGTTAAGTATTCTTATTTTGTAATTCAAATTGGAGTATGGGTACGGGGAAGTCTTGTAGAATTTATTGCTTAGAATTTCAAGTGGAGCCTTTGTTGGAGTCTTAGTGGGGGATTGACAGTCTTGTTTAAAAAGGTGTTGGGACACTTTTGAATTGAATTGTTGAGGTTTTCTTTCTTGCGCTCAATTGGAGCTGTCGAGGGGCAACCTAATTGCTAGTTTGCTATTGTGGATGCTATTTTCTCCTGCTTTTGAGTTGCTACTGATGGTTTTCTCGTTTCTCTTTTGGATGAGTGGCTGGTGATTCAAATCTCTTAGCTTCTTTGATATAAATTAGGAGGTTTTACATTGTTTCATTACTTTTTGATGAGCTTGTGTAGAGGAGTGTTTAATTCCTTGGGATCAGCTCTATTTAATGCCATGGAATGTGCTTCTGTGGGCTTACGACTTTCATTTTTTTTATTTTACTCTCTTCCTCACACACACACTGCTAACACAACAAAGTTCATGGACAATCTCTTTTCTCCCCATACATCTGTCCTCAAACTCTCTCTGTGACATAAATCTGTCCTTTCCCTCCTATCCATCCTCAAATCTCCTCGTCTTCTAATATTTTCCTTTCTTTTCTTTTCTTTTTTTTTTTTTAGGGGGGGGCGGGGGTTCCCTCTTTTTTGACTGCCAGTTTCAGGCAGGTTTATTTCACATTTGTTGAACCATGGGGTGTGAACTGGCCACCTCTAGATGGCCCCCCCAGTAGAAGCGCCCCCCCCTTTTGGGGGGGGCCCCCCCTTTTGACCCCGTTTCAGGCAGGTTTATTTCACATTTGTTGAACCATGGAGTTGTAACTTGGCCACCTCTAGATGGTTTGGAGTACTGAGGTGCCCAGCTGGTTTGGATTTCATTTGATACCACTTTAAGAGAATGTGTTAATGCTGGTCAGTGCTAGCGGTTTTGTTTGCTCAGTTTACCTACTTTTATTGCTTGGAAGTGGAAACTGTCGATAAGTTGGCCCATCTTTTGGGGAGATCGGGAGCCATCCTACATCAGTACTTCCATTTGGCTAGATATCCAGTCGAATGCTTATAAGTTTTGCTAACGTTATTTTGGCACAAATTCCATTTCTGCGACCTAGTTGTGTCAAATACTGCTTTATTCATGTATGGTAGCTTTATTCATGTACCAGAGATACATGCTGGCCGTTTATTTGACCAAAAGTAACATTTCATACATTTGCAGTTCATTTAATTTTTCATTGTATGAGTTTATTTTGATTAATCCATTTTGAAAATAATAAAATTTTCTTCTCCAAGTAATGGTTTTGCAGAAAGTATCTCATATATTATCATGTACTGTCACAAGTATGAAATTTAGACTGGGGCTCTACAAAAAGAACAAGTAGACAAATTATAAAAATTGAAATTTCGGGCAGTAATGAAAGGCTTTTCTTGACTGACCCATACCACTTGATCTTTTTGTCGTTAAATGGAGAGAACGACCCATCTGGGCTAGCAATTTTCAAACCGCGACGTGATTTTTTTAACTGATCTGGTTGACTGGTTCTGCATGCAGAAATTTATAATGGGGATGCTTACTAATTTTGGCAGCATGGGATTGGATCGAATCCATAATACTTTAAAGGTATAAAACTTTGAGCTCTATGATCCGCTTTGGTTTGAAGAAGTGACGGAGTAATTCTTATTAATGAAAAATGTTGTTCAGATGTTCTGTGTTGCTGATCCGACGTATGACAAGTCACTCCAGCAGCTGCAAAACTTCTTATCTGGTCTTGTATCAGAGGAGAAGCTTGAACTACGGGATGGGATGTACTTTTTGAAGAAGCATTGAGATAGACAAGATTGCAGTAATGTAAGCTAGGAGTTCAACAAATTGCCTGATTTTGTTTTTTTAACAAGGTTTATAATTTCTTTCTATAATTAAGTTGGTCACAAAGAACTTTCCTGTCTGATATGTTTTGATCAGACTACAACGAGCAGTGGAGATACAAGAAAATTTAAGCAGGGTTTTCTGGTCTGTTGATACCGTACTTCTTTCTTTTTACAATTTTTTTTTATTTTTGGTTAAATTGTTTTCTTGCTGAACTGGACCATTTCTTTCAGGACTTATGGGAGGTGTTCCGGTCCCTTCTATTTGAGGTAGCAGGCACAAGCTGGACTTTTACACCTATTTTCTGGTAAGGAGTTTATTTTTTATTAGAAAAAATTTCATCTACACCTCATCAAAGATTGTTAACATCATCTACACCCACAAGTTTGCAAAAACATCACCTAGGTCCCAAAACTTTGGCTGTGGTAATCAAAGAAGTCCACTCCGTCAATTAATTCCCGTTAGATGCTGACGTCAGCTGAAATAAAATTTTTCATGGACAATACTGCCCTTAGAGTAAAGATAAAATACCATTTTACCCTTCTTCTTCTTCTTCTTCCTTTCATCTTCTTCTTTCCTATTCTGCTCTTCTCCATAGTCAGATTTATATGGCAGGAGCTGGTTTGGGGGAAAATTAGGGGAGTTGGCATGGCTCCAACAGATGGTCAGCTCCACTAAGATAGATTGCACTCCATCAAAAGATTTCCGTTATTGTTTGGGGGAAAATGAAACCAATCAAACTCCAAAAGGGTTCTTCGGCCTGCCCCAGCTCACTCAGGTTGAGTTTCAAGATAACTATCTTGCAGGGAGCTTTCCAGAGACTGATTCGGTGGCTGTGAATCTAGGGCAGATCTTTTTTTCGAACAACCAGCTCACGGGATCTCTGCCTCCATCCATAGGTAACTTTTCTGGTGTTCAGAAGCTTCTTCTCGATGGTAATATGTTCTTTGGGCGCATTTCACCTGAGATTGGAAAGTTGCAGCAGCTCTCGAAGTCATAAAACCTTAAACAGAGGTAAGTAATTAGTTCGTCGTTGGAGTGGGAGTCGTCGATGGATAAACGCAAGATTCATAACCTGCAACGCCTGATCGCTTGCGTTGCTTCTCGCCACGCACCAGCTCTGTGCTTCCACTTTCCTCCTCCGAGCATTACTTATGGGTTCCAACTTCCAACTTACCAAGATTTGGAGCGAAGCATATCCAGATTTTGTCTCAAGCTCACATCACCGGAAAAATCTTCATGTCGTCGGAGAGGAAGGCTGTTTGGAATAAATCTTTTAAGTTTTTTAAAATTAAAAGGATAAAATATAAAAATGAAAGGTTCAACAATTTTAGTGATTTTCGTCAGTTAAGTGGACCTAGGTGATGTTTCTGCATTCTTGTGGGTGTAGATGATGTTAACAATCTTTGATGGGGTGTAGATGAAATTTTTTCTTTTTATTATTATTATTGTTTTGAATATTTTCATCCCCCTTCCCGAAATAAATAGATAAATAAATTCCTGATTTACTTGGTAGGTTGGATATGCTTCTGTGGCTTCTGAGTTCCGTGAACAATGATGTGGTAAGCAGGGACGGTTTGTATTTTATAGGAAGGTGGCTCAACTCAGGCTGCTACATGTCATCCCAAATTCATTTTACACTAATCCTGTGGGCTCCATCTGGTTGGATGTAAACTGTTGTAAAGTATTTTTAAAAAATGTTGTAAAGTAAAATGTTATAAAAGAAGCCAATACTATGAGTTTGACAGAAAATAGTAACATTTTAGAGAGGAAATAGTTGAGAAAGGGATAATGGGAGAAAGTAATTTAGTTCTGTATATTTAGTAAATTTTCGACCGAGTTTTACAAAAATTTTGGTACTTGTTAGAAGGTTTTGGTTTTTTTTTTCTTTTTTCTTTTCTTTCTTTTGGTGTAAGAGTTTGGATTTTGCTTGTTTTAATTTTAGAAAATCTTTTTTTTTAATTTTTATTATTATTATTTTTTTTTTTTAAGGATTGGACTCCATGACAGTGGCTTATGTCAAGGAGGCCTTGACACCGCAGGCAAAAGGGAGAAGGATGAAAAATTCATAAACAAGGGATATTATGGGTAAATTTATAAGTAAAGGGTTGGATTAAGGGTGTCAAAACTGGGCTTGGCCGGGTAGCATAGACTGAACCTGTCCGATATAACCCAAACCCAGTAGGACCAAACGTTAATGGACAGATTTTGGTCTGGTTTTGTAAAGTCCAATACTGTTTCAGCTCAGACGGAAATCAGACCGAATTGGCTCATTAAGAAGCTTGAACTAGCCCAGACCGATAATACTCAATCCGAACACTGGTAAGGTCAGTTTGGGCTTATTTTCTTAATTTTAATGGTTTTTAATTTTAATGGATTGTTATAATTCATTTCTTGATTTGAAAGATTATGTGAATTTATAGTTAAAAATATTATGTTAATTGTTACAGTTTACTGAATTACGTACCTACGGAAAGAATGATGCTAATTTTATAGATAGAGAATAAAATAAGATATATATAATTTACATATAATATGAGTCCAACAAGCCCAATAAGCCTGGTCGGGACCAAATCAGTTCGAAATCATCTCAGTAAGCTTAGTTCAATAATAAATTGACACCGAATTAGTCCATTAGTTATTGTGTCTAGTGTAGTCCACCTCAACTTGAACTCTTAATGGACATATTTTGGGCTGGGTTCATATAATCTTTCCCTTTCCTTAATAAATTAAAATTGTTAATATTCAACAACCAAAAAAAAAAAAAAAAAAAAAAAAAAGTCAAAGGTTACTAGGTTACATCAGGCATGTTAGGTATGAATAATATCAAATTAAAAAAAAAAAAAAAAAAAACTAATTTCTTCATTTCCCTCCATTTTCTTGCAACCAGAGAATCTAAACCTCCCCCAGTCACAAACCCATTGACTTTTTTAGGATAGGATTTTTTTTTTTTTTAAATATTTTATCGATGAGAAAAATAATCAAACTTGCCTGACTTGGAAAAGGAGGGGATCATAATTCTCTTTTGTCTCTTGTGTTCTTACCACAATGCAGGGATTGAATCATGTGTCAAGCGACCTTTAACCGCTGGATTACGATCAGAAAAATTGATGAATGAGGATTTTTTTTTTTTTTTTCCAAAAATAAGTTCTATTATTTCCCCATTAGGATCTGAACACGAAAAAAAAAAAAAAAAAAAAAAAAAAAAAAAAAAAACTGATATTGGTTATATTTCAGATTAACCCAAGGACTCCAAGCACATTGGATTCTATCATCCTACTATTTTAATTTTGGTTTTGAAAATTCATCATGTATCATGCTTTCGTTCCATGTGCTTGTATTTTATTTATTTATTTATTTTATTCGTCAGAAAATATATATGGTATATGGCACGTACTTGAGGGTGGCCTTTCAGTCGATCACTAATCAGGAATCAAGTATTCGATAATCACTAATCATAAGGGATTACATTGGGTCCCACTTTTCCCCATGTGCGTTAATCAATAACGAAATGGGTAGGAAACCTTATCTGAATCCCACGGTGGAGCAGTCGCAGGTCGCAGGTGGAGAGGATACTGAAAGTTCTAGCAGCTAGATAGGGAATCTCTGTGTGGGACAACTGACAACACAACACCATCAACTGAGTTGAGGAGGGAGAAGGAAGATTCTAGTTTTCATTGTCTTTGGACGCAGGCATGATCCTTCCATGACTAGAGAGATTAGAAAAGATTGAACAACTAACAGATAGAATCTCTCTCTGGGCAGGAGATCAAAGTAGGGAAGAGTGGATAGAAGAGATACTGAAACTGAAAGGTTCTTCCATGCCGCAAATAACATATTTTGGGACTCTTTTTTCAGTGCTTTGGAGAGTAGTATTGTTCGTAGCTGAATCCGTGGCAGATTTCTTCTCTAGGAGGCTTTAAAAGGCTAAAGTCTGTCTCTTTCTCCTTTACTTTCGGAATTGTGTTTTTTGACCATTTGTAACGCTTCTGCTATTAGATTTCAGGTGAGATCTTATTGCTACCTGTAATTTCCTTTTCCCTTGGGAAATGTTCAAATCTTCTCTTTTTTTAATTTCTCTCCTCTCCTCTGACCCTCCTCCAATTTACATTCTTCTATTATGATGCTCTTCCAAATTTCGAGCTTGTTTGTCTGCAGATCTGCCATGGCTGGGATTATGAAAATCCCATAAATCCTAAAAATCTTTCTTAGCTTTTATCTCTGTTCTTAGCATTTTATGGGGAAGAATGTTGTGCTACAGTGGATGAACTTGATTTGAAATTTTCAATCTCCTTTAATATTATGCCTTGTTCATCTTTTGAAATTCAGTTAGTTATATTTCTTTCTGATTTTTTTAGGCCATTAAAAGCCATTAAACTAAATTAAAAGTGCTACACAATGAGAAGTCGGACAAGAAGGGGAAGGTTTAAAGAGGTCAGTCCCCAGAGTGTAAAAGAGGGAATCAGACCCAGTTGCAGGATCCAAGGAAAAGTAATCAAGATAACCAAATTGCACGGCTCCAGGAGGATGAAGGAAAGGGAAAAGTGAGTGGTGGAAGTGGAGAGAGAATTGAATGATCACAAAAGCAGAGGATGAAGTTGCTAGAATTGACCCAAAAATGCAATGGCTGGTGGAGCCTGTAATTACTATTGTGATACCCTTTTTGCTTAATATTGCATTTGTTTCTTTCTTTTTTCATGTAAATTATTATTTCGTCCCTACTCTTCCTGGTGTACCTTTTGTTTATCCTTTCCTCCTTTTGCTTTTTGACTGATTTTAGTGAAAAGGTTTCATTTGTTTTGGTCTTTCAACATATCAGGAAAGGCATGTCTTTCATGTTTCCTGTTTTGGTAGGGGAGAAAGTCTGTTTCAAAACGTTGGACTAGGAAGTAGAATGAGCCATAACTCTATTATCAGCACACTCACTTGGGTGAAAACTCAAGAGTAGTAGTAAACTTGCTACTAAGACACAAAAAAATATAAATAAATAAATAAAATCTTTTTGAAGATCTCACAGGACATCAAATCAACCACTCCCAAGTGTGGTATTCATTTTAGTACAAACACATCTGGTTCTACTAAGCAATGGCTTAAGCAAATTTTTGGTGTTAATGAGATGGACCACAACAAGAAGTATTTTTGTTCCCCTCTTCCCATCTAGATCTAAATCTGCTTCTCTCACTTCCAATTGGATGGATGAGCAATGCAACATGGCAGGCAGAACAATTTTCATTAAATCTGTTTTGTCTTCTATCCCCACAGACTATATGTCCTGCTGTCGTTTCCCTATTAAGACATGCAAGTAGGCAAGGAACTAAATTCCATTAGTGCAAGATTTTGGAGAGGATCAGAAGAAGGATTTGAGAGAAATTTGGCTTTGCATGGTTGGGCATCCATTTGCAAGCCTAAAACTCTTAGTGGACTTGGAATCAGATTCAGTTGAATCCACAATACAATCCTTCTCATCCATCTTGGTTGGAGACTTGTAACTCATCCATCCTAGAACTGGTCCTTCATTTAAAATCAAAATATTTCTCCTATACTATCTTGCTTCATAGGGACACAGCTTATCTGGTGTACCTTCTCTTTTCCCATTCTCTACCCTCCAAACAAGATTCCTGAGTACTTGGAATTGCATTCGTAGTTGAATATTTTATCTGGATGGCAAGAAATGATCTCACCTTTCGAAAATCAACCTTCAACCCTACGAGCATTTTGAAACACATAACCAGTTGGTTGTATGACCTTCACCTTATCCCTGATCCTACCTCAACCTCCTCTTTGTTGACCCCATTTACAACACCACCATCACAAAGGAATCCTGATGGGCTGCTGTTCAAATTATTAACAGTGATATTGTATTCCCCCTGGTAGACCATGGTTTGCAGGCTGCCCTCAAGAAACAGAAGCACGAGAAAAAGAAGGGATCTCCAGAGCACAATCTTTGGGATGTAATAGTCTAGAAACCAGGAGACTCTTCACAGAAAACTCTATGGTTGTCTAAGCTATTAGTCCTTGGAACCCCTTTTTTCCATTTACGTAGGATCTATTAATCCTGGTTGTCTAGACTCAGAGGTGATGATGTTTCAGCGAACCTCAAAGGCTGGTAATAATGCTTCTTGTTCTTCCTGAATAATATATCTTTTATAAAAGAGAATGTTGTAGAGACTGATTCCAATATTTTTATTAATTATTAAATGGTAACAGCCATTGTCCCTTTCCTATTGGTTGCACCACCGATCCGTATCTGAATCCTTGGTAAAAGGTATGGTGTTAGTCCATTAAAAAAATGATCCATGTTACCAAACCCAATTAGTTTTACTAGAAACAAACCAAAAAAAAAAAAAAAAAAAAAACCCAATTAGTTGAGATGACAGTATGCAATTTAATCTTGTTTTATTTTCATTGGCAAAACTTCGATAACACAATCTGGTATAGAATCTACAGACTGCACACCACCTTCCAAAATATCTGCAAATGACGAATTAGCCAGACTGAAAAATTCAATTATATATATTCTCACGGATCTGCATGCACATTCCCTGTAGTCATAGTATTGGTGTGCATCCACTTAGTAGTACTGGATTTTTCAATGCTTGACTAGCCAAATGGAAAGTTAAGCATATGAACAGGAGACCTTGGGACTTCATGTCCACAAAATTTCATCTGGAAAAATAACTCCCAATTTCATTTTCCTTCACTATGCAACTGAAGGATTTCTCCTTCACTTCCGAGTTATGGATTTCAGAAGAGAGGAATGCAATTAACTAATACTCAGGACTGGATTCTAGCTAACGCTGACAATGAACCCTTCACTTAGACCTGTTCATAAAATATAAAAAAGTGAGAGACGGATTAAACAAGAGAAACTTCAAGCAACTTACAATACAATGGCTCAAACTTCAAAATACTCACCAAGATAAATAACGCTAATTTCTTTGCAAATTGTACAGTACAAAAAGGAAGATGAGAAAATTAAATGATAATTTATGCGAAGAAAACAAAAGTTAAACTTTTAGCATAATTGAAGAAATTATTATAAGGCCTTAAAAGCAGGAGCGATGTTGACAACGAAAATTCAGATAAGTTCCTCGCTGTGTAAACTTTTCCCCGAAGACCCCCACAAGAATTTAACCCTAATAATCCAATCTCAAATATCACCAGATAGCTTCACCAACTTATTGTAAAGTATGCGATTATCCCTTGCTGTGTTACTCTCTAACAGTGCACTCTGCACAAGTTCCTGCGCCATGCAAACACCCACAATCATGATGGCTCTCCAAGAGAAGGGGGGTGAGCGTGGATAGGCGGGAAGTAAATAGTAAAATTTGACAATAGAAAGAAACATACCTTTACATCCCTGTGGGAAAGGAACTTTCCCATGTTATGAAGAACCAACCTCAAATCCTCAACCTGCGAAAGCCAAAAGGCAAATAAATATACTTACTAATACCAAATATTCATCCTTGAAATGAGATGGATCACCAAGGTGGATGGGCATGAAGAATAATTACCTTGATGTAACCCAACCGATTTCGATCAAAAAACCTGAAAGCCTGTTAGGAATACAGAAACCCATATCAAAGGCAATGACAACATACACACTGTTCAATTAGAAGCAACAAGTATGAACTGATACGAAGACCCACCTGCAATAATTCCTTGTCGACAACTGGATTCGGTTTCTTATCTGGCTCCATCCCTGCACAATTACTGTTTTCTATTTTGTCCTCATCAGAACTAACCTCTCTCTCAACAGTTTTATCCTCATTCTTCTGTTCCTGTGCACACTCCACTTCAGCACTCGCAACACCTAACTCCTTGGGGTCAGCCTCTGCATCAGCGATCCTGTGTTCATCGCCAGCCTGCAGAACAAACTAAGATTAGGGACATCATTTAGAAATAAAAAAACAGAGGCCAAAAAACTATTTAACCACCATAAGAACTCAGAGCTGATTGACGAGCACAAACCACTGTCATGACATTACTAATGTGGTAATGGTAACTCGTGGTTTCAGTTTTAAGATAATGAATCCTTAGCAAAGATTAAGTACCAACTACCAATATAAGAGGCACTGCACTTTTAGATCAGCACCTTAAACATTTAGAAAGACAGAAACAGAGATAGGGAGGCTTAAATTTTTACCAAGCATTATAATCATCCCAATAGATTCTGAGTCAAATAGCATAAAATTTTGGGACAGACGAGAAGAACTAAAGTGTTTTTTTCTTGGACTGGCTTATGTCATAATTATGGTTAACTACTAAAAAATGACTAAGTTATCAAGGACAGAAGTATTTTTTTTAATCACATCAATGGAATCTTCTTCATTCAATTCGATAATGTAAAGAAAGAAAAAAAAATGAAAAAGGTCTTACCTCTGTAGGTGTGTCATTCTGGGGACTTGCATCCTTCATTTCCTCATCTTCACCTACATCTTCCTCTGGATCTTCTTCTACTTCATCATCTGTTTCATCTTCCATCTTGGACTCATCAGTCCCATCTACAATAGCATCCCCTTCCTTGGTTTTCGTTTCTTCACCATCGGGGTCAGGAGCATCTGGCTTTTCAGTTTTTGTAAGTTCCTTCTCCACAGGAGGTTTTTCAGTTGTTTTAGACCGCTTCCTAGAAGACTTGTCCTCGTCAATTTCTTTCTCAGGATTGTCATCACGTTGTCTTTTTCGTTGATTTCTATTGTTAACAAATCTTTGGCGCAGTTTCTACATATAGAGCATGCATATTTACAGAATGAGCAATTACCCTCGTGAGAAATGAAGTACATACATAAACCACAAAGACTAATTTTTCATAATCAACACCTGAAGAAAAGCCAAAAGGCGGCAACCCATTTGGTACTGAAGCATTTCATAAAGAGACTCCGCAAATAATGAAAGCTGCAAAAATGTGTAACTTGAGCTTCAGAGTAAAAGACATTCTCAACACATGTAGAAAAAGAAAAAATTAATATAATACCGGATACAAGGAAAAGGATGGAGGAAGAAAAAAAAACAAACCTCAAATGTTGATTCCTCAATATCATTGTCATTGTAATCCAAGAGTGAGTCCAATGAAAGGGACAATGAGCGAAGCTGTAGGATGAGAGAACACAATTAAATAACCACATTACGATGAACATCCACTTCATTACAACTGTTTTCATAAAGGTAGATGTTTAACAATTTGGGTTATTCTACTTAAGATAATGTTTTTCTAATAATGCTGACATCATGACAGTTTATTTAAGGATTTATCTGACAAGTGATATTTAAGGATATATCTGACAAGTGAAGCAAGATATATGAAGCGGATCTGGAATAACACCTCTCTGAACCCCAAAAAGGTAGGCAAATGTATTCAAGCAATAATACTCTCAATTGTATCATTTATCTTTCCTAGTGTATTTAGTGCAACATAAAAAGGAAGTAAAGCTACATTTCAACTTACCTTAGGCTCTTTGTTCCATTTTGTTTGTAGAAACAAGCCAGGATGCTGGGGAGGTTCTTCGGGCTTCGCCTTTTCTTTCAATTCTCTACTTATCTTGACCCTGGATTCATCTTTCCCATCTTTGTTTCTTTTCTCCTTCTCATCTTTTGTCCTTTCCCTCTTGCCATCATGACTATCCTTACTAGGATTTTTTTCCTTTGACACCTCAGCCTCCACTTTAGCTCCAGACCCTTTTTTATTATCCGCTTCCCTGTTTTCCTTTTTACCCTCTTTTTCTGGCTTGATTTTTCTCTCACTAGAATTTGATCCCCCATCACCTGGCACATCAAGAGAATTTTTTTTGGGCACTGTTTTAGGAATCTTTTTCTTCTGTGATTTGTTTACTTCAACCACCTGTTTATCTGTATTTGCAGTTAATTCAGCCACACACACTGTTTCAATTCCTTTATTGTTCTCATCCTTATCACCATCTTTCTTGCTTTCCGCATTCCCGCCCATGTCTCCAGTGCTGGTAGCTTTCCGTTTAGGCACCTTCTTAATGATTTTCTTTTTCACAACTGTTTTCACACCAGTTTCCCGTACAGCAGAAGCATCATTGGGATCTACCTTAACCTTTGCAATATCTTCTTCACAGTCCACTTCTTTCTGGGCTTTCACCTCAGCTTCCATGTCATCAGAAGTTCCACCTTTCTTTCCCTTCTGAGAGGTCTTACCAACAGGAACTTTTTTTACAATTTTCTTTCTGGTAAAAGTTTTAACACCAGAGGGATCAGCAGGAGTTTCATCCTGCCGAACAATGTTTTCTGGTTTAACTTGCTTGTCCCCAACATCTCTATCGTCCAACTTCTCATTTTGTTCGCTGACTGTATCCTCCATGCCATCTTTCTTACCAGCAGCCTTTGGTTTGACAATCTTCTTTTTCATAACTTTCTTTCTCCCCAGTTTCTGAACCTCAGTTGCCTGGGCAACAGAAGGTTCGTCTAGTGCCTTCGCAACATGCTTGCCATCCCCACCGGCTTCTCCATCCTTTCCCTCGATTTTTTTGCCACCAGCAACCTTTTCCTCAACAGCATTTTCCTTGACTTCATTACCATCATCTTTCCTCGTTTTGTTTACATCAACTGCTTGTTCGGAGGGTGTAATATGCGGTGCTTTCTTTACTTCTTTTCCATCCTTTTCTGAACTAGCTTCAGCACTAGCGTTTTTGTTAGAATCAGTGCTCTTATCTGATTTAGTGTGACTTCGATCCCCTAAAGAAGCACGTAATAAAAGTTAGTAAGATGCAGTGTTCTAAAAGTGGAGTCATTGACATGAGTCGAGGCTTTAATGATTATAGTTCCCGATATAAAGTTACCCACACCCACAAGTCATTCCACAGACACAATAAGAAATTGAACCCCATGATCCAGTCCAATTCTTGACGACTCAAGTTTTAAGACCATGTTAGATGACAAATATATATAGATCTTATTTTAGCACCCAAGAATATTAGTGGACTTGAATTACCTTTAACGGCTTCTTTCTTCCCAGAAGAATTCTGATAAGAAATGATAAAGAACAAAATTAGCATTAACCAAAATTTTGTCCCGAATGACAAAAACCCATGGCAAATCAACTCAAAACAAGGTGACATTAACAGACCTTTTTCAAAGAAAGCTGATGCTCTCTCTCAGTTAGGGCCTTCTTGTGCGCCACCCATTGGTCTCTCCACTCTTCCAAGGAAGGTAGGCAGTCTGATAGATCTGGAACAAACAGTACAGTAACCTCCTTATGGCTAAACATCCCATCCTTACCAACTCTATCATAGTGTATCTGTAAAGTTCAAATAGAAGGTGAGGGGGGGCAAAAATAGAGAAGAAAAAAGCTCACAACAATTGAGAGGGTGCACACTAATCTCAATGCAAACAGTTAATGTTAGAATACTAAATGCACAGTTTCCTCCTTAGTTTCAAGGTAGTTATAAGCTCAAAGTTCTGCTTCTGAAGTTTCAAGGCAGTTATAAGCTCAAAGTTCTGCTTCTGATTCTCCCTCTTAGATATTGTAATATTTCCAAACAAAATCATGACCAAAGATAATGATTGCAGAAGAAAATGATTTGCAGATGAATAGCCAAATTAGCAACATCGGATTAGATAACAAAATATATCTCCCAAGCTAGCTTGGCTTGATATTCCTATTCACAAGAATTGGCAAATTCACTATGGGGGCCAAAATTACAGATTACACTACTAACTCTAAAAGGGAATAAAATGCACATGCCAAATAATCTAATTTCATTATCACCATTTTGTAAGGAGTGGGAGTAAAATTACACATTTTACCCCTGATGCAGCGACAAACCCTCCAAGAAATGGAGATTTGGACTGGGATTGTTTTTCTTTATTTGGGGTTATCTTGTAACCTTGTTTTAGTTTACTTTTGGGAAGTCTTGACAGCATAGGAGTTACTTGTTTTAGTAGTTCTTTCCTATTTTATAGTTTCTATTTTTATTAGGTCAGTATTTTTCTTATGAGTCTCTTTTTCTTTAAATATTCCATGTAACCCAGTGTGAGAGATCAGATTTGAGAATAGAATGATAGTGAGTTGTTTAGTGAAGTAGTGCCTGCGTGGCTTCCTGGACAAAGTGCTCTCTCTCTCTCTTGAATCAGGCGTGGCATTACCTCTCTCCTTGTTATGTTCCCTGATTTGTTATTCTTCCCTTCTTTATTCTCCTTCCGCTGTTCTGGCACTAGTGGTCTTCACAGTAACAAGACTTTGATTCTGTCGAGGACCTCTCAACCAGTTTCAGCTTTGGGGGTAAGCATCGGTATCAGGAAACAACCACTAGCCTGGAGCTTCATCACCCATTTTCTTCCCTGTTGAAATACCAAGCCATTAAATCAAAGTTGAACCTCAGATGGGTTTGAGTTGCCTAATTTATTTCCTCGTTAATCCTCACTTATGGACCTCAACTGCAGTTAACCATTAGATCTTTGAGTTGCGAATCACTGAAGCTTCAGGTTTAGTCTGTGATCCCTTGGAAGAATTCCCTCTCTTCAAATCTAAATCAGTCTTCCACCTCTTGGTTTCTGGTCGTGAAACATATTCTGACGAAAGTAGAAGAAGACCCATATTTCACCTGCCCTCAGAATCAAGCTCTGCACCTCTACTCCCCTCACATTCTTGAAGGCATGTTATAACTTATCCAATTTTTCCCGGAGTGCCCTGATTTCGACTGAGTCAGAGCTAACTTCGGTTGCCTGGCCAGGCATATAGACAACTTCCTCGTCTACTATAACAGCTTGTGAGGCACTTGGCATATTTCCTAAGGACTTGCTAGGAGTTGTTTGCAATTGGTTCTGAGTTTGGACTAACAGAGTGAGAACTGCCATCATCTTTTTCAATTCCTTCATTTCTGCCTGTAACTGGGTAACAGCCAGGGGGGAAAAACAGAGAAGGGGTTTTTGGTTGGGGGGGGGGGGGGGGGGGGGGGGGAACTCATGGTAGAAAATAGCTGGAACTCCAGTCAATGAGTTTACCTTTGATGGAATGGTAGAGTTCTAGGGGTCCAATCTTGGTTAAAATATCTCTATTGGTATCATACAACCACATGGAATGATGAAGCAACCCTTGAAGAACTGTTCCAACCAACTGTTGTAAAAGTACATTGGAAGGCTAGAGATGTGAATTCGCAAGAGTTTCAGACTTTTGGTCTCCTTTGGAAGACCTACGACTTTTTTATAGGTAAGTGATGGAATTGGTCACCTCCGTGTTTACCAGAATTTTGTGATACTCCAAATGAAACATGTTGGATATTCGGGGATATTAATGGCAGAGACTACTTGATCAAGCCTGAGGAGATTATACAAAAAAAGACAGGTAAGTTGGTCATCAAAGTACCGCATGCTAACGAAATTTGTCTAATAGCTCAAGTTCCGGTTTCCTCTATCTTTTGTTCTACTTTGCTTGTAACAAAGAGCTTGACTTTTAAGTAGTTAAGGGTGAAAGTTTTTCCCTGACGGCCCGAGCCCGCCCAGAACCGCCCTGAACCCGGTCAAGGCCTAACCCAGCCCGTACCCTAACAGGGCCCAATCAGGGTACAGGACTACATGGTAATTTTTATTTTTTACCCTATCAGGGTAAGGGCTGGTTAGGGTTGAGGCCTCGGGTAGGACCCGACCCGACCCGATCCTGTCTTCTATATATATATATATCAGAAATCAGATTCTAACCCTAATCCCTAATCTTATCTCCATCTCCATTCGCCTCTCACTCTCTCTTTCTCCTAGCCGCAGCCGCAGCCGCACGGCACTGTCCAAGGAGCCACCATATCAACGTCTCAGCCCCATCGAGTCTTCTTCTTCCTCTTTGTCGACGGCCTAACTTCAGGTAGTACTTCTCTCTCTCTCTCTCTCTCTCTCTCTCTCTCTCTCTCTCTCTCTCAATCTTTGTTAAGTTTGATTTTTTTTTTCACCCATTCTGTTTTTGTTCGTTGGAGGTTCATAGAATCTCTCTCTCTCTCTCTGAATCATCTATCTTCATTAAGTCTGATTTTTTTTTCCAGACCATTCTGTTCGTTGGAGGTTTATACTTTATAGATTTTTTAGACCATTCTTTTGATCCTTGCATTGTAATGGCTAAGTATTGCTTGCTTTATAGTTTCTTGGGTGGGTTCGGTAATCGATATTGGGACTAGTGGAGGGGCTTGGAGTGGTTCAAGTGTTTCTGTACGTGGTCCAGGAGCTTGGAAGGGCGATCGGCACCTGGTGGTTTTAAGAACTTTACAGTTGGTAGTTCCAAGAGTTTTGAGTCTGTCTCTGGTAAGCACAATGATTTTTTTTTTTTTTTTAATGATTTAGTGTTCAATGATTTCGTTAAATTGTGAATTGAATTTGTTTTTTCCCTATCAATGTGTTTTTGGATGCACTGACATAATGTTCGGCATTTTTATTTTATTCTTTTCTTTTTAATCACTTCATGATCTCTGGTAAGCAGCAAGAACTTTGTTTTCTAATGAAACATGAAAACAGAAAATATTTGTTTTCTATTGAAACATGAAAATATTTCTGTTTTTGATCAATGCTTTGCTGTTCCTTTTAGCCTTTAAATTTTTTTTTCTATTGGAAAGCACTTTCACTTTAAGGACTAGAATTTAAGGAAATTATTATATTTTCTGTAATGCTTTTGTGATTGATTAGGGTGCTAGTTATTTGATGCGCCCAGAATGTATGGGTGACAGATCGGCCATAGGAGTACTCCGGGATATACACCAGGGCCACTAATGTCGAGCATACGACGATGCTGCCCGTTTTCATTTCGTGGAAGTCCCCGGGGTTCGATGAAGAATGAACCAATAATGGGATTTTTTTGAGAAATGGGAGACTTAAGATGCTCCGGGATGGAAATGAGGGAATGTCTACAATACCTGGGTTTAGTCAGATACAATTTAGTCAGATACAATTTGAGTCCGACTTCTATCTGTTGGGGTACTCTCCCAGGGACTTTTACTTAATATAGATATCTCCTTTATACCCATGCTAAAGCGCGACAACAGCTCATCCCCCAGGCACTTGTGAGGCAACACCCCTAATGCCAGGGTGAGGCCGAGTGATCATAGGAGTAGTCTAGTTATGAGTTGAGCTCGCTTATAGGATGTTTCGAGTTTGAGCGAGCTAATGCTCTTATTTCCGAGTTTGAGTAGCTAAAGTGGTAGCGAGTCGGTAACAGCGAACGGTAGCTCTCGGGACCATCTTACAGTTGTGATTGAAATTTTTTTCGTTTATCTGCTTCTGGATTGAGATGGATGCTCTGGGATAGTCTTTTTTTTTTTTTTTCATTGTTTGATTTTATTCACTTCATTTGCTGTCAAGATGTAGTTTGGACTTCCATGGAAAATCTCTGATGGAATGGACTCCTTTAGACTCTTAGTTTAGGAGATTAGTATCCATTTAGAGATATGGTCTATGGCAGCTCATGAGAATCTGAAAATCTGAGATTGCTCTTTTTTTGGTGAATTGGCATTATTGACACAGTAGTAATAATTTTTGTGTGTAGGAAATATGATTGTGGGCTGTGGATGGACTGTGGACTCACTAGACCGTGGAGAATGAGAGAGAGAGAGAGAGAGACCATTAGTTTTCACACTTTTGGCCTTTTGCTAGTTTTCAGCCTTGCTACTTTGTTATTTCATTTTATTGCATAATGAATGTTATTGTACCAGTTTCTCTATATTCCTAGCAGAAGAGGAATATTAACAATTTAACATTATCTTCTATGTTACTATTTTGGATTTTCATGTATTGTTTTTATATTACTCTATGTTTCTATTATATTGTGCTTTATTTTATTTTGATCATCTCTATTAAGTTATCATTAATCTTGTTACTGTATTCCTCTCTTTGAAATTAATCATTCATGTCTTTTACTTATGAATATTTGGCATTTATATATTAAAATGTTAAGTTCAGGATAAATCAGGGTAAACCTAACCCTGATTCAGGGTCAATCAGGGTAAACCTGGCCCGGCCAAGCCCGATCAGGGTAGGGTAGGGTAGGGTAGGGTAGGGTAAGGGTTGAGGTTATGTACTACCCTGATGGGGTAGGGTAGGGTTTGGGTTAGCATGAAAAGTTCTTGGGTAGGGTAGGGTTTGCAGATACCCGGCCCAACCCGACCCTGTTTCACCCCTATAAGTAGTACATCCTGGAACAAGAAAAGACGTAGTTTTTCTTCGAGTGGCGAAACTGTACGCATCTTCCGATGCTTCACTAATGGTTTTCTTTCTCTAAGCTAACTCACTTGACTTTAAACAAAGACCACCTTACCTTTAGGGCTTTCCTGGCTGCCTTCCTTTAGTTTCAAAGTGTCCACTTCGTAGCCTGCTCTTGCTGGTCCTCCCGGTAAACAGGGTACCGCTTCTTTTCTTACCAATTTTGACTAATACTGACTGTCGACTGACATTTCTCCGCATCTAACTGATTCTGACTGCTGTTTTCTTTATTCAAGCTTGCTATTACCGACTGCGGAAATCAATTCAAATGAAAAGTCATAGAGGATTTTTTTTTCTTTTTTTTTGAACAGCTAACCATTAAAGAGTTCAGTAGACGTACTGCACTGGCTATTACCTCACTCCACAGATTCTATCATGCATTTCTGGCTACATTTTCTGGGCTTCAGACTCATCAATACACCTCAACAATATTTGACGTGCTCTTCCTTTCTCCCCTTTCTTTCTTTATCACCGTTGGATGCTCTCATTGTATAAAACATAGGGGATGAAAAAGCTGCCTTTAGTTCCTCGAGTCACTCCTCTTAAGAGGTACCAGCTTGAAGAAGAAAGCACTCATTCATATATCTTTAAGTTGTGAGATAGGATTTTTTTTAGAGAAAACCCTTGGGCTACGGTTTGCCACTACAAAAAGCCAGCAGGTGGAAGAGAGAGATCCTGACCTTTTACAATCCCACTATGGCAAGCCAAGTCATTCGCTTGACCTTCACTCCTTTATCAGGAAGCTCTAGAATCATAGGTTCCATTGAAATTCTCAGCTTAAAAGTCATATCTAGTGGTTCACTATAAAACGGAAAAACAACACCGTCAATCAAGTTTTCCTTATAGACTCTGTTGTTAATGATAGAGGGGCCCCGGGCTCTATGTTGTAAAATGGAGTTCCCGCTTATGCGATTAATAAGAAGAAGAGAAGTTTTCATAGGCGATATGAGTGAGAAGAGGTTTGAATCTTCTAAAAGCAGGAGCACATCTTCCATTCATGAGATAGGACGAGCACTAACATATTCTAGTAACCTTAGTCACAAGGATCGGGCATTTAAGATGTATTTGCTCTTCTGGTGTAGGAGCTGGTGCATTGGCTTTAGCTTGTAGTGGAAAGCCATAGCTTTCAATTGCTTCCTCCCCATTCTAAAACAGTTGTTCTTCCGGGGCAAGGGTTCCATAAATTTGGCATGTTCTCTAGTGTCGAGACAAGCATTAGAAGCAAACCCAGTATCGGCATAAACAGTAAGAGTAAGAAAATGCCTTTGTTCCTAATCAGGCGCAAGAATATTCTCAAATTCATTGGATCTTTTCAGCTGACTCATGAGAGCTTTTCCTCAAGGAGTACAAGAGTTGAACTGAGGTCACCATCTTCCTCTAGTTCTTACCTTCTAGCAGTTCTCTTAAACAGCCGCAGCAGGCGGTGCTCTCTCTTCAAGGACTTAATAGGAGGCCGAAAGGTATACCTTAAGCCAAGGTTTGAGGTTCGATCTCACCATTTGTAATCTTTTAGTGGTATAGGTCTAGGGTAGCTAGGTCTAGTCTAAGGTTCTATCTCTTTTATCTTTGTTTGGCCTATTTCCTAAGTAGTAATGGTTTTTCTTTTCTTTTTTCTCATGCAAAAATAGTATTAGTTTCAAAAAGAACCCTATCTTGTTTACAAACGTCCTTTTCCTCCCTCCATTGATAGTGAGGCTTATCCTTCAGGTTATGTTCTAACTTATTCCAATTTTTTTATGGTTCTGATGAGCTCTGTTCTGAGTTGTGCATCTCACTCGTTTTGAATCTAAGTGTGGGGACACTAAAAAAATCCCCAGCTTTCCTCCAGGCGGACTATTAGCTTATTGGCCGCTCTAGAGTAACTCATCACCTCTTCTGTTTCTTTTGTTTCTATCCAATTGCACGCTTTCAACACTTCCGCCTTAACCTATGCTTAGCGACCCTTCTTCACAAGAAAGGCCTACCTGCCATCTTGAGTATTGAAACTTGCCTTACAGGGTTCATCCTTCGCCCCTTTGAAATTTGCTTTAGCCTTAACTACTGGGAGTGGCCTTTTTTACTAGCCTTCGAATATACTCCTTGTAAGCAAGTCTTATGGTATATTTTAATCTAGCATTTTGTGTTAGCCTTAAGGACAATGGAAGCCTCAGCCCGTTCAGCCTTTGTTCTTGAAACAAGAGCCAAGCTAAGAACAAGGGTCTGAAAGAGATTGAAATTCATACGGGCGTCGGGACCTAACCTCGTCGAATCTGGTCCCTAATCTTCTCCCTTGGCTTAGCAAATATTCATCGGGCTGTCCTGCATACCTACCAAGACTACGTTGCTTTCCTTACTTGTTGGTTGATCATACAAGTTTGGTTAATATAGAGAAGTTGTTACCTTTGAATTTGACAAGGGTTCAGCCACAACTGCTCTAGCCGTGTTGCATAAGAAGGAAAGACTGAAAAACTTACAGAGGGACAAAAAGAAGTTTCCAGGTAGTATACCCATCACCTACGATTTACCATTTTGGCTTAGGCTTTCTCTAGCTTTTCTACTCGTCTAGTATTTTGTTCACCTTTGTCTTATTATTACATCTTTCTTAAGCTTACAATACCATGAGTTGATTTAGTAGGTTGAAAATTGACTTTGTTATTATTAGCATAGGTTGGGTTAAGTTTCCAGTCTTCGGGCCTCAACACCGGAGTTCATCCTGAGGATACGCAATAGTGACGTCTCTTGTTGGGCTTTTGAGAAGGAATGGTTAGTTTGTTAGTCTTAATCCAACGACTGGCCTTGCTCCGAAAAATATCCGAAGCATGGTTCGCTTAGCCAAATTAGCGGATATTATTCGACAGCTTTACCCATAGCTTGAAGTTGATTTCGCTTTCTCCTTTGGGTTTTTTGATGGGCACTATCTTAGACAGTTCCCCCAGCTTCCAAGTCAAGGTTCATAACTGACAGCTTTCTTTGGCCTGCTGGGAGGCCTTTCAACACTTCTATCCGCTTAAATCCAGAGCGAGCCCTAAAGAGAGGCTTTATCATTCAGCGACATTAGCTAGAATGTATAGTTGACATTAGCATTTTCTTTCAGAGGGAAGTTGATGTAGGCTAACTTAGGGTCTCTAGTTTACCCTACTCTAACACGACAAACTAACAGAAGGATTAAAGAAATAATTAACTAATATGTAGGGACTGTTATGGGCAGCAATGCACATGACATGCTTACGAGATTAGTATCATGATAACCACAAGTAAAGAATAGTATAAAGCCAAGTAACATGATCAACTAAGCAATTATTAATTAGGTTTCATGTCATGTTCATAATAAACCATAGGTTAAGAAGTACTAATATGCAAAAGATTTCAAAACTCCTAAAACTAACAAGATTAAATGCCTAATGATTAGATAAACCCATGAACATGTAAAAACAGTAACTTCCCAATAATTAAAGAGATGAAATCATAATCATAACATGCTAAATATGAAGGTTCAGCTGTAACGATGCTATCAAAGTGGCTGCCCACGTTAGTAAGCACTAACTTGGCATTCACTATGGCAGAAATTATGTAGATTAGAGTTACAGCTCAACATAATGTACTAGAACAAAAAGTAAATAACCCAACATCAGGTTATCACTATGATACGCTTAACAGAAGGGGTAATATAAAGAGAATAATTAAAACAGCTATGGGTTTGGGTGCTGCCAGTGTACAACAGGGTATTCTTGGGTTAATTCTTAATAACCAGAAAATAAAACACAACACAAAAGAGAAGAGGGCAAGGGTACTGCCGAGAGCAGTGCAAACAATGATAAGGGAATTCTGTAACGAGACAGAGAGAGGGATAGGAAGATAAGAGAGAAAGAAGGGGGAAGTGATCTATGGACAGATCAGCAAGGGGGGAGGGGAAGCATACCTGTCTTCAGTAGAGAGAGAGAAAGCCGAGAGAGAGATAGGGGATTGGGGTATTTCAGAACTGCACAAAGAGAAGAGAGAGAGACGAGAAAGAGAGAGAGCACGAGAGCTTTTTTCGTTATTTTCTGCATTCAATAATCATCATCTAAATTTCATTAATTAAAAAAGAGCTTTTATAAGGCTTACAATCCTAATTAGAGTATAACTCTAAAGACTAATAAAAACAAACCAAATCATAAACCAACTAAACAACTAAAAAGGGCCCACAGCTGGGACCCACAACTCTAACAAACTAAAGAGCTAGAGCCCACGTCTAATGTATGTGGGGTCCACCATAAAATAAATAAAACAGAAAAAAATCCCACGCCTCTAATAATAAAATAAAATAAAATAAATAGAATCCTAAATTTACTAGAAATCCTAGATGTCCTCATCAGAAGTTTAAGGTATTGGGACACAGAGGGAATAGAACCTTATTGGGGCACAGAGGGAATAGAACCTTCTCGCCAACTCATGGCTCCCAGACTCCCTCCCATTCATTCCCTTAAACGGCAAACGATAAAGGTGACATGCATACTTGAGAATATATCTGAATAGAATAACGAGGCGGGCTTAGCTATTCTAACAGGCATCGAAATAATGGGAGAAAGAAACTAACCTATGAAATGACTCCCACCGTCTTTTTATGTACTGGAATGACGACTATTTTAATTGTCAAATAGGTGCTTACAGCACCCTCCATCTCAATCTCTTTTTTGACGTTTCTTCACTCTTCCTCCAACTACGCTTTTTTTCCTCTGGACATCCTCCTTTTATTTATTCCTTTATAGGTGGTTTAAACATTCTTTGCTTCTAGACAAGCCTTTCGTATCACAAAATATTGGCAATGATAGAACTATAAAATTTTCTATTGACGCCAGTCTGCCACTTACATCTTGCCAATTCACTCTCACCACTTACACCATGCTCCCTAGCTTTATGTCACTAAAGACACCACTTCTACCCCACATGCCCCACCTTTAGACAAAAATAGCCCTATAAAAAAGCCCTAATTGAGTGGATAGCATGAATACATGACTTTTGACTTTCCACTTTTTTCCATCATTCTATAATAGTCACACCACTATCTTTCATGTTTTTTCCTCTGGGTTGTTCCAGTTGTAGTTGATTCCTTTTTGAGACAGCAATGTGAGCCCCATGGTGGATCCCAATTGGTGGGTCCCACTGTATTTCTTCTCCTTCAGACCCTCAAGTTTATCGGATTCATATTCCTTGGAAACTAACACGCTAGGATATCATCATCAGTAAGATCATAGAAAGTCCACTCTCAATAGGCTCCATCCAGTGGCTGTTTGTTTAAAAAACATTTCTCCCACTCTTGGCAATGCCGAAAGATCTTTTTCTTTTTTTTTTTGTTCTTGAAAAAGCTCTTGAATATGACTTCTTATAAAGGGCACTAAACATGCGAGAAAATGCTCTTTTAACTTAGGAGTGAATCGAACTATAGTGAAGTCTAGAGCAGGGAATCCATCTCTTACAGCACCTCCTCCTGGTAACAGGAACCTGTCCAACCTCTATCGGTCATCTGGAAAGGGTCATCCCTTGCAATTCAATAGGGACAAGGGTCCCAGTTGGCAGAGACTACTCTGCGCTCCCTTTGACCTTTACTCTTTAGTTGTCCTCTGTTAGTGTTAGTACCCACACTACCCCTATCCTCTTAAATAGAATGCCTATTACATCCTAGATCTTTGTTTATCCACACCCTACACCTTTGCTGAAGATTACAGAATTGCCATTACACATAAATTGAGTGTCTTATCACTTGGGTGGGCACATTAGAGGACCAATTAGGGTTTTTTTGACCCGTGTCCACACCAAATTGGTATCAAAGCCAAACCTGGCAATGGAAGCCTATATTTTCATCCAATAGCACCATAGAATGATATAACATATACAAGTAATGAAGCACTAAACATGACATGAAAAGGAAAAGATTAGGAGGTAAGTGTCTACCTCAAGGAAACGATTCCAATGCTGACAGTTATGTAGATCAAGTTGGGTTGAACCTTTAACATATCTGCAGAGAAAAGAGATCTTCCATATCAGTGGCAATCATTCAACCATATGGAACTATGCAGAGAGATGCCAATGCATACCTAAGAGCCGTTTGAATCAAGGACGACTCATCAACCAATGGGTCCTCACCATCTACAACATCACAAGGACCGCCAATTGCCATAAAGGAACGGTCTTGTCTGAGAATGGCAAACCTCAAGATATTACTGAAATGCGGTATGCGGTCATCAGAACTTTTATCAGAAGATAACTCCTCCAATGTATCTTTACTGATACCACTCATCAAAATCACCTGAAATGAAGGGAGAAATAAATACAGATAGCACATTATATAAGGAAGTGGATACCTAGAAGAATCTCCATACTATTCAGTTATTTATATTAAAGCAAGTCCCTAAAATGCAGGCAAGACAAGAAATGATTGGATTCCTAGACTGGGCCCGTGGGCTTCAAGTCATATATCCATTCACCTATTATCTATAAAACTATATCTGTACCTCATTAACTCATTAACAAAATTGACTGCCCTTTCCACTTATCCTATGATTCTATCGTCACTTCATTCCTATATTATTACTATGTCAAGTACAACCAAGCAATATGTTTGATGGCTTGTACTCAAATTACATTCATGTAACTAATATACACCTATTTTTCTTGTTCATATACCCAAATGACCCATATGTCATAGATAAAGGCCGTTTCCCAGTGCTGGACCAGCTAATGCAGGGTCGTGAGAGGAGTCGGGTGAGTTTGGAGATGGTCCTAACTTCTGACATTTTTGGCAACCTGGCTGCTTTCAAGACTCGAACCCAGGCACTTTCCCTGGCAGTCTGAACCTTTTACCATTGCTCCAAGCAATGGCCTGCAATGGCCTCTTCCTTGTGTCATACATAAATAACCAAATTACCCTTAAGCCTTCCTCCATTATCAACCAAACAATATGTTTTATGCCTTGTGCTTAAAACACCATTACGTTATTATTATAAACTTGTAACTAAGGCTCTTTGCATAGTTTATATTTATGTTTATAAGTTATTAATGACAAATCATTTATGAAAATAAATTATGAGTCATAAATAAGATTTTTTTCATAAATAAGATTTTTTTCATACCATTAAACATACAGAAATAATAATAGATTATCACAATATGATAAACACCTTCTACCCTATTTCTAGATTTTAGATTAAGGGTGTCCTAGTGCACGAGGCTCCCGCTACTGCAGGAGCTAGGGAGGGGCAAAATGTATGCAGCCTTACTCCCGTTACGTGGAGAGGTTGTTTCCGTGTTTCGAACTAGTGACCACCAGGTTGCAATATGACAACCTTACCGTCACACTAAGGCCCGCCCTCTAGAATTTAGATTATATCAAATTATTTTAAATATAAATAAGTACCATAAATCATACTACATATGTCATAATTTATTATATAATTAATTCTATAATACATACCAAAGAGAGCCTTAATCACCCTCACGTTTGAGCACTTATATCCAAATTACCCTTATATTGCTGTTCACGTACCAAAATTACACATATGGTTGATACCCAATGCTCAAACTTTCAATCGAAATGATCAAAATGTCGAGAAATATTTTGGTTTCCCTGGACATTAAAAGGAAATCACATATAATACAAAAATAATATTTCATCGAAATAACTGAAATGAAATTATTGAAATGTCGAAATTTCAGCCAAAATTATCAAAATGTTACATTCCTAAGTATAAAATTAGACCACCTTAATTGTGCTTTTTAGTTTTTTTTTCCCAAAACTATGCCTTTTTCTACATCTTGCTCCAAACAACCAGGCTATAAGTTTAACTCTTTCTCTCTTTTTTTTTCTACAGCCAACTTCAATAAATGTTCTGGTTAACAATTGTGCAATAGTCTACAATTCATTAGTAGTGCATCAATTCATTTCCAAGTTCTTAATTCTTATATCATCAACACCCTTGAATCAAACTCCTCAATTTTTTGAGCTGTGGGTAAGGTAAGGTTAGTATGGCTGTATGATGTTTCAGTGAGACCTATTTAGGTATTGATACTTTGTTATAGAATCTACTATTAAAAGTAAATTAGGATATAAAATATTATATTTTATTGTTGAGGGTTCCGAAAAGATAAGTTAAAGTCTACTCAGCTAGGTTAAACTTATTAGGACAGTTAAGATAGTATATTTTATTAGGAAAAATTATGATAAATGGAATGGATTAGCCATTTTTTTGGTAATTGTCATGTGTAGATAAATTTTTGTCACTCTCTCTCTCTCTCTCTCTCTCCATGATAAGAAGTTTCTCCCTACTTTCTTTTTTTCTTCTCCAATTTATTCATTTTCCTTCAAGTGGACAACCTTTATCTTCTATCCATTGTTCAGTTACAGATCCAATTTTTTTAGGAAAGAGATTTATTCTCTTTGCTCGCTCATTATTCTCACTCTTCCTCTGACTAGCATATTATTTACTCCCCTATTTTCTACTCGTGTGGTGGCTGTCTTTTTTCCTTCTTTGAACAGCACAAAAGTTTCCTTCTCGCCTCTTTTCTTCTCTATCAATTTCACATCTTCTAGTTAGTTCTTTCTTATTGCAAAATCTGAAAGTGACTTGGAATTCTGCTATCAATCTTCCATAAAATCTGACAATCAGATCTGAAATATTCTTTCTATTATCTCTTATCATTAGATCTAGATTCAGATATAGCCATATCAACCATTAGATCAAAATTTGACCATTAGAAGTGAGATGAGATCTGGCAATACCTAACCGTCAGATTCAGATCTCTTACATTCCATTAGTGAGCTTATTACCGGAAAGCCAATCAGATCCATCAGATCTGGATCTAATCGATCCTACAATAGATTTGGTAACAAAGCCAAACATGAAGCTCTTCAACATGGAGGTCGACCAATATATCTACGATTTACTCCTTTCAATAGATGATATTTATAAATCCAAGAAAGTAATAATACCTTTACAGAATTTAGAAAGCATTACAGCTGTGTTTGGTTGCAAGGGGAATTGAAGGGAAGGGAAGGGAAATTTTTAAACTTAAGAAGGAAACTTTTATAGTTGTAACACAAAATGATTGTATAAACTACCTAAATTTCTTAACATATTTAGTAATGATACTAATAAGATGTAAAATTTATTTTACTTTTCAAATGCAAGGGATTTGAATGCCAAGTGAAGTTTAAGTTAATAACTAAATATGGAATGATTTGGAATTAGTTACATATCAAAGTGATAGCATGTGTTGTAATCATTACAAAAATTTCCTTTTTAAGTTTAAAAATTTTACTTCCCTTCAATTCCCCTTGCAACCAAACACAGACTACATAGAAGCAACTGAAGAGTTCAATCAGAAAAGTGAAAGCATATTTGAAATTTTGAATTGCTTCAACAATCACTGGAAATGAATGATCTTCAAGAGAAAGCCATAACCGAGATTGAAGCTAAAGAATTGATAGATAGTCAGATTGAAGATTTGGATATTAGGTTCAGAAGGAGATTGAGAAGATTGAATTTCTACTTCCTCCACAAATCTTGGATATTAGGAAGCTGATTTGATTGTTGCTAATTTTGTTCGTTTGAATCGCAAATCAATACAGAAGGTGCTGATTGTGTGGTAAAGATCATCCCACTTTAGGACATGAGAATGAGTTTTTTCTAACAAAAGCAAAAGAGGGATTAACGCAGAAGCATCCTGGGATACCCAATAGAGGTTCCGGATCTGTTCTTATGTATGTGGGTAATGACTTTGTCAAACAAAGATATTTTTATAAAAATTTTATCTTACAGCTGTAAAGGGGAGACTAGTATGGTCGTATGATGTTTTGGTGGGTACCATCTAGCTGGCGATAGTTTATTATTGGATCCTCTTTTAGTAGTTGATCAAAATATGAAATAATATATTTTTTATTGTTAGTGATGGGCTACGAAAAAGTTAGTTGTAGAAAAGCTATGATATTATATTTTAGGACAAGGGTTTCCACATGTTGCCAGTGTGGCGGGAATCTCCCACGCCACACCAATCGACATGCAAGAATCAGTATCGTCAATGGAGCCCACAAGGTCAGAGAGGAGAGAGAGCGCTAGTTATGTGAAAGGGTGTGGGAAGGAATCCCCACTCCAGCATTATGGGGAAATTTTTCCCTATATTATATTAAGAAAGTTGAGTCCTTAGTTGATAATAATTCTGTTTTTTGGGTATATATATATATATATATATATATATATATATATATATATATATATATATATAAAACATCCCCCAAAAAAAAACGATTTATGATGACTGGAACGGATTAGTCATTTATTTGATAGTTGCCTTGTGTAGCTAAATCTCTCTCTTTTCTTTTCTCTCTCATCCCAAAGGTAAAAAGCTTCTCCCTACTCCATTTTTTTCTCCTTTTTTCTTTTCCTTCTAGTCGACAAACAACCTTTCTCTGATTCAAAACGGAGAGAGATCTACAAGTGATGGGCAACCGCGAGAGAATGAAGAAAGAAGAAAGAGAAGAGACAAGGGGCTATAATGTGACTGCGAATAGTACCCCAGAATAGTGATTTGGAGAGAAAAGAGAAGAAAGAGGAGAGAGACAAGGCACCAATCTCCACAAAATAAAACTTTAAATCATTACATCAAATCGTGAGGAGGCTCTTAGCCTTTACATGTATTTATAGAATCAAATCTTATCTAAAAAGGAAATAAAAAAAGGAAATAAAAAAAAATACGTGGGTAGCAATAAGAGTAACCACTAAACAACCTAATTTTAATAAGGAAATTAAAGATAAAGGCCAGAATTTATAATTTTTTTCCCAGTCCACCTAGACAACTTTATCAATAACAAGATAAAGAAACAAATCCCTAACTAACCAGACTCGTAAAGGGGAAAAAAATAGAAAGAAACTAAATCTTATCTGAACTTTATCAAATACTAAAACTAAAAGACGATTCCAACAAACCTTATCGACATGAAAATGGAGCCCACTAAAACAAAATATAATTTTTGTTGTGCTCCATTAATCCCCCACTGTTGGGCGTATAAAATAGGCACATTACAATTTAAAAAAAAAAACAAAACAAAACTTAAAAGCCCAACTTAAAGCTATATCAAATTCTGGCCCAAATTTAAACCGTGCCTTATACTAGGCCTCATTATTCCCCACTAGTTCAAAAAAAAAAAACTCACCCACGGGTTTTGTAAAATGAGAGGATCCTCTTTGTACGATCAGCCACCTTTATTCAACGATCCAATGCTTCTCTTAAATAACATGGACATAATATGTAACAGCTGGAATTTTGACGTTGAAGATCTATTGCGCAAAAAAAAAATAAGAATCCACACGATCAATCTCTATATGGTCGATCAGATTAATTGGTCCAAGGAAGATTTCACACAATTGGATGTGAAAATTTATTGGTTCTTAAATTCCTTGCATTGTCGTTGAGTCTCTTCAAGGTTCATTTCAACCTCCCACAAGTTCCCTTGCGTGGTCTTGCATGGTTTGAAGTTGTCAGCGGACAGCAAGAAAGAGGGTAAGATCCATATCTAACGTAAGGGTTGGCTCTGATACCAAGTTGATGCAGATCGGGGATTGAGATCTATGGGCAATCAAGAGAGGACAAAGAAAGAAGAAAGGAAAATAAGGGGCTGTTCTGGGACTCCAAACAGTACTCGAGAATATTGATTTGGAGAGATAAGAGAAGAGAGAGAGAGAGAGAGAGAGAGAGAGAGAGAGACTGAAGCAGTCCCAGGTTGCAACCCAGCTTGGGATCGTTATGGGCGGCTCTGATACCAAGTTGATGCAGATCGGGGATTGAGATCTATGGGCAATCAAGAGAGGACAAAGAAAGAAGAAAGGAAAATAAGGGGCTGTTCTGGGACTCCAAACAGTACTCGAGAATATTGATTTGGAGAGATAAGAGAAGAGAGAGAGAGAGAGAGAGAGAGAGAGAGAGAGAGAGAGAGAGAGAGAGAGACTGAAGCAGTCCCAGGTTGCAACCCAGCTTGGGATCGTTATGGGCACACCCTAGAAATATGTAAACCTAAAAAATAGAGTAAGTGGCAAAACTGTAATTATTCTGAAGTTTGGGGCTGGTTGAATAAAAGGAAAACAGAATCTGGGGTGTGAATGTAATTATGTTTGAAGAGATGGGATTTCTAAATTAAAACATCAGGGTAGGGTTTAAACAGAAATATAATACGAATAAGATGGCTTTCACGCTATCGCAACAAGTATAGGAATTTAGTTTAATTTTAGAAGTGGCTTTCTTCTTCAACCTTACAATAAACAGAAACCGACAGAGGGCTGTTGGCTTGCGGGTGAGAGAACAGTCGATAAAAAACCAATCGATGTGAGAATTGAGATCGAAGCGGAATGTTGATAACCCACCGACCTGTGATTTCCACCCAGTAATCCAACAACCAGCAATCTGGAAGTTGAAAAGAGTAACAAAAACCAAATTGCCGGCCGATATCAGGGGAATGTCCATAACCCACCGATATGTGATTTCCACCAAGTAAACCACGCAACCAGCAATCTGGAAGTTGAAAGAGTTCCTCTGAAACTGTACCAAGCAGTACAGTAGCAAGCAGTTTGATCTCAGGTTAGCAACTCATGGGAGAACGGTTTAATGAACTTAGTTTCAAGTGACTGAATTGCCCTAGAGAAACGACCTGATTCTCAGAATTTCAAGTTGGTTGGAAGGGTATTGAGAGAGATCAAACACAACTTTATGGGTTCCTACGGTCGCAGAAAGTTCAGCAATAAGTTTGAAAAGAAAAAAAAAAAGAGGGAAAATCCAAACCTGGAAGAGAGAACCTGGTTAGAGGTTGACCGAACTAAGAAAGAAGAGAGGACATCAGTCAACCAGCGACAGTCACACAATAGCTTCACAGACTACATGAAAGTCGAAAATTTCCATTTCAAAAAAAAATGAATACTAATGATATATTACAAACATATTTGGACTAGGGAAGAAATTCATAATCTGCTAATCTCCTAGTCACAGCCTAGTACAAGAAATAAAACTCAACTCAAACTCTTATCTCCTACGGCTCTGGCTACAAGAATAAAATAATAAATTCATTTTAAATAACCCAGCCAAAAAAAAAAATTCTTAGCTACCCCTGTTGGACCATAACCCAGACTGTTTTTGGTCTCGGTTCTTTGTGGCATGGATTTCCAATGCAGGTCCAACCGGCCCAACCAATCAATTGCATCTACATCAGAGACAAGAGGCACCAACCTCCACAAAATAAAACTTTAATTCATTCCATCAAATCGTGGGGAGGCTCTTAGCTTTTCCATGTATTAATATCATAGCTGTCAAGGCAACGCCCAGGCACCTTGGTGGAGACTTGGAAAATAGGCAGCCTTGGTTGGTTGCTTGGGCGTCCATTAGGCCTCCAACGCCTTGGTTGCCTTGGGCGCCCATTAGGCCTCCAACGCCTTGGTTTGCCTTGGAGCCATGACAACTATGATTAATATAATCAAATCTTATCTAAAAAATAAATAAATGAAAGAGAAGGTAAATAGAGAAACTCCCATGCAAGGACAGCAACAAGAATAACCACTAAGGAACTAAAGATGAAGGCTGTAATTAATAATTCTTATTCCAGTGCACCAAGACAACTTTATCAATAACAAAATAAAGAAACAAATCCCTAACTAACGAAACTTATAAAGAAAGTAAAACAAACTAGGAAAACTAAATCTTATCTAAACCTTACTAAATACTAAAATTAAAAGAAGACTCTAACCAAACTTATCGACTAGAGGACGGCACCCACTAAAATAAAATAATTATAATCATATGCCCCCTTTATTCCCCCACTCTTGGGCTTATAAATTAGACCACACAATAATAAAACACAAAAACTTAAAGTCCAACCCTAAGATATATCAAATTCTGGGCCAAATTTAAACCTGGCCATAAACTTGGCCTGCATTATTCTCTTTCTTCTCTTTCCTGTGCATCCTTTAATTTGATATCCTCTGTTTTAGGAAAGAGGTTTCTTTTCTCTCTCTTCTTCTAACTTGTATATTATTCACTCTCCTACTTTCTCTGTCTTGTGTGAGTGTCTTGCTTTCCTTGTTTGAACAGCATAGCAGTTTCCTACACTCCTCCTTTCTTCTCTACCAATTTCAGATCTTCAATCTTCCATTAAATCTGGCATCAGATCCGGAATATTCTTTCTATTATATCTGATCATTAAATCTGGATTCAGATATAGCCATATCAAGCATTAGATCAAAATCTAACCATAAAGCTGAGATAAGATCTGGCCCATATCTAGCCATCGGTTTGGGATCTCTTCCATTCCATTAGTGGCCCCATCACCAGTAGGCCAATCAGATCGATCAGATCTGATCGATCCTGCATCAAGGTACCCTTTTCTTCCTCCCCCCCCCCCAAAAAAAATGAATCTTCATCCATACATTCATTAAAAAAAAAAAGGGTCCCTCTATAAGCTCCTCTTTTGGTTTTTGCACCCCCTTTAGCATAGTCTTGCACAAAGATTACACACACAACAGATGTGCCCTAAATATCAATCAGCCAAGCTGGGGTAATTCCCTAGCTAAGCTAGGGACTTCTATATAGTTTGAGTTGTTGCATGTATTTTAGTGTTTTAATGAGATCCATCTTTCTTTTCGTGTTTTCTCTAAGATGATTCTTTGAGCCTTTACATGTCAGCTTCTACTCAATGTTGATATTCATAAGATTGGCTCAAGCCCACCAAAACTGGAATAGGGCTATCTACACCACAAAATCTGCACTCTACAAGGCAAGGTAGCACCACTGAAAAGTCAAAATCTTCTTAAGACAAAAATAGGAAGAATCATAAGAACTTTAAATTTTTTATGAGTTCTACCTTGGCATTCCACACTATTTTTCCACATTTTGACTTCCTTGATTCTTCAGCTAACAGTTCAGTTGTTGACTCCTGCTGCTCTACTGTGTTCTCTACTTCAACAAGATCATGCACAAAGCTGTTCCATTCAACAGGTAATCAATAGTTAAATTTGGGAAGAGAAAAGAAACTTCGCAGAGTTGACATAATAAAAAATCGTATCATACTTGACTTGACCTCTTATAAAGGTGAAACGAAAATTAGATGGCCATTATCAGAAGACAACAGAACTTGAAAACAGCAGAATATAGCCAAGAGAAGACAAGAAAAGGGATTGAAAACTCTAAAAGAGGCAAATTCATAGAAGAAAGTTTCTAAGTACAGTACCTGACAGGAGTATGTAAAGAAAGCTTTAGACTCTCCTTTGGCCAGTAAACCACAACCTAAAGACAATTGGACATTAGGGGTTAGCGAGTATCACGGCTAAGCATACAATGTTGCTAATGCTTTTCAACAAAAAGAACTAAAAATTTCATACCTTCGAGAATTCAGGAGAAATTGACAGTTTTGGATATCGCTTATTCACAGACAAATAATCCCTTTCAACATCCACTAAACAGAATGGGTAAACCTGCAAAATCAACGGCGACAAAAATTAAGCCAAATAAACCAATTCATAATTGGGAAAATATAAGGAAAAATGAAGCAGCTAAAGAGGAATAGTCAACATATCTCAGTAAACAATAGTTAAAGATAAAAATCAAAGCTTTCAGTGGCTCTCGAGTCTTAACTGATCTTATTGTATAATTTATCTCTTCCTAGAAGGGATTGTCAATAAATCATGGATACAAAAGGTATGACAATGTTCACCATGAATACCAGTGCAAAGATTTAAAAATTAAGCATCACAACAACTTAAATGCATGCTAAGCAACTGCAAAATAGCTTTCACGTTGCTCCCAAGTCTCAACTGATCTTATTGTATAATCTAGCCTTTCATAGAAGAAAATTGCAATAAATCATGGAAAATTATAGACAGCGTACAGCATAAACACCAGTCCAAAGTTTTAAAAATTATGCATCACAACAACTGAAGGTAATGCTGGAAGCAATTGCAAGATAGCTTTACGCAAGAAATAATTACAATCGATTAATTCCTAGATTAGAATACAGGACCTAAATCTCCTGCTTCAACTCTAGAAAATTCCATACTAGTATCTCCAAATAACTCTGCTGACTTGATTCAGAGTGCTGAAGATTGTATGTTAGATGGTAATGAAAGATCTTAGGAAGAAACTCTGAACCTCACTCCCAATGGTTAAGAGGAAATAAATAAGATCTTAAGAAGAAAACCCAACTCCAAGCCGAAGGATGAGAAGAAAGACGATAGAATCCAAAACCCTCAGCCCAGATCCTCACAATGGAAACAGGTCGCAATATCATTGAATGACAAAATTCTTGTGTGGTTTTACCTTGCAGACATATTCTCTCCTTTTTTCTTTAACGGGAGTATGACGCCTTCAGCATATCAGAGCACAAAGTTAGTCAAGAAGCCCGCACCATGTAGGAAGCAGCAGACTATTGATAACTATATAGAAGGACAAAAAATAGAACGTCAAAATCCACCACCTATGCAAAGCATCATGACGAGGAGAATCTCTTCGTAAAGGTCGCTCATCCCTCAACAGTGAAGAACTGTGCCGCTCCTTACTGATCCTTGGTGGAGTCCGTTCACGCCTAAGTACAAGCCCACGTTTGCGTTCTCTTTCTCTCGCCTTCTCCCGGCCCTTTAGAAGGCGTTCCCTTTCACGCTCTTTTTCTCTTTCCCGCTCCCGCTCCCGTTCCCGCTCCCGCTCCCGTTCCTTCTCCCTTTCTCGCTCTTTCTCTCTCTCACGCATGTGCTCCCTACGGCGCTCCTCCTCCCTTATCTCAAGCTCCCGACGAAGTCCAATCCTGTCATCTTTTCTTTCATCAATCCTGGATCCTCCAATGCTTGAATTCCCACCACGTGACAGCACACTACTTGGATAATCAGACTCAAGCGAAGCACCTTTAAGTCCTTTTCCAGTGGCATAGTCCCGACCAGGAGGCAGGCTCACTCCATAACCTGAACTTGATGAACCTTGCGCATACATGAGATCATCAATATTTCTCCGAGGAGCTGCCCCCAGGATTGATGAAGCACTTTGTCCACCATAAGAAGCACCAAGCATTGACAAATTGCGAGGATCAGAATCCATTCTTCCAGCATAGGAGCTAATATCTTGGGTTGCATGACGAATGGCAGCACCCCTTGCTGCAAGATAATCACTTGGTCTGCCAGAAATGTGTATGCTACTCAGTGTAGAAAGAAATATAAGACCATCTAAGAAAACTGCGCAAGCGTTCACACTATTGCCTTTAAGAAATAAAGATTATCCCACATCAAAGCATAATAAGAATGAGCAAGGACATGCATCAGATAAAAGATGCACAATTAACTGTTCAGAAGCAAACTACAGGATGTTTCAACAGTAGAAATAATTTGGATCAAACAATGTGGCAAATGAGAAATACCTAGCACCCCCATCTAGAGGAGCAGATTGCAGGGACTGAGCTTTCAGCATTTGCTGTTGTCGGAGCAATGACGCCTTGCAAACAATTTAACAAGAGTTAGAATGTCACCGGTGACAGAAGAAATGTGTGTGTGTGTGTGTGTGTGTGTGTGTGTGTGTGTGTGTGCATGTGCAACGCATGTGTCTGTAGTCAAATCCAATACCTGATCAATGTGATCGTATATCTCATGCTGTTGCAGAAGCCAAAACAACCACATTTAGATATTTATGCAGAAGGAGGGAAGAAAAAGAAACAATGAGTAAGCAAAACAATTGCAACAGGACATTAAAAAAACAAATAAGATAATAAATAAGTGAAGTGAGGAAGATAAGAACTGTAATCTCTATACCTGACCAAGACCAGCAGGATCAGTGAGCCGTCTACTTGCCTCACTTTGCAACTCCCTCCCAATATAAGCATTTTGAGGGTCACCATACTGTCGTCTATCCAATAAAGAATAATCAGAAATTTTCCCCGAGGAGAATTGATCACCTTTGTGACCATACCCATGGCTTGATGATGGCACGTAGTCACCGGGGGACTCTGCTATAGCTGAACCATAACCAGCACGACCTTGAAGGGCCGATGAACCAGCTACTTTGCCACTCATTGCGGCAACCTGTACAAGCATATCGCCATCTAGTAATGTTAAATGTTGCTTTCAACAATACATGTGTTCATACTACAACTAATATGTTACAGTATTAATCATGCTAGAGCACCTTCAATCTTCAGACAAATAAACAGTAACAATCGGATGGCCGTGTTATAAATGATTAAAATACTTAATAAGACAGTAACCATGACAATTGAAACCCTAACCAACATGCCTCAAACTTCATGTACTGGACATGACCACAAAACTAAACAGGTACCAGTTTTTCCTTTGTCAACTCTTCCATCAAGGAATTATTATGTTGAGAATGTTAATGTCCTAGATCTTTTCATCCAAGAAAATTTCAGCCAACACAACAATTATTTCAGAGGGAAACTGAAAGAAAGAGGGACTGGGACACAAATTGTCATGACCTTCTCTAAAAGCTGAGCAAAAGGAAGAAAATACCTTATTTTTTCCAATAATTTTTAGGAGGGGTCCCACCTGTACCCTTAGTGAGACAAAACATCTGAACGAGTCTCAACCTTCCCTTAAAGCATTAGATGAGGAAATCACCACACCAAACAATACTCTTACAATACTCTTTTGGGACCACAACTTATGTGCAATGTGTGCAACATTTTAAGGTTAACAAGGAGTAGGAAATTCATTTGTTTCTTCAAATTTGAAATCTAGTTACCCTTCTTGGTTATTACATTGTTACAGGATGCTTCAAGTTGCAATCTGTAACCTATCAGACCTCACTGAAATTTGATCTGTCAGAGCCTTCTCAATTTCTGGATGTACGGATTGGAACGTATACCTGTTGCAGTATGTTGGATGATATGGAAGAAGTCCAACTGCTGCACATCTTTGAAGAGACAAAAGCCTATGTTTAAATTGATAAAGAACTACAACAAGCTTTACATTCAATGACGTGAATTTCACGTAAGTTAGCATCTGAAAAGCGGTACAGGTAAACTCCTAGGAGATCCAAGGTGGACATCAAGGTGTCCTATGCAATATAGCTGACGGAGTGAGTGAGACCAATCTAACCTAGACCTCCTGCTAGATTAACGTATACGAGATAGAAAGAGATATTAAGTCAATATTTTAAGTTAGTTTCTGTAGGCTTCATACTTTGTCTACTTCACTAGATCTCTCTCTACAACCAAAAAAAAGGCCAGTTCCTCAGTCTAACAACTAGAAATGCCTACAAAAATTCCTAGAATGATAAGAATGTGAGTTTGACAAGATTGTTTAAGCTTATGAAACCAAATAAGAAACTCAATACATGCACAAGTACAGGAGTCGTGATTAAAAGTCTAAAAGACAAGCACAAACCCTACAAGTTGGAAATGGGGATTGTAGGAGCATTTGGGAGATTAAAGATTATTTTCAAAGAATCCAGCTTCATGGGCAGAAGGAAAATTATATGAACATTTGCTTTTTCTTTTGTAGCAAAAAAAAGTTTATTAGAAAAGGCAAAGAGAATGAAGGAAATAAAATTAAATAAAATACGAATTCATTATAAAGATGACTATAGATGCAGTAATATAGACTTCACAAAAATGACAAGAATTTATATGATATTGCAAGGATCAATCTCTGACCTGAGCACTACTCAAAGCGGATGAACCATAAACAGACCCATATTGACCCCCATAGGGAGCAGCAGCTGAAGGATGTCCTCTATATCCACCAACTTCTGCTTCTTGAGAAGCACCCAGCATGGACGAATGCCGAGCAGGAATGGAAAGTTGAGATCCTCCATCAGGGCCTACAACTGAACTTCCAGAATAGGGAGGACCCGACTACAGAGATGCAACAAAAAAAAATTGTCAAGAAAATTCACGGCACCAATTACTACTCAAGAAGGCCTATTCACATAATTTTTTGTAAACCCAAAATTCAAATAATAAGCTTTTACTGGAAATATATTGTACCAAACTGTACACTTACATTTTGCCCATATGCCTGATGTGCTGCAGCATATGACTGCTGCTGATATGCATTACCACCCCTAGAGGAATACATTTTTGTCTAATGGAGAAGCAGAAGCTGCATGAATCATAAAAATAATAGACAGACAAGAAATTCAATTAAATAGACCATTAGCACAAAATTCAATATATGCATGTCAACATCACAAGGGATTTGAATAACCAAATTTCAGCGAAGGAAAGAAAAACAATGAGAAATGACCAACTCCAACTATTTAAGGCTTGTCTGGAAGAGAGAAGAACAACCCAATGAACCATCTAATGGATTAAAAGGTTTCTGTGCTAATGGAGTTTGACTTGCAAATACCCTTGAAATGCACGAGATAGAGAGAGACAGAGAAAGAGAGAGAGAAAAGATGCACTTTGGCAACACTAAAGAGTGGTCGTATATGTAATATCTGCACCCAATTTGCCTTGCATTCTGGCTGGATGAATCAGTTTATAACAGTAATACCACATCATGGCACAGAGAGAAATTTGTGGAGAGAAGAAAAGATGCACTTTGGCAACACCAGAGTATGTAACATTGACACCCAGCTTCTCTTGAACTCTTGCTGGATCAATCAATTTATAACATTACTACCACATCATGTAATAAGCAAACAATAACAGAAAATTTACAATATATATATAAAGGGATTTACTCAGAGCCAATAGTCAAACAATACCAACGACCTGCAGAGCCTCCAATCAAGTAATGTATTGACATTCAACAACCTGCATGAGGAAACCATGGTATGAGGATGATTAAAGGAGTAATATTCCCAAATGGTAATCATGTAATAATTGATCAAGTGTAAAGAGATCCTCAATAAATAGAAAAAAGACAAAATTAAAATGATGCAACAACTGAACTGTCAACCTGACCGTGATTCAGATTTACCACATAATACATCCACTCAATTTTCAACAGCGATATTCAGAACCGTTCTACAAACTAGCCATTGGAACTTATATTCATAATACTTGGCTCTTTTTCCTAATAACAATAGAAATCTATAAATTAGACAAGGACTGTTTCACTTTAAGTACTCCTACCTAAGCTATAACTCATGACAACTAATTGGACTCAGTAAAATGATTAAAAAATTAAAGACAATTAAAAAAAAATTCTATGGCCGGCTTATACCCACAATTATGCTTTATAAACCATCTCATTACACCTTAAAACCATGATATAAAAGCCCAAGACTCAATAAACAACATCATAACAACATCCTATGTGACCAGACTTAATAGAACCTCTCTCTTTTTTTTTTAATCGTAGGCTGGTCCATAGACTGGAACAATTAGGAGAATAATTCCACAGGGAGGGACATAAACTCATATTGCCTCTTGACTTTAACAAGACTAATTAACCTGCAATCCTGCATCAATCAGAATCAATGAATTTGTAATTAGACATGGTGAACATACGGTGCAAATATATGGAAGATTAAGTGACTAGGAGTGAAGCTTTAATATGACAGGGGCAACGTAGCAAGGCACGTGATAGGCGGTAGCTGTGACAGCTGGCCAGAAGATATTACTGGTCACTAAACAAGACACCATCCACATTTAAAGGTATAAAACAGTCAGAAAACAGTGAAAAGGTAAAAAATGACTCTGTGTTTCTTCAAGTTTAGGTAGGAGAAGATACTTCAAACGGCTTATTCAAAGGGGAAGGCTGACAGAGAACAGGCCTCCTATACACACGCACACACGAAGATCAACATGAAGCCCTGTCCGTACGGCAGTGCTAATCCAGAACCAGGAGAATTCCTCTGGGAGATTAGCTTGTGACAGGATTGCAAAGAGATAGAACAAACCAGTCTAGGAGAAAATTGAATACCCCAACCAGAAGTAATCTGATATGCATAAAATTCTGGTAGGTTGCTCTAATCAGTCATCACAACGTTTCTGCAAAAGATAGTCTAAATCTAATGGATAGATTTAGTGTTACGAAGCACTCCTATTGGAGGTAGAGAGATAGAAGACTACAGAATCAAAGGGCAGATTCAAGAAAGAAGTAGAAGAAATAAAACAAGAACAGCAGAGAACAAGAGAGAAGAAATATCACACCTTGTAATCAATGGAGAATAAGAAAAGAAGAGGAAAGGAAAAATCATATCTGGGATACCAATCCCGTATGCCAAGCTCAACAGCTCCAAAACCCTTCAGAAAAAACTCATATTCTTTACTAAAAACGTGCTTAATAGATGGGGGATGCATTACATATATAAAGACCTTCTAAAATTCCTAAACTGATTCATAAAAGGATCCTATGACTCACACACAGTGACTTAAAGTAAATAACTCAAAACAGGTTTCTTAAAAGCTATTAAGTATCTTAATCTAATTCAAACACTTAAAGACTCTAATTTCGTAAACTAACTTAACCCCCCACTTTATGGGCTTATAAATTAGGCCCAATACAATGTAACCCAAGAAAATTGAAGGCCAGGTCATTCTATAACTGCCCAAAGGTCAATTTTAAGCACCTTGTGGATCTCCCAAACCCTCCATGCAGGATTAATGTCTAATGCAACTGCATCAGGCAGTCAACAAATTATCACTGATAGGATGTGCCACTCTGTCACTATTCCATTCAGTCTATGTTAATATTTCATTTTTCAAAATTAAATTTCAGATTCCACTCTCCCTGATGGATGAAACAAAAATGTATATGCATGTCATTCACGCAGATGCAGTCTCATATCTCAATGTTTTTGAAATTGATTTCTCATGATTTATTGTTTACCCTAATTATTATTTTTGTACTTCCACTTCCAAGAATCTAGAAAGGGGTAGGGTAAAAAATGAATGATAATTGACGTAACAAGGACAGATTTATCTCAAATTTAGCAGAAAATATGGCTCCTGAGTCCTGACAAAGCAACATAGGAAGAACAAGATTGACAGCATCCTCAATTTAGTTGGGTCCTACCACTTGTTTCCTTTATCCCATCCTTTTGTGAATTTCTGGTTTTTTGGTCCACTGGTTTATCATCTCCATCTCCACCTCCAACTAAAATCTTTTCAAACAAATATAATTTGTTTAAATTCAGTAGCTACTTCCACATTTTGCAAATGCATTGATAAGTCCTAATCAATCACAGAAATGGTTACAAGTCAAGATTTTTATTGGGCGCTGAACAACCACCAACACACCAACATCACCAAACCCAATGAATAGAGCATACAAAAGATGTCAAGTCAGGCAGCAAAGGGCATAAAGGAAGAAAGTTAAAACCCCACCACAAAGAGGGGGAACAAGAAAGGAAGGGAAAAAAATAAAAATAGTCCATGTATCTAATCCTCCAAGCTACTAGCAAATGAACTATACCATTTGATCCCTCTCTCAGGAAACAATAGTAATAATGCAGAGGGATTTGACAAAGAATCCACTGATCCTATAAGACGAACTTATTTATTTTATTCGGACATGGAGTCGAGGGGAAATGTAAATTTTATATACTTCACAAACGGACATGCTGGAGAATATCCAGGAACATTTGCAACATTCCATTTCTCAGCAGAAGACCCATTTTCAAGATCTGTCTAAGTGACTTTTCTTTTTGTATGAGTCACTCAAATTTATAAATTCATCATAAATATTCATCATAAACAATAAAAACAGAGCATGTTGATTATATCAAAACTCAGGGCACCAATAATTATAGTTAGTCATGGGTAGAGACACTATTGGTGACGTAATAACTTCTATACGAAATGCTGACATAAATAAAAAAGGAACGATTCAAATAGCATCCACTGATCTCACTAAAAACATTGCTAAAATACTTGTACAAGAAGGTCTTATCGAAAACATGAGGAAACGTCTCTTTTTTTTTAAGCAATATTGAAAAGATTTCTTCCACTTTCTCCAAAGGGCACCAATCCATTATGTCGCAATAACTTCCAACTATGAATAAGAAAACAGATTGGAGCAGTGAGGTCCATAACAAATCAGGAAAAATATTCCTTCACTTCCTAATTCAAATAAAAAAGCCTACAATCTAATTCAAACACATGCTTAAAACCTGAAAGCAACTCATAGCACAGTTGTTTCCAAAATAATAAAATTTTCTTTTATCGTCATGGTACCCTGTTAGTTTTAGCTAGACAATCTATCATCCTTTATTTCACATATCCTCAAACACATCCAATATAAATAGAAGACCAGCATGGTTCTTGACCAAGGGTGATTACAACTATGGTAAAGATACCAACCACAATGATAACAATGATAGCAATAATGATGATGAAGATGATGATAATAATAATGATAATGGAAACGGTGATGTATGCTTCCAAACCATTATGGTTCAATCTTCAAGAAGACTTCACTAAAGAGATCGATAGAGCTTTAGTGATCAATAGAGCTGTTTTTTCAGATTTAAATCTTGGTTTTCAAGCTCAGAGTAAAATCACAAAACCCAACATCCGCAAAGGCTGGAACATTCTAATAGGTAATTCCGGCCAAACTCTAATGTTAGATTCCAACCAGAAGCTCAAACTGTTAGGAAGGGGAAAAACAATGTACATCAATACCCTGCCACACATGCAGGCCCACACAGATAGCTCTGCACGTGACACCAACATTGGCACCAAAGGTACAGGAAGCAGAGGCACAACAACACCCACTTTCCGACACCTACCGGGGATCGAACACATGAACTCCTGGCTTTATGCCATAACTAAAATCTCGAACCGTTGGGAAGGAAGATAACAATGTGTATAACCATCTAAAATTATCCAGATTTTCAGTGACTAATGAAACTTTTCCAACCCAATTCAGGAAGAATCAACAAGCCTAACCACAGAAGTATAGCAAAATTGGACTTTGATACAGTAGGAATCGCAATTACTGAAGAACCCAATACACTAAAGCAGCTGGTAGGTATGGCGTCCAATCTTTCAAGTAAGTCTAATCAAGTTCCAAGAAAGGGTCAAGATTCAGTTTGCCGTGGTTGGATGTTAAATCGATACGTCAGTTGACAAACAGTTGCAGTATCAAATCCAATACATTAAATCAGTTTCATTACAATTCAACCACCGAGTTAATTATAAAGAGTACTACAGAAAAAAAGAATACTTGACACACAATCAATCTCCGACGAAGCTAATAATCTCTCACACCAACACCATCAAATAACAAACTTTTTCACAACCTAAGACCTAACATCACTCTTGCGAACCACTAATTCGAGAGGACTGAAGATTATCTTCATATAAAGCATCATCTACCGATTCAACCCGCATAATTCAGTCAGCAAAAGGATTGAGAAGCAAATACGACAAAATAATCGTTACGCAAAAAAAATAAAATCTGGAATTGACACAAGGGACGGGCTAATCGTAAAGATACTTAAGAATAGAAAAAATAAAGTGTTCAAGAAATACCTCCAAAACGCCAAGATGAACGAACGCGGAAGATTATGTTTCAGTCGTCAATCTGACAGTGGATTAGGGTTTCATTGGGTCGAGTCGACTGTAGAGTAACGTACGGAGGGTGTTGGTAGAGAACCGGAACCCTAGCTTCATAGAAGAATTATAGAAGGCCAAGTTGGAGGGTTCAACGTTTATCTAACACGTGCGACGTAACGTTAGCGGTGGCATGGGAACCGGGATCCAAGTGGCTTTACCTTACTTGTTCTAATTCTACGTCGAGGGGCCCGATGATGTGGCAAATCTGTTTGGCTGAATGGATAAGACCCCATGCTGTAAGGCCCTGTTTGGCTTGTGGGGATTTTCTTCTTATTCATATTTGTAATTATAAGATTGTGATAAGGGGAAATCAAAATTGGATTCCAAAACTACACACTGGTGGACTGGAAAGGGGATTGGGCACCTAATGTGCCCCAGGGGGAGGAGGGACTTGGATGCTCTTCAATGGATGACTGGTGCGGCTGATAACAAGAGAAGATCTTTTTTCTATGACTGAGGTGGAGAAATTAGGTCGATTAAGGATGGAAGAGTCAATCACACAATTTTCGGACCTACGCAAGCAGTCTGGCAGCTACCACTACGTTTACAAGTTTCACTCATGGGTGAAATCTCACCAAAATGGTAAGATTGTGTGAGTTTTTATTATCTGTGGTTGAAGAAGATTTCACCACTACGATTTCATTATTAGTTTTCTCTTATTGGATGGATATTCAAATGCCCCTTCCTCCCCATATGGGTTCCAAGAGTTTCATTCAAAAGCCAGAACTAGTGGATGAACAAAAATTCAATCCGTAAGATCATGGAGAATGTTTTTATTACCTCTTGGTGGGTCCAAAAGTCAACTATTAGATAATCGGGGAGAGAGAAAATGAATGCCTGATAAGGTGAGATGAGGGATGGTAAAAGTAGCCACAAACGGTTGACGATGACTTTGGCGAAACTATTGTACGCCACATTATATATATATATATATTGGTCCTGGGCAGGGGCAGCGGCAGGGATAGGGTCAGCGGTAGGGGCAGGGTCAGTGGCAGGGGGAAAGTTGAGATCGGGATGAAGTTCTTCCATAGGAGGGAAGTTGAGATCGAGGAGCGGGTCAGGATAAGTTTTTCTTGCTATAGTGGACTCTTCCCTTTTGGGTTAAGCTAAAAGGTTTTGGTGCTATAGCTACTTCTACTCTTGTTGAAGAAGCTGGTCGTTCATCCCATGAATGAGTCAATGTTCGGACCAAGCATGTGTAGCCTATGAGAAGCAAGCCTCCACTAGCTTGAGGATAGAGAAAAGAGAATTGTCGTTGTCAGAAGTCTAGTTGACTTAGTCGGGAGTGAAGGAATAGTTTTCAAATCATATGGACCCCCAAGAGATGAGCAAGAACCTCTAATTGCTTGGGGGTCGCATTCTGTCCCGCTTGGTGGACGAACTCTTCTCTCCTTTTATAATTCTTTTTTCCACACACCTTTGTCCTCATCTTTCTTTCAAAAGAGGAGAGAAAGAAGAATCTTCCAAGCGGACAGAGACCTAAATTTCCATTAGAAACCGGCCACTAGTTACGAAGCTCCAATAAGGTATCGAGAGGGCTATTATAAGGTATCAAGAGGGCTATTACAGTCAGGTGCGAAGCAATTGCCCCTATTTGTAAAGTACCCCTCTCCCTATTTAGGGGGTTGAAGCAACAAGTGAGAAAAGCCTTAGCCCTACATAAAAGGGTGGTCGTAAATCAACTCGACCACAAGGAGAGAGCGGTCGTAGATCAGCTCGACCACCAGTGGTTCTCCTAACAGAGGACAACCTCTACCGACAAGTCCGTTGCAAGTATGAGGCGTTACAGAATGTATGTTTTCGATGTGGCATAGTAGGCCATAGGAAAAATGCATGCACGAACTCAGAACCTCTCTCGAAGAACGAACAAGTGCTTCCTCAGCTCATCAACGACTCGAGGGAGCTGAGATCCACCAGTGGAAAGCCTGTTGAAGTCATGGCGATAAATTCTTTTTGATTTGAAAAGTATAAATAAATTGTGCATCTGAAAAATATAGTTACTAAAATCATTAAGAATTCTTTTTACCCCCAAAAAAAGTAAGAATTCTAAGTAAATTACTCAAATATGATTATAAATATTTCGTTTCCTTTCTATAACTGATCTCATTTCCATTCCTTTCCTTTACTTGCAATCTTATGAATATAGATTTGATCTTGCAACTAATTATATAGCTACCTACCCACTTTGTGTTCTCTTTACTTGCAATCTTGTGATTATAGATTTGATATTGCAACTAAATTATAGAGCTACTTGCATATCTTGTATCTAAATTCTTCTTGTTTACTTTCAACAGTTAAACTGTTATGACTATGGTTCAATATTGGATCGGTCAATTCATACCGCTTTTGGTAGTAATTGATCTTAATATGATATTTGATACCTCCCAATTTTAATACTTCTATAATAAGCATCAGCCGCGTGTTACTTGACCGTTGACTTCATATTCAATTTAGATCAATATCGAGAAGTTTTGGTAATGGCCGATATTGTGTCTGATACCTATAACTAAAACATATCATCAATGCCTCAGGTCTAGCACAACTTCTCTGTAATTTGCTTGCAATTGCTCGTGCATAATGGCTATGGTACTCATTGTTTTTTACCAGTTCCAAGAGACCCTGAAAAAAGTGCAGAGAGAAAAGTCGGTTTTTTGGTTAAATAATGACAATAACTAATAGATTTGGATTAGAGGAAAGTGGGTTTTTTGGTTAAATAATGACAATAACTAATAGATTTGGATTTTATGGCGTAAATAGAGCTAAGAAAAATTGGGAAAATGAGATATGTTACTGGGGATTATGGATCAGTTTGGTTGCAAGGAAAATTAGATGTTTGGAAAATGAAAATTTTCAAATTGAAAAATGAAATTTTTATAGTTATAACACAACATGATTATATATACTACTTAAATTTCTTATCATGTTTAGCAACGATATTCGTTAGATGTAAATTTTATTTTACTTTTCAAGTGCAAGGGACTTGAATGCAAAGTAAAGTGTAAGTTAATAACTAATTCTAGAAGGGTAAATTACACCCTAGGTAGTTAACGTTTCAAGAAACTTCACCAAAAGTATCTGACGTTTCATAAAAAATGTTTAGGGTACATAAATAAAAGGGTAAATTACTCATACCACCCCTGGAATTGATTCTTATTACGCATGAATCTAAAAGTTGACGATAATTACTCATACTACCCCTAAATTTCAAACCTTGTTACACTAAGACCCACAAATGCTGATATCAACACGATGAAACTTTTTAATGTCCAAAATACCCTTATGGGTATTGTAAAAAAACAAAACTAGTCTTTGTTTAAAACCCAACCCCTTTTTCTTTCTTATTCATTTTCCCCAAACCACTCCTCAGACTACCTCCATCATCATTCCTATCTTCTTCTCCGGTGACAGTTCTCTATCCTCTGTCTCCCTTCTCTTTCGATTGTCTCTGGAGACTCCTCTCAATAGAACACTGTCAATCAAATTAAGTTGTTGAGCGGCCGTCTTCGGCAGCATGAGATCATCAATGATCTTCACTATTGCCCTCTCCAAAAGCTCATCGTGATCCTTCTATACCATATTCAAAGTAGAACTTGCAATCACCACTTTCTCCACTCTCTCCGGCCACATCAACGCCATATGATAACCATACCACCATAACTCGTTCCCATAACAGAGTATTGCTTCATGCCCAACTTTTATAGTAGTTTTCCCAAAGAAATCACCTAAAAAATCTCCGATCTATTGGATGCGTTGGTTTTCGATCTGCCAAAGAATACAAGGTCAGGGACATAGAGATTGAAGTGAGCAGAGAGTAACCGGACCTGGTACTTCCATTGAAACAGATAGTTTGGAGCAAAACCATGGATTAAAACGAGTGATGGCTTCTCCATGGATCGTAAGCCAGGTCTAGGGCACCAGTATTGGATGGTTGTCTCAGCATCGACGTCGACGGTTTCTTGAGAGAGGCCTGCCGCCATGAAAATATGACGGAGATAGCGATCGTACAAGGAGATGAGGCTGAAGCAGGAAACAACCCTGATGATAGTAGATGTTGAAGGAGTAGATTCAGTCCAGCACTTCAAACATGCGATATCGATAAAACAAAGCGAGTATACAACTCCAAATGCACTGTCAACATGGCCGGAGATGGAGTTTGAATCGCATTCTCTCTCTCTCTCTTTCTCTCTCTGTAATTGATTTAGGGCTTTCTTCTCCACGGGAAAAAAATTAAGAATCCTGAGATGGGAGTTTGCACCCTTTCCATAGCCACTGCTCTCTTGGCCGGCCGATCTACAGGAAGGGGGAATTTCTCCATGGTCTTGTTTATATTTCAATGATTTATGCATGAACAGAGATAAATTTTGAAGTTCCATAATTTCTTGTAGTGGGAATCACAAAAAACAGAGTCATCTCCTCTTCACGGTAGAAGATTAGGTTTATGAGTATATTGCGTTAGATAGAGAGATAAGTCTGTGTCCTTGTTCATCAGCTACTCAACCGGAAATAAACGAACCCACTCGAAAAAAGCAAGATCAGGTTGAGAAGAGATGGAAGCGTTTGTTCTGCTCCGAAGGTTTCCAAGCACGAATTGCTCCCTCGACGATAATCAAATTCTTGGTCTGTTTTAAAAGGGTCAAAACTGTCTTTTCTCCCTTTCTGTTGTTAAAAGCGATGATGGTATAACAGTCCACAAAGGTTTAAAGGGTAGTATGAGTAATTATCGTCAATTTTTAGGTTCATGCATAATAAGAATCGATTCCAGGGGTGGTATGAGTAATTTACCCTAAATCAAAATTGAATTATTTACCCTAAATCAAAATAAGTCTACCCAAGACTAATAAAATTCCAATTTTATCAATCATCTCTCCCTCCTTCCCTTCCCTTCCCTTCCCTTCCCTTCCACTCCCTTCCCGCTCATAACCTCTCCACCACCAGCAATCTCCCATAACCCCTCTACTGTTGGCCGCCCCCTCTCTTTGCCCCACCTCTCTTGCCACTCCCCTTTCTCTTGCTACCCCTCCATCACCGGCCACCCCTTCTCCCTACCCCCACCTCCATTTCCACTCCCCTTGAACAATTGGACTAGTGAATGAAAAATTAAAAGAAAAATAAAAGAAAGAAATAATTCACTCATCATTTCTGGAGTTTTTTTGCAACAAATCCCTAGCTCAGATAATTATCCCAATGAACATGGTTTGGTTTCTTCTCAAGTCGGATTGTCTACGACCAATCAATGGAGCACTTGTATAGAACTTGCTAGAATTTGCATGGCGAGAGAACTAGGTAGAATCCGATCTGATTTTTTTTATTTAAGCCCTTCAATCTATCTGATGTTGCATCGTTGCTACACCCTCTGAACCCCTACCCTCTTCTCCACTGTTTGCCGCTACAACCCACTACAATTGCCTCTCTCTCTCTCTCTTGCTATGTCTATTGTCTCCCCTTCCCTGCATTCCCATTTCCTTCAATTGTCTCCACTCCTTTCGGAAATGCTTCAAAAGATAAAACATGGACGAAGTTGCATGCTTGTCTGCACATGAGAATCTTGGGGATGATCTTCTAGCAAAAGATAATAATTCAAAAGCAGGGGGATATTTTCTCTTTAGAACAGCTCTATTGTAACCCCAAATCATAGTTGCAGAAATTTGTCTTGGGGAACCTGAATAGTCATTCATTTCAGAGGAACAAGAGAGAGAGAGAGAGAGAGAGAGAGAGAGAGAGAGAGAGAGAGAGAGAGAATGCTCGCTCCAATGCTGGAAACCCCAAATCATTTGATGTAGTTAAGAGTATGCGATTACTGTTAATTGGATTAGTTTTTCATTTTCTATTGAATCTATTATCTGAAAATTCTATTATTGGCCCGATGTTAAAATTTGATTGATTAAGTTTGGCGGAGTGGATGACTAGGATGGAACTAGATCTATCCAAGAATCACCATGATCAGATTTGGATGGGTGGATGTGTTTGACAGATTCAAGGGGTGGGAAAATTCCTGCCGGATTTCGGCTAGTTCTCCGATTAAACTCTAGGTAACTGGACAGTTACTTCGACTTTTTTGGCATAGTTTAAACCATTCTAACATAAATTCTAATGGGTAAAATTGGAATTATACAAATTTATGTTAACCTTATTAGGTACCCCAAACACAATATATCAAATGTTAAGTACCTTAGTTGGAGTTTTGTAAAACGTTAGGTACCTCAGGTGTGATTTACTCAATCTAGAATAATTTAGAGTTAGTTATATAGTCATGTAATAGCATGTGCTATATTAATGATTACCAAAGTTACATAGTAATGCAATAGAATGTGCTATATTAATGATTACGAATGTTTTCTTATTAAGGTTTTCTTTGGTTTATATTATATAATATATTATGAGTTATTTGTGATAAATCAGTTATGATAACAAACTATGAGTCATAAATAATAATCGTTTGGTACCACTAGACACAATACATTATATAATGAGAAATATGTTTGGTATGCTTTAATGTGCAATTTATAACTGAGTTCTTTGAAAATATGATGTTTGGAGTACCCTGTCTTTTAAAAGTGACGTTTGGAATTTCAAAACAAGTTTAACATATATTGATGGGAGGAAGTTCATTCCAGAATAATACCTTTCCGGAATTGAAAGTCAAGAAAATAGAAAACGAGAGATTGAGGGGTCAGGATCGTCAGTAGCACTTCAGTGTAGCAGATTTGATCATGGCCATTGAGAATGCTCCAAACGATTTTTTTTTCCAAGATTGAGACAAGACGATGGATTGAATTGAAATTTGAATAAAATATTTGAATGGTTGGATTCCATTTTTTTCATTCAAAAAATCCGCAACTTTTTACTTTTCCATTACCCAAACACGTCTTCTTTCTATATACACACTTAAGGGTGTCAAAACTGGGCCCGACCCGCTAGCAAGGACTGAGCTGGCCCGATATAACCCGAACGTAGCCCGAACCAAGCCTTAATGGACAGGTTTCGGTCTGGACTTGTAAAGCCCAACATTGTTTTAGCCCAGACCGAAACCAAACCAGACTGGCCTGTTAAGAAGCCCGTATTAGCCTGAACCGATAATACCCAACCCGAACACCGGTAAGGTCCGTTCGGGCCTAATTTCTTAATTTTAATGGTTTTAAATTTTTAATAGATTGTGTTACACTGCTACAGTTCACTTTTTAATCCGAAAGATTATGTGAATTTATAGTTGAACAGATTATATTAATCGTTACAGTCTACTAAATTATATACATATGGAAGGAATGATGCTAATTTTAGAGATAAAAATAATAAAATAGGCTATATAGTTTACGTATGGGTATTTTACACCAGAGGTACCCAACGTTTTGAGAAATCATACCAAAGATACCTCACGTTTCGAAAATCATACCAGAGGTACCTCTTCTCATATTTCCAACAACAACTCTACCTAACATTGGCATCTTTTAAGTTAACCATTAGATCTATCTCAAACTTTCAAGGACTGATCATTTCTTGTTGAACTACCCTTATTTGATGGATGATCATTGGTATACCCGTCGAAAAAAATAGTAAGTTGGGGTGCAGAGTTTTCACCGAAAGTGTGTACCATAGTCGAGATTTGTGACTTGGTAATGAGCAACTGCTGGTGAGGAAGGGTCATGGAAGAGGATAGGGGCATGGGAGGGGGTGGGCAATTGAGATAGCGATGCACACATGGGGAATTCAATGGTGAGTCATTACGGCGACGGGATGATGAGAGCGAGAACCAAATGGGACCAAGAAAGTTATGCTAAACAAAGGTAAATTTGGAAGTACAAAAATAGAAGGTACTCCAAGCGTAATATTTTTGAAATGTCAGGTACCTCTCGTATGATTTCTCAAAACGTTAGGTACCTTTGGTATGATTTTTGAAATGTGAGGTACTTCTGGTATAATTTCTCAAAACGTCAGGTACTTCTAGTGTAATTTACCCTTTTACGTATAAAATGGACCCGATTAACCCGATCCGGACCAAACCAGTCGAAAATCACCTCAATAAGCCCAGCCCGATAACAAACAGACACTGGACCCACCCGTTAGTTATTGTGTCCAACGCAGCCCACCCTAGCCCAAACTCTTAATGGACATATTTTGGGCTAAACTTATAAAACCCGACACCTGTTCAACCTGGACCGAAACCGGCTCGGAGCGGCCCGTGGACACCCTAATACACACTAGCCTTATCCCACTGTAAGCATCCCATTTTTTCCATCAACGTGGATGGACATTTGTCCTCACACCCACCTTCCTCCTTTAAAATCCAATTATATTGAGTATTGTGTTGGCATCTAACTTTTGGTGGGCCCTTAGAAAATCTCAGTCGTGGATTTGAATAATACGAACCAGAATTAGTAGTGGTGGGTCATATTGAAGAATAAGAGTTGACACGATGATGAGACATTTCGATTTGGAAAAACAAAAGGCCTTGTAAAATCGATATAAGCAATCAATAATAGGTTATTCTAATAATGATAACTCCTAACCTATTTGTAGATTATGAATTATATCAATTTATTTTAATTATAAATAGACACTATGAATCATACCAAACAATCACAAATTTTATAATATATTATATAATACAAACCAAAGAGAGCCTAAGGTTCAGATTTCACCTATCTTTCCTTTTTAATACCCCTTGCAACCAATTAAAGCCTATGAGATTTGGTGTCGAAAAAAGGGAAAGGTATACAAGAAGTGGTTCTTACATCCAAGATGAAGTGGGCTATGTTTGGCCGTAAGGGAAAGAACGGTTTTTGCACGTGGGTGTCTTTTTTGGCTAGTTATCCATACAACAATGGAAAAATGAAGTTTCCGAACTTCATAAGATAATTATGTGCCTTTATTTTTTATAGTTATTTTAATCTAAACCATTCAGAGTTAGAAGAGTGCAAAATATTGTTTTGAGTACTTACATATATGTGTGGATGTACATGGGATTAGGGGTGTCAAAAATTGGGCCCAAACCAGAAACCGATCATTAGACAGAATTTGGGTTATGTTTTTAGAACCGATAAAAAAAAAAGAAACGAGACCTGCTCAATTTATGAGCTTTAACCAAATCGGACCAATAAGATCAAAACTGATCCAGCCCAATAATGGGCCAATAAGAGTCCATTAAGCCAACATTTTATTAAATATACATATAGGAAACCAACACCAAGACCCAACCAGTCGATAATGGACCGATAATAGTCCATTAAGACATCATTTTATTAATATACATGTAGGAAACTAACACCAAAACGGAACCAGCCTGACAATGGGCTGATAGAGCCCATAAATCATCTAAATTTTTTTTTTACTACATATACATATAATAAATAGAAACCAAATTGATAACAGATCGAAAGAGTCCATTAAGCCAGCCCGATTACAAACTGACACTAAACTGGCTCATTAACTAATGTGTACAGTATAGCTCACCTAGCCCGAATCTCTATTGGACAAGATTCGGATTGTCCCTAAAAAGCTTGACACCGACTTGGCCCATACTGAAACCGGCCTGAATTGGACCATTGACACCCCTACATGGGCTGTATGCCAATACAAAAAGAAGTATTTAATTGACTTAACACATAAAATTCAACACGAGGCTAATATAGACTATGTTTTCTCTATTCAACCGTCATAATGGATACATATTCTACCCATGTGTATTGGTATTTTTCCCCAACCACGTGACAGTAAGAAGGTGTACGTGCTCCCAATACTTTACATACAATTGATCGTCTTTTTTTGTTTTTTTATTTTTATTTTGCTAACGATAAGTATCCAAACCTTCTATCTAACTAGTCTCGCGGTTCTATACTAAAGAGCACTTAACACCTCGTGCGAGTGGCCCCAAGATGGTAAGAGAACTCGAACTCAAAATCTTCCACTTCTTAAGATGTAGACTCCTTATCAACTGAGCTATACTTTAGGGTTTATATAATTAATAGAGAAACACAACCCTTATATATTGAGAAAACATCCCATGTTTAAAATAGAAAATATGTCTAATACTTTTATGGGCCTTATTGTATGCAAGTATTCCTGTCCATTGATAAGTCAAGCCCAATACTCACTAACTCAAAACAGCCCAAACTAATATCTAGACCATCTTTTGGGATTTGGCGTTTGTTGGGCCCAAGTTAAAAGTGAGGTTTTCTTGGACGAAATGTTGGACTGAGTTGTGGAGTTAGTTGACCCAACCCAAGTAAGACCCGTAACCTTGATGCTTGATGTCATCCCTTTTCCAAATATTGAAAGGTGGAGGGGATAAGGGGAGCCGTTCCCCTCACATGAACTTGGAAGAGAAGCCATTAACATACTCAAAAATATAATTCCATCTGATAGTCTTTGCTGCTGTAAGAACTTTATGACATATTGGTCACGTTACCATATAGTCATAGATTAGTTTTATATTAATTTAATTATATGCATATGTCAGCACATTGTTGTGATATAGATTGTCATATAGCCGAAACATGGGGAGGTGTTTCTCTTGAAGAAACAAACGGTGTTAGAAGTGGAAGTTAGGTGAAAGGTAAATGATAATTTTACCCTTGCAATCATTTTGACGAGTATTCGTCTTCCTTGTGCTTCCTCTCTCCTTCTCTCTTAAATTTCCCTCATTCTTCCATCTTCCCTTTCTTCCTCCCCCGAGCTGTTCCTGTCTATCTCTCCTTCCAACCTTCTTCCTCCTCCGCTGTCCCATTCTCCATCCTCCTGTTTTGATCTTTGTTTCTCTCGTAAACCATTACAAAACTACACTCAAAAACCCCAAATACCCTAATCTTCTTCTTTTGCTCCTACGGTTTCTAATTTCAAAATCCATAATTTCATTTAAGACGAAGTAAAATGCAAACCCCCAAAGCAAGATCAGGACTCGAAAGAAAGTCCAAATGAAAGTTTGTTATAGATTTTGTTAGTTTATTGGCTGTTATAGGGCTCTGTTGATGGCAATACTGAATGTGGAGTTTTTACAGCAGAAATTCTCGCTTGTAATTTTTTTTTTTCCTATTATTTATATAAACCTAATCTTTATCCCAAAAAAAAAAAAAAAAAAAAAACTCAGAATAAAACTAGGTACAAAACCTTAGTTCTTTCTAGCTTAAGATATTGAAAATTCTCTTGATTTTCAAGAACCCAAAAGCTCATTGCCCACTAGAGTTTTGGAACTTCGAAATTGGGGAAACAATAGAGTTTGTTACCCTCTTTCTTCTTTTTTTTTGGTAAAATTTTTTGCACTCTTTCTTGGGGCAAATTAAACCCGAAAAATCAAAACTTAAATCCATTACATCAATGAGGAATCCATACCTAGGGACTAAAGTAGAAACGATCATCCATGGTGATATGAGGAGTTGCAGAGCTTAGGGTTAGAAGTCTTCTCAAACTAGAGTTTGAGATCGAGTTGGGGATGCCAACACAATAAGGGAAAACGTATGTAAGGGAAAAAACGTATCTTAACATATAATTAGGGGTAGTTTTGATATTTATAAATTATAGTAGCATGTAAATCATATTTTTAATGGATAACAACTAATAGAACGAAGTTAAGTGTAACAATTTGTAAACTAACAAAAAAATGTTTACGTTATTGATTCAAAATGAGGGGTATCTCGTATCATATAGCCATAACATAGGGGAGGTTTCCCCCCACCAAAAAAAAAAAAAAACTTTGTTTGTAACGTTTGAATGTCAAAAAAAAAAAAAAAAAACATTAATGAAAAACGATTATATTTAGTAGATCATAGATAAAAATAGGTAACCAAATTTGACGCGTGACTTATACATGAGATTTCTTATATATCTTGTGATGTCATTGATAAAATCGTTTCACAAGGTGGAAAAAAAGCCATCTATATAGAAATGCTCTTTCACACTAATATATAGAAAACCCTTATCATTTGAAGCATCTATCAGTTACATAGATAACTTTGTGGGTGGGATGTGAAGTGGGACCGTGTCAAGTCAGCAACCTTTATGAAATCAATTAATCAGTCACTAGGAAAAAAATTAATCAATGATTTAGATGGGTCCCCCCTTTTAGACCAATGGTTAAGATGTACGACACACTATTTCCTCTATATTTAATTAGATAAGTGTGGGATGATACAAATCTAAGGCCCAAATTTAAAAAATATTAAATTGGTGGAGATGGAGAATATCCCGAAGGACACAGCTGGTTCATCATCCTCAAGCTCAGCATATTTCCTTCTAAATTAATAATATTGTTCAATGTTGACTACGTAAGCTCATCTGAACAGGAATGTGGAAGACAACTGCAAACGCTGTTGGTTGGTATCATGCCATTAGAGTGTATCTTTTTAGGAGGACATGGTTCTTCTCCAGTCTATACCTTATGTTTTTAAGTTTTAGGGTTTTTTTTAAGGTAGCTCTTGCTGATAGTTGTAGTCAAAGTCCAAAGTGGTATGGTTAGATAGGTTAGAAAAGAAAGATAAGGATGACTATATCCATCCGTGTTCATATATTTTACATATATGTGTGATGTCAGCTTATTTGGTTCTTAATCTGACCCAGATCCATCGATTGACAATCAGTTTCACATTTTTTTAGGGGCTTAATGACTCTAACTACTAATTAGAGAAGGACACGTGTAGCTATCCCCTCAGAGGTCAGACTTGAAAAGGATTCGATGAGGATTATTTTGGGATGACGATCATGTATTCGCTCAAATTGCCTGTCTTTTCTTCCCCAGCGTATAGACAACTAGCGATATCATCTACGTACAAAGATCTTGAAACCACCATTGGAAGACTCTCCAGAAGATCTAAATCCAACTATTGTGAACCCATCTACCCAAAACCGACCTCGAGATATATGGATTTAGTTGCGAGCTCACACCCACTTTCCTTATCTGACTCCAACTCCAACCCATACAATAGCTCACAGTTTAGGGCGAAGAGTTCAGGTAAGAACAATAACTACGATCAGATCATCAATCGTGCCAAAACCCTCAGGGGTAAATAAGAACTTACATCACCCGCGCAATATCTCTTCTATATGTATAACATAATTTTAAGATAAACGGATCCAATCTTTTACACACTCAAACTCTCTCATAATCTCTTTTAATTTTGCTTGAACTCGATTCTAACTTAAGCATTGCAGTGGCCTCAAGATTTTCAAACCTGCCCCCACTCAAACGATTACCGACAGCAACACACTTCAACCACAAAATGAATTGAAACCAAGATCCAGATCCGAAAACCCGGATGAATGAAAAACTACACCAACAAGCAAAGTACTGTTTATATAATATATATTCTCTGGTATATTCGATATCCGGTTATTTAAGTATTTATTATTACCTAACCTCAGCATCATCTTTGCCACGTTGCGTATGGACCACGTGTCAATCTAGTCCTAATCTAAGATTCTAAACCACGAGCCCTACTAAGATAATGTTTAAAAAACATGTCAAAATCAGTGGACTGATCTGTACCAATAAGAACCCAGATAGATGAGGTGTCAAGATAAGAACCAAGAACCCGGTCCAATTTTTCTACATTGTTCTTATCCTTTCTTTCACTACCACAGAACACGTTTCAAGGAAGAACCATTGAAGTTTAATATGTCTGAAACTTAAACCACAAGTACACGACAAAAAAGTAACCATTATAAAATGGCTTTTCCTCTCCTTTCCAACATTTCAAACACTTCTGATTCCTTTCATCTGTTGATATGGATAGAGGGAAGAAATCATCAGATCTTCCTCCTGGGTTTAGATTTCATCCAACTGATGAAGAACTTATCATGTTCTACCTGAGAAACCAATCCATGTCTATGCCATGTCCAGTTTCAATCATACCAGAAATTGAAATTTATAAGTTTGATCCATGGGAGTTACCTGGTTAGTGACTTTATCATTTTCTGTATGGTTGTGTTTGGTTAATGGGAATCTTAGTTGATTATCTTGGATTGTTTTATGTGTTTGTAGAGAAGGCAGAATTTGGTGAGAAAGAATGGTATTTCTTCAGCCCAAGAGACAGGAAGTACCCAAATGGACTTCGTCCCAATAGGGCTACTGGTTCTGGTTATTGGAAAGCTACAGGAACTGATAAAGCCATCCATAGCGGATCTGAATATGTTGGTGTGAAGAAAGCTCTTGTGTTCTACAAAGGTCGCCCACCCAAAGGTCTGAAGACTGATTGGATCATGCACGAGTATCGGTTGGGTGATTCATTCGGGAAGCCTAACAAGGTGGTTGGGTCCATGAGGGTAAGCTTCAACACCTTCTGCATCAATGGTCTGACCTTTTGTTTTTCTTTTTTGGGCTGGTTCAATCTCTATAGTCTCCATGTGTCCCTAATACGTACTGTCACATGGGGATTAATGAGATCGAGTTTAGTCCCACATGACCAAATAGTCCCTCCACCTACCGGCCGGTTCCAACTTTTGGAATGAAACTTTTATATGACATGCATGATGTGTCCGAAACACTGAATTTTTGGGATGAAAATTTTACGGGCACAACCCTTGATATTGGTTTGGTCCAAATGGTTCAGCCCATGTTAACTCTTCTTAGGGTGGAGACTTAAGAGGGTGTTTTTTTTAAGTGTATTATCTTAATTTAACTCTAAAATCTTTTTTTGTTTATGTACCCAGTTGGATGATTGGGTCCTATGTAGGATCTATAAGAAGAAACATATGAGCAGATCTGTGGAACAGAAAGAAGAAGAGGAGATCAATGAGGCAACACAGACCAACTTAGGTGCAAGTGAGGAACAACTACCAGTATTTCCAAGGACATTTTCGCTTACACATTTACTGGATGTGGATTATCTTTCACTGTCTCAGATGATAAATGAGAATCCATTTGGTTCAATCTCCGAGTTCGAAACCGCCGGAAGCAATGGCGGCAGCCAAGGCAATACCTATAAATTTCATCAGCCTTATGAAATGACATACCAATTTGGAAATTCAACGAAGTTTCAAGGGAACCAGAATACAGTCTTCAATCAGCTTCCTATAGATGTGAACTCAGTTTTTGAAGATTTCAATCATAAGAAGAGTCAAGAGTGGAATTAATTAGTTTGGTTAGATAGGTCATGATGATGAGATTGTTTCTTGCAGATTACTTGTAAGAGAAAAAAAAAAAAAAAAAAAAGGATTTGCATTGACAAAAGTGATGTGAAAACAAATTATTTGGTTTCTATGCCTTTCCAGAACCAAAAAGAAGGAGAGCTGGATGATTTAGCATCACAACTTCATCACTGCAGCATCAGCATGAAGTACTGCACACGTACTATATACAAAACCAGTCAAGAGTCATTAATGTTAGCTTCTCAAAGAAATATAAAAAATCCATTTAAAGAATGTGGGAGCCACTGAATATAGATGGTGATAGATCTGGTGGAGAATGCATCTATGAACACTTGAAAGAACTATTCTTTAATGATAGTAATTTAAAAAAATAAAAAATCCCATGCATGTACGTGTACTCTCTGATCTCCACAGACTTCTCATGATTAATAATTATGTAAATGTGAGACCCACCTCTAGAGTGTGGGGTCTATTGTATATGGATGGTGATGAATTTTATGAAATGTATAGTACGTGCAAGTGATCCACACTTTGAAAGAACTATTCTTTAATGATATTTATATAAAAAACAAGAAAGAAAGCATATGAATTAGTAAAGTCATACATATAAGCTAGTCGGTATGGAGCATTAGTTGGTTGGTGTTGACAAAGATGATAGTGACAATTATAATGCTGACTAAAGCAAAGAAGAACCTACATTGTTGCTGATAATTTCAACAATGCAAGAAAGAGTTACCTAGAGCTGATACTATTGTGTATGAAATTGCCCAAAAATGGAAGGAGACATTGAAAGAGTGCAAGATAAACTAGAGTTTGTATAAGTTATCAACAATATTTGGTGATAATCAAGATCATCTAATTAAAAATATCATTGTATGTCAAGAAAGGATTGAAGGTATTTAGTTTGCGTATTTGAATATAAAACTAGATGAGATATTTTACTCGACACTAATTCAGCGTTCGGTGTCTGTCGGATTGGGGCAAAACTCCCTCACTCCTTTCATCTCAAATATCAATATTGTTTTCCTATATTTTGTGGTTTTGCTAATAGCCCAATGAGTGCGCGTCAAAAGGATTTGAAATAATTAAAAAGGTGATAAAACACACGGTCTCTTGAGTCAGACCCAGTTTGGTTTTCAATGGGTTTTTATTGTCCATAAAATTATTGAGTCCTAAAGTTACTTCCCTGACAATTGCATGGATCTAAAGGCCTTTAGCCAATGAAGCAATAAATCCTAATTTTGCCCAAGGGTGTGCTTAATCCTATAAAAATCCATTGATTGGGGGATAAAGAGTGAGGCAATGTGCTTATTTATAAGATGCTTTTTAATTGCCTGATATTCTGCACTATACATCATAACAGGTCGATTGACTACCCTATGAATGCATCTATATATATATATATATATATATATATATATATATATATATATATATATATATATATATATATATATATTCAATTATCATTTTTATTATAAAATTCACCATTTATGATTACATTTTTTTGATAATTTGATCTCTCATGTCATCTCCTCCCCTCTTTACTTTTAGCTTAGATTCAATTGACCAAATTGATTGGAATACAAGTTCTAGGTTGACTTGACTTATCAAGATTTAGAATCATAGCTTTCTCTCATTTATTATCTGGGCTATTTAGTTAATGCATTGTCACTTTTATTTATTTATTATTATTTTTTTTTTTATGCATTGCCACTTTCGATGGAGGACAGATATGAACTGTTAACTACCTTTAAGTCTTCAACCATCTATATAACTGAAATTTAAGGTCCCTTGTAAATGCACTTTACAAATGCCATGACCATGACTATATTTTAGGTGTCTTAAACTAGGGATCCTACCCTTTAAAGTTTTTTTCTCCATTTCCTTTGATACTTGTTCTGAGTAGGCGGATTTAAAATTCAGTTTTTATTTTAGAAAAATGTTTTTCTAGTCTATCGATATTCCATGGTATTTTACCATAAAAAAAAACTTTGTGGTATGGAATCATCCAACCTCATTCACACACAAATACCATACCCTCCTATGTGTTAAATGGTTTGTAATACCCTCAACCTCTATCCCACCGACAACCTTTGTCCATTTTTTCTTCTTCTGTCGAGAGGACTTAACTTCTTCCTCCTTTTTGGCAAAAGAGTAAAAACCCTCAATCTAACATACCACATGTCTTAGTCGAGTTCGTTTGACAAGCCTTAAGCAGTTGATTTGACCTTTAATTAATTACATTTAATATGAAAGAAAAAAAATTATAATTTTTGTATTAAAATATATATTTGTAATACTACATGCAAGGCACTGTAAGCGAAGGAAAACAGCCCTGCTATTGTTGATAGTGAGCTTACCACCACATAATTGAGTAATTAATTACCTGGTTGAATGAGATTCTTAATACCTATGTTCCAGAAGAAAAATGGGTTACGAGGTTTCTGTTCAAAAGTCACTGGAGTGCAAAAGTAAATAGATAACATTACCCAAATTATCATATAGTGATCAGAGAACCATTAGACTGTGATATGACATGATACAATAGCCACAAGTTTAAAGGGGGATCAGACAGTAAGCAAGTTGGGTTCAGAGCATTTTAGAAGGTTATTTTGATTAATTCAACTAATTCACAAATAGCTTGTACTCTCTCTTTCGTGTAAGGTTATTCGCTCTTTTTATCAAACCTTCGCAAGTTTTTAAGTATAGACAAAAGACTCTAGTTGATCAAGTATTCTCGACTTGAATTTGTCACTAGAAAACGGAAATTCTATAAAAATTGACGTATTCTATACATGCTATACTACACGAAATGTAATGTGTTATCTACTGCTACAAGCTGTAATTATAAAAGAAAGTAATTGGTTAATTAATTCTTGCATGGCGAGGGTTATTTTAGGTATAAAAACTAGAGAAATCAAGGGTACAAGAATGAACGAGAGCAAGAGATGGAAATTCGTATATACGAAAGATTGAGGTGGATGATTCCGGATCTTGGAGTAGGTTGAATGATAAAAAAGAAAAACTTTTCCTTTTATGGTGACATTAAACTTAAACATATTTATATTTCATGAAAATTAAAACCATTATTTTGATGGAAAATATGTTTGAATTTTGGAATGACTTACAGCGCTAATTAGTAATGGTAGAGTTAAGAGTCCAACTAGAGAGGGAGAGAGAAAGTAACTGTTGTAAGGTGATGTCACAGTAGATGTTAATGATGTAATAAAAACCAATATCATCGTATCAATCAAAGACGTTTGAAAAGCAAATTTCAAATGTTCACATCTCCTATTCTTTCCAAAAATAGAAAGGTAAGAAAAAAATGGAAGAAAGTAACAACTAGAATGTTCACACGTGTTTGATCACTCCCCAATCAAATTGATTTCAACCTGAAAATAGCCCTCGTCAAATTTTGGGTGGAAGAAGAAGAAGAATGAAAAGGTATTTGATGGTGCCCATATTCTAAATTTAGGTAGGTATCCATTATGTTCAAAATCGTTTTGATCTGGATCTGATTTATATTTGGATCCAATGGAAAATTATTACGTGTTCGAATCTTATTATATAAGTATTAAAACAAGATGGAATCGGAGATCACATTGGAAATTGATCAGGTTCAAAATCGATACGAATCAGTTGATCTGACCGATCCAATACTGATACTTTGTAGTTTGACGTGACCTTCTTCATGACCTTGCCACATTTCTACCAAAAATAGCAAGTTATTATGTGAAATGACACTTGTTCAATATCTATCTTTAGTCATCTAATAATTTGATGGAAATAGTAAGATAAGATGAATCTCTTCCACTCACCCAAATTGTTTCATTGTAAATTTTTTGTCTATATGATAATATGTATGAAAATTTTCTTTTCCTATTATTTTACATGAAAACAAACAAAGCTTATATGATTAGATAACCTTGCGATATAAAGAAAGGATTTGAATATAACGAGTCATTAAAGATAAGCTTGGCCCCACCTTGCCTTTAAAGTTTATAGAAATTAATAAAGAAAGATGCTTTACTATAAAAGATGATATAATAAAGTACAAGTGATATTATTAATTACATCCTAAAATTAAATAATAGGACTGTGGTAATCAACTAATCTACGTGTTTGATCTTCCATTGTTCACTTACCATTAATTAATACATATATAGGATATGATCTATAGGTCTAAAATGATTATGCTGTTTTGAAGAAAAAAAAATTCATGCATGATGTTATGTCATTGATCCAATGATAGGGTGCATTTAGAGATTATGGGGTCCAGCTTCCAAAGTTAGATTTAGCCTGATTACTGTTCAAATCAAATGGGGCTTAGGGCTTATGGTGAGTGAAATGCCAATATAATAAACAAAAATATATCTAGGACAAGTTCAACCCCTAGCCCATGGTTTCAATGGAATTTCATGTGGTCCATTTGATATTAACTATAAAGAAGTAATCTCAATCAAGTATTATTTGGGTTATGTTAAGATTGAGTTTTTTCCCCTTATTAAAATCTTTGATCAACCCATTATTTATCAAATCCAGTGCATAAGGATGTCAAACGGAATAGTTTCAATATATCGGTATGGTATTAGTTTGATATGGTATGTAATAGTGTAATAGCATTAGTGTACCGTCTAGGTAAAAAGGTAGAAACTGCTTACCATTGTTGATTGCTAATTGGTATCATGAGTAAATCGGTATGTAAACGATTTTTGGCATAAATAGTTTATACAATTTTGACTGCAGTATTGCCTGTGAAGTTTGTAGTTTGTTTAAACTCAATTACCCTTATCATTGGGTTCATTTATATTAAATAGGGAAGAGTTTACAATTGCAGTAGCTACACCCAATTCGGAAGGTATAAATAGATCAGTTGAATCACATGATCCGTAATGGATCCTATCAAAATACATTTGAAATTTTGAATTTTAATGTTGGTTAGCCATGTGGGTAGCTTCACGTAATCCTCAACATGCAGCTTTCACGTAATCCTTAACGTTGCCAATGGTTTGGAATTTCGGTTTCATAATCAATTTCTTAACGGTTCAGTTTACCATTAAACGATTTTGTTTGCCATTCAATTATTTAAAATATTTTCTATCAATTGCATGGGTCCGATCAAGAATAAACAAATCTAAGAAACAAATAATTAAAACCATTAAATTAAAGCATTCATCAATATAAAAAACTGTGGAAACTGAATTACCACTGGTTTTTGCACTTGAAGCCCGAGGAACTGTGGAGACTGAAGCCATGAAGCCGTGAAGCTGGAAGCACAATCCACATAAAGGACAGAGGAGAGGAAGAAAATATGATAGGGATTAGCTAGGTTTAGCTAGATAGGGTTATATTGGTTAAGCTATTAAGGGTTAAGGGTATTACACCATTAAGTTTAAGTATCACTGTATTAACCTTAGGGATTTAGCCATTTAGATCTTAAGGTTAACTGAGTATGAGTTAAAGATGTTAAGTGCTCAAGTACTGGTTTGAACAGTATTAGTCAATATGTAGTCGGATTCATACCTATGATAAATCGGTATAATACCGTTTTGATTATATAAACAGTATAATTTTAAAACCATTATCGTACCGCTTTGTAAACAGTATATTGATTTCGATATAAATGGTATAGTATCGATACCATTTTAGTACCCTTATAGATAGTATATGATTATAATGTGAAGTTTGATGCATCCTGAAAAGGCAAAAAGATGAGATCAGTTTCAGGTTGTATAGTGCTATGTTTTCATATATATCTGAAATGGAAATATCGACATAGATGAAAGGAAATGATGTTGGAAAACTCCTATAAATTCTGTGGTTTGGGCCTCAAGGCAAGACTAAGAAAAAATTATAAAAAGAAAAAAGAAAAAAAATGTCTCTCCTTTAAATATTTGAAGGAAATGAATTATCTAGCTTCACCTAAAATAAAAAATAATTGCCTCTCTTTTAAATATTTGAAGGAAATAGTTTGATAAAGATGTGTTGTTTTAAAAATAAATAAATATTTTGTTTTCATAATAAATATTTGGGCAAGGGATCAGATCTATACGCACCATTAATCTGTGGATACTGAACAAGAGACAGTTTGTCAAATAAAAGGTGGGGAGAATGAGGACATAAGTGTCAGAGGGGCGAGAGACTGTGAGAGGACAATACGCATTAACCATATGTATATCAATTTCTTTATAATTTTATTTATTTGGGTGGTGAGGGAGATTGTCAACCTTAATAGGGTTGTGAGCTTTCCAAAGTTTTTTTTTTTTCGATGTATCATTTTATGTCATTATGTGTTGCTCAAAAAATTGCGAGGAGGTGGGGGGAATCTATAATTTATTACAATTTTCGATACACTAATAATGTGGTGAAATATTCGACGCCATGTGTGGAAAATGGTTTTGTCAATTGTGACTCACATACATAATCAAAATGCAAGGGAGCATAAAAAATAATTCTCAATTGTGGGCATAAGGGTCTTTTTCCTTGAGACCCTATTTGTTTTGTTATAAAAATTTATTTGCAAATTATATTTTATATGATTTTTTTCTATGTTAAATTTTCCTATTTTTGCAAAATTTTGTTGTATTTTATGTTACAATAAACTATAAAAGAAATCCTATTTCATGTAAAAAAATTATTTTTACTTACTTTATATATACATGGAAACAAGCAGTATATATGTGTATTTAAACTATTAAAACCCAAAATAAGATAAGAACAACAGCCTAAAACAATATAACATGCTTAGATTTTTTTTTTTCTTTAATGTTAGTTGAGTCCCGGGTTCGCCAATAGATTGATCCGCAATAATCCCTACTGCTTCTCCCAACTCAACCAGATTGCCATGAGTGGGACTCCGACAATAACATAATCGACAGATCCAAGATGGACTCCGATAGATATAAAATGCTTAGTTAAGAGAACAACATTTGAATACTCAATTTCTCATAAAGTTTTGAGGATGTAAAATTCTACAGTTCAAAGCAAGTCTGCTATAGATTATGCTTTTAGGCCCAACGGTGTCAACTAGTATGGTATTCTTTATCCGATATGGTACAAGGAAAAAAAATCCTTCTCATTTTCATTTCAAATAAGAATACGGTATGAAAATTTGAACCATTACTATACTGAGTGCTGTACGATTTTTTGCTAATATGGTTTTCGGTGTGAGTTTTGGATCTAATACGAAATATGATTTCTATATTAAATACGGTACTGGTTACAGTATCAAATTGACAGCCTTTCAATATGATGGAAAAGAAAATTAACAAAAAAAAAACTTTCCATAAATGATACATTGGATTGTGACTCTATTAAACAATGCATATACCAGTATAAAATCAGTTTTCAAAATCGATATGAAAACAGCATACGTATCGATATAAAACCAATTTTCAAAAACTGATATGAAAACAATTTATACCGTCGATATAATAATACCAAAACCATATCATACTGAATAACTATTCCTTATAAAAACCCAAACCATTATCCTATTTTTACCACACAAAAAAACCATTATCGTATCAAGTGGAAAACAATAGGGATGTCAACAGATTGGTCCGGGTCAAATCGGTCTTGGGTTTTATAGGGCCTGACCGAAACATATTCATTAAAAGGTTCGGACTAGGTAGACTACACTATGCACATTTACTAACGGGTCAGTCTGGTTTTGGATTGTTATCAGGTTGTTATAGGGCTAGTTCGGGCATGTTCAGGTTGAAAACCCGACAGAAAACTTGTTAAGGACATCTAAAAGGTTGAAGTAGTGAAGCTAGGGTTTAATATATATTCAGTCTAAATTGATTTGGTCTAGACCATTATCGGTTTTGGAGCCTTCAAACTCATCAGTTCATTTTTTTGAACTGATTTTGGACTAACCCAGACCAAACTAGAACCGATAATATATACCATACCTCAACTCAAAACATATCTAATAACAATTCAATTTAAATCGATTTTGAATTAATTAGAACTAGTTCAATCTAAACTATTGATTGAGTCCCAAAATTAACACCCATACAAATTAATTCATCCAATTAAATACAAAAGAGTGTTTCCCAAAAAAACCAGAGGAAAAAAAATATATATATATAAAGGGTACGGTATCGGTTGCTTTATTCGGGTCCGGTACCAAAATGACACCTTTATTCGAGGGTGGCGATGTGATCACAAAATATCTCCTCTAATTTAAACATGTGCCAATCAATATATCTCCTTCATAGATAGATAGATATACGACGAAGTAATGAATGGATTGCCATGATGGGCTTTTTTGGTAGAGAAAGAAGAAAATAACGGTGGCGTCTAGTCACGCTGTCAGAGCGTGTGGATCGTTACCTTTACCAAACTTACTTTTCACATTCCAGAAGATAAAAGCGAAACTAAAGTCTCGCGTTTCCATTAGATGAGGAGAAAGTGTACTTCCACGTAAGCAAGAATCCAGCTGGCACCTGCTATAGTGGGACCCGCGAATCTATACACGTGACGTATTTAGCGCGTGAAATGGAGAGGATATCACACGCTTTCACGTCACGTTCGTTTGCCAGTCCTCCTGTATCGTCATCAGAACCCGAACTTCGTGTCCATTAGCGCCGCAGAAGAAGCTGTGGACCCCCCCGTCCTACCCCTTACGTGTCTATCACTCCTTTTTTTATTTATTTTTTAATAGATCCCATCGGTTATCATTTTTTATAAAAGAAATTATTCTTAATAATCTTATCATCCTATCCGTTGGATGATTGACACGTAATAAAATCATTACGAATCAAACAATTAATTCTAATTTGATATCGATTACTTAAACCATGACAATGAAAAATTAAGAATTCTGATTAAATACGTAATACCAGCACAATACCTTTAATGCCCTCTGAAATCTCCATAATTACCCACCGACTAACAAGGTCCAGATGAAAATAGAGGGAAGTTGGAAGTTGGAACCAGAAAACCATAGAATTGCAATTACTAATTTCACACGAACATGGTGGGTGTTAAAATTTTGATGGGTCCCACGTACATGATAATTGAGAATCAATGCAAAAGAAAAAATCATTTATTTTGATCCACCTTTTAGATATATCATATGACTTCCATCTCATGATATTATTGGTAGAAGGTAAGAAACAAAAAGTCAACAACCCCATGTTCTTCCTAATCCTAGTCACGTGGGGATTAATTAGTGCTTGATCCCTCATTTAATTTTTTTTTTTTTTGCTTTTTTCTCAATATAATAATTATTAATCTTATAATCATAGTTCTATTAATCAGTATCAGATTACTCGATTCGTATCAGTATCGTTTAATCTAAAAAGGTGAGACTCGATCTGGCCGAAACCAATACCTAGGAAATTTGAAATGACGGCCTATGTGCGCGCACACGTGCCAATTGGCTTGCATTTCAGACTGCATCTTTCATGTTTTTGTTTTGAGCCATTTTCTCTCCGTTTGGTTGAACTACTGCATCCTGCCGTTCTAGAATTAGTTTATTTTCTATTACACAAATAAATGTCAGCTTTCTTTTCTTTGACCCTTAAAAAAAAAAAAATTAGTCAATAAACCATGTTTACATTTCAATTTTTTTTCAACAAGAGGAATAGTCAAAAAAATACAATAGTTCTTGCAGTTTCTTATATTGTTTCGTATGAGTGTTTTTATTCAATACGGTCAGATTTGATATGAGATTGTATGGATTGTGAAAAATTCAGCACCATGGTTTTAAAAACCAAATTCAAATCGGTGTAATTAGTTCACTGATCAACTCTAACAGCTGTTGATCTCAATTAATTCTAATTCTCGAGGTTCGACTAAGTCCAGTAAATTCTAAGATGATTCCAATTAGATTTGATTGAGATCCGTTATTCGATTCCAAGTTTGTAAACCTTGTTTAGCACGTAATGCACATTTTGTGTGAAGAAAATAAATACCTATATTTTTAGCAATTACATGCGGAATATATTTTTTTATTTAGTTCCACATACTTGGGACATACTCTACCTCTACTCACGGTTCTAGTAATTGGTATTGGATTGGGCAATACGCATTGACATCTTTCTCTAACCAATTATGTGGTTGGTCTTAGGATTAGATCTTGGGCTGGGTGGGCTTATCTGATCTCCCTTTTTTTGTTAAAAAAATAAATTGACTGATACCGACCAATCTGGATCAAGATTGGTTTTCGTCGAGAACGAAAATATGAGGGGCTAGATCTCATTCTACGGCTAACAAACCCTCAAATCCACAAGGTAAAACTAATTCTCGAACTCACAAGGAAAGAGAGAAAAGGGAATAATTCGTATTGATTTCAAGTTTTTTTCCTAAGAAGCCCAAGTTGTCTTCTGTATAGGGAGGACGGATTACAAGAAAGGAAATACGAAAAAGGAAAGAAATTTTCAAATTTGAAATTAAGTAAACTTGGAAAGAAAATATAAATCTATTCTAGCGCCCTACAGTTGAAGGCCCGTATCCCTTTAAACATGTATATTTGGCTTGGCCGGCCAATCACTTTAGTAATTGATCACGCTGTAGAGCACTAGTTGCCATTCCGTAACTGGGACTAGAGTTGCCGTGATTCCGTTTGCAGCAAAAATTACAACAAATCAGTGTTTGCCCGTTGATCAAATGGATTTTTGTTGGTCCAAGTGATCCAGAAAATCTATAGAGATGCTCTCTACATCATGAAAACCGAAAAGAAACCGAGACAACTCAATATATCACAAAGATATCTCGAAGAGGAATACCTAAATCTTCATTTCTGTAAACATTTAGAATTTTTTTAAAATCATGTTAGGATTGAAGAATAACATCATAGGAATACAAAAAGAAGAGGAAAAAACTTCATTAAATTATGGGGAAGAAAATGGGGGGAAAGAACTTTGTCTGGCTGTATGTATCTATGCCCTCTCAAATGCGACAATAGAATGACCATTTGTTCCCTTCTTATTTCACTACCCTTGTGAGAGAGGCAGGTACACATAGCCGAACAGAAAATTTTTTGCCTAAGAATATTTGATGTATGTTATATACATTAAAGGAAAGCCTAAAGTGGGACGGATGTCATCCACGGAAAATTTTTTTTCTTGCTTCCTTCTTAATGACCTTTTACCCCTTCTCTTCCTAGAGCTCTTCCTTCGGGTTTTGATATTCTTATTCGAAATAGGCTAAAATTTTCACTTCATTTGTGGGGCTGCGAGCGTCGGAGGAGACTTTGAGAACAGCACTGAGGCACTTTCGACATTCAACATATAGAGGGTAGGTCATCATGAATCCCATCGATGAGATTCTCTTCACCCAAACACATCACATGAGTTGGGTCATCACTTTATATGTAGTAGGTGGCCAAACTTGCAAAATTTTCACTGTAGAACTGCAGATTTGGATTCAAACCCAAAAATTCCACCAGAAAATTAATGAAATTTCAAGGACCCAAAATGAAAAATCATTTGATCTGTGTAATCATGGAAGGACTAAGACTAAAGACTAATCTCATGTGTATAATTTATTAATTGAATACAAGTAATTCAGAGTTACAAATCATGGACAAGGGGAAAAAATGAGTTTAATTTCATATAATACATGTACAAGGCTTCCTTTTTTTTTTTTTTTTTTTTCCATAATATTTAGACACAGAAAACTATATACAAAACATCAATTTTGGACAGGACAAATAATAGTGACTGGAAATCTTCTTCCTCTAGCTGCTTCTATCTGTTCTTCTTCTTCTCCAATTATTTCAATAATTCCAAAGACAGTCAAGATCTACTGGACCACCTGAAGTTGATGGGTCTTCTTGATCTTCGAAAGATCTCCTGCCCATTTCATGACTGGAAACAACTGAAGATGTTTCAGGGTTCATATCAACAGACAGCCCTGTTTCTTGTGACATGCTCATCATCTCTCTTTCTCTGCTACTCTGTTTCATGCCCGTTCCATGGTTTCCAATCAAAGCCCTCAAGATTGCTTGATCTTGCATCAAAAAAGAATTTTGGTACTGCAAATTTCCAAGACTTGAACCACCTTGAGTGGCATAAAATGAATTCTGACTAGAGAATTTTGACATAAGCAATGAAGCAGGTGAGATATCAGAAGGGTTAGCAGAAGCAGCAAAAAGAGGATAATTGAAGTAATCATTGGCCTCTTCCTGGTTTTTCAGGCCCTCCATTGGGTTGGAGAAGCAGGTCACGTGAGATGTCTCAGCTGCACTGGTTCTGATCTTGCTTTCGTAGGAAGAAGAATCCATTAATGGAGGTAAAAGAGATTGAGCCAATTCATCACCAAAGGAGCTGAGTCTGATCATCCCTGGCATAAATGTTTTCTTTGCACCAGAACTCTTTTCAAATATCCTGGAAATCACCCACTCGTTCTGTAAAAGAATGAAAAGATGGAAATTTAGAAATCATCAAGAACAACTCAGACAAATAAGATGAAAAGACAGTCTAGATCAAGGTCTGACCTTGGCTGTTTTGGGAAGATTGTAAAGAGAGTATTTTCCTTCCAATCTATATTCATGCATGACCCAGTTGGTCTTTTCTCCTTTTGGAGCTCTCCCTCTGTAGAACACCAGAGTCTTCTTCATTCCAACCAGTATTTTCTCTCTGAAGATCTCCTTATCTTTACCTGTGGCTTTCCAGTAACCAGCTTCAGTAGCCCTGTTTGTCCTCAAACCAGTTGGGTATTTTCTGTCTCTAACACAGAAGAAGTACCACTCCTTCTCTCCCATTTTTGCTTTTTCTGCAAGAAAACAAAATCTTCAACAGTTTAGAATATGATTCAAAGAATGAAATGAAATTCAATTTTTTTTTTCTAAGCTCAGATGACTTACTTGGCAAATCCCAAGGCTCACACTTATTCAAATCTACATCTCCAATTGCTCTGGGATTGAAATTGCTGTCAATAACCTTTTTAGACAGATAGTGAGTGACAAGTTCTTCATCAGTTGGGTGGAATCGAAACCCAGGAGGCAAATCCAACTGCTCATCGTCCTTAATAAGCCCATAAACGTTCTCCATTTCTCAAAAGAGGCCTTTGTTCTTCTCCAAAGAATCACAAAGAAGCAACAATTTCCAGAATAGAACAGCCCAGAAGGGATCCTAATTTCCTGAAACTGTCTCTTAAGATTTATTTCAAACAGGTTCTAAACAAGTATTTATATGATCAGAGTAACCCAAATGGAGGAAACCCACCAAAGGAATTCAAATAAAACCAGAGATATCTAAAACTAAAGTGGAATCAAAGGAAGCAGTAAGGAAATGGTCAGAGGTGGAAAAGAGAAATAAAGGGGAAGAAACAATGAACTGAGAAGTAGCTAACTTGAGAGCTGGAGAGAGAGGGTGTTTAAGAAAAAAGTGTTCTGAGGTACTGAACCTCCTAAATACTGGTTTATGGAGAGAAAGAAACGTGGGCTCTAAGGAAACTGGAAGGTAGTTTTCACACTTTTTTTTTTAACTTCTCTGTAATAATTTTGATTCCTCCTCCTTCAATTTGACCAGGAACAACTCATCTGAAAACCCCTGTTGTTAAACTTTGAAAACAGCCTCATTATTATAATCTTAAATTTTAATAATTAATTATTATTTTGAATCACAATTATCAGTCACAAAAAAAGATTAATTAAATTGTTTTGTAACTTGGTTTAGTTGTTAACAATCCAACCAAAGTCATCTACTAATGTAATAATATATTATAATTCAATCTGAAAGAAGAAGCTTATCACATTCTCTCTCTTTCTGTCTCTCTCAGCCCAAAAGGACAACAACACAAATCTCCTTATCCCAACTGCAATGATCTGAATGCAAAGAAGAATACAAAACCCATAACCTTTTTTTTTTTTTTTCTTCCAAAATTTGGTTTAAAAGTTGAAACTTTATTTTAATTTGTCAAATGACCAACATGCCCTCATCTGAGTTTTCTATCATTATTACAAAAAAAAAAAGAAAAAAAAAAGATCCATTCTTTTTCATGTTCTAGAAATTTTCCCAACCTTGTTTGTCTTTGGAGAATTATTAAAAAAAAAAAAAACAAAAAAAAGGTTTCTCTGTTTTTATAACTGTTCTAGTTATAACATTGTAGGGACTGTTTGGTTAGAGATACTTTTCCCTAACTTCGATATCTGAAGGATTAGGTGACTTGAATTATGGATTGATAGGAAATGTACCTACAGGGTGGCAAGATTTAGTTACATGTTACAGTCTTGCATCTTCCTTACACTGAAACAGTGGAACAGATCATGCCCCCCAGATTTGTGGCATACATCATCTGCCTAAATAGACCAAACATCTAGAAATTAATTCAAGCACACATTTTGTTGGTAGGCAAAAATTCATGGAAAATACGTGCGATTTGAGGTTTGGATTTCGAGATTATCCGAGAAAGCCGGCCGATGAAGGCTTTAAAATTCACCAAGTCAGCAAATCTGTTAAATGACTCAAAATTGTACCTAAGACCTTAAGGTGCAAAACATGCAACTGAAGTCTCCAGCTGTAGGTGATCTCAAACTATGTGCTTGACTAACAAGATTAGCCTTAAAAAAAAAAAAAAAAAAGAACAATAATAATATATCTACTTGTTAAATAAATATTATTTAACTATAATTGATTTCACTAGAAAATGTTTTAGCAACACACATACTCACCCCCCTATAAAGAAAGAATTAATCTCAATTAATAATAATAATAAAAGTATTATTTAACAAAAATTATAATTAATTGCACTAGGAAATTTTAAGACAAAAATACCCTCAATTCACATTAACCAAGGGCAGGGAGGTCATTCTAGGAGAATGTTAATTTGTACTACATATAAATGATAAAAATAGGAGCTGTTTGTCATTTTGTTTAAATATAGGGAAATACACTAGTAATTTGGACTTTTTCTCATCTTAATATATTAAAAAATGGATCCATAACAAACGGGCCCTCCTTTCCTTTAAGTTGATTAATGATAATCATAATGCCAAAAAGTAACTCTTTCCTTTCGCGGAAACAGTCAAATTAAGAATAGCCACGTGGCAAGTCAGGCGCGTATGGTGGAATTTCAATCGTATCGGCAACCAATTAGGATCGGACGGCAGAGATTATGTCCAATAGTCAACGTCTATATCTGTTAATCTGCCACAGAATCATCCAAGAAAAGATCAAAATCCACGTGTCCACATGTGAGTTGGCCCCAATTAAAAAAATTAATTAAAATCTTAAAAAGTTAAACCAAACCCTTAAGTTTTAGTTAAGTACTTAACTAACCCAAGGGGTGTCTACTACTCTACGGTGACGTTGAGCTGGCAAACAGGGGTACCTGCTTCCTTCATACCAGACAGGGATATGACGGTGAAAAATAGCCACGTGTCAAAAAAGTAGTGGTTGAGAACCCACAAACTAAAAGAGTTAGGCTACCTGTTTGCAAGTAATCTCAAAAAAGAACAAGTCAGTGATTCATAAAATGAAACAAAGAACAGTTTTGCAGGCTGTGGGAATATTCTTTATATGACTTTATGAATTCCCTTGATTTTAATATAAATATTTCATTGCAAAGGCCTAACTTCATCAGATTATATGAAGAATCAAGATAAACTTAAATGAGAAAATAATATTTTAATTCCCGAAAAGTCGTAAAATCTACGTGGGTCTTTAAGGATCACGATTAATTTGGAGACTTGGTTACAGAGTATGTTCGAGTAAATTTGATTAAGGCGATTTGATATTTGATGTTGTTTGAGGAAACATATATGTGGGTAAGAAGAAGTAAAAGGATAATAAGAGAGTGTGTTATTACAAAAAAAAAAAAAAAAAAAAAAAAAATGTGTTTTGTATGTCATGAAAGATAAGCTGTCAATTATCACTATTCTTAATTTATTATGTTATTATTATTCTTAAGATGTCATTGCATACATAACTCTTTATATTTTATTTAATTTTTTTTCTCCAATAATATTTTTCTAAAGTTAGTTGGGGTTTACAACCAACTGATGTGAGAGATGGGTTTATGGGATTTGATTGATGTGGTGGATCATGGTTGGTCTATTTCGATGCTAATCATTTCCTAATTTTGTTATGTGGTACTCCTTGATCTTTTGGAATTTTAATTTAGTGAGAGGGTTCTGGTGGCTGTGACTGGTGATCGCAATTAAGTTTCCATCTTAAAAATTTGAACTTGTAAGTGGAGGGATTCTCATATATATAAGGCATCCAAGGTTTTACTTTGTAAGCAATGTGGGACTATTTTTTAACAATCGCTTGCTTAAAATTCATATAATTGGGAATCACTATTTGGCGCAGGCCTACTAGTTAAGTGCAATCATTTCTTTTTCCCTCTCCTGTTGTAGCTATAGCCAAAGTCCCATTAGACAAATAGATAGATAGCTAGAGAAAAAAAAAAAAAAAATTCCAGGCAAATTCTTAAATTTTATTTTCTGAATTGTTAAATAAACACATGTGAATTTTCCAAAATCAGAGGAGTTGGTTAGGTGGACTAGTTTGGCTATCAGTGCCAAGTTGTTCCAAAATCAAATCCTTTTTAATAAGATAATTTGGTTTTATTTTAATATTGCAATCTCAAATGTGTTTCTTTTATGGGGGAGTGGAAATCTTTAAACAGAGAATGGTTTTCAATGGTTCCATTATAATATCCATACTGCCTAAGCAACTAAAATGACTGGTCTCTTCTGTTGAATCATGGAAAGCTCATTTTAGGCTCATGTCTATTCACAGGAGGATTGCTTTTTTTGGTAACCCAAAAAGTCCATTGAAAGGTTTTTGTTGTGGGGTTTCAGTACTCTCTCTCTCTCTCTCTCATCTTATTGACAGTTGATACCTCATGCATGCATATGGGAATACATGTACAGAGCACATACCACATTTCTTTAAAAAATATATATTAATTTGTTTGTGGGCATACATACATACATGCATCAAGTTAGGTCAGAAGCACTAAAAAGATGAATCCTAGTGCACACCAAGATTGTTGATATATGATAACTACTTAGTTTCACCACATACCCAAATCTTAACTAATTTTTTCCAACACCCTATAAAAACAGCAAAGCTCACTAAAGCTATCTGTATGAACCATTACATTGTAGTTTTTTTGCTTTCTTAATTGGTCCAGTATGGAAGAAGAAAGCTTTTCATCTTCATCCCTGAATGATTACAACATTGGAGTGATGATGCTGCTTGCTTGCTCCATTATATCATGGATATTCATCCACAGATGGAACCAGAGGAACTCAAAAGGCCCAAAAACATGGCCTATAGTCGGTGCAGCAATCGAACAACTAATGAACTACAATCGAATGCATGATTGGCTAGTAGAATGCTTCTCTGAACTGAAAACTGTTAAGGTTCCAATGCCCTTCACAACTTACACTTACATTGCAGATCCTGCTAATGTAGAGCATGTGCTCAAGACCAATTTTTCTAATTACCCCAAGGTAAAGTCAGATTATTAGATCAGAAATTTTTTTTTTTAAATATTTATTTTATGCTTAATGTTGTCTTATGAGGAGTTTTTGATGTTGGGAATGAAAAGGGTGAAGTTTACCACTCCTACATGGAAGTGTTGCTTGGGGATGGGATATTCAACTCAGATGGGGAATTATGGAGGAAACAAAGGAAGACTGCAAGTTTTGAGTTTGCATCCAAAAACTTAAGGGACTTCAGTACCAGAGTCTTTAGAGAATATGCCATGAAGCTTTCAAGTATTTTGTGTCAAGTATCTGTTCATAAAAAAGAAGTAGACATGCAGGTAAATTCAAAATTTCAAAGTGTGGGTGCAATTCCACTACTGTTTTACTAATTATTATGTATGTCATCTTCTGGAAAGTAGCTAAAGAGATATGAAGACTGATACATGATTTTCAACATTTTACATTAGTAAATAAGAAGTCTTTATGTCCTAAATACATTGTATCATTGCAGTATGTGAAATTGTGATTCCACTGAGACAATTGATGTCCATAATATTTCCCTTCTTTTTCTTTAGATGATCCATTTAGAAGAAAGCCCGCGAATGAAATGGTTTCGCCTTGGTTTTGCAGTGTGTTTTAGGGAAAGATCATTACCTGAAATGGACTCATTGACTAAATTGCTACTAAAGTAATTCTAAAATGACCATATTCCTACTCTCCTATTTACTTTTATGTGGTTTTCTTGAAACAACTTAAATTTCTAGAAACACATCAATGGTGTATAAATACAATTACATCCATTGACATGGTGGATGGCTAAAAAGAGTATAAAATTTTTCTGTCATTAGGAACTGTTGATGAGAATGACCTTTGACTCCATATGTAAGGTGGGATTTGGTGTAGAAATTGGTACTTTGGCTTCTGACCTTCCAGAAAATCGCTTTGCTTGGGCTTTTGACACTGCCAACATCATTGTCACACTCCGGTTCATTGACCCTTTATGGAGAGTTAAGAGATTTCTAAGTATTGGATCTGAAGCTCTGCTTGACAGAAGCATTAAAATCATTGATGATTTTACCTATAATGTGATTCATAAAAGGAAAGCAGAGGTAGAGGAAGCTAGAGCAACTGGTAAGAGTGATCAGGTCAGCGTCTTTGGTTACTAGACACTCATCCCAACATCTGCTACATTGCTAATCTTTTTGTGAACTGATCATTTTTATACTTACAAATATCAGATTAAGCATGACATTTTGTCAAGATTCATTGAGTTGAGTGAGAACCCTGAAAACAACTTAAGTGATAAAAGCTTAAGAGATGTGATCCTGAACTTTGTGATTGCGGGACGAGATACAACAGCTACTACACTGTCATGGTTTATCTACATGATAATGACTCATCCCCACATAGCTGATAGACTCTACTCAGAGCTCAAAACTTTCGAAGAAGACCGATCAAAAGAAGAGGAGGTTCCATTGCTACCATATGACCTGGAGGACCTAAAATCATTCAACAAAAGACTAACACAATTTTCAGGTCTCTTGACTTATGATTCACTAGGAAGATTATCTTACTTGCATGCAGCAATTACAGAGACACTTCGTTTGTACCCTGCTGTCCCTCAGGTTTGTAACCTATATCTTAACACTAATGAAAGATTAAATAATCTTATCCAAAAGAAAATATCAGTGGATTACATTCAACTGTAGGACCCAAAGGGCATCTTAAAGGATGATGTATTGCCTGATGGAACTAAACTAAAAGCAGGAGGCATGGTAACTTATGTTCCTTACTCAATGGGTAGAATGGAGTACAATTGGGGTCCTGATGCTGCTTGCTTCAAGCCTGAAAGATGGCTTAAAAATGGGTTGTTCCAAAATGTCTCTCCATTCAAGTTCACAGCATTTCAGGTACGTAAGAACCCAAAAGAATCAGTTTCACCTGCATTTCAAGATGTGAATTGTGTTGATTTACATTCATAGTGAATTGGTGTTTCACAGGCAGGGCCTAGGATCTGTCTTGGGAAGGACTCAGCATATCTCCAGATGAAGATGACACTTGCCATCCTGTGTAGATTCTTTGAATTTCAACACGCACCGAAGCATCCCGTGAAGTATAGGATGATGACAATTCTATCAATGGCACATGGATTGAAGCTCAGTGTTACTAGACGTTCTTAAAAACTAATTATGGCATCATATGGTTGTTTTCTTATCTGTTGTCAATACCCTTTCAAACAGTAGATGAATTACAGAGTAACTGTGTTGCCTACAATATGTTTGGTTTGAGTTCATTGCACAAATAATGATTGAAAGATCTGAATTCCTACCTATGAACAAAAGTAGGAAGCTGTGAGTTGCAAAATTGAGACTTATAGTAATGGTCCTCAAGAAATGATAAGGATTTTTCTGAATGACAATGATTGAAAAGAAAAGAAGGACTGAAACTGAATTCCTCTTTTACCTTATTATGATTTGATGGGATAATCAAACATCCCTTGAAGTACAGGGTGATGACAATTTTATCAATGGCGGTGCATGGATTGAAGCCCAGTGTTACTAGAAGTTCTTAAAAACTTGCCTTACTATTGGGTCATATGGTTGTTTTCTACCCTGTTGTCAATACTCTTATAAACAATAAATGAACTACAGAGTTGACTAGCTGTGTTGCCTTATTTTTTTTTTCTGTGGTTTCAGATTTCAGCAGTGAAATAAGTTTGGTTTTGAGTTCATTGAACATTTGATGATTGAAAGCTCTGAGTTGCTACTTTAGAAAAAAAGGAGCAAACTATGAGTTGCATAATTGAGACTTATAGTCAGGGTTCTAAAAGGAAATTTGAAAGATAATGATAGAATCATAGAATAGGAAAATAAAGACCAAAAAGATGATTCCTCTTATACCTTATTATATGATTTGATGTTTGATGGGATTGAAAAGAAAACAAATAACATGAAAGCTTAACCTACATGAGCCCACAGTTATCTTAAAAAAAAAAAAAAAAAAAAAAAAGAGAAGAAGAAGAAAAAAAGCCCACAGAAAATTGTCTTGACAGAATCCCTCAAAATCTTACAAATAAGCTAGAAAATTAGAAAGAAAAAAACAGGCGAGAATATTTCGCCCATGGTTTTAGTAATCGGTTGGATTGGTTGATTTGATTGACAGTGACCGATACAGATGCGATACTGAATTTTTTTTTTTTTTTTGTAAATGTTAATTTTATTTAACTGTATCAGCTATTCTTTTTACATGGGGGGAAAGTTCTGTCTGGCTGCCCCACTCGGCACCCCTTGGTCATTTCATCGGCTGGTGTAAGAGGGCAGGGCGCAGCCGGACAAAGATCCCTGACCCTTGCATAATAAGGGGGCATTATTTTCCTCAGCATCCCATGAAACAATGTACATATTTTAAGGACATGAAATCTATCTTTATCAGGAACAACCTTGTCAATTCAGTGGATCTCTCCCTAAATGAATGAATCAATGTCATGAGTCAAAGGTATCTATACTGAATGGAAACTAGGTCCCTTCAGTAGCCGACCTACAAATCACAACCATGATCCTGCATTAATATATAAATAAAAAATAAATACAATCACACCAATTACATTACCCCACAGCTTTCTCTCTCAGCATCTTGATCTACTCCTGCTTATTAAAATATTTGGAATTTGATAAGATGATCATATCTCTCTCTTTCATCATCTTCCACACCACCACAACCAAAATAAAAAGGAAAAGGAGTTGATGTTTTAAGAGGGAACCATTAACAAGTGATCCCCTTGTATTTGAAATATTTGTATGAGATCCACCCTAACTTGAAACCAGTTCTTCAAGCAGTTGCAAGCATTTTATTATCAAATTTCAGAAGTGTAGATAGCTTTCACATGGTCAAGTTCTTCAAGCAGTTGCAAGCATTTTATTGTCAAATTTCACAAGTGTACATAGCTTTCATATAGTACGTTTCCAGTCATACACAGAAACTATAGTTGAATCATGGAACGGGCTCCATGAAGGTCATTCAACAACCGGTATAACTCATATTAACTGCACATTTTCCCATTTACATACTAAGAAATTTTCTTCTGATTCTTGGTTTTCCTCCATTCTTTGATTTCAGCTTCTACCTTTGCTTGGACCTTTGCATGAAAACCAGGATATGGTTCATAACCACAGAACATCTGAAGAGCCTGAAACAACCAAAAAAGGTGGTATATTTACTTTGCCTTTAAATTCAAGGAAAAAATCATAAAAACTTAAAGAGGGTTAGACAAAATGACCTCCAGCAGAACAAAGAAAGGGGCCATTAGAAAGGCTTGAAAGAGGTTGTCCAAAAGAGCTGGTGCTCGTTTCTGCAAGGTATTTGAATGAAGTGAGTAGATCTGATAAGAAATGCTTTCAATGAAAATAGTTAATACTTGGTAGTTACCTCAAAGAATCCATGGCCTATAAACTGTCCAGCCCAACAAAACAACTGAGTGGCCAGAACTACCTGAAGAATAACGTACAGCCAACACAGTCACCGTTCCAGGTCTATGACAAAAGAGAAGCTAGATGGTGCACCATCAAATTTTTTGTTTTGACCAACAGAACATAATAAGTACAACCAGGATTTAAAAAGACTGAAGTTTTTCTACTTTCAAAAAACAAACATAGAAGGCCATGTTTTGCGAACAGGTCATGTTTGGGGGACCTGTTTTGGGGGCATCCCCTAAGGGGAAAAATGCAGAAGCTCATGTTTTGGAGAGGAGGGCAAACCTTCCTAAAGATTAATCATGTCTGATGGATTAATCCCTCAACAATTTTTCCTACTTTCAAGACAGATAATGATGTATTCCAGGAATATTGTCCCCTTAATTTTTCAGTAATTAATAGCATTTCACTTTTTATTACATCACAAAAAAATAGGCCTATTTTGTTTCAAAGAGAAACCAGTGCAATAGAGTTCATTTTGTTTTGAAAAAAAAAAAAACCCCCAACATAATATAGGGTAAGTAGATATTTTATTGAACCCATAAGACAAAACACAAACAAGCTAGACCACCAAAAGATGGGAGCCAAAATAAAAACATGTGGAGCAACGGCCAATACATAGTGGACCCAACAAGATCGAGGCCAAACAAGGGCGGCCCAAAAAGCACACCAACTCACCAATGAATGGGAAACCCCATTTACAGTAAAAGGGACTTAGTCCCAAATTGAAAAAAATAGCCAACGATACCACACAAAAGCTCACACGTTTTCGAGATGACCGGGAGGCCTTCGATGGTGGATGCTTCTTCTTAGATGGGGGAGGGTAAAGCTGCAATCATTGTCCTCCCAACAAGAGGGGACATCAGGAGGCACAAAGGTTGAGTCCTTGCTGTCTGAGGACTCCTCAATTTGGCGTCTTGCATGGTTATCCCATTTATTAAGGTGGATGGAGGGCGTCCTATCATCATCATGGACAAGCGGGTCAGAATAACCTCTACTAGCCAGGTGAGAGAGGTTATCAATGGTCTTTCAATGATCACCACCCTGAATGCTGGGCCCAAATAAGCCAGCCAAAGCTTGGGGAGGGGGGAGGGAATATTAGGTAGGGTAGACCTGCAGGATATGGACCGGACGCTTGGAAGGGTTCAGCAAATGGGTCAACAGAAGTAGAAAGCAAATAGTGGTTCAGAAAAGGAGGAGTCGCGGAGGAGGGATGCGACACAAAAGGGGGAGGGGGCGGGGATAAGAGTACCAAGACGGGACTTGGTAGGACCCATATCCTCCCTAGAAGGAGAAGTTCCAGAATTAGCAGGAGAAGAATATAGCATATTATTAGATACAAACAAAAGGATAATTTCATTATTTGTATTCACATCATCATATGAACAAATCTGAAAAAGCCATCAAGTAAACTCTACAAAATACGAAAGAAAAGGGAAAAAGAAAAAAGAAACTCATACTGCCATATGTTCTTTAACAATTCAAAGAAACAAAAATCAACATTTATCACATTAACATTACCAAAAGAGACTAAAAGGAGGGTCATAGAAGCAATTGGCCTGATAGAACAACTCCATTCCAATGGCAAGGTATGACATTATCCAGCAAAATGGCCAAATTTTCTGAGTCCGTTTTAACACGGACTTACCAAAAACTACCATTACATCAAGATTGTGAGCAAGGGTTGCAAAACCACGGTCTAGTCATAGACAGATCTTTATAAGCCTCATGTTAAGGATGGATTCGATGGTGTTTTATGCAAATGGTAAAGTTTTCCAACTTAATATTCTTTTTTTAACCAATTTGTGAAAATAAGCCCCATGCCCATTTGCTTCTTGTGTTGCATAGCATGAACTGTACATTCCAGAACTATTCCCAAATTTCCATGTTACATGGAATTGAAGTTTCTAGATAAGTTTTCTTTGGATCCCCAAAGAAAACTAATCTCTACATTTGTCTTAGGGATGCAAATGGACAATTGAAATCTGGATTGATCTGAAATCTTATCCATTATTTTCGGATATTATCCAGATAATCTTGGTAATCTAATACCGATACTTAGTGGTATTTGCATGTTAGCAGATACGAGATCAGAAATTAATACATCCATTCGAATTCTAATTTAAGATTATATATATATATATATATATATATATATATATATATATAAGAATTCTACATTTATGTATAATACAAACAATTATTTATTGCTTCTATTAAAATTTGGATACAATGATTTGAATTAAGATGCCGGTGGATCAATTTCATATTCACTTATTTACACCCCAGATTATTCAAACGACAGCATTTAATTCTTCGTCCCACTTCTTCTTGCTTTTAAAAGAAATGATTTGGATTCTATTCGTGTTAAAAAGCATGGTTCAAAATCTAGGCAAAATTTTGCTGAGATTTTTTTTTTCGATTTCAAGGGGTACCGGCACGAAACAGGTTGCAACTTAAAAGACTTACAATATTTCAACTGAAATTTTGGCATTTCACTGAATTTTGGTGAAATGAAAAAAGTAGGGTATATAAATACGCTTTGTCTAGAGGATGGGTAGAAATTTTGACCCATTTCAACCCATTTTTCAACATTTTGCCCTTTTCGCTGCTTGGGAGAGGAAGAAGACCCTTTTTGCATAAATTTTTGCCATGTCACCTCCACACCCTACTAGAATATGCTGCTGAAGGTTGCCACATCACTTCTATAACAACATTTACTGCAAAAAACTGCAATATTTCACCCATTTCGCAGAATATCTCGGTTTCTCTTACCAGTGATATAGCTGGTGAAACCAAGATTTAGAACTATGTCCTAAAGCACCACAACTGAAAACACGCATCATGGGAACTCCCTTCACCGTGTGGGTTCAGTTGGCCCTCTTTTTTTTTTTTTTTTTTCCCTTTTCTTATTACAAAATCGGTACATAAGTCCTAGGCTTCTCTGTTTCTTCCTTCTTTTTTTTTTCTTACCACATGTTTCTTTTTTCCTCTCGAGTAAATTTCATTTCTACATTTTGTCAAACACATGCAACAAAACCTTCAGGACATTCTAGGAATGACAAACTCTGCTTCACCTATTAGACAACTGCTACTTGTCCACTCCTTGTTACAACTAGAAAATCAACAACAGCATTTTTGAATGATTACTTTGAGGAGTAATAAGACCTCATGTACCTGAGTAGGTTACCTCTCTGCCTTGTTTTATTATTATGGTCATTATTGAATCTGAATAGCTGCATATCATTCTCTCAAGAAACTTCTATCCTATAAGGTTCCTTCCTTTGAGACCCAGGAAGTTTTTGTTTTGCTCTCTGTACCATTTGCCTCCAAGCTCCAACCTTCCAATAAATCTCCATCATTGGATTCTCTTAGCTTCCTACTCTTTCTTTTTTCAACTAAACTCTGATGCTTTTGAAGGGGATTAAACAGAAATCCAAATCCCAGGAACATGGTAATGATATTACTCAGCATTCAAATGCCTCTAAGATGAAGATCAAGCAAAATTATGTACAAACCATCAATTTCATCTAGCTCCAGAACCATCCAAACCTCCCTAATAAGTCCAGTAACAAATCAATTTGAGTTGATCCCTCGCTTTTCAATCTCATATCTAAGAAGATGACATGTTTTATGTGGTATCCAACAGCATCCAGTGGGAAGAAAGAAATTATAAAACGTAGTCAGAATGCAGAACAACTGAGACCTTGGATGATTTGATTCGGTTAAGGGCTTTTGGGTACAGAATTCTGGTTGTTCACCCATCTAAAAACACACAAAAAAAAAGAGAGAAGAAAACCAAGTTCTTAATTGAGTCCAAAATTTTCAAAACTAAGCTCTAGTGGTGCTAGCAGTCAAGAGTTCATTGGAACACAAATACTGATAGTGGTGCTAAGAATATTCTATTTGTTGAGCCCAAAAAAGGGCAATAATCCATAAAAAAAATCATTCCATTAAAAACAACCAGATACACAAAACTGTAAGGAAGAAGATGAGAAATGCATCCAAAAAAGAAAACAACAACAATAACAAATGTTACAGAAAAAGTTATAGAGAGAAGAAAGACAAAGATGCTCAACTCTGAAACAAAGAATAAGCTCTGATTTTTTTTTCTCCAATTGAAGAACCCACATGAAAAAAATAAAATAAATAACGAATAGAAGAAGCTGAGAAGAAACAAAGAAGTTAAAAGAGAAAGGGAAAATTTTATCCCCCCTCCCTGTACTTTGCTTTTAAGTCACCTCACCCCCAACTTTGTGATTAAATTTCATGCGCACTCCCTGCCGAGTTGACTAACAGAAAATGCAAAATTACCCAATTACTCTCCCATAATGATGTTAATCGGTTGATAGGCATCCACTATATGCACTGACACAAAAGGAAGGGAGGAAAGATCCTCCCCAACGATGGGTAATTACTAGTTGGCCTTCCCTATGAGCTGGTTGGTGACCAGATTTGAAATATTCAAATGGAAGGTTATTTCCCTCAAACCTATACAAGGAAGATTCTTTTTAGGATCTCTCAAGGCCTTACAAGAAAGATATTCACACAAGGAAGATTCTTCTCAATTCTATAAGAAAGTTGTTCATGCAAGGAAAGTTCATTCTCATGAAATTTTGGAAAGGATATATGCTTGGACACCTATTTGGAAAGCTAATCACAAACCAACCCACAAGGAATGATTTCAAAATTAGTTTTAGTAATAATATCTTCTCCAATGTAATTAGTTTATTTATTTCCTAAATTAATGAGGTTGGTAGTAGTTCTTATTATATATACATGTAATAGAACCTCAAAGAGGGTAGACTATTTTGAATAAGACAACATTGGAGTGTTATCCCATCTTGGTGAGAAGCCATGACCTGAGATAGGTCCCCTCTTTTCTTTTCTTCCTCTATGGTCTATTGTTCTTACTTGTTCTGTCCCTTTATCTTCAATGCTTGTGTGGTCCTAACTTGCAACCATTAACAAAGAATAAGTTAGTGGCTTGCATCATTAATGGTATCAGAGCAATGGCTGAAGCAAACTCACACAATTCTGTTCCTACCGGTGAATCATCTCAACAACAAATCCTCAAGATGCTCTGACAATTGACGGAGAGGATGACCAACATGGAACTAAAGATGGGATCCCAACAAGAGGTAAGCTAGACCGCTCCATCACATCCTCCTAATCCACCCTTCCATTGGCAACCACAAAGAATCGCTCATGTGAACCTCCCACGTGATGATGATCCATTCAATAATGGTGGTCGTGAACAACGTGTGGATGACCATCATAAGGTAAAACTTGAGCTAAAAGAATATAATGGATGACATGATCCACAAGTTTTTTATAATTGGCTTTGTGCATTAGATGATTATTTTGCATGATATCGGTTGACGAAGGACCGAAAGATACAACTTGCTCATACTAAGTTAATGGGTACAACACGAGAATGGTGGTGCACGCATGAAGCTAGGCTCTATCGTCGATGACAAGAACCCACACATGAGGGAAATCTTGATGGAGAAGTACCTACTTTCTTCCTTTCAACGATGACTTCATGATCAGCTGAATACCGTGGCACAAGGTATGTTAACAGTGGAAGAATACATGGATAAGTTTGAGGGACTTGTCACTTGTACCAGTGTGGATGGCGATGAACAATTCCTATCCATATTCCGTTTAGGAATGCGGTATGATATCCGAGATAAGACGGGTGTCACTAGACTCCTTAGCCTAAACGATTGTTTTGAAAAGGCTATGGATGTAGAAGATCTTCTCAAACAATCTACCAGTCGGTCCATCCCTCAAACGGGAGAATCAAAGACGTCCTATACCTCACCCAAAATCAGCAACATCTCCTTGAAAGCCACCCCTATGGTGACTGACAAGGACAAGGCACCATTGGGGAATCCTAGCGCCATCAAGTGCTACCATTATGGGCAGATTGGTCATTACGACAAGTTTTGTCCCCAACAAGGTACAACTAACACCATAGTTGCCATGCTTGAAGCTAATCCTAAAACTCAATTTTCTGAGCCTCAGGTGGGTGAAGAATGGACCATCAAAGAAGGGGTTGAAGACGATGACGCATAGAAGATGAATCTAATCCCACATACGCCATCCATGTGGTGACCAAATTTTTGGTTGCTGAAACAAAAGGAGAGGATTGGAGAAGACATTGTATATTTTATCCTGCTGTAGAAGAATTAGGGATTAAGAATGAAGACCCAATCTTTTCCAAGGTAGAAGATTTTATCCATCTAAAGCCTATTGTTAAAGACTATGACGAAGAGGTCAAAGCAATAGAAATTGAATACAATGAGATTGTCATACCATCTCATTACTTCGAAGAGAAAGCTCCCAAGGTTGAAGATTTCCTTCCCAACTTTTCGTGGGCAAGTCACTAACTTATTCTTTTTTAATGGCTGTAAGTTAGGACCACACAAGTATTCAAGATAAATGGACAGAACAAGTAAGAACAATAGACGATAGAGGAAGAAAGGAAAAGAGGGGACCTGTCTCAGGTCGTGGCTTCTCACTAAGATGGGATAACACTTCAATGTTGTCTTATTCAAAATAGTCTATCCTTTCTGAGGTTCTATTACATGTATATATAATGAGAACTACTACCAACCTCACTAATTTAGGAAATAAATAAACTAATTACATTGGAGAAAATATTATTACTAAAACTAATTTTGAGATCATTCCTTGTGGGTTGATTTGTAATCAGCTTTCCAAATGGGTGTCCAAGCATATATCCTTTCCAAAATTTCATGAGAAGGAACTTTCCTTGCATGAACAACTTCCTTATAAAATTGAAAAGAATTTTCCTTGTGTGAATATCTTCCTTGTACAGGCCTTGAGAGATCCTAAAAAGAATCTTCCTTGTATAGGTTTGAGGGAAAGAACTTTCCATTTGAATATTTCAAATCTGATCACCAACCAGCTCATAAGGAAGGTCAACTAGTAATTACCCATCGTTGGGGAGGATCTTTCCTCCCTTCCTTTTGTGTCGTCACATATAGTGGATGCCTGTCAACCGATTTACATCACATAATAATTTGACAATCAAATAACAATTTCTAGTCTTCTCTGGCGACGGCAAGGTAAGAACCGAAGAAGGCCTGCAACTACGGCTCCGGCCATGCCTTGTTCCATACCAACATTGCCACTATATTGCTTATCTTCCTATCGCAGAACCGAAAGAGGCAATAGCCCTAGCACTAGATCAACATTCATAGGGTCTATAATTCCATCACTAGGACCCATAGGGTCCACCCCGAGATGCTCTAGATTCATTACATTAACATCATAGGCATGGTTGTTGATAGGCTATCTGAGTCTTACACGATTCTGGTCATTGGAACCCCTGAACCTACTTGTAATGAGAGCATTACTAAGGTTTACGACTCAAGAACACAGAGGTGGGAGCAACCCAACAAGAGTTCTTGTAGTTGTGGTACGAAGTTCAAGCTATTTGGCATGATGTCTCCTTCTACTGCCTAGCGAATCCGTTCAATACGTCTCAAGGTTATTGATTGATTACTTATGATATGGAGAAGAGGGAGTGGATCAATTTGAATGTGAAAATGCCTTTTGGTGATCTACGGTGCCCATCATTGCTAATCTATCGGGGTAAGTTGCTTTTGGATAGGAAGATTGTGGAAGATTATTTGATTAGGAGTATCTGTAGATGGGAACTTGAAAATTTGAAGTGGGTGAAAGTTTTGGAGATGCCTAATGAGGTGTTGAAGAAGATACATTCGCCTCATTCAGTGTTGCTCCGGCCATGCGTTGTTTCCAACTGAACGAGGTCAAGATGACGTTAGCCAAGAACCCAAGGAGCCTATTCTTCTACTTGGAATCGCTGTTGAATCGAGCCTTCTATGAGGATTCGAGTCGATAGGGTTCCAGACATAGTTGTCAAGGCGTTGCCCTAGGTGCCCAGGTGGCCTTGTGACGCCTTGGAAAATCAGGCGCCTTGGTCGCCTAAGTGGGTGCCTTGATCGCCTAGGTGGATGCCTTGTTCTTTTTGGTGCCCCATCAGGCCTCCAACAGTTTGGTTGGCCTTGGCGCCTTGACAACTATGGTTCCAGAAAAACGGGCCGGATCATTGCCATCGCGATGATCGAGGTTCCACCAGCGAGGATCGTCACCACCATGATGGTCGGGGTTCCACAAGACTGAAGATAGATGAAACAGAGGAACACAGAAGAAGAAACAAGAGAAAGGAGAAGATAGAATGAGGAAGGAAAAGTGAAAAAAAAAAAAAAAAAAAAACCGTAGGAAAATATGGTTTGTGAGAGGGTAAGAGATTAACTTAACAAGTGTTAAAGGATAGCTTCGCCATTAGAAGATTATAAACCATGCGACATCATCACTTACTAGACTTGTCTGTTATGACTTATGACTATGTGTGATACATATTTAACAAATGAGGGGGGGGGGGGGGTGGGAGAAATTAATTGTGAAGTTCGGGTTGAGTGACTTAAAAGCAAATTTTTTTTTTTGGGGGGGGGGGGGAGGAGTGTTGGGTGAAGAGAAATCAATGATGGGTAGAAAGATGAAGGTAAAATAAAAAAAAGACGCTTCTTTTCAGTTCCAGAAATAAATTGGCTTGCCTATTATTAAAACAAAATCTGATTTCTTAGTTATCTACATCAATACTTGAGTACATATTGTTGCACCAAATGAATAAAATAGATAACGGAAAAACTGAAACAGAGTAACCCAATTTCAAAATATGGCCAAAGAACCTTGAAATTCGTGGATAGCAATTACACGCATTGCTCCAATTCAGAAGACAAAGATGAATACAATGATTTCCAAGTGAAGTATCCAATTAAGCTACCTAATATTGGATCATTGCTATTAATAGCTAAAGGCCAGCGGCTGGAGAGGATCCAAACTCTAACGCGAAAAATTGATATTTAGCAATTTCAGAAGCTTCAAAAGCAAAAAAAAAAAAAAAAACTCCGTGCCCAAATTACAGATTAACAGTTTGCCAAAAAATTACAGATAAACAGAACCACCCATTTCACAGATGAACACAATAAAAACAACAAAGCGAACCAATAGCCATGATTCAGGTTACACAAGAGCACAATAAACAGTTCCACAAAATAAAATTAATCCAAATAAACTTCGTGAACAAGAAAGAGGGGAGGTACATCAACTTACCTTCCAGGCCAGAGAAAAGCCAAGTTGAACCGCAAGATAACTGCTAGATACCCAACAGAAGAAGCAGAGAAAGGCAGCCAAAATACCAGCTTTCTTATCGAAAGCGATATAGAACGAGGAAGAGAGCACAGTAAGAAAGAAACCAATATTCAGAACCAAGTTGACATTGAACCCTAGTGGAGAAAATCCAAACTGAGGAAGATTGAAGAGGGAAGGTGTGAAGTACATAAGAAGAAGAGATGAAAACAAGATGGGCCAAACAAATAACATATGTAAAAATATATTAATGGGGTTGCTATGATAAGCCCCATAGAAGGAAAAATGCTTCTCAAGATCGAACAATCCACTCCCCATTGAAGTAAATTACAGGAAGCTTGAAAAATCTCAAAGCTGGACAGAAACCTTTAAAAATCTCAAAGCTGGACAGAAACCTGTTAGATACAATGGGTATATAAAAGGGAATTAAAAATATAAAATAGGATGAGTGTTTTGACTATGGAGAATCGGAAGACTGCAGAAAACAAGGGGAAGAACACAGATCGTTGAAAACCAGAGCAGTAGCGTAGCCGACGAGATGATTGCTTCTAAAATGCGCCTTTCTGTGAACGAGTGCGCAAAAAAAAAATTATAAATGGCCTATACAGGTCTCGAACCTGTGACCTTCGCGTTATTAGCACGACGCTCTAACCAACTGAGCTAATAGGCCACATGCTAAAACAGTTGCAAATATACATTTTATTTTATATTGTTACTGCTCTCTCTCCCCTTCCTTTTCTTCCAACTTTGATTACAATGTTTGAATTCCAAAAATATGTAGTAACTATAGTTAATAATGTAAATAGATAATCAAAAATCTAGATTCGATTTGAATTCACATCTATTTAGGGGAATCCGAATTCAAACAATTGGATTCAGGTTCAAAAAACTAGGGTCGGATTCGGATGTCACTCAAATAGATAATCCAGTCCGTTTAACCCAGTTTTAGGACACATATAACTTTAGATTTTAGAGTTTTAAGACGCATATAGCCTTAATGACTAGTTGATTTTTATGACCAGTTGTCAATGCTAGCTAGGTGATACATTTGTTTTAAATTAGGATTTTCTCTCATTTTCTTTGCAATTTGTATTTTAATTCCATTTTCTTGATTCGAATAGAATTTTAACCGAATATCTAGTAAAATTTGAAGTTGAATTTGAATTCGGATTTGGTTTTTATACATCCAGCAGATTTCAGATCGGATTCGGATATGATAGTTAGTAAACGGATTCAAATTTGGGTAGTGGTGTATCTGATCCATTAACATTCCTACCTGTAATACAAAAAGACATTGAAATCCATGGATGAGTTGGGGGGGGGGGTACTGGCATAAATCATATTAGGGTTAAGGTTTAAGGGGTTCAGATCGAATTGGCCTAATCGGGTTGATTTGGACTGGAATTGGATATGATCTTTCTAGATTCCAGCCGATGCAAAACGATATAGATACTTGTTTAAAGGTATTTTTGGTGGACTAGATGGTTTTACTGACCGATTCAGCTTGATCCAACCTGATCCGGAATTTTACCAGACCCCAATCGATTTTGATCTCTTTTTGCTTTCCTTTTTTTTTTTTTTTTAGTAGTTATCCATTCATAAAAGAAATGTCATATTTTGAAAATCACAAGACATATTTGGGCATTCATTTTTATGGATTTTTAATCTAAATTGTCAGTTTCGCTCAGAATTGAAAGAGTGCACAGTAGTATCTAGAGTACTAATTGTGACAGAATAGATGCTTATGACATTTGAGAGAATAATAGGCCATTGAGATGATAAATAATTTACCTTTTCGTAAATGAAATATTTAACATATATATATATATATATGGAAACACTTTGAAGAAACATGCATTAATATTTAAAGGGACTTTGGGGAATTACATATAGAAACACTTTGAAGAAACAATATGGAAGGGAGATCACAAAGAGCTTGAGAACTAGTAAACCCTCTTCGCACAAACAAACTGAAAACATACGAAAGCAAACATGAAGATTAAATCAGCACTTCAACGTCTTGAAATAGCCACAGCTGACATTGAAATGAGTAGAATAAACACAACTATTGCGATGAAAGATCCAATCAAAGCTCCAGAGATGCGTTCACAGAAGGTGTTGAATTGCTGGCATATTGCAAACCAGTTCGCTCGAACATTTCCTTTGTGTGCTAAATATACTATAGCAGCTGCCGCAGAAGCTCCAGCAGTCAACAGAGCCATCGATGCCTTCACAAACCCAAAATATACTTAATTCATCAGTCAACCTAGAATATATAAATATTGAGATAACTCTCTCTAACATGTGGTAGTACAGATAACTCTCTCTAACATGTGGTAGTACATAATGTGGACGTAGAGACTGGAGACAGGTGAAAATCGCTCCAATATCATGTAAAATTTCCATCATAAAAGTTCAAACTGATAAGTGAAGACACTCTCAGGTGTATGAAGCGTAGGATAAAAATCGTCTCCAGTTGTTCAATCGCGCTAGCCTTGTGATCACGGCTGATGCCTCTCCAACGACAGGAGATGATTTCTATCCATGAGGGATAAGGGTGTCAAAGACAAACCAAAATTATTTACATGCGCACGGTTTTGAACTAATTGACATACTAAATAGTTTAAAACTGACTAGAAATTGACACCTGATGTTCTTAGGGGAAATCCGTTTATTTTTATATTGAGGTGACGAATGAATATTTTGCCTTGTCCTTGCTATTAACTGAAACTGTTAATAAATCAAAAACCCATTTGAAAACTGATAAATTGAAATCGATTAATAATCAGTTTTGACAAGAATTTTGAAACTCTTTAATAAACGGTTCAATTTCGGTATTACCTCTTTACATACCAAACTAAAACCATACCGTTTAATAATGTAAAAAGAGTTATAGACTATTTAGTAGTCCATGTGGGACTGAACTCCAAACAATATGAAAATTTCTACTTGTGATATAGACACGGGCTACTAGAGATCAACATACCGAGTCAAAGAAGACCAAGGCAATTCGACTGACTCTTGATTCGCTCCTGACAATGTGGTAGATGGATAAGAAAAGAGAAAGAATGAGATATACACTCACGATTGAATTTGCTATCACAAAAAACCTGCAAAAAACAAGAACAAACACAAAACACAAAGAGGGTCAGGTTAGCTTTGTAGGCCTGGTAAGTGAACCTATTAAAGAACCCAGCAGTAGCAGCAGTGAAAGAAACTTACGTGAATGAAGGGAGATCACTGTATTGAGCTCTGAATTGGATGAACTGTGTGAAGAAAGGCAGTGTTTCATTAGTGGTACCCATGGCGATTGCACTTGCTAATGTACCTATCACTGCAACTATCCTCAGAATGAAATCCAATATAGAGACTCCTTTGTTTACTGCTGGGTTTGCAGTAGTATTGGAAGCCTCTACACGTTCTACTTGAACTGCCTTCATTTTTTTTTTCTGGGGGGAATTGAGTTGAAAAGCTTCTGGATTTCTTAAAGCTCTATGATCACTGGATGGAAGAAATAATGGAAGAAGATGAGTACTTATACAAGCTTTTATGGGCCCTTATAAAAGGATCAACCACCATATGTATTAGGTTTGCCAGTTCTTCATCACCTGCCCTTACTTGCTCATTCGGTATCTTTTAAAAATTTGAGAGAACCCATTATTCCTAAGAAACACCTGATGATTGAGTGGGTGTGTTCTTGTAATATATATCCTGCTCCACTTTGCCCTTTTTTTGCTGTATTCTTCATTATATATTAGTTCTTTTCCATGTCCTAAACTGGGTCAGGGGCTTATTAGGTCAGCTAAGAGTTAAATCGGTTCAGTTTTAGTTTATTGGTTTGGTTCTAGATGCAATGAACATAAATAAAAATCGAATCAAGTACTAATCGGTTCAATTTTTTAAATTAAAATCGATTAATAATTGGTTCGAATCAATAGATTCCTAATTGGTTTCCCTTTTATGGTATTTTCCCATGGATGTTCTGGTTCAGAATCAGAATCCTTAAGGTTACCAGGCCAACTTAGACTAACCTAGTTCAATCCAACCAGCCCAGTTAATTTAGGTCCTCAGTGGTTTAACCAATTAGTTTTGGTTCAAGTGGTCGAGATTGAGAGCTTCTCTCTTAAAGCCACCAGCTCCACTGGCCTGTCTACTATAATCACAAGTTGCCTAGTGAAGGTATCAAATATGGGTTATTGGTTTTGGTTTCCCCCTCAAAAGCATATTCTATCAACCCTGTTGAGTCGTGGGTGATTATTCTAGTGTTTTTTTTTCTTTCTGGGTGGACCCCACCTCTTAACTCACATGGTTTTAGGGTGAGTCTTGATGGGAAAGAATCCTCTCCAACATATTGCCCCTTGGGCCATGATTCAGTGATTGGAGATCACTTGATGCGTATATTGTGATTTCCAACTATTAGATCATGGTTGGAGAGGGAAAACGATAGGAGAAGATCTAAGTCTGTCTTAATGAGGGTAGGTGTTAGTATAGAAATCCTCTAATGCTGCAGTTCCAACTGCTAAGGTGATCCAACTGCTGGAATTTATCTAGTGTATATACCGATGTATTGGTATGTGCATCAACTGAACTCTAACTGTTAGATCAATCGACAGTTCCAACCGCCGCAGGAGAGGATTTGGATCCTAGGTGTTATGGGGTAACGAGAGAATGAAAGTTGAAGGGTTTTTGAGGGTTTTGGGGCATACCAAAAACAAGGGTTTTTCTCATTCCTTTTTCCTTCTCCATTAGAGTTTCTTGTAGTCCAAATTTGGTGTTGGAGTATCCTTCTAATGTATTGTTTTGTTTTCCTAAGAAGGGTGTTGATTGAGGTTTGAAGGTGAGTTTTTTCACTAGTGTATTCAAATAACATTGTAACAACTCAAGCCTCGTACTATTTTGATTCAAAATAGTGGATTTTTATTTCCCTCGCCATAGAATTTGTCTATAGTGTTGAACCACGTAATTCAATGTGTTTGATTTTTTCATTTGAATTATTGTGATTGTGTTTTGTTATTTGCTTCGAATATTTGATCCTTCGAATTTTCTCAGTGTTGTTATGGGGTGATTGTTTGAATCAATTGGTGCCTTGGAAGGAGTCTTGGAAGCATCAAACCCTATGTTTGAAAACTACATAATATAATCAATGCCTTGATGGTTGCTTAATGCTCACTCAACCAAGAGATTTCAAGGGGTTGGGAAAAAGAAAACAAGAAACTTGCAATATGATTAGTTAATATATATTAGAGAAAGGGAATCGTTGCCGGGTTGCGTGGCCTTTGCATTAGCGAGGGCCCAATTAGAGAGCGTGAGGCATTAAACATGGATGGGATTTTTTATTTCTTGGAGGTAGGATGGTCATTTTTCTATTCTTGTGTTTGGATGCAGGCTCCATGCAACCTGATAGTCTTCTTTTTCTCATATATTATAATTATAATGCAAGATAAAATCAACTTAGAAACTAATTGGTAAGGAACTAGGCTCCTAGTCATGCTGGATTCTGGTACCCCCTACGTATACGTCGTGCTCTTTAGGATTGCCATGTGGCAATTTATTTGGGGTTAAATTAGGTGAACAGATCAAGGTGTGATAGAGAACACTTTTCTTGTAGAATAGGAGAGAGGATTGGGGGTTGAAAGAGAAATATTGGGTCATGTGTAGTTCATTCGTTTGTGATCTAATGGTTACAGTTCATCAGGTGCACATGATATCGATGTATGGATATGGACCTCATATGAACTCCAACCGTTGGGTCATGATTAGACACTATAAAATGGGAGACGATATGAGTTCTAAAGGAGTGTTGAAGTAGGCCTTCTTGTTTCATTGTAAAATTTTGTCATACAAATGAATTTTTTGAACCAACACGAACTGAACTTGGTTGAATCGTGTGAAGAGCTGAAAACCCAATCCGGCTCAAGTTGACCATGTCCCCATATAAGTATCATCAGGTACATGTCCCGATACAGTCCCAACTGTTGGATCCCCTCACTGCCAAGCGGTAGCCAGACATAGGATTTGAATTCTCTATGCACCCTCCAGGCTCATTGCCCATAAGCCTATGTTAGATTCTCCCTTCAAACTTTAAGATAGGTTGAGATGATTGACGCGTATGTCAATGTATCTCAACTTATTCAATGAACGACTCATGAACTAGGCGACAACAGAGATCTTTTTCCCCCAAAAAACTCAGACTCTAGATTAAGAAAAAAAAAAAAAAAAACTCAAATTTTCTTCTAGAAAGATTCCTCCTTTATGCCAGTTTCAACCACCACAACTCCCTCCATTAATATATATATATATATATATTTTTTTTAGTAAACATGGGCCATTAAAATCTCTCCATAGGTTGGAGTAGAACTGTCAGTAGATTAGATCTTATCCAGCTCTCGAGTAAGAAAGAATATGATATTTTTTTTTGGGTAAAGAAAGAATATAGTGACATCCAACCCCATTAATAATTGACTTCACTATATATTAATAATAATTGGGTCAACCCAATTATATTTCAATATATAGCATTTAAGGTATTAATATCACTTTCAAATATTATGTATTTTCTAATTTATCGTAAGTTTTATTATGTTCTTTATGTATTTAAAATAAATTAGATACCCAAAATGTGGTCCAATATATGGATAATTAATCAGATACAAATACACATCAAATGTTAAATATCCATTGAGATTTAACTGGATATGCTATACTAATAGGAGTTAGGACGTTATCCTATGATGACAAGTTAAAATTTTCCAACTATATGAAAATAAAATCCCTTTAAAGATTATTTTATTTATTATTTTTTTTTTGGTGAAAGTCCGCTTAAGAATTTAATATAAATAAAATTCATTTTTGTATTTTATTTTTTAAAAAATTGCATTGCTTTTTTACTTTAATAACATCAAAACATGGGCTACGAGAATGGTTTTCAATGCCAGAAATAAAATAAGCTACCAAATAAATAGGAAGGATCCAAGCCTTAACTCAAATGTGGAGGGGAAGCGGAAAACCCTAACACTAAAACATATCTAAGTCTATATAATCAAGCATGGTTGGTGTCTATTTCTATGGAATGGAAGGAATTCTGATGTCAAAGGGATTTCAAATAATTTCTTAGATGAATTGGTTCAACAGAAATCCATTCGATCAACACAAAAGCACTGATTTATCAGCGTAACTTGTGGGTCCATAACTTTTTTCTAAGGGTGAAGTCATGGGAGCTCTAAATTCAATATCCAAACGGCAGCCAATGCTTCGGAGCGTGTCAATTAATTAACCAAGATTTGAAGACTGAATTTGCAATTTGATTTCGTTCCTACTTTTGTTAGTTTCATATTTTAGCATATTTTTTCATATTTTCTTATTTCATTCTCCGTAATCCGACCTCCTCATAGAGAAGATCTTTTCGGGGGCGTTTTCTGAGTTTTATTTATTCCTGGAATCTACTAGCCCATATTGATAGAAAGCAAGCGGGTGAGGGTAGGTGTTGTTCAACTCAAAAGGGCTAAAGGCAAGCATGATAAAACTCCTTCCTTGTTTGTGGTGCCCCCTTTTTTCCATGAAGTTGGGTCTCTTTAGAGGGATTGGAACCTCTGTAATGAGGCCACCCCTGTAGTGAGGTATAGTGAGGATCTCACCCACTCAAAGTGGATCTACGTGTATATCGATGCATTTTGAGTGGATCAGGATACTTATTGATCCACTTTGAATAAATGAGATCCTCACTACACAGGTGTCTCACTACAGATGATCTTTTTCCTTCTCTAGAGGTATCTTGAAATTAATGAAAATTGTCATCATTACTCTCCTTTCTAAGTGTGGTTTACATTGTGGATTTGAGGGTTCATTAACATTAGACTGAGATCTAACCCCCATACTTTTTGATAGTTATAGATTCAACTGAAATTTTTTGGATAGGCAGAAGTTCTTTTGCTCACATGCAAAGTTTCAGGTTAAACGAAGTTCACCATTTGGCAAAACAAAGAATTGAAAAAAATTATAAGTGATCCAATAGCAGTTAGAATACTAGTAGGTGTGCATCAACATATATAGGAATGCATATCGATAAATCATAGAAAAATGATTGAATTTGCGTATGAAATTTTCCGTGTTTCATATCCAGACCATCTCTTAGCTATCTAATGATTGAATTTGCCATTTGATCCTTTCATATGACATAATTAGATGTCTCGACCAAAAACACCCTTAAAAGAGTTTAGTGAATCTAAAATCCAAAGGAAAGGAGGTTCATGGCTAAGGGTAAAGATATCCGAGGTATAGTTATTTTGGAATGTACCAATTGTGCCCTTTCGCTCCTAGAAATATAGCCAGCCCTGTCCCCTCAAGTCAATCCCATGAGCCTCTCGGTCTACTAACCAAGGAATTTTTTTATGATAATTATGATTATATAAAAATTAGGATTAATTATGGAATCATTTGTTTCTTTATAAAGAATTTGAGGCAAAAAATCGGATGTTCATGAAGCAGTAGCACATGGACCATATTTGAATGTTAAAAAAAAATTCAAAAGGTTCGGAGTGTATATTTGTCTTTATTAACTAGATAAGGGTATGATTTAAAATAATATTAATTTGTTAATCATTTGGGGACAAACTTTATTTTGACCTTGTTCAAGAAATTTTAATTGATAATATAAACTTTATAATATAAACTTTGGAGAAATAAAGTTGCTCCATTAAGCTAAAACAAATTATTAATGAGAAATAATTTTAAGAATAAAAATGACATATTGATAATGTGGTGTTTAGTCGTCTTTGGTACAAATAAGCATGGTAATGTCACATGATATTAAAAAATGGAAGAGATTGTCCGAGGGGGATTCAAATCCTCTCCTGCTGTAGGAGGAACTCCTGCGTGATCTAACAGTTGGAGTTCCTTTGGTGCACATACCAATACATCGATATATGCGTTCGATGAACTTCAGCTGTAACTCTAGCGATAGGAGAGGATTTCTATCCGTCTAAGGGAATAGAACAGAAAAGAAAATAGTCATAATAGCTTTAGGATGGGATAAAGGGTATTATGGGATTTTCATATATAAGGAAATTGCGGATTTTGTCTTTTGGTGGGTGGAAGACTCCGACCATGGAATCCCTTAATTGAGAGAGTCCCTAGAAAATAAAAACATTTCGCATTAAAAAAAAAATCAAGATACCCAGCATTGTTAAGAATCTTTAATACATATTTTAAGCACGTCAAGATCTAAACACCTAGATTGGCTAAGCACCCTCCGGTAATGTTTTTTTTTTTTTGGGCCTTTGTTTCAGTTCCTTTATTTTTCAAGTTTTTCATGGTACATGATGAAAAGAGATACTGTCTCTGTCTCCTAAGGTCTTCGGGGTTAAATTAGGATCCCAGAACAGTGAGGGTATTACTGTTGTCTCTAGGTTTCCTTCACCGGGGTGTAAGAAAACTTAGCCTTTTTGTAGTGCAAAAAATATTTTGGAAGTCAAAGCAAGCAAAAGGCTGAAAGGTGGCTTTACTTACAAGTTACAATTCATAACTACAAAGAACTTACCATCATTTTCACCCTAAGCTGCCACCAGGCGAGTCCAGCCAGTTCCTCTCCTCGTATGGGGTAAAAAAATTTCCTGCCAGGTAGCACGAATTTTCCTGCTATTCGGTTTTATCTGCAATTGGAATCTGCTTCAACCCCAATGGGTTCACCACTTGCCATTTAAATTTTAGTATTTTATAAAATACCCTTTTAATTAGTAAAGGATTCGATATGGGAGCATGTGACACCGAGTAACAGGAAAATTCTTGTAGCCCAGTTGGTAGAAATTTTTTTTCCCCATATGGGTATCTATCTCCCGTTGGCCCCATCACCATCCATAGAATGTAGGGCTTGCCTTTGGACATGGATAGTGATTGGCCATGAGAAAGGAACCATATGAGGAGAGGATCAAGACTTCCAACAACCCACTCTCACAGGCTCTCTTAGTCTCTTGTCCTAAGACATAGGTTGTGGTCGAGTCCATAGCATGGTTGGTGAGTATAATAGGCTTTAGCTTACGAGGTCGAGCAGTCTCAATTTCACTACAGGATTTGCAAATGATTGCTGGGTTGGGTCACCTCGATTGGCATGGCCTACATGCGGGGAGACCCATGTGTAAATGAGGATCATCGCCCCCACGAGATTGAGGTTTCAATTCTCCTAGCCACACTCGGTGTTGACTGCACCTTTAACTCTCCCCACTAAAGGGTCGTCCCTTAGTACATATTAGGTGTAAATATAAACAAACAGTAAAAACACGCCATGTGGATGCAGTCAAACAATAAAGGCAAACGAATCATTCCACCAAAGAATCATCCTTATGGGCATAGCTCTTAATACTGGTTCAAGAAAGGGGTAAAAAATTCCTTCATGAATACCACATTGTACTCCAAAGGTGGCCAATGACATCAACGTCTCGAGAACCTATAAATACACGTGTAACCATCAAATCAAATCATTTGAATATTTTATTAGCTTTAGCTCACTTCGCACTGACACATCATAACTTCTTTGTCTTCTACCTCGGTCAGCTCATCAGTACTATTACCATTATAGCACTTTCCTACCCAGTTTACATTATTTCTCTGGTCAGTTTTCCTGAAAGGTCCGACCCCTAATTATTTGCTGCCTAGTATCTATTCTGACTTAAGCAATTGAGTGATCCCAGAGCAACGAGCCTGTCTTCCCTTGCCTTGTCTTATCGTCTGTAATTTAGACCCGCAATAGAAACTCAGACGTAGATTCTAGCAACAAAAATACAGAATACCATCTTCAAGCCATACTTGAGACATCCAATATGACATTCATATCCACTTAGAAATTCAATAAATAAAATGCGTTTTTTTTAATTTAATCACGTAAAACCATGGGCTACCAGAATGGTTTCCGGCTGTTTTAATATTCACTTTCAAAGATAAGTAAAAATACTCAAAGAATATTTTAATATATATTTTAATTAATTTTAATTTAGGTAGTTTTATTATATTCTTTCTGTAATTCTTATTTTAATTAAAACCCCAAAATCCGGTCCAATATCTGGATGATTAATTAGATACAATTACAATTCAAATGTTAAATATCCAATGGATATTAATTTTTTTTTTCTTCTGGTGAGTATGAATTAGAATTTTCATACAATATGAAATTAGCATCCACTTAGGAATTCAATAAATAAATGGGTTTATATTTTGATCGCATCAACCCGTGGGATCGATGCCATAATGGTTTTTTATGCCAGACAGTGGCTATTGAGAAGATATCAAGATCATATGGAGAAATTAAATTATCTCGCGCTATTTATGAAGTATTTATACAACTCAACAACCACCATGTAGAAGACAAATCTTTTTTTAGCAAAAAAAAAGAAAAAAAAGAAGAAGAAAACTCTTTGCTGAGTCAGTTGGTTGAGGTCATGAGTTCGAATCTTCTGTCTTCATTTTGTGCCTTAATGTAGAGGTGTTAAAATTGGGTTCAAACTGAAAATCAAAACTGAAATTTATTGAATAGGATTTGAGTTGTGTTTTTAGAATCCAAAGAAAAATTGAAAACAGACCGGACCGATTAACAAGTCTGAATTAATCCAGACCAATAAGACCGAAAACGAACCAGATTGATAATAGACCGATGAGTCTATAAAGCCAACATTTTATTAAATATACATGTAAAAAGAAACTAACACCTAAATAGAACCAGCCCAACAATATTAGACACTAGCTATTGAGAAGATATCAAGATCATATGGAGAAATTAAATCAACTCACGCTACTCATGAAATATTTATACAACTCAACAACCACCATGAAGAAGACAACTCTTTTTTTTAACGGAAAAAAAAAAGAGAAAAAAGAAAAAGAAAAAAGAGACAACTCTTTGCTGAGTCGATTGGTTGAGGTTATGAGTTCGAGTCTTCTGTTTTCATTTTGTGCCTTAACGTAGGGATGTTAAAATTAGGCTTAAACTGAAAATCAAACTGAATCTTATTGGATAGGATTTGGGTTGTGTTCTTAGAACCCAATTAAAAACTGAAATCGGACCAGACAGATGGATAAGTCTGAACCAATCCAGACCAATAAGACTGAAAATGAACCAGACTGATTATAGATCCATAAGAGTCTATTAAGCTAACATTTTTACATGTAGGAAACTAACATCGAAACAGAACCAGCCCAATAATGGCGTAATAGAGCCCAATAATCCATCTTTTTTTAACTTACATATAGTATACCAAAACTGAATTGATAAGCGTCCATTAAGCATGCCCGATAACAAACCTATACCAAACCAGCCCATTAACTAACGTGTACTGTTGGGATAAAATAGTAACATATTTAAATCAGACTGTGGATGAGGAATCTGTAACACGCCTTGAAGAACGGGATACGTGACATACATCCAAGATATGAAGCATGTGGGTAAGGAAGAGTCTTTTCTGGCAGCATGCGGGAGATGAAAACATGTTCGACCCCCTTCTGGGCAATCAGGCCATGATTACACATACTAATGGAGGTAGCTGGCCATTAAATGGTCTGTCATAAATGCTTATAAATACCGACAACTACCATAAATATCAAATAGACAGATTTGACTTGCCAAGTCACAATATCATGAATCGAATAAGTAAAAAGTAAGATTTTTGCTGGATAAAAGAGAAATGACAGCTACTGTTGTCGGAAGAAAGGGAGAACATGGACGAAAGGGGGGGTCGAAGAAGGTCGACTGGGGTCGTAGACGGTTGACAAAACATTCAAGCGTCACCCTAGGGGGCCGTAATCACCTAGACCTATTGTTCTCTAGCTGATAGACGATAAAGATGGTGGTAGGTGGGGAGGAGCTTGTTCGGGAAGCTTCACCTTGAGCCTATAAGTAGTGAAAGGTTATCGATTGCAAATGATCCAGAATTTCCTATAAAAAAAAGAGGGTATTTACGTTCAGGTAACTCCCTTATTCAGTTCCTCTGAGATAACCTTTGTTTAATCCTCTATCCAAATTTTCACATCACCGGAGAGGAATAGTTTACTGAAGCTCCCATATCTTAGGAAATCCCACTCTTAAGGAGTTCTAGTGGTTCACTAAGAGTTCCATTTTGCTTGCTGTTGGAATTCACTAACTTTGGCATCGGATTGGCCCCAGGGTATATCGTGCCCACCTTATTGCTGTGTTCGTGTTTCAGCTACGTGGCTTGATTTGAAGGACCGAACTGAATCCATCGACCACATGTACAGTGCAGCCCATCCCAGTTCGAATCTCTTATTAGACATGTTTCGAACTACCCTAAAAAAGTCTAAGACCGACATGGCCCGAACCAACCCATTGATACCCTACCTTAAAGGCACCCCTCCCCATTGTCTTTAATGGAGTCAAATCCCATTGGCAGATAGATAAGTAGACCCAAAAAAGAATGCCATCTTTAAGGCCGATATCCAAAATGGTGGTACAATCAATAAACAAACAATACGTGCCGATGTTCAATTAAAAATAAAAAAATAAATGGATCGGATCAATATCAATATCAATGTTGGCTTCCACTGATACAGATAGATTGTATCAGCTGATCTGATACATCGATTACTAAAACCCTACTTCCAAATTGTTGAATTAGATGACTTAGTTATCCAAACACATCCTTATCTAATCAACATGTAAGCACCCAATTTTTGCCATCCCTGGCCCAGACCAAGTCATGTGGGCCCATGTGCATGTAGTTCATTTATATGTAATTTATATATATGTATATAATATATACTATATTATAATATGTCATATAATATATATATTTTATATGTATATATATATATATATATATATATATATATATATATATATATATATAAGGAATGGGGGGAATCCGAGAAGGTAGAGAGAGGATAAGAGAAAGGGAGAGAGGAAGACACGCAGAGAGAGAGAGAGAGAGAGAGAGAGAGAGAGAGAGAGAGAGAGAGAGAGAGAGGGGTGTTGCTACCATGCAACACCCCACATCAAGGCACCCTACGCTAACCAGCTCCACCTTACCTCCCCAGCTACCCACCGCTCACATGCAACTCGACAACGCATCATCTTTTGCCTCCTGCCCATCTCTCCCACTTATTCAGTCGAACCACACCACCACCTCCTTATTAGAATCAGACCTGCCCAGCTCTTCCTCTATCACCTGTGCCCAGCCGTTCCTGAAAATCCACCGCTGAGCCCAACTGCTCCCCTAGAATTCAGCCTAGTCCCTCACTAGTAGACACCTCACAACAGCACCTCACAGTAGCCATCCCTTATAACTCCAGCCTCTATCATTGAACCTACCACCTCTCTCACCCACTCCAGTCAATTAAAGCTGCCACACTGTTCACCCCAAGAAACCCACCAAACAAACCTGCCCGCTAGCCTTTGCTCCTCCTTGTCGACAGCTCATCTGCTTCCCCCCAAAATCGACTGCAACCGAACCTCCATCGAGCCCCACTCCACCTCTGTTCATCAAACTCCTACTTCTATAAATACCCCATCGATGCTCACAAGGAAGGGAGAGAGTTTTGGAGGCCGGCCCTTTTACTTCCCTTCGAAATCCCCATTGCCCCCATTACCTGTAGCAACCATACTCACCCTCCTGTTGTTCATCATCATCACCGTCTTCGATCCATCTCCGTCCCACCTTGCTGTTCTTTTCATTTGGTTTTACTTCGCCAGCCATTACCTTCATTACATCCCCACACTTGTCTACAACACACACCTAGCCGAGCATGCACCATCCCCACACCTGTCTGCAACACACACCTAGCCGAGCACGGCCATCCCTACACCTGTTCGCAACACACACCTAGCCGAGCACGCACCATCCCTACACCTGTCCGTAACACACACCCAGCCGAGCATGACCATCTCCACACCTGTTCGCAACACACCCAGTCGAGCACGACCATCCCCACATCTGTCCGCAACACACACCCAGTCGAGCACGACCATCCCCACAGTTGTCCACAACACACACCCAGTCGAGCACGACCATCCCCACACTTGTCCGCAACACACACCCAGCAGAGTACGACCATCCCCATACCTGCTGCAACTCACACCCGGCCAAGCACGACCATCCCCACACCTATTTGCAACTCACACCCAGCCGAGCACGCGCCATCCCCACGCCCTGCGACGACCTTTATTGTCAACCCGACGATCCTCGCAACATCCAGCGAAGACCTTCGTTGTCAACCCGACGATCCTCGTGACATCCTGCGAAGACCTTCGTCATCAACCCAACGATCCTCGCGACACCCTGCGACGATCACCTTCGTCAACCCGACGATCCTCGCGACATCCTGCTGTTCAATCTCGCCAACGCACATTAGGTTGGTTTTCTTTTCCAGTTTACCATACATGTATATCGTATTGTGGCTATTTTCTTCATTTTGTTATTGTATCTTCATATACATGATGATTCTTTGATCATATGTTTTGGCTTCCACATGTGCATGTTGGGTTTGACTCAGCTTTTCTTATTATGAATTTGATGAGATGAAATATGACCGTTGATCTTGTATTTTTGGTGATGAAATTGATCTGATGTGCTTGAAAATTTAATGTAATGAAAAATTGATCCAACCATAGGATTGAATTTTTTTATTGGTCCAACCATGTGATGGGAATTGTAATAGGTCCGACCATATGATGGGAATTGTAATTGGTCCGACTATGTGATGAAAATTTTAATGTGATTAGTCCGACCATATGATTAGAATTTTAATGTGGGTGATCCAACCACATGATGAATTTTATGAAAATTGATCATGACTATATAATTAGAATTTTCATGAGTTGATCATGGTCTTTGATTTAGAATTTTGATTTGATCTTTAAGTAATTTGAACCATTGGATTGTCTTGATAAGTGACTTTATCGAATCTGAACGGTTAGATTATCATGATGAGTGATCTGAACCGTTAGATTATCTTTGAAAATGATTTAAATGAATCTGAATGGTAGGATTATGATCTTGAGTGATTTGAATCGTTGGATTTTTATTGTGAGTGATTTTGAGTGATTTGAACTATTGGATCTTGATCATGAGTGTTTTGATGAATCCGAGCGGTTGGATTATCATTATGAGTGATCTGAACCGCTAGATTATCTTTGGGAATGATTTAAATGGATCTGAATGGTTGGATTATGATCTTGAGTGATTTGAACCGTTGGATTTTCATTGTGAGTGATTTTTGAGTGATTTGAACCATGAGATCTTGATCATGAGTGTTTTTGATGACTTCGAGTGGTTGAATTAGCATGATAAGTGATCTGAATCGCTAAATTATCTTTTTGTGAGATCTAAGCCATAGATCTTAGCTATTTTGATGAGATATGAATCATTGATCATGATTATAACTTGATGTGAGATCTGAGTCATTGGTCTTGACTGTTTTGATGAAATCTAAGTGTTGATAATGATTATCAATGTTTTGAAGAGATATAACCGTTAGATTGAGGATCTGATTTTGTCTACATTGTTATATCCATGCGTCTATCATATTCACTTGATGACACTATCATATTGTGCACATGCCATGTTTAGAATGCTTACACCGTTAGCTTTGAGAATAGTACCATGTTTGACATGCTTGTTAATGCCAAACATGCTTGTTAATGCCATGCTTGAATGATATTTGTCGTTGGCAAAGAACTTACAGTTTGGTACACCCTAGTCAAACTACCATACATGTACACTGATAGAAGACATTCTTAGGTGTGGGGACATGCATATAGGCACCTACATTCAGGGAAGGATAAAAGCGAAAAAGATAAAAGTTTTAATCAGGATTCATGAAGCGTAGCCCAACAATTCCAAAATCAGAGTTGTAGGTTACAAGGGTAGTTTAGGACGATCCCTACCCCTCAACTCATTCCTCTAAGGTGCAGAAACCTAGATAGGTGGGATGTGAATCCAACCATAGATCATTTAGGATCATCATTCAGTCCGGCTAGACCACCTATATTTTGACCCAAGCGGGTCGCCCAATGAACACAGTTTTCAAACTACGCGGATCTTGATTCTTAGGGCAAATCCTAAGATACGTAGGTAGTCTGGGAAGACTCCCAGATACAGTTCCACACCTCAATCAATATACCCTATTTCTTGAGAGACACACCCTACTCCCTGAGAGACACACTCTACTCCCTGAGAGACACACACCTTCCTCCCTGAGAGACATATTCTACTCCCTGAAAGACAAACCTTTCCTTCCTGAGAGACATACACCTACTCCTTGAGAGACATACTCTACTCCCTGAGAGACATACTTTACTCCCTGAGAGACACACTCTACTCCTTGAGAGACAAACCTTTCCTCCCTGAGAGACATACGCCTACTCCCTGAGAGACACACTCTACTCCCTGAGAAAAAAACCGTTCCTCCCTGAGAGACATACACCTACTCCCTGAGAGGCGTACTTTACTCCCTAAGAGACATACCCTACTCCTTGAGAGACATACGCCTACTCCCTGAGAGACATACACCTACTCCCTGAGAGACATACCTACTCCATGAGAGTACACATACTTTACTCCCTGAGAGTGCTTGCATATCTTAGTCCCTGAGGCTACCTAATCCACCCAACAACGAACTACGTTGTACCTGATTTTCAGGACCTCTGAAATACATAGGCAACTTGGAGGACTCTCCAAGTACGGTACCACATCATAGTATCCTTAGGTCCTCCATATCCATATCCATATTCATATCCATATTCATATCCATATTCACTTCAATCCACATTAAGCTATCTCTAGATTCAATCTCAATCATCATCAAGTATAAACTTCAACTTGAACAATTGAATCTAAAGAAGTTTAATCATAGTCCACTTCCATAAACTTTAATCACATTCTGTTTTGAACTACGTTTTGGACTTGATTTTCAGTATTGGAATACGTAGGCAATTTGAAACGTTTTGAACATCTCAGATTCAGTCCATGCGGGAGGTGGTAGGGAAATGAAAAGAATGATTTTCCATAGCATCCGCATAAACAGAAGTATCAGCATCCGCAGCAACAGAAGCATAACCTCTGGGGGTAGAAAAATCATGATCGGGATAGTGGACCCAAAGCTATGGAACTCGGGTGTGGGTCTTTTGTCGAAATGGAATGGTCTTACTTTTTCTTTTTCTTTATTATTTGTATTTGAATTTTTTAATCATTAAATATAGTATGTCTGGCCCGAATCAACATATTTTTGTGTTTTACTCCTCATAACTCTTCCTCAGTCGGGTCGGGGGCAGAATAGGGGCGGGAGAAAGAACACTCGGGATTGAGAGGCCAGCCAGATCGATCGGGGAATGGAGGAGGTGGAAGAAGAGGATAAGAGGCACGGAGGAGATCTTGGAGAATCTATAGCTGTATAAGAATCAAATAAGGAGTCCACTGCTAATCTCGAGGTCACTGCTTATGGACCCGAACCTGGGTGATCTATCCATGACCAGGATGAAGCTTGGGTGAAACTAAGTGGAGGTCCGAACCGACTGATGTTGAAGAATCAGTGGATGAGTTGTGGTTAGGGGTGAAATGCTTCACTGAACCATATTTGGTTCGGTTCATTGTATATTATTTAGTTTGTTTTTTTTTTTACTTTGAGAATATGTTTGGCTGAACTTAGGCTAGAAGAACTTAGCAACTTAATTGGCATAGGATCCCCCATGAGCCCTAGTCATCATCCATTGACCATGAACAATCAGAACCATAGAGTTTAAGGAAAGTAGAATCACATAGAAGGTCGATTTTCGGATCGGACAGTTTTGAGTGCCTAATACCTTCTCAAACTGTACTTTGAACGTTTATTCATTCTCTGATAGACCAAAGTCAATATGTTGGGTCATGAGTCAATAGAAGTCTTACTCCAGATGAGGCTATATTTTTAGGTCCTAGACTTTAATTTAGGTGGCGACTCTAAATCATTTACCGTCCATTTAGCGTGGATAGACATTTGTCCTCATATAACACACTAGATTTTTTTATATGATAATAATTATTTTATGACTATGACTCCCTTTTTGTACTACTCTTTTGAGAACTTTCCCCTTATTTTATTTTAATTTTTTCCAAAAACTTGCTCCAATAACCTATGAATAACAAATTAAGTTGATGACATGAGTCAACCCAAAGTAAAAAAAAAAAAAAAAATACAAATTAAGTTGATGAGTTGAGGGTTGATTGATGAATGATGATCTAAGCATGATGAGTTGATGACTTGACTGGTCAGGATCATCTTTAGTACTGTGGTGTAGTAGTATTGATCCTTACCATTGAGAGGGCATCAGAACACGTGGTTAATGCATTTTCAATAGTACAGATCAGCACTGCTATACCAGAGTACTATAGATGATTTTTTTTTCCTTACTTAACTGATGAATGCTATGAAGGAACATTGCATGTACAAAGCCACAAACGGTACATTACCTTAAAATAGTAAAAAAAAATTGAAAATCTAAAATTCATGCTCACCTCGTTCGATAAAAATCCTTTCAAGTCATTGGAGAGATACCAATTTTGTGATCATGGCTGACCTTCACCCAATGCATATATCAATGTCATTATTGACGCGACTGAACAATAAGAGGCGATTTTTATCCAACCCCAGGAGGCTTGACTCATTTAAATCCATTTTTTACTCCTTAAAAAACAGTCATTTTTAAATCCCATTAATCATGTGTAAAGAGAGGATATGGGACCATGTCAAATGGCAAGTAGTCAAAACTCAAAATGCATGCAAAAGACTGACAGAGAGGTGGAGGGTGTTTTTCACGTGTTTTTAGTATTCTATCAGACAATCGGACCTCATGAGAATTAAAAAAAAAAAAAAAAAAGCTTCATTTGATCCAAAACTTTAAAAATAATTCCAAATTTACCTTTAACCAATGGTGAAGTAATCCCTCTACCTACCATCTTTGATCTTTATTGTAATTGGATAAGATTCTGTGGGCAATGAAGAATATATATATATATATTCAAATATAATAAATATTCAAAGGGAAATGTGGGGAGAGATTAATATTGATCATAAATTGATAAGGACTGAAAAACTATATATCTCCAAATAAATATTTGTAGGGAAATATTTTTAGACGGGATCTGAAGTGAAGCACGATCAATATTTCAATTATTGAATAGACACATGGGGGATTGTATGTTCGAGTATTCTTGCCCAATGACTGAAGTATTGATCATGTTTCATACACGATCATGTATAAAACCTTCAACCATATATATTCAAATAATAACAATCAACTCTTTAGAAAAAGAATCACAACAAGACTAAGAACCCATAGAAGTCTTAAATGAAAAATATGCCCCAAGTGTTCAACAAGTCTAGAAGATGAAAATCTTCCCATTTTCTTTAAGGAAAAAATCTTTTAATATCTAACATTTTTTTTTGAGTAAGAATATCTAACATTTATATTGGGATTTAGACCACTTGGCCTTTGAATCACCATTAGAAAAGTACCAGCAGCCATATGTATATTGTCTTACTTGAGGATTCACACTGGAAAAAATTTCCTGTATATATAATTTTCATATTTCTAAATATTTTATAGCCAAAAATTTTCCTCTATCCATCCCTAGCTTGTACACCCAAACCCCTTACAAGATGAACAGATGATTCCATTCTCCATCTGTATGAATCCTTATAATCTATGTTGAATAAACAAATTGTGAAAGTTCTACTTTACAGGAAAAATTTTATTTTTTTTTATTTTTTACTTGAAAACAAACAAAGCCTTTGAATACTTTATCAAATAGTATTCTAAGGGGTTTTTTTTATTATTATTTTTTTAATACCGAAAGTAATTAATCCGGTTAAGTTTCCCACGCATGTGATGATTTTAAAACAAATTTGAAATTTTTTATTACCCTTTTAACCTTTGATGGAATTTTCTTCAACAGTCCAAATGCCTAGAAACCATGGTCGTCCCTTGTCCAATATAGGGGTGTCAATTAGTCGATCCCAATTGTGCTTAATCGGTCTCCCTTTTTTCTAAACCTCTCACTGTAACGGCCCGTTTAACTAATCAATCCCTCATCAGTGAGGTATGAACACATTTGTATTCGATCTATTCGGTCTCAATCCATAATTGGCCTTATGCTAATCGGACTAATCAGTCAATAAACGGGCTATAACGATTCATTCCAAAGTGTAAATAAAAAGAGAGATGCTGGTTTTAGAATCCATAATTATTTTTATGTTGTAGATTAGATTCTTTCTTGTAAGATTTTAAAAGGTTCTTATTAGGCTTGTCATTGCTAGGTAGATGAAGATGAGAACGGAAAGAGCAAGTGGAAGATTCATGAAATGAAAGAGAGTAAAAACGATTTAATGTTTAAGGTTTTTAATTTTAGGGTTATTTTTGTTTGAATTTAACCAAGATTCAGTTCGGTTAAAGGTATATTCAGTTCATTTCAATGGGCTACACCCTTACACCTTGAATGCCCGATGAATAATTAGTCCGATCGATCTCAATCCATAATTGATCAGACATGGTTGGACTACACGATGCAGACCTAAAATTTATACCCTAGTAAAAAAGCCAACATCTCTACAAGTCATTTTATCAAATACAAACCATTCTCTCTCTCTCTCTCTCTCTCTCTCTCTCTCTCTAAGAATTATGAAATTTAGGGAACCTCCCCTGGTAATACTCATTATTCAACCACCCTTCATCTTGGCTCATAATATCAACCATTTTTCCTACTTTTGAAAATAAATATCAACCATATCTTAATGGGTTAAGTGATAAAATGAATTGTAACTACTATTTTTAATGGTAATGTTACCCCCTGAGATTGTAAAATGACATTTTTACCTCTTTGTCACTTAAATAAAAATTATTTTCTAAGTTTTTACTATTTGTCATATTCATCTTCTTCTTTTACTTTCATGTTATACTGTTTGAAGCTCGGCTCCAGTGAAGAAATCTTACCGCTACCATCATCATCGGAGATTTTTTCAAAAATAGAAAAGATGATTAACATTATGGACCAAGAAGAAGGGTGGTTGGATAAAATATTTCATAAAAAATTATGATTTACATCCATTTTCATGAAAACACTCTAGGGGTTGCCAGGTTTAGATATATGTCTGACATATAGTGTTAAATCGAGGATCAATCTCCGGAATATGCGGTGCAGATTAATTTCTTGAGCCAATAAATCAAATTAATCTTATGTTATTTTTAACCATTTAATTTTGATATAACTTTAAAGACAAACTACCCTGTAGTGCTCTGCTTTTTTGTACTTGATAATTTCCAGATATTTCCCCCTCATTATCCAGTTCAAAACTTTCAAAAATACAATAATTTGATCAGGCGGAGCAATCAGCGGCGCGATTTAGCAGTTTCATGAAACAACAAACAAAGCTAAAAAAAAATTAGGAAAACTGGACAGGTCAAAGCAGATTTTTTATTTTTGATAAGACAGAAATTCATTGAAAAAAGAAGCGGGTTCACTAAAAACAGAGCTTCATTTCGCTGTCAATCGTCAACAACAATCAAATATGGAAAGTTCAAATACATTTAAAAGACCCACCTCCTTAACTCTCCTCATTATCTCCCTCTCGTCTACCCAGCCCATTTTGAAGTATGAACAGAGCTTCCTTTTTCCGCCCTGAAACTGTCAAACACAACATTTTTTCGTTTCAATTTTTTATTTTCCGCTTCTCTTCAGAAAAGAAACCATTTTGATCGAACAATAGAAATAGGGTTCTTGAGGGTTTTCTGGTATCGATTTTCTGTTGCCAGAACAGAGGGGATGCCCTAAAGCACTGGTTTTTATCGACGAGAAGTGGGTTTTCATCGACTCATGGCGTTTTCTCTGAGGAATGGATTCTCTGTCCTTGGATCGAACCAGATTGAATTGAAAACAGATAGGGTTCTTGGGCTTTGTTCCATTATGGGTTCTTTGCAGTTTAAACAATCGAAACCCTCAGATCTCCTGGCTTTGAAAAGCGAATTTAAAGGAACCCAAGTGTTAGTTTCAGAACAGAGGGCTTTCGGCGGTTTGACTCTCATGGGCACTTCAAAGTTCTCTGTCAATGTATGTTCTGCTTCTTCTCTGTGTTCTCTACCAATTAACTTTTTTTTTTTCAGAAGAATTTTGTTCAGGATTTGATTTTTTTGTTCTCTAATTTCAAGCACAGGTATCAGTCTGTGTCAGCCGAGCTATGAGATGGTGGGACAAGACCCCCAAACCCAACATGGTAGAGATTAAATCGGCTCAAGAACTCGTTGATGTACTATCAAATGCAGGAGATAAGCTTGTTATTGTGGATTTTTACTCCCCTGGTTGTGGAGGTTGCAAAGCCTTACATCCCAAGGTACAACAATAGAGAAGCCATCATAAAGTTCTAATCTTGCTCTGAAAGTTTGAAATTTTAAAAGAAATTTGTGTCTGTGAATCAATTTGCTTCAGGTATGTCAGCTCGCTGAGTTGAACCCAAATGCATTATTTCTGAAAGTGAATCACGAAGAGCTCAAAACGATGTGTTACAGTCTCAACATCAATGTCCTTCCTTTCTTCAGATTCTACAGAGGAGCAGAGGGTCGTCTCTGTAGCTTCAGCTGCACCAATGCAACTGTAAGACTAACATCTCCTATGAATTCAAGCATTTTATTTAGAATATTTGGATTGGAGAAACAAAAGATAATGATTAAAATCATGGGTCTTAAATATTTCAGCAATCTAGCTTTTAACTCTCCTACTTTTATGATTTTATCCTTCTCAGATCAAGAAGTTCAAGAATGCATTAGCAAAACATGGGACTGATCGGTGTAGTCTGGGGGCAGCTAAAGGTCTAGATGAGTCTGAGCTATTGATGTTGGCTTCAAATGGCCAGATTTCAATTGGTCTACCTTTGAGGTCCACCAGTGAGGAAATAGTAGAGGATTTGGTTCTGAAAAAGAACAATTCAGTTGATAACAATAAAGTAATTAAAGAAGAAAATCCAGCATTGGTGGCCTGAAGCATCATCACACTTGATTTAGACAAATTGTAGTGTAGAACAGCTCCATTTTTACCCCATTTTCATCTTGGGTTTTTTGTTGGAAATGTATACAGAAATTAGGCCATTCTTGGATAATCATAAGTGGGTTTTAGGTTTTTTGGATTAAACCCACCGGTTTGATTAATCTGTCAATTATATTGACTTATTATGGTTGATTAAAGAGGATATTGCAGATCTATTTCCTTAATTCTCTTCAGTAATTTCCCTTCTTAATTCTCTTGAGTAATTTCCCTTTCTTTTCACTTAAAAAATTAATCTGAAATTTTTAACTTCAATCAACGAGATCTAAAAATCAATTTGTTTCTTCCTTCTACTTCAACTTTCGAAGGATAAGCTTTGATGTTAGCTAGGTAGCATTGGGTATAAATATTACCTGTTAAAATTGAGAGAGTAATGTGTTTGAATAGAGTCTCTCGCTTATCCCTTTGAAAATGGGATGAGCAGTATTTATAGATTTTATTTTACAATGTGTCTTTACAATCCTTGAATCAATGAGAGAGTTACAAAAGTGAAATTCTCCTAGGATTAGATTTTACAGTCCTTGAATCAAGGAGACAATTACAAATGTAGACTTCTCCTAAGATCAGATTTTTCACAATCCTTGAATCAAGGGAACAATTACAAAACAAAACTTCTCCTAATTAGATTGCAGTTATATATCACTCATTTAAATTTAAATTTTGAATTGTCAATTAATTTAAATTTAAATTTTGATTGATAACCGACTTCATGGTTATAGCCCCCCTCAAGTGGAAGATGGGCGTGGTGTAATCTTCAACTTGTCCCGAAGTGTGCCAAATTGAATTTGGGATAATGGTTTGGTCATTATGTTAGCGATCTGATCATGTGTGGAGATGAAACGAACATCAGGGCCCTTCTGTGCAACTAGGTGGCGGACATAGTGGAAATCAACTTCTATATGTTTTGTCTGTGCATGGGATACTGGGTTTGCCGTCAAATAAGTTGCTCCTAAGTTGTTGAAGATTGATCCCAAGTTCTTGGAGAAGAGAGGTGAGCCATTGGAGCTCGGCAATGGTATTGGCCAAGGTACGGTACCCGGCTTCTGTTGAGGAACGAGCAATTGTTGGTTGTTTACGAGCTGACCAAGATAACAAGATTGGGGCCTAAATATGTGGCAAATCCACCTGTTGAACATCTGTCATTTATGCACCTGCCCAGTCGGCATCACTATACGTAGAGAGCTGATTATAAGAGCCTTGAGATATAAGAAGACCTTGAGTATAGGTGTGCTTCAAATACCGAAGTATCCTTTTGACCGCCTGCCAATGAACATCGGTTGGTGCTTTGAGGACTTGACATACCTTGTTATCTGAATAGGAAATGTCAGGGTAAGTGAGAGTGGCGTATTGTAGAGCGCCGACTGTGCTACGATAGAGAGTAGCATCTTGTGGGGGCGTCCCATCCTTGAGAGAGAGACGAGTGGAGGTGGCCATGGGAGTATGGATCGGCTTCACACCATCCATTTTGGTCTTGCTTAGGAGATCTAAAATATATTTTTATTGAGAAAGGATAATTCCCTTGGCAGTGGGAATGACTTCGATGCCCAAGAAATAGTTAAGTGTACCAAGATCTCGTACGGCAAATTCATTACCGAGGGATGTAATGACCTGATTGAGAAGCATAGGATCGGACCCTGTCAGTATAATATCATCTACATAGATGAGGATATACGAGCATGTTGGTCCTTGTTTGTAGATGAATAACTATGTATCAGTTTCAGAGCCCTCAAATCCCAGGGATATTAGAAATGTGCTAAGGCGATGAAACCAAGCCCTCGGTGCCTACTTTAGACCGTATAAAGACTTATGAAGTTTGCAAATATGATGTAGCTGAGATTCATCCATGAATCCCTTTGGTTGAGACATATAGACATCTTCTGAAAGAATGCCATGCAAGAATACGTTACTAACGTCAAATTGGCATAGAGACCACTGATTACAAGTTGCAATTGCCAAGATGCATGGTATGAACTGTGGTAGGTTTGACCACTGGACTGAAGGTCTCAGTGTAGTCAATGCCTTCTTACTGATTAAAGCCCTTAGCTACAAGCCGAGCTTTGTAGCAGTCAATACTACCATCTGCTTTTCTTTTAATGCGAAAAACCTACTTTGAGCCAACTATGTTGATATTAGGTGAAGGTGGAACCAGGCTCCATGTTTGATTCTTCAACAAAGCATCAAATTCAAATTAAAATTGCTTGACGCTATTTTTCATCCTTATATGCTTCAGTGAAAGTAGCGAGTTCCATCTCAGTGTGGTAGAGATGAGCAGAAGGCAGCGGATATCGAGTGGATGGCTGTGGATGCACCCATAATTCCATGGGGTGAGTGCGTCGTGGACCACTTGGTGCAATGGGTGGTACCATAGGTTCCTCAATAGCCATATCATCACCTGCACCATTGTTAGGAGAGCAAACTGAATCTTGAATAGAAACGGGGTGGGTTACATTAGTAGCAATATCAGGTGGAGGTGGAATAATATGTGGGGTTGGGGAAGTGGGGTGGGTGGAGGTGGGTGGAGTAGTACCTGAGTTGGTGAAGGAATATTGGGTGATGAAGGTGTTGACCAAGGGGTTTCAAAAGGGGGTGTTGTAGTAGGAGAAGCTAGAACCGTCAGCCATGGGGTGGGATTGGGCGGTGGGGAAGTAAGAGCCATAGCAGAGGCATAAGGGAATGAATTTTCGATAAAATGAACATGCTTAGCTATATACATTCGATTGGATTTGAGATTCAAGCATCGATAACCCACATGGAGAGGACTGTAACCAAGAAAAACGCATGGAACCGTGTGAAAATTGAATTTTTGTGAGTTATAGGGACATAGTAAAGGATAAGCGGCACAACCAAATACCTTAAGAAACTTGTAGTTAGGCTTCTGATTTGCAACTTTTCCAATGGTGATATATTTTTGAGAATCGGAGTAGGTAGGCGATTAATTAAAAATGTAGCCGTCTCGAAAGCATAATCCTAGTAGGTAAGTGGTAAGGAAGCATGGGCCAATAGAGTTAAACCAGTATCAACGATATGCCGAATTTTTCTTCAACCGCACCTTTTTGTTCATGCATGTGAGGGCAGGCCACACGATGTAAGATACCACATTTTTGAAGATGAATATTGGGTTTTGAAATTCTCCCCCCCTCCAGTTCGATTGAAGTGCTTTAATGGTTTTGAAGAACTGATTTTCAACTAATTTTTTAAACCGTTCAAATATAGCGGGAACTGAGGTTCTTTTGTGAAATGGAAAATACCATGTATATTTGGAGAAGTCATCAACAAAAATAATAAAATATGAATTATTAGTTGATGAGAGTTAAGGAGCAAGACCCTATACATCCATAAAAACTAATTGGAGAGGAGCTGTACTAACAGTTCCTGTGGAAGATAAAGAAAACTTATGAGATTTTCCCATGTAGCATGCTTGACACTTATTGATGGGGGATGAGGAGAGAGAGAGAGAGAGAGGGGATGGGAGTGTATAACATGACGAACTATTTTGGAATGTGGATGTCCCAGTCGTGTGTGCCACGCATTGGCTGTGACAGAAAAGGAGCTATGAACTGTATGAGCTGAAGGAAAAGGAAACCGCGTGAGTCCTAACAACCTATACAACCCGTCCTTAAGTTGACCCTGGAGCAGCACCTGCTTGGTCACCTAATCCTTAACAACAAAGAAGTTAGGGTGAAATTCAAAATAACATATGTTGTCTTCAGTAAATTGATGAACAGACAACAGATTTTTTGTAATATGAGGCACATGTAAAATGTTTGAAAAGTGAAAAGAAAATGAAGGGGAACAAGATAGAGATGATGTTCCATTATTGCTAATTTGTAAACCAACCCCATTACCTACTCACAATGATTCATTACCATGGTATTTGTTGGAAATATATATGTAAGAACCATGTTCTAAAACCGGGTCTAAACCATGGTTTTATGTGATGACAGGTGCTCCAATTATAACTGGACCGGAGGGTGAAGCCGAGTGACGAACCACTCAAAGTTCAGGTATGAAAACTGTAAAAAATGCCTAAAATCTCATACCGGTCTCACTATACCGGTTGCAGTATAGTGCAACCGGTATGTGCAACCGGTATGAGCATAGAAAATGCTCTTAGGCCATACCGGCTTCACCATACCGCAGGCACTATGGTGCAACCGGTATGGTGCCAGCGGTATGGTATACCGGTTGGACTATACCGGTGGCAAGGACTCCAACCGGTATGTGCAACCGGTATTCTTTTGATAGCCTTCGAAAGGCCTGTCTCTCAGAATGGAAACTCGAAAAGTTTCCATTCCGAGGAGAAACTTTCCTTGGACGGTCTCCCTCTATTAATAGAGAAAGAGACAGTCCATTCCTCCTTCTCAAACATTCTCACCGTCTGGAGAAGATCTGAGAAAGGAGCGAGGAAGGAGGCAGCCCCGCCCAGGAAGGAAGAGCACACCGCCAACCGACTACGCCGGTAAGTGCTCTGCGTTGTTAAGTTTTATTATGAGGACGGATCGAAGCCGCGAAGCGGCGTAAAGATCCAATAGGGAGAATGGCTCCCAATGTTCTCCCTCATTCGAATCTAATCTAGGATCATACGGCAATATAGCCGAGATTCGAAGGCCTAGAAAGGGTTTAGACTTGGATAGTGTAAGGGAAACCCTATGGAGACCTATCGGTTAGCCGAAAAGGAGGGGAGATCTGAGATCTCACTCTCAGATCCAAACCGCAGGGTATACCGGATGGACTATGAGTCCAGCGGTATGGCCTAGCGGTATGCACCGCAGGCACATACAGGTCTCACTCAGTGAGATCTGAGTGAGACCGGTAAGTGCAACCGGTATGTACCGGTCGCACATACCGGTTGCAGTATGTGCAACCGGTATGATGCAGCCGGTATACATACCGGTTGCACCATACCGGTCTCACTATGGTGAGACCGGTACCTGCAACCGGTATAGGTTTCCGAGCTTGGGTTGCTTGGCCAAACCTGGTTCCGACCCCTGAAGCTTTAATAAATGAATTCTAACATAGTAATGTGGTTATGTAGGACCCGTAGAAGGCGTGAGTGAGCTTTCGACGCTCAACCGGATCATTGTCACGCGTCGGGTAAGGAACAAGACCCTAAACCCTAATAATCTACAACAGTAAACCTTGAAGTATAATTCTGTTATTGTGAATATTCCTTGCTTGTTGTTTGTGCATCTCACATGCCATGTAGTTGTGCTTTTAATTATTATATCTTCATGCATTTCATATGCTAGGATTGTTGTATGTTAAGCATGTGTATGTTTTCGTTAGTGTGTGGAATGTGAAGGGGATGTGCCCCGGATATATCCACGGCCTAACACCTTTTCTCGTTTAGCCTTTACCTTAGCAGACTTGGTATGTCTAGGGTATCAGGGGGAGGACGTGGGATTGTGGTTCTTCCTGCCCGCCAGACTCGAGCCCTATCTCTAGGTCATAGGGAGCCGTGCTGGGGTGAGACTACTGAAACTGTATCAACATCTAGGATTGGTTAGAAACGGATCCCACTTGCAAGCCCTTGCCAATAGGGGTTTAGGTATTGGTACGGTATGGGGTATCAGGGGGAGGACGTGGGATTGTGGTTCTTCCTGCCCGCCCGGACTCGAGTCCTATCTCCATACCTGGAGTGAGTGATGTGGGGCAACAACGGGAGTGTGGTAGGTGCCCGACCGTTGGGTGTGCTCACACTCTGTGCATGGAGGTGCGGTGGCCGCCAAACCTTACCATAGCACATTTGCAAGTTATACCGGCCCAAATTGTAATGTTATCTCATGCATTTTGTCTTGTTGCCTTGGTTTTGTACTTACCGAGCTAAGTTGTGAGCTCACCGGATATATCCTGTATTCTTTTCGGATCTGGATGCGGGATACACGTTGATGACTTCGTGATCGCTCCCGCTTATGGTACGGTTGCTGCCATGGATACCCAAGCAGAGGATGACGAGCATGATGTTTCATGCGAGTGCTCGTTCTGTGTTTACTCTTAGTTACTTGGGTCTATTTTCTGATAAGTATTGTAATAAAATTATTTTAAATTGATGAATGATGGAATAACTTGGTTATTTATGTTAGTTACAATTTAGTTCTCGGCTCATTTATTATTTCCGCTGCTATGTATTATTTTCTCTGATTATGTTGGATTGCTTGGGAATGATTGGTTGACACGGTCTATTGAGATCCTGGTGTAAACCGTGGTTTAGACCCGGTTCACTCACACTTCGGGTTCAGCCGAATTGGGGTGTGACAACTTGGTATCGGAGCGTTAGGCTCGTCCGGCCAATCGTTCTGCATCTAACTGTGTCCAATGAGCTGAGTTAGGAAAGTTAAAAACTTTAACCAGAACACATCATAAGCTTGTTTGATGCCTGAGACTTAAGAAAGATGCATAATGTACTATTAATGAAAGAAAATTTTTAAACACTAAAGAATTTAAAAGAAATAACTTGATCATTCCATAAAATTTTTCTTTAATTACAAGTAAGTAACAGAGTACAGTCCACAAGTCGGACAGTTACTCTATCAACAAAAATGAAAACACATAAATAGCAAACAAAGTCTATATCTGCCTAAGGTGGTGTAGCAGGCCTGGATGGTACGAGTACGCAATGTCATAGTCTCGCTCGTACACCTCTCCGAGCCAATGAACCCGGTCTCGTGTGACCCGTAGGCTACGAGCTAAACGCCCCAACTCCCGACCCATCTCGCGGCGAGAATCCATGAGTCCTCTCTCGGGTGTCAAGAATGTCTCTCTGGGTATCAAGGATCCCGGGTATCAAGGATGACTCTCCGGGTATCTCCGAACTCGGAAAGCATGCTCGACTCGAGGGTCGAGGGGGGGACGAGATGGTCCGAAGAATCGAAGAAGGCTCGGATGACCTAGCCACCTGGAGAAGGCCTAGATGGTCCAGCAGCGGGGAAGGCCTAGATGAACTAGCCCTTTGGAGAAGGCCTAGAAGGTCCTCTGCAACCGGAGAATGAGGGGGTGTATGCGCTGGGACGTCCTCCATGTGAGCATCCTCATCATCTCTCATATCGGCTGCCTCTCTGCTGCGGCCGCAGCCGGCCGCCGCCGTTGCAAGGGCCGCATGATTTCTTGGAAGGAGAGGACGAGCCCTGTAGCTCCTCCTCACCGAGCTCCCGGATCCTTCATCCGCATCTTATAGATAGCCTCGGCATCTATATCGGAACTCATAGAGAGCTCTACTTCCGCCTCACCCCGCATATCTACTCCAAGTCGCCAGTAATGGGGTTGTGACCAACCTACCATATGGGAGATTGCCTTTCACATTAGGCGTGGCTGCGTAGATCATAGTCCGCATAATCAAGTAAGGCGGGCAAAGCCGTTGCCGAGTAGCCACACAGTAAGTGACAAAGCGTGTCAACCGTGATACCTCTCCATAATGCCCACTCGGGGGCACAATGTTATCTTTGGATGATTCTGCGATGCGGACCGAGGTAAGGGACGAAGGTTGGAAGCGACATGACCTTCCCCGGTAATAAAATTTGAGCGGCTATAGCTGCCCGTTCATCCTCGATAAAGATACCCCTTAGTTCGGGGCGGGCGGTAAATGAGGTCCCCATCATCGGGAATCTCCAAAAGAGCCGCTAACTCGGCAACATTGAAGGAGATCATCACCCCCTTCACGTAGCTAGTAATGCGGATGTCTCTGGCCTGTTCCCAATCCGCCGGATCACCTTCTACCTCCAAGTTGGTGAAAAATAATTTCACCAGGTTAGGACGAGTCGTCTCCCTATACTGAATCAAGGGTAACCAACCCACAATCCCAAATGCGGACTCCACATCGAACCGGTGCAGGTGCTCCAGGTTGACAAAACGTCCAGCTTCGATTTGTTTGTCCCGAAACCCGGGTAAGAGCGTGAGGCAGCCGCCTCGATCGAAAATACCTCTCGTCGTAGAAGACCGGGTGTGGCCTTGTACATACCGGGCATATCGGAGCGTTTTCTTAATCCTCGACGTCCGGACATGGTATACCCGTAAGACAAGAAACCATACTCGATTAGAGATATGTATGGAAAGTGGTGAAAATTCCTAGCAAATCGTCGGGTATGAATGAAACAATCTCACGAGTTGATACAAGGTTATCTAGGATAAACGAGGTTGTAAAATAGAGAATGGAAGTCATATCACCCAAAATGATCAAAAGTTTTCGGAAAAACCTAGAAAACTAGGTTTAAAGGTCGAAATTTTCGATTTTCCTCAAATAGGTTGGTAAAACTTCAAATTGATTGAGGGGTTTTACCCATTTAGATTCCTAAAACCTTTCTAAGCCAAAGAAAGAGGTTTTCTATGGTTAAGAACACCAAAATCAAGAAAAACCTAAAGTTTGGGTGTAAAAGGCGACGAGGAAAATTTCTAAAAGAGATAAGGAATGAGAAGCTTACCTGAGAGTCGAGATTGACACACTAGAAGCGAGTGGAAGCAATCTTTTAGACACCGGATGCACTGTAGGAACTCGGAGACTCGGAGAGAAATCGCCACCGGAGTGAACTCAAGGAAAAGAAATGAAAATGAACTCAAAATCGCGATTTTTTAAAGCGTTTTTGGTCATACCGGTCGCACGATTTGGCTGGATAGTGCGACCGGTACTCCCCTGCGGTATGAGTGCGACCGGTATATACCGGTTGTACATTCCATGGGTAGTGAGACCGGTACTCCCCTGCGGTATGAGTGCAACCGGTATCCTCTCTGCGGTATAGCGCAACCTGTGTAACTGTATAGCCATACCGGCCTCACTCCAGGAGAGGCCGAAATTGCCAAGGGAAACCCAATTATAAGAGGTGATATAAAAATCATCTCGTTAAACCATCGAAGCTTGATTCCAGACCGCATGCTTGCTAAATAGGATATGGAACATGTGGAAATTCGATGAAATAACGGGAAATTCGATAAAATTTTGCTTGTCATTTAAATCTGTCAATGATTACCTGTGATGCACATGTTGAGGCTATAAATTGTTGGGATGCTTTATTTTTTTTCTAAATTGCTCCATGTGTTTGGATGTATTCAGGTTCTTACAAGGCAGAGTAATAAAGTACCAATGGCAAGAGGTAATGGTCGAAGGTTTCGGCGTGGGACGTCAACGCTCAAGGACGCCCTGTTTTAGACAGGAGTTCAAGGTTCAGAGAACTCTGAGGGGCAAGAAGAGAGAATAAGTGGGGAAGAGCAGAACCCCCTGAACGCAGCCGAGAATATAAGGCAGGCGAGTGAAGAGTCGCCATCCCAGGGGCAGCCATCTTCAAGCTCCGAAACAAAGATGGAAAATTTCATGTCTAGTATGGCGGCACGAAAAGTTTTTCGAAGAGTACCAAATGCTCGGACGTGCCGGCCTACCGTACCCGGATGTGCCGGCAGGAAATGTTCAAGCAACACCCGTGGGGGTAAACACAGAACCTGAAATGCCAACACAAGAAGAACCACCCATCACCGAGCCTCACCCGGTTACCGGCACACCGAAGATATAATCGGGACCACGGAGGGTATCGGGGGACGTACCGGGGTCCATACCCAGGTGCGCACTATGGTGGTTATCGGGAGGCTATCCATATCAGCCACAATGGTATGGACCGGACACCATATGCTCGAATAGCCTTGTCTAGAGCGAGTGGATGGATTCTTGAAGCTCAAACCACCTACCTTTCTTGGAAAGTCGGGAAAACACTGTGGCCGGCACGGTGGGTAGTCTGAAATGGAGAAAAATTTTCGGCTCTTTGGATTGTCGGGATGGAGACAAGGTATTATATGCCACGCATATGCTAAAAAGAGGAGGCCAATGGGTGGTGGAGCTCTACCAAGTCATACCTGGAAACCAAGCATCAAATTGTTACATGGTCCATATTCAAGGAAGCCTTCTTTGACAAGTATTTTCCCAGAAGTTTTCGTGATCAGATGGAGAGGGAATATCTTAACCTGCAACAATCACAGATGACAGTGGAAGCCTATCGGCGAGGTATGAGGAGTTATCCTTCTTTGCCCCAACCAGGTATGCGGGAGGAAGCAACAAAGACTCATCGATTTATCATGGGCCTTCGAGGTGCTATCCGGGAACATGTACTTGGGTCGAGAAATGAAAATTTACAATGAAGCGGTACAGGTGGCTCGCGTCATCGAGTCAAGTCAGAAAGAAAGTTTCATGGCACAAAGTAGGGGACTGAAGAGACCAAATCCTGAGCTCCAAGGTGGAAGGAATAATCGTCCCTACTGACCATTCAGGTCGCCGGTCGGCACCGTACCTCCCGGACCGGCTCTTGCCGCACCATCACGAGCAACGGGGTCGAATCCTAACGTGAAGTGCTACAATTGCCAACAGGTGGGACATTATGCCGGGACATGCCCACAACCAAAGAGGGTGCAACAGCAAGGCAAGGTTTATGCTGTTACAACAGAGGAAGCAGCCGCATCGCCAGATGTGGTTACAGGTATACTTTTATACTTGTTCCTTAATTGTTGCATTAATTGTTGTGCATTTGAAACTATGATAAAATTTGAACAAAAATCTCAGGTACCGTAAATATAGCAGGGGTACCCGCCAGAGTCTTGTTTGACTCTGGGGCCACCCATTCTTTTGTATCCATATCATTCGGGAAAAGACTAGGCCAACCTATCAAGACTCGCAACCAAGTCTTCTAGTTCGGTCACCCATGGGAATTGAGGTGGTGTTAGAAGAATACTATGGTCCTTGTCCAGTACATATCGAAGGACGAGAAATGGAAGCCAACCTAGTCCAGCTGGAGATGTCTGATTTTGATGTGATACTGGGAATGGACTGGTTATCTCGACACTCGGCAAACCTGCTATGTGCCGAGAAGAAGTTGACATTCAAAGACAAGGAAGGAGCGGAGTTTAACTTTAAAGGGGCTAAGTTGCCTAGGAAGAGGAAGCTCATACTCTCAGCTTTAAAAGCAAAGAAGTGTTTAGAGAAAGGGGGAGTTGGATATCTTGTATCTGTGGTGGATGTGACTGCCGACCTGCCAAAAATGAATGACATCGACGTAGTTCGGGAGTTTCCTGATGTATTTCCTGAAGATCTACCCGGATTGCCACCAGACAGGGCTACTGAATTTGTGATAGACCTACTACCAGGGGTGGCACCGGTATCTAAAGCACCGTACAGGATGGCTCCTACCGAGTTGAAAGAATTAAAATCTCAGCTACAAGAACTGTTAGACAAGGGCTTCATAAGGCCTAGTATCTCACCTTGGGGAGCACCTGTGCTCTTTGTCAAGAAAAAGGATGGTAGCGTACGTTTATGTATGGACTATCGTGAGTTGAACAAGCTCACTATCAAGAACAGGTACCCACTACCAAGGATAGATGATTTGTTCGACCAGTTACAAGGTTCAAGTGTATTCTCGAAGATTGATCTGAGATCAGGGTACCATCAGCTCAAGATTAAGGAAGCAGACATCCCCAAAACAGCTTTTCGGACGCGCTATGGACACTATGAGTTTCTAGTGATGTCCTTTGGGTTAACTAATGCACCTGCATCCTTTATGGAGTTAATGAACCGGGTGTTCCATGACATGCTGGATACGTCAGTTATCGTGTTTATTGATGATATCTTAGTATATTCTAAGGACAAGGAGACGCATGTTGTACATCTAAGAGCAGCATTACAAAGGCTGAGGAGAGAGAAGTTATATGCAAAATTCAAGAAATGTGAATTTTGGTTAAAGGAAGTGGCCTTCCTTGGTCACGTAGTGTCGGCTGAAGGAATTAAGGTAGACCCCAGTAAAATCTCAGCCATCGTAGGATGGGAGGCACCGAAGACTGTGGCTGAAATTCGTAGTTTCCTGGGCTTAGCAGGATACTACAGAAGGTTTGTGGAAAACTATTCCAAGATTGCCGTTCCACTCACAAAATTGACCAAAAAGGGGGAGAAGTTCTTATGGTCCGAGGAATGTGAGAAGTGTTTCCAGACATTGAAGTCAAGACCGGTATCAGCACTGTATTGACTATTCCAGCCCCGGACCACCCATTTACTCTATATACGGATGCTTCGGGTTTAGGGACTGGGTTGTGTCCCGATGCAAGGGGAGCGGGTAATAGCCTATGCCTCAAGACAACTAAAAGAGCATGAGAAGAACTACCCTACGCATGATCTAGAATTAGCAGAGATCATTCATGCTATCAAGACTTGGCGACACTATCTGTATGGCGAAAAGTTCCAGATTAAGTCTGACCACAAGAGCCTGACATATCTGTTCACCCAGAAAGAACTGAACATGAGGCAGAGAAGATGGTTGGAATTACTCAAGGACTACGACTGCGACATCCAGTATCACCCTGGAAAAGCAAACATAGTAGCCGATGCTCTGAGCAGGAAATGGACATCGAACCTTGAAGCAGGACCAAGTACTAATGCAGCATTGGGCGCAGCCGTTTCTGAAACATCAGGGAACGAAGATCAACACCTAATTGAGACAGCTGATGATCCCATTGAGCAAGGGTTGATACACAAGTTTACCTTGATGTTTGCAGCATTAAAGATTTTGCCCGACCTAAAAGACGAAGTAAAGGTAGCGATTCTACAGGACCCATACCTCGGGACAGTTCAAGAGGATTTGGAAAAGGGTCGAGCCAATCCCGATTTTACTCTAGATGCGGGACAAAGTACTCGGATATCGTGGGCGTTTGTGCATACCTGAGGATGAAGATCTAGAAATCCGAAATCGGATTATGTTGGAAGCTCACGCCACCCCATATTCGATACACCCTGGCAGCACGAAAATGTACCATGACTTGAAAAGGTTGTACTGGTGGAGGGGAATGAAAGCTGATGTGGCTCGACATGTATTCCAATGCTTAAATTGTCAGCAAGTCAAGGCGGAAAGACAGAGACCTGCAGGACTACTACAACCATTGCCCGAGCCCGCGTGGAAGTGGGATTGTATTACCATGGACTTCGTCACTGGTCTACCCATGACTCCGAGGTCAGTGAATGCAGTTTGGGTAATTGTGGATCGCCTCACCAAAACCCGCTAGATTTATCCCCTGTTAGACCCCAGTATACCATGGACAAGTTGGCAAGGTTGTATGTGGACAACATAGTCAGGCTCCATGGGGTCCCAGAAAGTATTGTATCTGACAGAGACCCTCGCTTCACCTCCAGGTTCTGGGAAGGACTGCAGAAAGCAATGGGAACGAAATTAAAGTTTAGCACAGCCTTTCACCCTCAAACAGATGGTCAGTCAGAAAGGACCATCCAGATTTTAGAGGACATGCTTCGAGCATGTGCTATTGACTTCAAGGGGGCTTGGGATGAGAAACTATTTCTCATTGAGTTTGCCTACAACAATAGTTACCAGTCTACGATCCAGATGGCCCCATACGAGGCCCTGTATGGTAAGAAATGCCGGACACCTCTATTATGGGATGAAGTCGGTGAAAGAAGGATCGTTGGACCTGAATTTGTAGAAGAAACCTGCAAGGCAGTGGATCAAATCAGAAGTCGGGTAAAGGCAGCTCAAGTGCGCCAGAAGCACTATGCCGATAACAGGCGGCGGGATCTTGAATTTATGGTAGGTGATAAAGTATTTTTGAAGATATCACCAGTGTGAGGCCTGAAGAGGTTCGGCAGAAAAGGGAAATTGTGTCCAAGATATGTGGGGCCCTATGAAATCCTGTCCCGGTGCGGTAAAGTGGCTTATCAACTTGCATTGCCACCGGCAATGTCTAGCGTCCACAATGTCTTCCATGTGTCCCTACTGAAGAAGTATGTGCGAGATCCTTCGCATATCCTTGTTGCTGATCCTCCAGAATTGGCAGAAGACTTAACCTTCGAGGTAGTACCAATCCAACTCCTTAGCAGAAAGGTACAACATCTTCGAAGGCGGGATATCTACTATGTCAAGGTGCTTTGGAAAAGTCAGGACATAGAGGAAATTACTTGGGAGGAGGAGGATGCCATGCGACAAGAATACCCCCGTCTTTTCGACTCTGAAGGTACGTACAATTTCGGGGACGAAATTCTTTTAAGGGAGGAGGAATTGTAAGACCTACATGCAAATTTCGGGGACGAAATTTCTTTTATGGGTGGTAGAGTTGTAAGAACCATGTTCTAAAACCGGGTCTAAACCATGGTTTTATGTGATGACAGGTGCTCCAATTATAACTGGACCGGAGGGTGAAGCCGAGTGACGAACCACTCAAAGTTCAGGTATGAAAACTGTAAAAAAATGCCTAAAATCTCATACCGGTCTCACTATACCGGTTGCAGTATAGTGCAACCGGTATGTGCAACCGGTATGAGCATAGAAAATGCTCTTAGGCCATACCGGCTTCACCATACCGCAGGCACTATGGTGCAACCGGTATGGTGCCAGCGGTATGGTATACCGGTTGGACTATACCGGTGGCAAGGACTCCAACCGGTATGTGCAACCGGTATTCTTTTGATAGCCTTCGAAAGGCCTGTCTCTCAGAATGGAAACTCGAAAAGTTTCCATTCCGAGGAGAAACTTTCCTTGGACGGTCTCCCTCTATTAATAGAGAAAGAGACAGTCCATTCCTCCTTCTCAAACATTCTCACCGTCTGGAGAAGATCTGAGAAAGGAGCGAGGAAGGAGGCAGCCCCGCCCAGGAAGGAAGAGCACACCGCCAACCGACTACGCCGGTAAGTGCTCTGCGTTGTTAAGTTTTATTATGAGGACGGATCGAAGCCGCGAAGCGGCGTAAAGATCCAATAGGGAGAATGGCTCCCAATGTTCTCCCTCATTCGAATCTAATCTAGGATCATACGGCAATATAGCCGAGATTCGAAGGCCTAGAAAGGGTTTAGACTTGGATAGTGTAAGGGAAACCCTATGGAGACCTATCGGTTAGCCGAAAAGGAGGGGAGATCTGAGATCTCACTCTCAGATCCAAACCGCAGGGTATACCGGATGGACTATGAGTCCAGCGGTATGGCCTAGCGGTATGCACCGCAGGCACATACAGGTCTCACTCAGTGAGATCTGAGTGAGACCGGTAAGTGCAACCGGTATGTATCGGTCGCGCATACCGGTTGCAGTATGTGCAACCGGTATGATGCAGCCGGTATACATACCGGTTGCACCATACCGGTCTCACTATGGTGAGACCGGTACCTGCAACCGGTATAGGTTTCCGAGCTTGGGTTGCTTGGCCAAACCTGGTTCCGACCCCTGAAGCTTTAATAAATGAATTCTAACATAGTAATGTGGTTATGTAGGACCTGTAGAAGCTGTGAGTGAGCTTTCTGACGCTCAACCGGATCATTGTCACGCGTCAGGTAAGGAACAAGACCCTAAACCCTAATAATCTACAACAGTAAACCTTGAAGTATAATTCTGTTATTGTGAATATTCCTTGCTTGTTGTTTGTGCATCTCACATGCCATGTAGTTGTGCTTTTAATTATTATATCTTCATGCATTTCATATGCTAGGATTGTTGTATGTTAAGCATGTGTATGTTTTCGTTAGTGTGTGGAATGTGAAGGGGATGTGCCCTGGATATATCCACAGCTAACACCTTTTCTCGTTTAGCCTTTACCTTAGCAGACTTGGTATGTCTAGGGTATCAGGGGGAGGACGTGGGATTGTGGTTCTTCCTGCCCGCCAGACTCGAGTCCTATCTCCATACTGGAGTGAGTGATGTGGGGCAACAACAGTAGTGTGGTAGGTGCCTGACTGTTGGGTGTGCTCACACTCTCGTGCATGGAGGTGCGGTGGCCGCCAAACCTTACCATAGCACATTTGCAAGTTATACCTGACCCAAATTGTAATGTTATCTCATGCATTTTGTACTGTTGCACTGGTTTTGTACTTACTGAGCTAAGTTGTGAGCTCACCAGATATATCTGTATTCTTTTCAGATCTGGATGCAGGATACACAGTTGATGACTTCGTGACTGCTCCCGCTTATGGTACGGTTGCTGCCATGGATACCCAAGCAGAGGATGACGAGCATGATGTTTCATGCGAGTGCTCGTTCTGTGTTTACTCTTAGTTACTTGGGTCTATTTTCTGATAAGTATTGTAATAAAATTATTTTAAATTGATGAATGATGGAATAACTTGGTTATTTATGTTAGTTACAATTTAGTTCTCGGCTCATTTATTATTTCCGCTGCTATGTATTATTTTCTCTGATTATGTTGGATTGCTTGGGAATGATTGGTTGACACGGTCTATTGAGATCCTGGTGTAAACCGTGGTTTAGACCCGGTTCACTCACACTTCTGGTTCAGCCGGAATTGGGGTGTGACAATATAGATTGGTGATGTCGGGAGTTACGTGATGTGTGGCGGTAGTATCTAGGGACAATTCCGGTGGAGTAGTGATTGGAGTGGGCAGAAGACCCGCCATTTGAGTAGATGCCTGGCCAGAGGTGGAGTTACCAAAGTATCGATAATGACACTTGGAGGCCGTATGATTAAAACGATTGCAGATTTGACATCGTTCCTTTTGGTTGGACTTATTATTGAATTGGTGCCGATGTTGAGAAGAAGCACCTGCAGAGGGATTTTGGGGAGAGACCTGCAGTCCTGAAGGGACCCAAGGGGGTGACGAGGAGGGTCGAACAACACTAAGGTTGGCTGAAATAATTGTTTGAGCCGTTTGTAGTTGTGTCTCATGACTAAGTAAGAGACAATGAAGGGAGTGAAATGGGAGAGCCTCCTACTTTGTAGTTAATGCAGTGATGATATCGCTATAGTTAGGTCCCAAGTTTCGAAAAACAATAGCATTCAAACTTCCATAGAGATAGGTTTGTTAGAGGCTGCGAGCTGATCAGAGAGATATTTAACCTCACGTAGATATTTCGAGATAGACTTGGAGCCCTTTGAGGTGTTTTGAAGTTGCATATGAATTTGCAGAACACTCGTATGAGAGAGAGTGCCGAAAGCTGATTCAAGAGTGCTCCATACCTTAGCTGTAGTGTGGAGTTCGACAACATAAGGAAGAATTCCAACGAAGAGTGAAGAAATGAGCCAGCTAAGCACCATTTGGCCTTTTTGGTTCCAGTCGACAATGGAGGTAGTGGAGATCGATGTTACAGAGGAATCTAGTGCAGCTGAGATGGTTGGTGCAGCCGGACGTGGGAGAGAACCATCAATATATCCCACGAGATCATAACTACGTAAGAGGGAAGAATCTGAGTCTTCCATAGAAGGTGATTATCAGCTATGAGTTTGAGAGAGAGATGATGGTGAACATTTGGTATTGTAACTGGTGAAGAAAATGAGGAAGTGATAAAGGCAGCAGTAGCGGAAGTCATGTTGTGAGCAGGAATGGAATCGTGGTCCTCTGATACCATGTTAAAATTGAGAGAGTAATGTGTTTGAATAGAGTTTCTCGCTTATCCCTTTGAAAATGGGATGAGCAGTATTTATTTATTTTGTTTTACATTGTGTTTTTACAATCCTTGAATCAAGGAGACAATTATAAACGTGAAATTCTCCTAGGATTAGATTTTACAGTCCTTGAATGAAGGAGACTGTTACAAACGTAATAAACTTATTCTAAGATCAGATTTTTTACAATCCTTGAATCAAGGGAACAGTTACAAAACGGAAACTTTTCCTAATTAGATCACAGCTATATATCACTCATTTAAATTTAAATTTTGGATTGTCAATTAATTTAAATTTAAATTTTGGATTGATAACCGACTTCATAATTATCCTTAACATTACCCACCAATGGGAGTCCAACAGGTGGACGTCAGAGTTCCTTAGATGCTAAGAAGGAACATGGATGCAAGGAAGGAAAATAGATCTAAAATTCATGTTCACCTCAGATAAAAATCTTTTCATGTCATTGGAGAGGCCCAGCTTTGTGATCATGGCTGGCCTTCACATGATACGTGTATATCGATATCACTATTGATGTGATTGAACAACAAAAGACAATTTTTATCCAACCCCATCAAGCTTGAATCATTTAAATCCATTTTACTCGTTCAAGAAGAGTCATTTTGTAAACCCATTCATGTGTAAGAAAAGGATATAGAACCATGTCATGCAAATTGCAAATAGTCAAAACTCAAACTGCATGCAACAAACTGACAGAGATGTGGAGGGTGTTTTTCACATGTTTTTATAGTATTCTATCAGACAATTGGATTCTCTTGAGAATAAAAAAAAAAATCTTTATTTGATACAAACTTCAAAAATAATTCCAATTTTCCTTCAACCGATGGTGAACTAATCTCTTTACCTTCCATTTTTTTCTTTATTGTAATTGAATAAGATTCTGTGGGCATAGAAGAACAGTTTTTTTTATTATTATTTTAAGAATAGGCTAGAACTTCATATAATGTGGGACGGAGAGAGATTAATATTTATCATCAATTAATAAGGACTGAGAAACTATATATCTCCAAATAAATCTTCAAAGTGAAATGTTTTTGGATGCGATCTCGAGTGAAACACGATCAATGCTTCAATTATTGATGAGACACATGGGGATCAAATGATCGAATATTTTTGTCCAATGACAGACTAGTGATCATATTTCATACACGACCATGTACAAAACCTTCAACCATATATATTCAAATAATAACAACCAACTCTTACAAAAAAAAGAATCACAACATGACTACCACTGCAATACCCCTACCCAGGGTCAGGTTTGGATTGATGGTCCGGTTATTATTACCCAAGCATACATATAGAAAACCTGTTTAATTTTTTTTTTCATGAACAACCAGCCATAAGACAATCCACATATTCATTCATCAATAACAATAGTGGAAGACTTGAACATTTATATAATAAGATAGCTGGTGGCTGTAAAAAAGGTACATAAGTGTTTATTACAAAAGTTGGACACAATTCAAATAAGACTTGCCTAGATATAAAAACAAATACAACCATAGATAAAAATATAGCAAAATATCGAAAGAGTGCCAAGGGGATTAATCCTCTTACTTGGACTTTCCATCCTCATGTTTCCGGTTCTTCAGTATCATCATTTGTAAAAATAGTCAACATATAGAGGGGAGTTAAAGCTCAGTGATGGAAAAACTATCCTGACAAGAGTGCATACATGCATACCAGTATAGTATAAAAAACATCATGCCTAAAGAGACAGAACATACATCTTGGCTTAGCTTACAGTAATTGCTTATTATTTTTGAACTTACTTAATTTTATCATAATATATTTTCATTCTTATACTTTCTATGACATTTCTTTTACTACATAAACTTATCTATTATGGTGCCACTTTTGTTTATTTCTTATGCTTTACCTTTCATGACATTTGGTTCTTTTCATATCAGTTTACGTGGGCTCATCGGGTTAAATTACTTATCTTGCCCATCTTTTGCTTTCTTTTCATGTTCTTACATATCATTCAAGTAAGGTAGTGTATTGGACTCACTAGGTTAAACTACGTGTCTTGCCCTGATACAGCCCGCTGCAGGCTTCCCGTAGGCTCTACCTGTCAACGGTTACCTTGCTTCCTTTGCCTTTCCATTGAGTGGTTTGTTGGAGTCATCGAGTTATCCTACGTGTCTTGTCCAAACACACCTCGCTATAGGCTTCCCATAGGCTATACCTAACAAAGATTGACTTACTTGCATATCTATTCTTTGAGTGGTACACCAGACTCACCGGGTTAATCTACGTGGGTGTACCCCACTTCTTTCTTTAACTGATCTTTCTATGACTTTTTTTCTTCTTGTTCTTGCTTAGCAAGTTCGTTGTTATTCCTTTTGTCTCTGTCCATGTCTTTACTGTTCAATTCATAATACTTAAAACAGTTCATTACTTTTCATTTCATGTCTTAACAATGCTTACCTTTCATTTCACATATTCTTATTGCTTTTGTAATTTATAGTTTTTCTAATAGTAATTAAAAACTTCCATACATATCTGAACATGATTTTAGCCTTAGTATTTTATATTAAATCAATTTGTGAAGTAAACTTATCACACACTTGAGAATTCAGCAGTTCATTTCAATATATAAAGAAATATTCCAACTCATTTCATGAGATTTCTTCAACTAGCCACCATTCACAGCAACATATGTTCTTACAACTTTGTATATTTCTGTAATATATTCATACATGAAGCATTATATCATTAACTCAGCAAAACATACCAAAGTTACACAATACTATCACATGATATCAATTAAGCTCAAAAACTTAGCATAGACCAATTCATCCTTCTCATTCCCAAAACTATAACACTCAAAATTCCACACATTTCTTGTCACACCCAATCTTCAATTCATTAACAATATAGGCCTGCTATAGGGGAAGTGTTTCCTCACCTTAAATTTTAAAAGGAAGTTTTCAATAACACATGGTAAATGGCTTGAGCAAAAATCAGCAGCTATAAGATCCTTGGTTGTCCAGGTTAATCTTTGAGGAAAAAAAAAAAAAAAAACTTTGCTTGATATATCTCAAAACTTAACTCCTTAACTTACCTAGCATAACAACATATTGGAGAAGTGTATTAGGTAAGGTTTTACTCCTCCAACTTAACCAAAATATTCTCATTACCTCCCAAAACTATCTATTAAAACTATCCTTACCATTGATTATCTTTGCTGTCCAAACTGGATCTACTAATTCCTTCATGAGGCTACTAAAAATATTTCAACTCTTATACCTATTGTATAAACGTCATTATGGAGAAGGTTTTGAGTGAGGATTTTATTCATCTAACATAAATAAATAAATAAATAAAAACCTCACTTGCATGACAAAATCATTCCCGTACTTTTCTTTGATCATTCTAATCATTCTTTACACAATTCATGCTTCTTTGGAACTCAATATTACATAAATCAAAGTACTTAAAAAAAATTCAGCATTATGTTCCCTTAAAATTCTCTGTAAAACTGAAACTTGTCATCAATAAATCATCAGGACCAGTTATTATTTACTATAACACCTATAAGATTACGTTCATATGATCCTATTGCTGTTACAGCCATCCACATGATCCATATGCTATCCACCCCATCATTTAATGAAAAACTGAAATCTATTTTTTTTTTATTACTGTTCATCATCATTTTCACCATTAGAGCTCATTCTCAAGATCTATATTCTTGTTGTAAATCTTTTAAGATAACATGCAGCCACTATTACTCAAAGTAGAACAGTCCTACCTTCAATATCACTGGAAAAACTTCAAAGTTCAACAATCCATCATCTCTAAATGCTGAAATCGAAAAAAATAACTGTAAACCCAAAATTTCTGCAACTTTTCATTTTAGTTCTCATTCCAAAATTTAAACTCCTTATTATAATGTCAACCCATTAAACTTAGTTTCTAAACCAGCATGCAATACCCAATACCTACTACTAAGAAACTCACCTTTGAAGAGTGCTTGCTCCCTTGAAGATCAGTTCACCAATGCTTGAGCTAAAGCTTCGAAATCTACTCAAAACTATAAATTTTCAGCAGTTTCTTAAAGCTCACAACTCCAATCGAAATCAGTTTGTAATTTCACTACACCGTCTCAAATTTTTAAGGTCTTTCCCCCAAAATCATTCCAACAACACGATCTTCAAGTTCTATAATGTTTCTCCAAAATCCAAAACAAGGAGTTGCTCAAGAACACAACTCCCTCTCCAAATCATTTTCAGCATAGGGCAAAAACGTTGAAATGGAATTTTGTCTCCTTTATTTTATTTTATGTTTTTCTTCACTGATCAAAATACACTCATTTGAGAAATTTCTAACATACCCCTATAACTCAACCAATACATGGGTTTTAAACCCATAATTATAGGGAATCCTCTAAAAATGAATAGATTTTTATGCCCTTTAATTATTCTATTTAATTCACATGCATTGAGTCACTTTAAGTAAAGCATGATACCCTTTTATTTTTTGGACAAAAAATAACAAAACCTATAAATTACATCATGCTATTTCACAACTCATTTGTTATCCTTCTCATGAATCCTTATTTACAAAAATTACCATTACTATAAAATATAATCCTTAAAAGTAATTCCCTCCGATAGTAGACAACCACATCATCGTGGCCCCACACCTCAATAATTTATAAATGAAATATCCAAAGCCTATGTCTCCATTGAGACTTGAATCTTTGACCCCCTACCATCAGAGTACTAAGGTTCTAAAAATAAATTGCTAGTTTACAAGATGGTCATCAATATTTTAATTACAATTAAAATTACTTACACAACACAAGCTCCACACCACTAATCAACTTAAAACATTCACATATAGTTAGCCACACATAACACTTACTTATTTAGCACATATCTACATAAATTTTAATTACCATATGCATTAAATAATATTAACCATCATAAAATGAAATTAATTTACCTTGAATGATTTAAAGGCAAATTATCAAAATACTTCTTCTTCATCCATTAATCATACTCTACCTGTCAAAACATTAGTAGGATGGTTTAGACTAACATCCTAGCCGGGCTGGGGTGTTACAATCCTCCCCCCTTAAAATAAATTTGGTCCTCGAAATTTCATCACCTTGGGTTTCAAATAACTGTGGATAGCTTGAATGCATCTCCTCTTTTCACTCCCAAGTAGCCTCCTCCTCAGTATGATTCTTCCACTGAACTTTAACGAAAGAGATTACCTTGTTCCTTAACTTGAAAAGTATGCCCCAAGTGTTCAACATATCAAAAAGATGAAAATCTTTTGATTTTTTTTTTAAGAAAAAATATTTTAATATCTAATATTAATATTGAGATTTCTTGGCCTTTGAATCCTTATTAGAGAAAGTACCAGCAGCCACATGCACCTTGTCTTACTTGAGGATTCACACTGGAAAATTTTTCCTCTGTATAATTTTCTTATATTTAAATATTTTTTTGCCCAAAAATTTGATGTACGACTGTGTATGTTATGTTATAGTTGGAGAAAATTCATCACTTGTAACACCCAATCCCCTTACAGTATGAACCGATGATTCCATTCCCCGGCTCGTGTATGAATCTTTATAGTCTATGTTGAATAAATAAACAGCAAAAGTTCTATTTTACAAGAAATTTTTTTTTTTTTACATGAAAACAAACAAAACCTTTGAATGCTGAGTGGGCAAGGAGCCTATGCCTTAGGAAGCGGAAGTTTTTTTTTTTCCTATTATGAAAATAATTAACTGGGTTAAGTTTTGCACGCATGTGATGATTTTAAAACAAATTTGAATTTTTTTATCACCCTTTTACCCTTCGATGGAATTTTCTTCAACCATCCGAATATCTTGAAACCACAGTTGTTGTTCAAAGGGAGGGGAAAAAAAAAAGAAGAAGAAGAAACCATGGACTTCCCTAGTCCAAGATAGGGGTGTCGATCGGTCGGTCTTGGTCAGGCTTAATTGGTCTCTACCATTTTAACACTTTGCACTGTGACAACATGTTTATATTCGGTCCATTCGTTCTCAATCCATAATCGGTTTTATGCTAATCAGGCTAATCAGTCGGTAAACGAACTATAACAGGCTCATTGCAAAATGTAAATAAAAAGAGAGATGTTGGTTTTTGAATCCAATGGTTGTGATGTTGTAGATTAGATAATTTCTTGTAAGATTGTAAAAGACTCTTATTAGGCTTATGATCACCCAGATGGATGAACATGAGGACAGAAAGAACGAGTATAAGACTCACGAAATGAAAGAGAATAAAAGACGATTTAATGTTTTAGGGTTATTTTTGTTTGGTTTAAACCAAGATTCGATTCGATTTAAAGATATATTCAGTTCATTCTGATAGGCTACACCCTAGCTTGCACCCTGAATGCCTGTTTAATAATACATCCTAGCTTGCACCCTGAATGCCTGTTTAATAATTGATCTGGTCAATTTCAGTCCATTATTAATCAGGAATAGTCGGACTACATGATACAAACATGAAATTGATACCCTAGTCTAAAAACCAACATCTCGACAGGTCATTTGATCAAATACACACCTCGCATTTCTCCCTCCCTATCTCTTTGTGGTTGTAAAAATTATGAAAATTATGATTTACAAATTTACTAAATGGCCATATTCATGAAACCATTGTCTGGTCTCTGGTGTCAAAATTAAGAAACAAACTCCGCTTGAATTATGAAAATAATTCTTGAATCCGAATTAAATAACAATGGTCGGTGCAAATTAATTTCTTGAGCCAATAAATCAACTTAATCTTACGTTATTTTTTACCATTTAATTTTGATCTAACTTAAAAGACAAACTGCCGTGTAGTGCACTACTTCTGTTCTTGATAATTTCCAGGTATTTCCCCCTCGTTATCTAGTTCAAAACTTCCAATAATACAATAATCTGATCAGACAAAAATTAGAAAAACAGGACAGATCGAAGCAGATCAGGGTCACCAGAAACAGAGCTTCATTTCGTTGTCAATTGTCAACAAACAATCAAATATGGAAAGTTCAAATAGATTTAGAATACCCACCTCCTTTATTCTCCTCATTATCTCAACCCATTTTGAAGGAAGAACAGAGCTTCCTTTTTCTGCACTGAAACTGTCAAACACAACATTTTTTCGTTTCAATTTTTTATTTTCGGCTTCTCTTCGTAAAAGAAACTATTTTGATCGAACAAGAGAAGTAGGGTTCTTGAGGGTTTTCTGGTATTGATTTTCTGTTGGTAGAACAGAGGAGTTTCGTTACAACTCCATGTCTTAAAGCACTGGTTTTTATCAACAAGGATAAGTGGGTTTTCATCGACTCCTTGCAATGGCATCTTCTCTGAGGAATGGATTATCTGTCCTTGGGTCGAATCAGATTGAATTGAAAACAGATAGGGTTCTTGGGTTTTGTCCAACTATGGGCTCTTTGCAGTTTAAACAATCGAAACCCTCAGATCTCCCGGCTTTGAAAAGTGAATTTAAAGGAGCCCAAGTGTTGGTTTCTGTTGGAAATATTAGCACCACAAGGAAAATATATTATTTAAGACTATCTAATAAGCAAATGATATTAAAGATAATATCAACAATCAAACCATATGATTAAGAATCTGAGCAAATATAATGTAATATAATGAAATCTAAACACATACCTTATACGGTGTTAATTAAGGAAACAATTAGGGCTGAGTCGTGTTGGTACACTCTCCTTAAGATTGTGTTTGCCCCCTATACAGTGCAACGGGTTCTTGCAAACCAACCTCCAAGATAAAACAGCCCTTCAGAAGGACACCCACCCAGTGTGCACTCACTGTTAGGTATATGCAGACCCGACGGCTAAGGTTAACAATTCTTTAAAACAAGGATGGAACAGACTCTATTGATAAATCAGAGTAGAGAGAGAGAGTTGGAAGGAGAAGGAAGAAAGACATGAATTTTGTATTCAAATCTTGAGTGATTTGGAATGGGGCAACATCCTCTATTTATAGAAGACAAATACCTCTCAAGGGTCACTACCAAAAAGTATGAGTGCACCTCTTCATACCAAAAGGTATAAGTCACCACCCTTCTAAAAGGGTACACATGAATAGGTATGTATCCATACCCATATCCATATTCATTTCACTATCCATATCTATATCTATTTCCATATCCAACTCAAAACAAAATTGAAATTAAATTTCCCACAAAATTTAAACCAAAACTTTGAATTTCATTTTAAAACTTTTTGAAACTTTATTTGTTTTTCGATATTAAAAACAACAATTCTCCACAAGTTTCAAAAAGATTGATAAAACCAGAATCAGACTGTTAACCTCATGAGAACTGTAAGCGACGTCGTTGCAGATGTTTGTCGACTTGAATCTACACTAGGTCTGATAGGCCACGCTACAGAGTACGGGTGAAGCTTGCTCCTTGAACCTTTCCTCATTGGTGTAGCCAACTGACCTACCAGCCACCTCTTACAGTCCGACCCTCGAAAAATCCCTTAATGGTTGACATATATTTAAACCGGTCTTGTCCCTATCTTGGTTCATAAATGTTTATGAAAGTTCGCCCTTAAAACTCTCATTGAAACCGGCTCCACTTTCTACATTTAATAAGGTCAGCCCATAGTGTGCACCACAGTTAACACACCCCCACATTTTGCTAGGATAACTTTAGCTTGATTAAGAATCTTTGAGATTCATCCTCTATTCATTGTGGTGAGTACTACCTTACCATCTAACCAGAATGAACAATATTATGATAGTACTAAACAAGTCATCTACGTGACTTCGTTTTTACCCATTGAACCTAATTCCAGGGATCTCCTCTCACATAGGTTGGGTTTCTATCACATGACTTATGCCACAGGCTTCAAGCTCATTCCTTTAGATGTATACCACCTTAGTGGTCAGAAGTTAAATAATTATATCAATCAAAATTTTTCAGTACTGAGTTATGTCAAATGCGCGCTATTCCATTAGCTTCTCTAGATATATTGTATAACCACCTAAGACCTACATGTCTTAGATGTCCTTAGACATTTTATAAACATGACAAAGTAATATTTAGCTTATTTGTAATCTTTTGCCGTTAAATATACTTCTTAAAGTAGCATAATCAATTTTGGTTTTCATCATATATCTGTTATCGAGATTTTAGTCATTGACCCTAATCCCGACTTAACTTTGTAGTCATACTTGACTATCCATGGTGGAATCTTACCATCATAGTCATCTCCTTTTGAATCAAGGTGATCTTTTCGAATCTAGGCTTGTCTTCTAGATTTCATGTCTAAATAGATATTAATGATTCTATGCAGCAACTATGTATTCTTATATAACCCCCACAATTTTGGGTTTTTCGTACTCAACCTTATAAGAACTCTGAGTATGCATAAAACACACTATCATTTCATTTATCCATGTAAAATTCCAAGTATCTCATGTTTTCGTATTCACCATATTCAATATGTTTCTTGATATACCATATCTATGGTTAATAAACAACATCCATGCATTGGACCTTAATGGTCTCTTTAAATGATCATTATGCTAAGAGTTTCATACTCAAATCTAATTAGGCCAACTGTTTTGGTCTTACAACTTTTACTGCCTTTTACTTAGGTTGATTAAAGTTTAGTTAATCATGAGTCTCAATCATATGATCATATCAATTGTTTAATTAACAATTAACTTATTTTCTAAGTACATGAAACAGTATTCTCTCATGACAATTAAACTGTTTATATAACTAGGGCACCTTATAATCATGTAACAAATAATAAAATTATAAACCAAACAAACCATTAAACATGTTACAAACCATTAACCATATGATTAATAATGATAACACAAAATGAAAATTCACTATCGATTTTATGACTTGTCAAACAGAATCAAGGTAACTGATTTTAAATACACATCAATCTATATTAGTTACTCACTTATCTTTTAACCATTTTATTTCATTTTATTTGGTAAAACAAATTTGTTTCAAACTCATGCACGACAAGCCCATTGCATATAAGTTAAGACAAACTAGTTAGAGCTATTCTTAAGGAATGCTCCCTTAGAAAGACACCAACACTCAAACAAGGTGACTTATGTATCTTACTAAACACATCACTTCACATGTGATGCTTAATCGGATCAAATAAATTTGGTCTCAAGGCACTGATTGCCAACTCTTAGACTTCTCAAGTCCAATCAAGAAATATCCAACCTCACATGACCATATGCAAATAATAAGCATTCAATTTATACATGCTATCTACAAGTATGATGCACATGGAATACGATAAACCTTCCTTCTTAAAATAATAATATATCCTCTTATTTTACCTTAATAAAAGTCCAAAGTCTTTGACATTAAAATAAACACTTTTTCAAATACGAAACAGAATAAACAATAGATTCTATAATCCATAAAAAAATACTTTTATAATTTATTTGTCAAATTCCCTTCAATTAACCAACATAAAAGTTGAACAAGTCTAAGGGAAGCTAGAAAATAAAAGCAATAGTAAAATAAAACACCACACAACCATGCACATAAGACAACCAGTTATGCCCCTTAAATTTAAAAGAATCGTTACTAAGTATGCAAATATATATTTTAATATCCATCGATGCATATGTCAGAAAGAGAAATTTGACTCTGAGCGCATTGCTATTACTAACAGTACGACTTTAAATAATTCCCTGTTGTATGCTGACCTTCTACCGATGACCATTGAGGCAAAAGACCCTAAGAGAATGACACCTCTTGGCCCCTCTCGGTCCATTAGAGATGCTATCATCCAACTACATCTACCCCCACATACACATTAACACCATCATGACAAACAAAATATTTAAAAATAAACTATCTTGATATGCATCCGCCGTAAGCCCTATCACTTATTGTTGTCAGATGATATCCACATAATATCGTATTTTAATGGAGTTGACCCAATCTATGCATAAAACCAAGGTAGTCCAAGCATGTATATGGGTTATAAGAACCCATGCAATTACAACCCCTTTGGTCTTTCAAGTGCCACAGAAACTAGGAGATGAGATGTTCTCTAGTAACTGTTGGATACATTTAATCCAACCAATCAATTCAAACTAAATTAATATTCGAAACAATTAAAAAGAAGATGGCCAAGATATTTAAGAAAATATTTTATTATAAAAAATCTCCTTTTCCAATGTAAACCATTTCAAAATATAACAGTCATATATATTTAAAAAATCAGTCATAAAACCAAACGAAGCTACCGTTCAATCCAAACAATCAATTAACAAAGTGGATATCAATTACTCACACTTTGACTTTTCAAAAGTCAAAGACTGAAACCACCCTTCTTCAACTTTCATTTTTTTTTTATGTAAAATATTATTTTAAAAGAATCTGACAATCTACAATTCCTTGGTGCAATAACTCTTGGATTCACATTATCTGATGAACTTGATATGACACTGAGAGGGGGGGGGGGGTGAATCAGTGACTGAAACTTTTCTCTGATTAATTACTGCTGCCCAGAGCTGATGGAGATATATTCTTTTACACACACACAAGCGTATGCAAATCTACCTCGCTACCACTCAGTGGCCAGGTCTACCAGATTTGCACACTCATCCTGCAAGCCATTCCACGCACTCCAAAATATAATAGAAAATAAACACAATGAACACAGAGATATTACGTGGTTCACCAACACAGTGTGTGATGGCTACTCCACGGAGTAATGCCCAACAGGCTCCGTATTTACTCAACACTCAGCTTTTAGTCTCTAACAAGACAAGGATATTAACCCTAAGTTTTCCCAGCATAAAACTGAGAGGGCGCACCAACGCCAAGATTCAGGCTTAACAGCCAGTGTCCAGCACCCACTGAACACACCACGCTTAACTCGAACCCACGAGAAGCAAGTCACAATTTTTTTTAGGCTTATAATTATGCCTTACAATTTTTCCCCCACTAGCTAGGTATTCAATAATTTTCACCTACGCTAGCATACAATATATTGAAAGCAACAAATAGATAGGGAATTGAAAAACCTTACAACTGCTTTCGAATGACCATCAATATCTCCCGAAGCTTCACACTGCCCTTAGGTACTCTCTAACAGTCTTCAATGATGATAGAGATCGATTCACGAAAGCACACCTCATCGACAGGGCTTCCAATCTCTTCCACACAACCCATAATCACCATGAATGTGAAAATAAAAGCTCTACTGACCTCTCATAGGAATTTAGCACTCCATTGATGCACAAAGAAGAGGTAGTTGGTGATTGATCACTCCCACAGGGCACGAAACCCTAGAAAACCCTTCCCATAAGCTTCAAAATGCTCTTTTCAATTTTTCTCTAAGTTTTCACGACTCCCAACGGCGCCCAATAAATAGGGCATCGAAAAATATGAATGCTGCAATTTGAACGGACCGATTTGGAGCTCGGATGAAGAAGTTATGGCAGTTTGAAGATTGGCTAATCTCGGATAAGGAAAGAGAATCTTTCCTTATATAACCTGCACCTGCGCTACACGGAATCAGGTTAGTATTCCATGCAACAAATAGCATTATAATAAGCTGCATCCGCCCAATCCGAAGGGTCGCGGGAGCATCAAGATGCGATCGTCGCACTACACCTTAGCCCGCCTCAATCTGGTCCATCAGATTAGAATCTGAAAAGCGTGGCTCTCTCTTGGCCACTGATATCGGATCTTCTTCTTTGTTACTTGCCGAAAATGCCCTTAAATAACTTATGAAATACCGAAATTGCCCCCTAAACAATTTGTGAAATCACTTTTTCGAGCGATCCGACAGAAACTGCGATATCTCTCTCATCCGACGTCGGAATTGAGTGATTCAAGTTGCGTTGGAAAGATAACTCGACGCTCTACATCTTTCCACTGTCAGATTTCCATGAACCTTCTGCGGGACCCACCAAAAATAGACCCAAAGTTAAAACTCTGTCAAACCTTGGAATTTGAACCCGAAACTTTGTGTGCATGCATGCCAAGTGTCGTGGGCTGCCGTGTTGGCATGTCACCTTGCCACCATACCTGTGGGTCCCACTCATATTTTTTCTCTCTCCTCTTTCTCTCTCTTCTGATTCTCTCTCTTCTTTCTCTCTTTTGAATTTCTCTCTTCAATGTCACAACACCAGAAACATGAGAAACATGAACATGATTAGAAAAGCTTCAAGAACACTGTCGCATCATCAGAAACTCGACCACATCACCAGTGGGGTCCACAAACACTCTCTCTCATCAAAATCAGTGTAATATCTCATTTAACTCATTGTAAATCATCTGAAACACATATAGAACCTTGTAGAACACATAAGCAAAGTTGCCACATCCGTGTGCCACGCACCGACACTCTCTCTCCTACACCGACACTCTCTCTCCTCATTTCTCCGACCGAATACTCATAAATACGTCACATCAGCCAAGTTGCCAACAATGACAACATAAAGTCCAACAATCTCCCCCTTTGGAATTGTTGGCAACTCATTACGCACATGAGATCTTTCTCCCCCTTTGACAACAAATACAAAGGGGCATGCCACATAGGAGTGCCCACCGCATCTTTCCAATCCTATGGGCCCAAAAAAAATAATAAACAATTATATCAACACAAAAATACCATAGGACTCCCCCTGAGTCTATCATCGGGAGCAAAAGGATATAGCAAATACACACTGCTCCCCCTCACTCCAAGCACCTCACTGCTTGGTGAGCATGGTCATGCATGAATCTTTGACACTCTCTATCAGAGTGTATAAATTCCGTGAGGTTCTCTGTCCTGAAGCCACAATCTTGCCACTATCAACTCTTTTGATCTCACATCCCTGTTTATTGAAGATCACTTCATGCCCTCTGTCACAAATCTGACTGATGCTGAGAACGTTGTGCTTGAGTCCTGACACATAAAACACATCATGGAGTTTCACCTTTCCATTGTTGATGCTGATAGAACCCTTTCCTGTTACCTTGGCCCCTTCATTGTTTCCAAACTTCACTATACCTCCCTCATACTGTTGAAGGCTTCGAAACATTTTCTTGTTACTCGTCATGTGACTAGAGCATCCACTATCGAGTATCCAAGAAGACAGACTTGTCATGTGTCTTGAGAGTTGTCTCGAAGCATACAACATCATTACTTTGTCCTTCTACAAAATCTGCAATGATTTTCTTTTTCCACACTTTTCTAACAACTGGTGGAGTTTTTTTGTTCATTCTCTGCTTAACTTTTCTTTGACCATTTTCCCTTTGTTGTGTCACTTTTTGCTGAGGTGGCGTGAATGAAAAAATTGTTCTGCATTCTCTCGCAATATGCCCATAGTTATGACAATTGTAGCACTCAACAAAATTTTCTTCAAGGGAAGCAAACTGATTTCTACTTTCAAATCTGACTTCTCTCATGTTGAATTTGCATGTAGCTATCTTGTGACCATAAGCATTACATTTATAACAATATCCCTGAAAATAAGATTTTGGCCTAGAAGGTGCTATGTACCTCATCTGTCTCTGTGGTGCATTGGGATAATTTCTTCCATAGAAGTTACTCTGCTTCACTCTCTTACCTTGTCTTGCATTAATAGTCTGTGGAATAGGAACTTGATTTTCTTCTTGGACATAAATCATAGGAGCTTTACCCTTTCCATTCTCTTTCACAAAAGATATGAGACCTTTCTTCTTTGAGTTGGCACTGTTAGAATTTATAATTCCATCTAGCTTGCGGCTACTAGGATGCACTGGAGTGTTTCTTGGCTCATCAGGTTGATTCAACTTTTGTTGTCTTTCATGCTCTTCTTTTTCATACTCAGTCACCTTTGCTTTTAACAGAATAAATTCTTTCTCAAGCTCTTCAAATTTACTCATCACAGGGGCTTGTATTTCAAGTTGAGCTTTCAAACCCGCATTCTCGTTCATTCTTGTAGAGTGGTCTATAGATACTGTTCAAGCCGAGTCTTGAGATTCACATAATTTTCTTGGACTCTACATCTTGAACTCTCAAGTCTTGAATCAATCTGTTTCTTTTTTTAAGTTCTCTTGAGACAAACTTGTTATTCTTTCGTTCCTTGTTAAGTTCCTTCATAGCCGCTTGAAACTCGCTTCAAAATTTATTTCACCTTCTTCGCCCTTGCTTAAGCTTGATTTTTCATTTTTGTTCTCTTCTCGTTCTTCAAGGAAAACCATGAACAAAGCCTCACTAGACTCACCCTCCAAGTATCATCCGAATTATCATATGAAGTGTCACCGCTCCTCTTGGAAATAAAACTTTTCTTTTAGACTTGTTCTTCTTGAAGCTTTTGGTCTTGTAATCGTCATTGATGTCATCTTCATCATCACTATCAAATTTATTCCTCTTTGGACATTTTACAGCAAAGTGTCCAACCTTACCACAATTGAAGCATTTGAATGGGAGTTTGTTCTTATACCTTCCTGTACCCTTCTTCAATTTTCTAGTAAAGTGAGTCGTGGCTTCATCTTCACTTTCTTCTTCATCCGAATTTTTAGAAATTTTCATCTTCTTCATGGCTTTGAAGGCAACTTGCTTATCAATAGAGGTTTACGGATCTATTCTCATCTCAAAAGTCGTTAAGGCTCCATGAATCTCATCAATAGTCACATGTTCTAAATCCTTGGTCTCTTCAAGAGCCGATACTTTTGATTCAAATTTGGGAGTAAGAGACCTTAAGATTTTCTGACAGACAATATGACCTTTTAGGTCTTCACCAAGTCCTCTAATGGAATTAACCACTTCATTAACTCTGTTCATGTACTGGTCAAAGGTCTCATCTTCATACATCTTCGGGTTCTCAACCCGACCTCCGAATGTTTGCGGCTTGACTGTCTTGATCTTTTTATCTCCTTCATATATATTGATCAATCTATCCCAAACCTCCTTTGATGTCTTGCAGTCCATGACTTTAGCTAGTTCACTTGTTTGTAAGTCCCCCTTGAATAGCATTTAAAGCCTTTCTATTATTTTCAAAATTTTTCTTGTCTACTATTGTGGGAGCATTCGTATCATGAGGAGTGTAGCCATTCTCAATAGAAGCCCATACATCAAACCCAAGAGACCCAATGTAGATCTCCATTCTTCTCTTCCAAAATACAAATTCTGTCCCATCAAACAATGGGGGCTGTTAAAACCTTCTCCCGGTGCCATATCTTTATTCGATCTTCTCGATTCTTTGATTAAGCTATCACCGAACTCCGGCGCTCCGATACCAATTGATGAACTTGATATGACACCGAGAGGGGGGTGAATCGGTGGCCCGAAACTTTTCTCCCAGTGTGTGATGGCTACTCCACGGAGTAATGCCCAACGGGCTCCGTATTTACTCAACACTCAGCTTTTAGTCTCTAACAAGACAAGGATATTAACCCTAAGTTTTCCCAGCATAAAACTGAGAGGGCGCACCAACGCCAAGATTCAGGCTTAACAGCCAGTGTCCAGCACCCACTGAACACACCACGCTTAACTCGAACCCACGAGAAGCAAGTCACAATTTTTTTTAGGCTTATAATTATGCCTTACAATTTTTCCCCCACTAGCTAGGTATTCAATAATTTTCACCTACGCTAGCATACAATATATTGAAAGCAACAAATAGATAGGGAATTGAAAAACCTTACAACTGCTTTCGAATGACCATCAATATCTCTGAAGCTTCACACTGCCCTTAGGTACTCTCTAACAGTCTTCAATGATGATAGAGATCGATTCACAGAGCACACCTCATCGACAGGCTTCCAATCTCTTCCACACAACCCATAATCACCATGAATGTGAAAATAAAAGCTCTACTGACCTCTCATAGGAATTTAGCACTCCATTGATGCACAAAGAAGAGGTAGTTGGTGATTGATCACTCCCACAGGGCACGAAACCCTAGAAAACCCTTCCCATAAGCTTCAAAATGCTCTTTTCAATTTTTCTCTAAGTTTTCACGACTCCCAACGGCGCCCAATAAATAGGGCATCGAAAAATATGAATGCTGCAATTTGAACGGACCGATTTGGAGCTCGGATGAAGAAGTTATGGCAGTTTGAAGATTGGCTAATCTCGGATAAGGAAAGAGAATCTTTCCTTATATAACCTGCACCTGCGCTACACGGAATCAGGTTAGTATTCCATGCAACAAATAGCATTATAATAAGCTGCATCCGCCCAATCCGAAGGGTCGCGGGAGCATCAAGATGCGATCGTCGCACTACACCTTAGCCCGCCTCAATCTGGTCCATCAGATTAGAATCTGAAAAGCGTGGCTCTCTCTTGGCCACTGATATCGGATCTTCTTCTTTGTTACTTGCCGAAAATGCCCTTAAATAACTTATGAAATACCGAAATTGCCCCTAAACAATTTGTGAAATCACTTTTTCGAGCGATCCGACAGAAACTGCGATATCTCTCTCATCCGACGTCGGAATTGAGTGATTCAAGTTGCGTTGGAAAGATAACTCGACGCTCTACATCTTTCCACTGTCGGATTTCCATGAACCTTCTGCGGGACCCACCAAAAATAGACCCAAAGTTAAAACTCAGCCCAAACCTTGGAATTTGAACCCGAAACTTTGTGTGCATGCATGCCAAGTGTCGTGGGCTGCCGTGTTGGCATGTCACCTTGCCACCATACCTGTGGGTCCCACTCATATTTTTTCTCTCTCCTCTTTCTCTCTCTTCTGATTCTCTCTCTTCTTTCTCTCTTTTGAATTTCTCTCTTCAATGTCACAACACCAGAAACATGAGAAACATGAACATGATTAGAAAAGCTTCAAGAACACTGTCGCATCATCAGAAACTCGACCACATCACCAGTGGGGTCCACAAACACTCTCTCTCATCAAAATCAGTGTAATATCTCATTTAACTCATTGTAAATCATCTGAAACACATATAGAACCTTGTAGAACACATAAGCAAAGTTGCCACATCTGTGCCACTGCACTGACACTCTCTCTCCTACACTGACACTCTCTCTCCTCATTTCTCTGACTGAATACTCATAAATACTGTCACATCAGCCAAGTTGCCAACAATGACAACATAAAGTCCAACATTATCTAGTTATACCCAAGGCCCCATGTTTTAATTTAGATTATAGGCTGATCCATCTAACCCCTAATCCAACTTATCGTCTGAACGATCTCACCGGGGGGCATTTATGAGTCAACCAGCCCCCCAACAAAGAAAAGACACGATCACCTTAAAGCAATTTCCCCACACATATTACAAGGGGCACATACGAGCCACCCCTCATGTATGGGCTCTTATCCGTATTCTTTTCCAGACGATTCAAGGTTCACCACTGAGTCTAAACAGTTAGTGACCAGGTCAGATGCAAGATCTCTTTTATACATGATCCAATCTTAATATCCAAATGTCACCAAGTTTCGAAATTGCAAACCGATCCAGTACCAAAAAACCTATTTTCCAAGGATTTCTTGAAACACAGAGAGCACGCGTATATCATTATACAAAGATAAAGAGTAATAGTTTTCTCCTTCCGTGAGACCTTTCACCAGGAATCGTCACCTATGAATAGGTGGCTAAAACCCCCTTTAGACCTTGTGTCAAAGTTTCTACTTCAAAACCAAGGGACATGTACTGAACAAGAATTCCTTCCAATGGCAATCATTGCATCCCAAGGGTAATTATCACATATGAAGAGTAAATCTGTATGTCGAAGAGATGCAATACCACATAGTAAAACCTTACCCGGCCATCCATGATGCAACAAGAGTTCAATATAGCAGGTTTTATCTTATTTAAAAATGAAGGCCTAAGCCAGACCACATGATTCAAGATTCAACTTAACTGTCAAGAAAAGAACACAAAAGCCAAAGAACAAAGACAACTATCCTTCAAGACAGATTTCTGGTACTATACCAACCATTGTAAATGGCTACAAAAAATTAGCAAACATAAAGACAACCAGATAGTTCATATGGAAACAACTCTTGTAACGGTGTGCAGCCCTTACACAATCACCGAGATCACTTTAATATGAATCGCTACGGAATAAAAAGGGTGAATAAACTTAAGATATGCCAAGCGACACCTATTAATAAACATACCGGTATTATAGATTACCAGCCCTTCGATATGCCTTTACAACCCATTTTCTTTCATTGTGGTCGTATACATTGTAAGCACATCTTCCAAAACAAGGTTGCTTAGTCAATCCATGGATGAAAATTAGTTAAGGGGCACAAATGCATTTTCCTACTTTGAAGAAAAACATTTTTTATTTGTGGAGTACTGATTAAAATCAATTTTATGTGTAGAGAATAAAACTGACAAACAGAGCCGTATAAGCCATGAAGTAATGATGTTCAATAAAAGGGAATCCCACTTAATGACTCACGAATTACACCCACAGGACGGGTAGAGAGAACCAAGATTGACCGATATGTTGCACGGTGTCAAGAGAATCTCAACCATATAATATTAAGTCTTAAACATAATCTTAAGAATTGTTGGAAATATTAGCACCACAAGGAAAATATATTATTTAAGACTATCTAATAAGCAAATGATATTAAAGATAATATCAACAATCAAACCATATGATTAAGAATCTGAACAAATATAATGTAATATAATGAAATCTAAACACATACCTTATACGGTGTTAATCAAGGAAATAATTAGGGCTGAGTCGTGTTGGTACACTCTCCTTAAGATTGTGTTTGCCCCCTATACAGTGCAACGGGTCCTTGCAAACCAACCTCCAAGATAAAACAGCCCTTCAGAAGGACACCCACCCAGTGTGCACTCACTGTTAGGTGCATGCAGACCCGACGGCTAAGGTTAACAATTCTTTAAAACAAGGATGGAACAGACTCTATCGATAAATCAGAGTAGAGAGAGAGAGTTGGAAGGAGAAGGAAGGGAGACATGAATTTTGTATTCAAATCTTGAGTGATTTGGAATGAGGCAACATCCTCTATTTATAGAAGACAAATACCTCTCAAGGGTCACTACCAAAAGGTATGGGTGCACCTCTTCATACCAAAAGATATAAGTCACCACCCTTCTAAAATGGTACACTTGAATAGGTATGTATCCATACCCATATCCATATTCATTTCACTATCCATATCTATATCTATTTCCATATCCAACTCAAAACAAAATTGAAATTAAATTTCCCACAAAATTTAAACCAAAACTTTGAATTTCATTTTAAAACTTTTTGAAACTTTATTTGTTTTTCGATATTAAAAACAACAGTTTCAGAACAGAGGACTGGGCAATTGGACTCTCATGGGCACTTCAAAGTTCTGTGTCAATGTATGTTGTGCTTCTTCTCTATAATTCTCTACCAATTTACTTCTTTCCAGAAGAATTTTGTTCAGAATTTGATATTTTGTTCTCTAATTTCAAGCAGAGGCATCAGTCTGCGTCAGCCAAGCTATGAGATGGTGGGACAAGACCCCCAAACCCAACATGGTAGAGATTAAATCGGCTCAAGAACTCGTTGATGCACTATCAAATGCAGGAGATAGGCTTGTTATTGTGGATTTTCACTCCCCTGGTTGTGGAGGTTGCAAAGCCTTACATCCCAAGGTAATTTCTCTCACTATTCATGAATTCTACAGACAACAATAGAGAAGCCATAATAAAGTTCTAATCTTGTTCTGAAAATTTGAAAAAAAAGAAAATATCCATTTGATTCAGGTTTGCCAGCTTGCTGAGTCGACCCAGATGCTCTGTTTCTCAAAGTAAATCATGAAGAGCTCAAAACAATGTGTTACAGTCTCAACATCCATGTCCTCCCTTTCTTCAGATTCTACAGAGGAGCAGAGGGTCGTCTCTGTAGCTTCAGCTGCACCAATGCAACTGTAAGATAAACATCTCCTATGAATTAGAGAAACAAAAGAAAATGATTAAAATCATGGGTCTTAAATATTTCAGGAATCTAGATTTTAACTCTCCTCCTTTTAATCTTCTCAGATCAAGAAGTTCAAGGATGCATTGGCAAAACATGGGACTGATCGGTGTAGTCTTGGGTCAGCTAAAGGTCTGGAAGAATCTGAGCTATTGAAGTTGGCTTCCAATGCCCAGATTTCGATTGGTCTGCAAACAGTGGAGAATTTGGTTCTAAAGAAGAGCAGTTCAGTTGTTAAAGAAAAAAAATGCAGCATTGGTAGCCTGAAAGCATGATCAGTGGAGTAGAACAGCTTCTCTTTTTTTTTTTTTTGGGGGGGTTGGGGGGGGGAGGTAACCATAAGTGGGCTTTAGGTTTTTTGGGATTAAACCCAATGGTTTGATTAATCTGTCATTTGTATTGACTTATTATGGTTGATTATAAAGAGGATTTTGTAGATCTATTTCCTTCTCTTCACAAAATTTCCCTTTTTATCACTTAAAAAATTGTCCAGAAATTTTTAACTTCTATCAAGGAGATCTAAGTTATCTTGAAATGAAAAATCAGTTTGTTTCCTTATGCTTGAACTTTCAAAGGATAGGCTTTGATGTTAGGTAGTATTGGAGATATAAATATTACCGACCAATGGGAGTCCAACCGATGGACGTTAGAGAGGCACGATTGTCTTTTCATCAAAAGATCACTCTCTGCGATATATCCGTCATTATTAGCTTAAGTCAAGGGCAAAACTATCCATCCAAATTCTACATTGTACTCCAAAGGCACGTGAAACCCACCGCTGACATCATCTTATCAATCCCTATAAATATATCCAAGAATCAAGGTCACTTCATTTCATTTCATTATCATTATTCTTACTGTTTTACCTACTGCTCTAGTACCTCAGCTTCCAAATCCCTCTCATACCTCGCAATTATATTATTTTTGAGATTGATTGTGTATCTCTTAAATTCTTGACTTAAGTATCGAAGTAACCCTAGGACTATATGCCCAACCTCTCTTATCTTGTCTCATTGTTGCAGGTCTACTTAATATCCAGGGACCACAATGTAGAATATCTCACAGCAAGAGATAGGCACTAACCAGATTGAATTAAAATAATTGAAAATGATTGAATATAAAATCCCACTAGTAATAACACCCATAGCAGATTTATGGATAAGCATATTAAACTGCAATCATGCAATAAGCTATCTCATTCAACAGGAACTACAGGGAAAAAAGAATCCCACCATCAATGATTTTACTAGTATGTATGCCATTTAAATAGAGTGAATTAAAGATGCAAGAATAAATAATAATAATAATAAACAAAGACAAACTCTAATAATACTGGGGTTGCGAAGCCGGAGTACCTTAGAAAAGCTTAATCATATCGTGTGTCGATGCAAAGCCACGTAGACATCCTCATCCACAACTCTTGTGGGGACCCACCACATGGAGACACGAGTCATCCATGTCAATCAAGTCAATAAGCAACAGAGAACCTGATTAAAAAATTGGAATGGAATCCTGCCCTTAAATTATTTCTTAATCTTAGTTATGCTCTCTTTGGTTTGTATTATATAATGTATTACATTATGTAATACATTATGAAATTTGTGATTATTTGGCATGATTTATAATGTCTATTTATAATTAAAATAAATAGATATAATGTATAATCTACAAATAGATTATTAGCTGTTTATCATTATAACCTATTTCTCATTATATAATGTATTACGTTTAGTGGTACCAAATGATCATTATTTATTACTCAGAATCTATTATCATAATTGATTTATCACAAATAGCTCATAATACATTATATAATACAAACCAAAGAGAGCCTTAATAAACGGGACTCTCTTTCTCTCTCTCTCTCTCTCTCTCTCTCTCTCTCTCTCTAAATCATGAATCACGATGAGCCTTTGTATCAGTGGAAAAGGATCGTCTCCAGTCTGTCCAATCATCCAGTTGTGATCGAACTGACTGAAATCACGAGACGCGCCTCCCAATGTATTGCTATGCGTGTCCTTGGATTCCGGTCCGTCCATTCACGGCTGGACGAACTGGACGGACTGGAGATGATCTCAATCCTATATCGGTGGATTAAGTTGAACGTCAGCTTCTTCCCCCTCCCGATTCAGTAACTCGTTCATGGCTCAAATGCTCAATTGAGATGCTTTGACTGAACATGAGTATTGGAATCAATCGCTGCTGTAACAAATCGAATCACTCCGGACATGACTGTATTTGAATACCCCTAAACGGATATAGCTCACTGTCTAGACGACCCTTTTGTTTCTTGCTCCTCCTTTTTTACATATTACTATATTTTACTTCTTGGAAACAAACATTGAAAATAAATTACGCAATAAATATTACAAGTAAAATTTTGCATATTAATTTTTTTTTAATATTTATTATGAGGAGGTCAAATATAATGACCTCTGAGAAAGGAGAGTAAAAGAAGTTCATTTTCCTTTTATCTCTTAGAAACAATGATTGAAATATTTTTTAAAATATAAAATATTACATGTAAAATTTTACGACAAAACGAATGGAATCTAGAGGAAAAAGTTTTCTATCAAAATGTCTCATTATACCCTCTCACATGGATTGTGAAATAACCCTCCTCTTAGATACTTGTATCTACCCTCTCGTTGGACCCTTGCACAAGATGCACGTAGACGGACATGAAACCTCGACCCTTTGTTAAATTGGAAGCAAAAGGTTAAGCGGAAGTAGTGTTTGAGATTTGGAGTGGCTCCCCCTGTTTGGTAGAATGGAGATCAACCAAGTTTGATTGTAAGCAACCATTTGAGTCGATGCTTGTAATATGGATTAGCCAAAAAGGCACAAATAAAAAAAAATAAAAAAAAGGGGAAAAGATTCCCATAATACCCAAGTGGGGATTCCTTCTCACACTCTTTTTTTGAAATTTTCTCTCTCCTCTTCGACCTTGTGGACTCTATTTGTGATATAGACTCCTGCATATTGATTGGTGTTGCGGGGGAGATTTCTCCCACTACATCTGCATGAGGGAATCCTTCCCCTTTTTTATTTTTTTAAAGGGAATTTTTTATTGACACTCTTTGAGGTGTTAAATAATTTGTGATTTTATACTTTTTCCGTAATTGTATAAGACACTTTTTCTTATAAAAATTAAATCCTATCATTTTATTTGTATATCAAAAAAATGTTTTAAGCAATGATGACTCTTAAGAATGACATAAAAAAAATTTCAGATTATTTTGAAAATCTTTTTTTACTTCAACTTATAAAAATTTTGAGAATAAAACAAGAGACAATTAAAAAAAAAAATCATGACCTACTTTTTTGTGGTAGTAGTTGACAAATTCGGGTTAGTTGAAACTAATCTATTTTTGCCATTTAAGAATTCTATCAAAATTTTGGTAAAAAACACGTGTGTAATTAAAATTTGTATCCGAACTAATAAAAAATTATTTGTTTACCTATAAACTATTTAAAATTCGGATATACATGGAGTAGTAGAATGGATCAGATTGGAATGATAGAGAGTGGTCCAAAATGTTTGGTGGTTTTTTATTTTATTTTATTTTAATTCTGTCACTTTTAACTGGATAAGGGGTGTGATTTAATATTAATATTAATCTGCAAGGGCATATTAATCATTTGGAGATAAACTTTATTTAATCTTATTCGAGAAGTTATAATGATAAAAACTAAAGGTTTAGAGAAAAAAAAAAGTTCTGTTTAGTTAAAACAAGTTATTATTAATGAAAAAATATATAATTTCAAGTACGAAATGATAGATTGTCATGGTTGCTTAATGTTTGGGCCGGGCTCATCTCCTCTAGTCCAATTATTCTAGCCGTCTATTGGATAGGCAAGGGGTGTTCGGCAAGCATGTTAATCCAGCCAGGCCTGCCCGATGGATGGCTGGACGACTGGATGACAAGAGACGAACTCTATCCTAAATGCCTTAGGTAGAAAGAAGAATGGTCATATCATATAATATCAACTCTTAATATTATTATTATTTTTTTGTTCTAAAGAGGGTCCACCATAGTGTTGGCCCGGATGGGGATTGGGTGCCCTAGGGGAGGAGCGGGTAGGCAAAGGGGTGTCATTGGACAAACATCTTATACGCTAAAACATCAACCAACTAAAGGTTTTTATTTTTATTTTTTAAATGATTATATTTTTATATATATCATTAAAATGGTTTCATATTATTCGAATCCTGAGGTGCAAAAACCATAGGATTCAATCACCTTATACGTATTAAAAAACCAATCCTGGGCTCAACCCGGTCAGTCGGATTTCGGTCCCAATCCCTTAAACCCTGATTCAAGGGAATGTGGTATATAGCATAGGGTCCCATTTTTCTTTTTAGATTTTGCTTTTTGAATTTTTTGAAATTTATTGTTATATGAACAAATCATATGGATATAATTAAATAATTTTTTCAATTTCTCAAGAAATTACTAATAAAAATTATTTAGTATGTGAAGCTTTTTTTTATTCTTATTTAGATATCACATATCCTTTTTATTGAAGGAAATAGTTAAGATCCTGAAAAAACATGGTTTTGAAAATATGAGTCTACTTAAAAATCTCCAACCCAAACCCAAACCCACATCCAGATCCAAATCCAAGTCCACGCCCCACTGAATTCAACCTGAAGCAAAAGATGAGTCGATGAGACAAGACAGTTTCATGTACCGGGAGTGATCAGATGGCATGTAGCTCGGTGCATATTGGAATCTCTCATTCTCATTCTCTATGTTTGAAGTTCCGATAATGTCCTTCTCATCTTGCCAAGAATCATAATGACTCCCCTTTTCATGGTCCGTTCCGCAAACCCTCCCCCTAGCTAAACATTATTCGCAAGAATTATTCAGATTATTTGGTTCCCCCAAATAATTCGTGAATTTGTTAACTGAGATCAGAGGTGGGTAGGTTAGCTTAGGGGTGTCGACCGGTTTGTTTCAGTCGGGCCTAATTGGTTTTCAGTTATTTAACACCTCACATCATGACTAGTTAGTTTAGCTATTCGGGTTTCAAAAGCCAAGCATAGACACATTTACTATCAAAATGATTATAAATTCGACTCCATAATTGTTCCCATGTTGTGTAGATTAGATTCTTTCTTGTGAGATTGTAAAAGGTTCTTATTAGACTTGTGATCACCCATGTAGACGAAGACAATGATGGAAGGAACGATCGAAAAACTCAAGAAATGAAAGAGAGTAAGAGACATTGTACTGTTTTAGGTTTTTTGCTTTACAGTTATATTGGTTTAAAGAAATATTCTGTCCATTCGGTTGGTTTGGTCAGGCTACACCCTTGCACAATGAATGCCCATTTTAATCGGATCAGCCTGGCTTTGGTCTTCACCGGTCGGGCCACCCAATGCGGGCCTGAAATTGACACCCCTACATTAACTCAAAATAGCTTGCTCAGTAATAGCTAGCATAATCATCTAGGAAGTTAAGCCTGGCCCATGTTTGGATGGAACTTCAAGTTTTGGGGCAAGCCTGGACCGGCCCAACCCCAGAGAAAGCAAGTGGGTATTAAAGCACATCCTGGGCTTCACAGCCCGACCTCACACTGGAAGGTGTGCAACTGTGCCTATACATTGTTTTTGGAATCATATGCAAATATCTTTTTTAGGAGAAGGATCTACATGCTAGCATGACATATTAGAATCTTACACACTGGCGGGAAAATGGTAGTTCAAGGAGAACCAGTAGCCGTCAATTGGAGGAGAGAGAAAGAAGGGATGTGAGAGAAAGAGAGAGTATACACTGGCAGCATATACTTCCTTTTACCATCTTTTTTTTTTTATTTTTTTATCTGAATCCTATATCCATGGTAATGATGGTATATATGTATAATATTCTATTGTATTTCATATTTATGTAAACAGACAGATTATGGAATGGATTTCTCCAAGGCTGAGATTGTTCAAATGGAAATATTTTACAGTAATTGTTTTCAAAACAAAAGGAGCTTTTATTTGTACAAAAAGAAATACAAAACCAGAGCTTGAAAATGACTTCCATCACAAATTTCTAACCAAAAGAGAGTATCTTTGTCAGTGGTATAATTACTACCCATGGAAGGCACCAACCCTTTCTCATGGCTGAAATCTTTTAGTCATTCGACCATGCCTACGTATGTTTCTGTGTCATGTACAATCAGAAAGCACAATGTGCAAAGAAATATAAGTAGATTCTACAAATCAAAAGTCAGAATTCCAGTTCTCACATTGAAATAGACTAAAATGAGGACCTTGAAGAAGAATCTCTTACTGGGTGGCCATCCACTATTGGATATCATTTGTTTAAATCCTTGCCATTGAAGAAGAAGCCATGTATGAACCCCCATACCTGATATGATATAAATCCTAATGAATCATAGTTTACATTTCAAAACCGCATTATTCTTTCTATACACCTTCAAGACAAGTTCTTGGGTCATGAAGCTCAAATGCACAGGAGAACTTGGAGGAGAAACCATGTTCGTATGGTTTTAACCATCACTAACTTCAAATTGTAAGCGGTGGTGCAGCAGTCCCATGAGCAACGGTGAATGGTATCATCTCTTCAATATGCCCTCAAACTTGGGTTCTAGGCTATTGCAGTGTAAATGCAGCTGAAAACCTTCGAAGGGGAGAATCGTGCTCATGTAGTCTAACCATCCTTTCGGTTTACATTATCAGCAGGGAGTTTCAGTGAGCAATAAATGTGAGGAAGAGGAAGGAAGGGGTGGGAGAGAGAGAGAGAGAGAGAGAGAGAGAGAGAGAGAGAGAGAGAGAGAGAGAGAGAGGGTTTAGGCTCAGAATAATAGAGGTTTCGGGCTTTGGTCCAGAAAGAAAGGGAGACCATGGTGTATGGCTTCCAACCGAAACAGAAATCTAGGGCTGCAAAGGAGTTCTCTATGTAACTCATCTTTGATATGAGCAGAGAGATGAAATTGAGTGGGAAAAAACCCGATTTTAGCAGCATCCTTAGCAAGGTAGTCGGCAATAGGATTTGCTTCTCTTTAGCAATGAGAAATCTTCGATGTAATAGTGGACAAATAGGATCTTAAGAAGTACCAATCTTGCGTCATGGACCAAGAGACGTTGCTGTTTACCTAAGAGCATAGTATTATGTTAGAAATGTGAATCTAAAAGAGTTACACACATGATTTCCAAGGTCATACTGAACCAAAACTGATTCATGTCCTATTCTGAAATATCTGGCAGTAGGATGAACAGAGTGGTCAACTATAATCGGTGACAATTACCTGCTGATTTGAGTGCATTCAAAACCAAGGTGTCCCTAAAACTCAGCTTGTAAACAAATTGTAATGCAGGTAGTTGCAAAATAGCAGGTTGAGAGAAATGTTCCCTGCATCATACAACAAGCATGGACTCATATGACTGACATTGTCTAATGGCCCCCTTTAATTGGAAAGAAGAAACCAAATTCTTAACTACCAACTAGCCAGGTGTTAAACAGTTCATTGGCAATGGAAAAATTGATCAATTGGTATAAATCCATTGAAAAATGAATATTTTCCAACAAAAATATATAGTTTTCCTTCTTTAAATTTTTTTTTAAATAATACTGTTAGTGATAAAATAAATATCCTAACTAAGTCAAAGCAGTTAGGAAAAACTGTGTGGACTTACTTATCTTATTATTGGTCCTATTAGAGTAATAGAATTGTAACGGTACACTGCTTTGACTTAGTCAAAGTAGTTAATGCTAGGACTTGGACTTCTTAGCATATGGGCTCCTAATTAGTTTATTAGTTTGCTTTATTAGTTTTCTTTACCAATTAGGCTTGTTAGTTTTCTTTTCCTATTTTGAGTTTACTTTGTCTTTAGTTTGTGATTAGGACTCTGTCTTGCAAAGTCCGACAGAGTCCTATAGATCATATCTAATAGTTGTTTTTTATTTTCTATAAATACAAGCTACAAGGAGAGGAGCACACACATACTCTCTCTTTCCTTTACACATCGATTCTCTCCATCTTCTCTTATTTTTCTATTTTGTTACAAGTCTCATTAGTTACTTTACTTTCTATTTCTCTTTTCCTTATATAACTAGAACTTTTTACTAGTTTTAGTTTGTAACTAGGACTGCAGACATGTAGCAGTCCTAGCTCTTTTTAGGTTCTCTACTTTCTACAATTATGAATAAGAGTTACAGGGGAGGGAGAGCCTAACTATCGATTCTGCCTTTACATCAGAATTGGCTCTGCTCTCCCCTTGTTTTTTTTCCACTTTTTCTTCTTCTCGAGTTTATGGTTTACTGGTTCTAGTTGATTGTTTTCTGTAACATGGAATATGAGCTCTGCTGATTTGCTGCTCTTTCCTTACTGCCGCAAGTTACTCCTACTATCAACATTGATCAGATCAGATCTGATCTGGTCTACTCTGGTCTGCTTCTGTTCTTCTACTCATAATACCATCGATCTATCTCTGCAAGTACCTGATCTGATGCTGCTGTTTTAATGATCTGATTTATCAATCAATCTATTTTGCATACTGCTGCTGTCAAACCTGATTAGAATTGCTATGATCTAAATCTACTACTACTACTACCTTGGTGGCAAAGAGGGTTAAGACAACTCAAATTAACAATCCCTCTTTGCTACAGGACCTCTATTCAGTCCAAACACAAAATCTGCAGTAAAAAGTAACGAAGAAAACCACTTATATTGAAATCTGACCGTTAGAATTGGATGAAACTTGGTATGGAAGACCTTTGTATCAATTGTGAACATCCTTCCAAATTTGAAGAGAATCCGATAAAAAATTGAAGGAGCTATGAGTCCCGAAAACTGGCTGAACCTGGTACCACCCAGATCTGGTATGTAGTTCAACTAATGTCGATGGAAATTGGTAGCAGATCAGCAAAACTTTACTAGACCTAGCAGAGAACAATGTCACCAGCCAGTATTGATTGATTGTGAACCAAAACAAAGCTTAGAATCTCAAAGAAAGAAGAAGAAACAATTGGTTGAGTCTCACAACCTTGAGAGACTCAACCAGAAAAATAGAAGTTTTAAATTTTACTTTTTCTGGAAAAATCTGCTAGAGCTGCCGCCAGCCTCTCCCTCTTATTTATAGATTTGAAAAGTTACAACTAGAATAGGAAAGTTTCAAACTGAAATTAGAAAAACTAAACCTCCTTTTTAAATTAGGAAGTTTCTAAAAACATAGAAACAGGAAAGTTTCTAAAACCTAGAATTAGGAAACTTAGATTTTAGGCAAGTCTTAGTCTTCAAGCAACTAAGATTTCTAAACTAACAAACCTATTATTTAGGAAACTAAACAATAGAAATAGAGTCACTAATCAATTAGGAAACTAAAATAAAATCCTGACTATGCTTGCTGTTGGCTATAGAGCTGGAGGTAGGAGAGATCTCGGCTGCTGCTGGAATGGGCCTAGGCTGGGCCTGGCCCAACTAGAGTCTTCTTTTGGGCCCCTCTCTTGTACATCTGGCCTGCATCATACCTACTGCTACTACTACTGCTATTGCTATTGCTACTGCTGTTGTCCCTTATTCTTCTAAATCAATGGCTGATTCCACATCTTCATCAGACCACTCGTACCCATACTCTGACACAGATTACCATCATTAAACTGAATGGTGTTTCTAACCATCTATTATGGGCTCAAGCAATCAAAGCCTATATCCGCTGTCAAAGTAAATTGAAGTATCTCACTGAAGATCCTCCATCTAGTGATTCTAAATCAACAAATGTCATTAAAGCCTATGATGAATGGATGTGTGAATCCTCTACACTGCAAATCTAGTTGTGGAACAGTATTGATCCCATAATTGCATCCAATGTTATGTTCCATAGCGCCACCAAGGATGTATGGAAAGATTTACAAGAGAGCTACACTCAAGAAAAAAATTTATATCACGTATTTATGACTTGTAGGAGCAGATGTTTACTTTCTCACAAGGTGACAAATCCCTTAATGAATACTACACCAGTTACAAAGGCCTCATTGAGGGTTACAAGTCCATCAGCCTTTGACTACCAATCTTGAACAACTAAAGACTCAACAAAGTGAGTTTTATGTTGTCAAAATCATGGCCGGCTTGCATCCTAACTACCACTATGTTAAAGGGCAACTCCTAACATGCGAAAAAGTTCCCACTCTTCCGGAGACATTTTTTTGTCTTCAACGGCTGGTTACTACTTCTAAAAGTGACCCTTCTGCTACGTTCAAAGATAATTCCGCTCTCTATGTTGGCTATGGCCGCGGGTCCTTCTCTGATAGAGGTCATGGCAGTAGCCGAATACATGGCCGTGGTCCTTTTGGCGTGGTAATGGTGGCTCCTGTACTGAAAAATCTTCACAATATTGTACCTTCTGTGGGAAGACAATCACCTTGTTGATACTTGTTGGGCCAAACATGGTGACCTGAATGGGCTTATTCTTTAGCCGACTCTGCCAACCCAATCCTGCACCTACTGACATACCACCTGCACTTGCACCTGCCTCAGTCACGTCTACATCAGGGTCTATGTCCCGTGAGTTTGAATAGTTACTCTGCCATGTTCAGTACCTTGAAAAGACCAGATCAACTTCCACTGCTGCTTTAGCATACACAGGATCTCACGACCTAGCGAGGATTGGAGGAGAGCTTAAACTATCAGATGGTTCTCCTTCTTATTCAACTGTCTCAGCAGCTCGCCAGAGCTTGGCCCTAACTTCTTCTTCTCTTTTTTACTTGAATCTCCAGCAGCAGTCACTATTCTCAGGTGATCTCTCTCTATCTGCTGCTTCTTCCTCTCTGGCGAAATTGCCTAAAAAATTCTATGGAACCTTAAAACATTAAACTGCATGAAAATTGAAACCCGAAACCTATGAGAGAGAGAGAGAGAGAGAGAGAGAGAGAGAGAGAGAGAGTTGCAAAGATATTGTCAGAGTACAGAGAGGGAGAGAGATTGAAGATGAAGAGTTGTACGATATAACTGGATAAGTGTAAACATGCCCATCAAAAAATATGGTTTTGGAGTAACTGTGTCTAGAAAAAATTCATATTTAATTTAATTATCTAAAGATAAATGGTCTAAAAGAATCTCGGTGAAGTTTTCAGCAGCTGAAATATAGATTTGAGGTCATTCATTTTTAGTCTATGGGTTCAAACCATGCAAGTGTATTCTTGTTTTTCTAAACCTTCGAACCAACTTCTAAGAGAGGGTTGGTCAACTAACTGAAAGCTTCAGGGACTTCAATCTGTGAATTGAATTTCTCATTCTGAAATCTGTCTACTGTCTGGACATAACAGAAGAGTTTTTCATATTTTATCTTAGCAACTATAGGATTTGACTACAACAGCATTTAGCATGATTCCTTTCTCCAAACTGTTTAGTTTCAGGTATGCATTATGCAATTTTTTGAATATGGGATTTTGTTGATAGAGATAACCTAACAATTGGCGTTCTATTCATCCAAAGAGGATTGTTTAGGTAAGTAAAGGTACTGATCTCTTCAGATTTATTATTGTCCCACTCCCAAGTCCCTAATCACAATTCTTTCTTTTTCTATAATTTCCTTAAAAAGAAGATGAAAAATGAAACCAATGGCTGACTCTTCAGATTGTATACAAACCTAAGAAAAGAGGAGCCAGATAAAAATGACGAGAAAAAAAGAAGAAACTCCAATTACATAGCAAAGAATCAGAACCTGATAGTCACAAACTATGTTTGACAACGAAAAACATCTGACATAATGGGGCATTTAATTGATTAAGTCCTCCGAACAAGCAGTAAGCCTGAAGAGATCATTAAAAAGTGATGAACCAAAAGTCCACATACCTGTGAGGCAGTAATCCTTTTTTGCAGAATGGGGCATTCAATTAATTAAGTCCTCCGAACACACAGATATACAATCCCAAGGACCTGATAGTCTTTTTTTTTTTTTTTTTTTTTTGGGGGGGTGGAGGGATAAAGTAATCAATATATTCAAAGGAAAGAGGAAACAAGAGACAAAGAAGAACAAAAGTATGTGTGATTGAAATCCAACCTAACCTGCAACTCTTGAAATTGAATAGGAGAAATTGAATAGAAGGAAAAAAAAAAAAAAAAAAACCTTTCCACAGCAAAAAAAAATTGAATTTTACTGCAAAACTGTGAAAAAAGAAAAAAGAGTCCACTAATGAGAATGAGAAGATCAAATTGTTAGAAGAGACCCACATTATTGCAATAATAAGGGAGAGAAAAAGATACAAAATTTTCATATTAACTTTGATCAGATTTTTTTTTTTTTTTTTTGGGGGGGGAGTAATAAAGCAAGGAGGAATATAAAAACACCATGATCTCTACAACTCTTCTTTTTCAGGCACACCTCCTATAGGGCTCGAATTTGAGGGAAAGAGGGGGTTCCATAGCAAAACAAATGGAAGGAAGATGAAGCACCCAATGATGAAAGACCAGAGTGGAGGAAAACTGTCCTAAAGAAAGAAAGTTGAAGAAATCTCTCCACAAGCTTTATTGGTGTATATGTTTTGGTGCTCACAATCTATTTGTATGTGAAAAAGCTTTCTCCTCTTGGCATCATGATTAATCCAAATATCAGAAAGAGCGGCCTTGAGCAAATATCAAAGTGGAGAATTCATTCTGCTCTAGTAACATTGTTCATGAATCGGTGGGACTCAACTTGAAGATCAAGCATTGCCGTCCATGGTGTTTCAAGCATAACTCAAGCAAGAATCTTGAAGACATTTTCAGTTTGCTTGAATGGTATCCTAAGATAGAATTCATTTTGTATCTATGTACATGATCCTAGGATGTAATTGATCCCTAAAGCTCAAGTTCTTATAATCACCTAAACTGGAAAACCTAAGACAGGTGGTTTAGAGTATTGACTGACTAAGTCAAAGATGGATCAAATGGTTGATAATCATAATGAACCTTGACTTAGGCATTGGAAACCTAGAAGGGCTCTAAATGTTGATCTTGGCATTATAAAAGTACCAGGAAAATTGTTATGGCATGTAACCCAAATTACACAGGCGGTCGATCAATTGGCCGACCGGATGAATTCAGACAGTCCACAGAATGAGTGTGAAGCGGTCAACCAGTTGTGAAACTGCTGGTCAGTGAGAAAACCCTGTTAAACGGTCGATGGAGGCGGTCGACCTGACCATGAACTACTGGTTATTGAGAGCACCTGCCACCATGACGAACCGTCGATGAGACGACCGACGGGACAATCGACCAATAGAAGTCAACAAGGTGTTTCTCTTGGTCAATTCAAATAGCGGCTGATGACTCTATTTAGCTGTCGACTGGATGAGTCTAAAAAATGTCAGGTCTTTAATGGATATTTTTGGACTGTTGCAATGCTCTCTATAAATAGAAGAACATTGAGGACCTTTATAACTTTTGGACATAAGATTTCTGAGCAAGAAAATTGAAGATCAAGAAGTCCAACATGAGCTATCAACTTGAGGATCATTTGAAAAGATCTGAGATTTTGGGGATCAGGCTAATTGAGCTTTGAGCTACAACTTATATATTCAGCCTTCAGAGAGGAAACTTGTATTTTGGCTTACGAAGCCATTATGTTCTTTCACTTGTCAAAGGGGAGGCGAGTCCCCAATTTGTGGATTGATCATATAAGGTGATCATAGTGAGGGTTGATAGTTTTCCAAGAAAACTATTTCATGTATGGGTATTCTCCTACCCATCATAAAGGAGATTTTGTTAGTGCATTCCATGTAGGGGTGCTGCTAGGATAGTGGACATAGGTAGCGGCGAGGCCGTGCCGAACCACTATAAATCTTGTGTGTGCACTTTAGATTTGCTTTATTATTTTGTTTATTTACATTTGTGCACAGTAACCATTTGTGGAGATTTAAGCCATTTGAGAGGATCGAAAAATTTGGGGTAATTTTCTTCATTACCCAATTCACTCCCCTCTTGGGTTGCCTAACAGTCCAACACAGAGAATGAAATGGAAAGTGTGAAAGGAATACAACTGCCAAGGGTCATTGGGACATTTAAAGAGCTGGATAAGGAAGAAACGGGTGAGGAAAGACAAAGTCCTAGAGAATAAGTTTGGGGCTTGCCTGCAAACCTGATACATAACTATTGGGCAAGAAACCCATGTGTCAAGATTAGGTTAAAGTTCCTACAAGCTTAAATTAAAGCAAAGTGAAAGCTAAAAAGCATTAGGAGAACCGACCAAAGAAAGTCACTGGAAAGCAGTAACCACACCAAGAAAGTATGGAAAGAAATGGCTAACATCAACAATTTTAAGACAATGGTATTTCTGTAGACAGTTTGTTGGGGAACCTAAATGATTCTCCCATCAGACAAACAATCTCTTTTGAATGGAAAGACATAACAAAAGGGTGCCACTCAATACTTAGAAACAAGATGCCTATGTGCTGCAAGCAAAGCTCCAGTTGGAAATTAAGCATTTTTCATCTGGTGTGAACTCTACATTTTTCAGTGTTGGCATTGCACTAACTCATTGTAGCCTTTGGATCTTTCTTCCCACTAAAGCCACTCTTTGAAAGAAGCTGTGATAGAAAACCACCCCTTTCACTACTGTCGCTGTCATTGGAATTTCTTAGATTGCTTATGAGGGACCAGTGAATCTTGAAATCTGGAACATATCCATTTTGTTGCATCTTATGTAGAAGTTCTGATGCCTTGCTTGGATGGTTTTCCAAACAATATTGATTAATCAGAGACTGGTACATTTTCTGGGTTGGAATTCGACCCAAGCGAAGCATGGAATCCAATATCATTTCTGCTTGGGCAGTTCGACCCTCTCCACAAAGTCCACTGACAAGAGCATCCCATGTATTTACACTTGGTTCAAGTTTCCTATCCAACATCTCAGCATGGAAATCAAGAGCTTGGTCGAAAGCATTGTATGCACAATGACACTGTATGACAAAATCGTAACTGGAAGGGCTTGGAATGTTTCCTTTTTTCAGCATTATATCCATAAGGTCAACTGCCTTGTTCAGTCTTCCATAATAGCAAAATCGTTTAAGCAGCAAGTCATAGCAGATGCTATTGGGAATTAGACCTTTATGCTTCATCCTATCCAAAAAATCTTCTGCTTCTTGAAGCCTACCACGAGAAAGAAAACTCACTGCAATTGCATTTTGGACAACTGAACTGTGCACCCAGCGCCTTAACTCCATCACAGAACTCATCTGCAATGCTTTATCAAGCTCCCCTTCATTACAAAGGTGCCTGATCATACTTCCTAAGCTGCGATTATTTGGTCTTAGATCCTTATCAATCATAGTCGTCAGAGCCTTCTCAGACCTTGAGACATCTTTACACTTCAAGTAGCCATGCACAAGAAAGTTATAAGATACTTCATCAAGTAGCAAGCCCTTCTCATGCATTTCATGTAAAAGTGTTATTACAAGTGTACTGTTTCCTGAATGGAAAAGGCGATGTATCAGAATGTTATAAACTGCAAGGATGGGACAATTGGCTACTCTTAGCATAAGCTCTTTCATCCTCAATGCATAGAGCACTCTACCCTCCATACACATGCAGAACACCAGACTACGGTAACTTGAGATAGAGAGGCTAAAATTATTTCTTGTCATGCTAGCTAGAAATTCCAGTGCTCCTCTCAAGTTGTTAATTCCACAATGCCCTTGAACCATCACATTATAAGTTTCTGAATCTGGTTGAACCCTGTTTGCCAACATTTCTTTGAATTGGAGGGTTGCCTCCCCAACTTTCCCTATCTTACAGAACCCTTTGATGATAGCACTGTAGACAGAAAAACACGCTGTTTGTTTCTTGCTGAATATTTCCTTCAGAGCCATTAGTTTCTCCATTCTGTGAAACCTAATCAGTTGAGGAATTAACAGAGTACAGGCATCCACACAGAGGGCCATTTTCTTTCCCAGCATGGCATCAAGTACCCCAAAGGCTTCACTAAATCTTTTCTCCTTACAGAACCCCCTTATAAGGTGGTTATAAGCTGCTTGATCCAAGATCCCGCCCAGCCCTAAAACTTCTTCCAACAAAACATTCCCAATGCTAGTACAACCCTTCACAGAAAGCTCTTCAATAAACATGTTGCAAACATCAGCAGTTGAGTCAGTGTAGGTTGCTAGCATGCTTTCAAAAAGTTCAAGTGCTTTTCGAAGCTGTCCAAGTTGGCATAGGTGACCAATAAGAGCCTTACAATCCTTCAACCTAGGTAACCATTTATGTATCCGCGCCAGCTCCCAGCACTCATGAAGCTCTCTCATGTTCCCTTCTTTGCATAAGCCTGCAATTAGAGCTGTATATGTCTCGTTCTGGATAAGTAGGTTCCTTTGGCGCATTCCATCTAAAAGCCTTCTCCCTAAACATGAGAATCCCTCCTTGCTAACTGTCTGGATAAGCAAATTGAGAGTAGTTTGGTCTAGATGACTAGCCTGTTTTGGCATTTCCTCCAAAAGCCCAATAGCTGCCTTAACATGGAAATGGGATGCAGAGAGGTGATTGACTAATGTCGTGTAGGCACATAATGAGAGTTCCTGGCCCCACCGAACCATCTCATCTTTAACCCTGAGTGCAGCTTGTACATTCCCATGTTCACATTCCTTCAATACAAGTGAGCTAAATTCAGGAATTAAAGAATCTTCTAAAACCTCCATCATGGCCTTATCAAACTCATCAAGGTCTGTGTCTAAATAAAGTCCATTTCCAAGTGAATCAAAGAACTCAGTTTTTGGAAGTCCCACACCATTATCCCTCTTCACTTTCACAGACAACGGGTTAAGCCCCAAGATCATAAATGCCTTAGAAAGAAGATCTTCCATTGGAGATAGTTCAATCAACTTGTGGTTCACCATCTCCCCAATAATCGCTTTTGCTTCGTCAAATAGTCTAGCTTTGCAATATCCAGCTAAAATAACTCTGAATGTCATTGCATTTGGAGTTATCCCTCTTTCAAGCATTTCATCAAGAATGTCCCTAGCATGGTTCCACATACCCTCCTTAAATAATCCACTGATAATGGCATGATAAGAATGTATATCAGGTCTTAGGCATCTGGAGAAAATATCTGATACATAAAAAAATGCATCTTTTAGCTTTCCTACTCTGCAACTCCAGCCAACTAAGATCCCAAAAGTTATTTCATCAGGATTGAATCCTAAATAATTGAGGTCCTGTAAGAATAAGTGCGCTTCTTCTGCACCAAAATTCCTACAAAGAGAATATATAATCTTATTACAGATGGGAGCATCTGGTACGCATTTCATTTCCCTCAAGAAGCCCAACAAGTCCTCAAAATCTCTCTTTACACAATACCCTTTAGCAATCTCATTGACAACCACACGACTAGGCTGCCCACCCAAAGCAGTAACCTTCCTAACAAGATTTCGAGCTTCTCGAACTTTTTTATCCTTACAAAGTAATCTAACAAGAAGCTCAAAAGTAGTTTCTTCCACATTACACAATCCAAACCTGGACTCTACCATGTCCATGTAAACTCTAAATGCTAGCTCAGTCTTGTTTACTCCAACCAAATTATCGAGTAAAACACGATAACATGTTGAGGACGGTATTAAACCTCGAGACCTCATTTCATTGTACATCAAAATTGAGTTCTCAAAATCCCAGGCCTTAGCATACCCTTCTATCAATGCGCTGAGAATTTCAGGATTGCACAATAGAGGTTCCACTGTTCGGAGCAAAATTTCAACATCTCTAAGCAACCCGACTCGGATAAGCATAGAGGCCATAATTTCATGGGATTGGGGTAGATGTCTAAATTCCTTACTCTGGTCGGCAGCCAACTTGAACAATTCCCACAAAAGTTCAACATTTCTTGCTTCAATTGCAGTCTCCCAACACTCGGACTCGAAACCTTGTAAAATTTCAAGGACATCTTTGGGTTTCAACGGTGACACCCTTAGGAACCGACGTGTTGATTTAGGCAATATATCAGTTAGCTCGAGAAGAAGGCCTCGCAGAGAAATCTCATCAGAGGTCACGAACTTTTTCTCCCAAAGGTACGAACACCTCAGAAGAACAGAGCCACCAATACGAGAACAACCAGTCGAAGATGAATCTCTTAAATCTGTCTGGGTTTTGGTTATTACGTCTCCAAGAGATGATGTAGGCTTCTCGATCGTGGAGGAACGCTTCTGTTTATTGTCTAACACAAGTCTGTTAGGATTCCAAGATGCAGCTTTTGCAGTTAAAAAAAAAAAAAAAGAAGCTTCAGCAGAAAAATTCAATGGCTGAGAGATGAGATAACAAACCTGAGGATGGAGCTGTTTGGTCCTTGGCAAACATAAATGGAAATAGGATGGGATTTGGTGCAGTTGATGACGGAGAATTTTGTGGTTTCTTCTCATCTATCGTGTATATCTGTGAGGACTTTAAATTCAGTTGGCGCTGGTGTCCTTTCATTGCCTAAAGGGTTCAGAGCTCGTACATCATCACTGAACCTTGAGTGATTCCAGTGATTTGTGCAGTAGGAAACATGGAAGTCCTAAAAGGGTGCAAATGTAATAATTTGAAAAGAGTAGACCTCAAAAGGTCTTTTCGATCGAAAAAAAAAATGGCTTAACTGGTAATGAAACCAGCCAGAATCCAGTATCCAGATCAATCCCATTTGGGACGGAGATCCGCAATGGTTGAATTTTGCCAAGTGGGTCGTTGGAATTTGGTCTAAAAGATGAACCCTTCTTGTTCTGGATTCTCATAGCTAGATTTCAGTAACAACTGAGAGAGTTTCTTGATTTCTTCGGATTCTCTCTCCTCAGGAGGAGGGAAACTATCAAGTCAAGATAAACAAATGGATCAGAACTGGGGCGGCTTTTTGATTGGGTTGATTGGTGCAGCAATTACATTGTTGGCTTATACACAGACCCTCGTCTCTACTACCCAATGCATCCTCATAGGTTTCCTTGTTCTTATGTTTGGTCTGCTTGTGAAAGAAGGTTTCATTTCTCTTTAAACCAATGTATAATCTTCCTTTGTCAGCTCTGCAACACTGAGGAAATCTTATATCTATGTGGTTCAGTATATTGTCTTGTGATGTTTCTTCGAGCTTTTCAACAAAATAAAAAAATGTTTCTTCGAGTTGAACTAGTATTAACAGGTTATTTTGTTTTGTAAAATTTTTTTAATTGATGGGTTTTGCAGAAGTACCATATGGTTGGGGACGTTGAGTTTCCTTTTTCCTTTCAACAACATGAATGTATTTGTTTGATGAAAATATAGAATAGAGTGATTGAATAGTAGTTTGCTGGAGATCTTTGTTAATTAGGAGAATACCATTTCTGTCAATTACCCATAGGGTAAGTGCTGTAACCGATTGAACTACAGGTCTAGGGATTGGGGTTCTTATGATTTCATTCAAACAAACCATTTTTATTTATAATCGTTGTCTTGTAATTGAGACACAGGTGATATAGTGATTATCATAAACCTAGAATTGATTCTTCCTAGGTCAATGCACAAACAGTTAATGGGATAGATTGTAAATTTGTTGGCAATATATCTATCTATCATGACGATGATTTAATCAATTTCTCCTCTAGAAATGTTTGATATGGAAGAACAGGGAAAAAATAATAATAAGAGTCCATTTTTCTGCTATATTCATATTTATTTGTTTGTTTTTCAATGGATTTTTATTATAGGAATATAGGATAGGATTATAAAACATGAAAGCATAAGCAAAGCACTGATATCAGTGGATGCTTCAGAAGACACAACTGTTCCTCCTCTTTTATACTGCAGAGACTTAATTAATACAAAGGGTAGAAATTCAAAAATATTCCCAGCAAGAAACTGCTTTCACCCTAGAGTCTCAAGGAAATTGTAAGTATCATTCACAGTTTAATACCTTCATTGGTGCTTTAAATCTGGTACTAATCAATGATGCTGAATGCATGTTCCTTTTTCCCAATTAGAAGGTGTCAATAATACCAGCATTGCTGCAACATGTAAACCACCATTTCTTTGCCGATAAACAAATGAAAGTATAGAACTGGCAACAAACAATGGACAAATAGCCATTCCAAACTCCCAAAATGAAAGTATATATATACTATATTTTCTATTACCAAAAATTTATATAATTGTAAGAAATTTTTAATTTTAGTCTCCCTGTGGTCTATGTAAACTCTAATGATCATGAAATATTCTTGTATAAGCAGGAAACCCCATCCATGAGTCAGTGATTACTTATCTTTTAACATCTTCAACTACAACTTCAAAACTCTAATTACAGGGAGCCTTGATATGCTCTGGTGAAACCTGAATGTCTTGAATTTATAGCATTTTTTAGTATAGAGAAAGATACCTTCCTACTACTAGAGGTATTTTAACTGAAAAGACTCGGCCTTGATTGGGCTTTGATAGATGAAAGAGGATAAAGGAGAATTACATGGTGGTTGTGTTGGTAAAAATATATCACTGACCTCCTGCCCTGAAGCCTGGAAAGTTGAAACCCATTTGATTCAGTACTGAAATTTCATCATCAAGCCTTAAATGTACGGCATAATATACCGAAATATTGGGACACTTGAAGCATTTCCATTATTTCATTAGGCAGATAAATGCCAGTTTTGTCATTATCAGCCACAATCCCCTTATCTAATGAATGCTGATTGGTGATGTATTTTTCATCTTTTTGAAACAAATCAAGCTCTTTCTTCTTGCAATATGCAACCCATTCCCAAAGAGGGATGTTACTGATCAACTGGAAGGTATCCAAATTGTAACTCAATGAAACAAAGAATGAACACTGGTAACTAAGATCCATACACGTATCCATTAAAAAATAAATAAAATTACAACTATGCTTGATCAAATGGTTGCATAATCTATGGGAGAGGGTTCTGTGAGTGGCGTTGTTGCGTATGCCCGCCAGGGGGCGGATCATTCAATAGGAGGCAAGGGAGGAAAGAGATAGAGAGTGAGATGCTGGTGTAGCTCCCATTCTGCTGCTCCGAGAACATTTTCCCGTGATCTAAATAGTTTTACTCCCACCTAAAGCACCTTCATTTATTTTGTGCTAGGATCCTTCTTTAATGATGGAATGGGCTGGCGATGAAGTTATGTAACCACAAGTATTTGTCATTATGAGAACCATTTCTAGCTCCATAATGGTAAAAGAAGTCATTTTCATTCCTTTTTAGCTCTTGACATTGGGTTCGGCTCCTCCACTTATTTTTGCTTCCCTGTGCTTGCTGTTTTGTTTAATATTTCCTTTCTGTCAAATATGTTGATATTATTGCAAGATACTCATGCAACAAATGCTGGTAACATTCCTAAAAAAGCCATATTTGATCTGTAATTGTCAGCTTACACCAATTAAATTCACTTAAATCTTTTCCTACATTATGGATGCTTGGAGTTTCTAGTCTTGCTTGAATAAAATCAAAGTGACTAGAGAAAGAGGACAAGATGAACACCTCTACCTCGTCAAGAGAGGTTTCTGCTATAGAACTCGTACCAATTCATTACAAAGTAAACTATCGCATAACCCTATCACAAACCACTAAAATTTCCATCATCATGCTGTTTTTAAGTACAGTCTGCAATGACACCATACCCCCTATCTCCAAGAACAAGCAAAAAAAAAAAAAAAAAAAAAAAAAAACTATCTCCAAGAACAGAACAGGATCAGCCATGATCCATGACCACAATAAGAATGAGCAAACAAATACAAATGTGCTGCCTAACAAGTCTTAAGAGTCTAAGGCCCAGCTCATGATGCAGAGGTACTTGGTTCCATGGACAGCTACGAATGAAATTGGCAAACCCTTCTGGGTGGAAAAAACGTACGGAAGGGAGTCAAATGGTAACTGAGTTTGGTAGTTTAGCATGTAAAGGTAAAGATAGATTTCTAGGCCCATTAGTGAAATGGTGATATGGAACTCATTTCTGATTCAAGAATCCTGGAACATTAAATATGTCATCAAGAGAAAGGTCTTATCTCAATAAAAGTGAAAATTAATGAAAAAAAAAATAATCTAATTGAATCCTCTGCAGTTGAATTCTAACTCAACACCCCATGCAATTAGAATGGGTACAATTAAAACGTACATATATTAACAGAGGGTTCTTTTCTGAGTTTACCCACCTATACAAGCATCAAACATAACTACTCTTTTGAAATGGGATAAGTAACAAAAACTAGCAGAACCAATGTGTTAAAAGAGAGTTCATCTCCTGTTTTTCACTAGAAACACTTGCTGCTGGTTTCTAGTTTCTAGCCAAAAAGCTCTGCTTCAGATCTATTTAGGGGTTTTGGAACTAGTTTTAACAAGAAGAAAACAGTAATCTTATATTCTAGTTCCTTCTCTTTGCTTGGTCTAGTAGCAGTGATCACCTTAAGCTTCTTGCTTCTACATAAGCCTTTACCTCCACACACACAAAACCCATGTTCTAAATCCTGATTCCTGACTACCAGGGGGGTGTTCTTGAGAAACGATTTAAAATCAGTTGCAAAGAGAGATTTATTTGGACATGATCTCCTTATCAGAACAGCAAGGAGAAGAGAAGAAGCAGCTTTGGGGACTCGATTACCATGACGACATCAGCATCCTGTACTAGTCAAGAAAGCAAATATAGAGAGAGACCATGGAACAAAATTGAGAGTTGTTTAAATAACAAAGAAGCTGATGTAAAATAAAGAAATATTTACCAATCCTTACCACTTTTGATCATCTTCCCTGTCTTCATCATCATAGATCCAGCATGAGAGGAGGAGGTAGAAATATAGCCAAAGACAACTTGCCGAGTGCCTTCCTTGTATGCTACCTTTAACAAATGGATGGACTGGATTCCTACTTGCAAAAGCTTGCCGGCAAGTCATCCTTGGCTGCACTCCTAAACCTCATTCCCACATGCAAGACCAGTGATGAATAAACTAAACCAAAAATAAAAGTGAGTTTATATATTGCCATGTGAGAACTAACCCATCATTTTAACAACTTCAGTTTCCCTCTGAAGTCTGAAGCAAAAGCAGACATTCCAAACAGATCACCCAATCCCATGCTTTTGGGCTTTTCCCAAAAGAGAAAGAGGAACAAGCTTCTGTTCTATGTAGTATAAATTAGAAACTAGAAACTAGAAACAAGTAGTGAAGAAGAAGCCGATTGGACTAGAAACCCAGTTGACAGGCCATGGACGAATGAGGTTTGAAGGGACGGGGTGTTTGTTTTATAGAGAAATAAAGAATGCCATTTTGTCTTACATAGCATCCTATGGATGATTGATGCTATTTTTTTGTAGGGAGGGATGGGTTAAGATCTGTTAAGGTCCAAGGGCATTTCACTCTTTAACCACTGGCATTAAAGAAGGAAATGGAAGTAATTTGAGCACTTAGATTTGACATTGCATGGATGCCAAAACCAAGGGCTAGTTAGGTTCTAGGATTTGTTTCCATCACAAGAGCTAAGCTGTCTGCTACTTCTTGAACTTTGCTCCATAGGGTATGGGGTGCCCTTGAAAAAGTTATAACACTTTGTACTGAATTGATGTTTTTCTTCAGTTTTTGACTTATGAGATTGACTGTAGCTCAGAAATAACTTTTTCATTTTAAGGGTATTGAAACATAAGTCGGTTGCCATGTGAGCTGTCTTGACATAATGGGTTATGGTTAATTTGGCTGGCTTGAAAGTTGAAATTCTGTCCTTAAAATTTTGTTTTGGGGTTACCAAGCTAAGCTTTAAAAATGAGACTGAATCAAGAATGAAGACTTTTCCAATGTAAATTGGGTCCTGACCCTTCACGAGAGAGAGAGTTAGTGAGGTGGGTTGTGAATATTTAATGGGATTTGTGGAGAAAAAAGACAGAATACAGACTGATTGTGAAAATAATGACAGTGAAATATTAAATGTGTTTGAAGGAGGAAGATAGAGAAGACAGAGAAGGTGGCGAATCTCGTGAATCTGGTAGTTATGGAGTGACATGGGCTTCTGTTCTGATGCCTTTACAGCAAATTTGCTCAGTTGTGGACTTGTGGACTGAGCCACCGTTTTTTCTGGCACCTTTTGAGGTAGGACAACTCCTCTTTCGGCTACCATACAGGCTATAGCTAGTACTCAACAGTGAAACCCTCTACCCCCTCCCTAAGAAATGAACAATTCTTTGTATTATTTGTTACAGTTTTTACATTATTCCAATATTTTTCCATTTTCTTCTTAACCAAGGTTTAAAGACCCATAATGGTACATGAGGCCTCCATGCATAAATATAGAAATACACACATATAATATGTGTATTTGTACATATCATTCAAAAAGACCTTTTACGCAAAAGAGTAGGAAAAATGCATATATTATAAGAACATGTATTAAATAAATATAATACTTGTTAAACAAAAATTGGTGTGTATGTTTCTTTTCCTCTAGCAGCTATTCTTTTTTTTAGTTCCCCTCTTCTCTTTCCTACCCTTTCCCTTCATCTTCATTCATGTAAATCTCGCCTTTAAAATTGATTCTTTATGACTTTTCGTTTTTCCTTTTTCATTTTTTTTTCTCCTGTAACAACAACAAAGGGAATGGTTTTTGAGATGCTACCACGACAAGTGTCCATTTGTACCTTCCATCACTCGTTTTCCACGTGATAAAACAATATAATTCGTTTTATTTATTCAAATGATTCATCACGAATTTGCAACTTGACCTGTTTTTCAATGATGATGATTGATTTTTTTTAATAGATATGATTGATGATATGATGCCTACTTTATCCTTTTTTTTTTCAGCACTTTGGGCCCCAAAAATTACTCTTTTTTCTTTTTTTTACTTTAGCAACATATGCTATATGATATATCCCTCTTAATTTGTATATATATATCTATATTTTCGTATTTATGTATTCAAATAACGTATTAAATGCATATCATATTTGTACACATTTTTTAGTACTAGAATTTTAAAAAGTATTATTATGGTATAGTTTATTTAATACTCATACGTAATTGTGCTCGTTTTTCTATCATACCCAAAATTACTAATTATGCTCCACACTGCAATTTTTTCCTTCTTGTAATCAATAAAATAGTATAAAATAAATGAAAACTATCTTTTATAGTAAGATTTCTAAGACCCGTAAATCAAACTCCAAAAAATCACAAACTAGTGAAAATATTTGCCTCTTCTACCTATCTCCATTTTCTAGGGTTTTGACCAATTCCGACTATTTTTTAGCCCTTTCAAGCCAATTCAAAGCCAATTCCATATGAGATTCCCAAATTTTAAACGATGCTATTATAAAAAGAAAAGAAAAAAAGTATTCTAAAGAACACGGGTTTTGGGAAGATATTTGATATTTCCCACAAAATGAGCATGATCAAATTCTCTAACATAAAATAAGCGAAGGCATCAAGAATTTTAAATTTCCATCTCAAAAGTTCGAACTAGTAAATGGAAGAGCTCTCACATATATAAAGCACTCCCCTTCACGTGATGCTACTCTTCTAGGTGACAGTACACATGGCATGTGGTCTCTCTTTTGGGTGAGGGTATGGAGTGAACCTAGAGCTCTGATACTATATTAAACTTGTAAGTGAAGGAACTCTCACATATATAAAACATCCGAGGTTCTGGTCTCTAAGCAATGTGGGGCTACTCCCAACAAAAAAATATTCCCATGTAAGACATAACAGACAGACTTTATATCTTGGATTATTGTCCGGATGATTTGCTCCTCATCACTTGATTGTAAGACTGACGTTAAGAAAAAATATAAAATTAATTGGGGAAAAAAAGGCACATATCCCAATTGGTTTTTGCCACATGGTAGATTATCTACCAGGTTTCAGTCCGGTTTATTCCGTTTTTTCAGTTAAAATCAAAATTGAACCATTTTTTTTTCCAAATTACGAAACTATAAATGAAATTACCATTTAGTTCGATTTGAAATTGACACCCTTATAGAGTTGCAGGGATAAATTTGAAATTGCCACACCTCAGGGAGTTTAGATCATGGTTGACAAATTTGGATTTAGGAATTATCTTGAAAGAGCAAATTTAAGAATAATTTATTTTATTGATTTAAGTATTTGGTAAAAAAAAATGGTAAAAATGACTTAAAATAAAATTTTGATTAATTCATTAATTATTATTTTTTATTTATACATAATTCAGGTAAAAAATTATTTATACATAATTCAGGTAAAAAAAATTCCAGACATTCGTTTCAACTAACTGTTGTAAATGTTTCATAATATCTATTTCATTTGCATAATTAGTTACATAAAAATTTAAATAAAACTAGAATAATATCTATTTCATATATCATAACATAATATATAACAGAAGTGTAAATACCAATATCATCCATAGAAAACATCAGTTAGAACCATCATACTTGTAATCTGTACTATCTACCAAGGAGTCCATATTACAACCATCAGTCCACCTAACAACACCCAAGAGAGGAGAGAACAACAACCAAAATGATCCCTAAAAAAAAAAATTGAAAATCATGGGTTTGAAATGAAATTAATGGGGCCCATAAATTCTTGACAGGAGAGAGAATATGAGTTATGCAAGATGTTATAAGAAAGAATCCCAAAGTGATGCACTGGAGATCTTTTTCCCCTAAATTATTATCCAACATCCAAACTTCAAATGTGAAGTATTAGAGAATAGTAAGGGAAAGAGAAAGTGCTCCACTAATATTCTTTCTCAATCAAAGTTCTAAATCCAGATATTAAACACAGTATTGGTTGTTTCAAAAACCAATAGTGACTCGGATTGGTCGGTATCAGTTCCAATTGGGAAGACACATTTTTGGAATCAGTCTCATCCCATGAATAGATTGGTTATAATTTTATTTAAAAAAATAATTTATTTTTATATTCTTAATAATCGTGGATGATCTTGGCGATTCTTATTCATTAGACGATTGACACGTGACACAAAATGTTAAAAAAATAAAATGGTACCGGATTAGACAGGATTAAATCGGATCCAGAATGGTATTGTCCTCAAAATCTGTCAGGAATCAATATCGGATCGAGATTGACCATGTCCAAAACTGAGATGAATAATTGAACCATGTTCTCAACTCTGTATGTATGGCACATAGTTCAAGCGTTTTTGGATTGGATTGGTCGGATCAATCGATTAGTATCGTTTCTTATAATGTCAATCCCGATACCTAATACCTTGACTACTTTAATATTACTCTACTATGAAATAAGCATGTGTCAGTGGATTTGTACGCCAATCCGATCTGAATGGGTCCATAATCCGAGTCAAGTTGGTTTTGGACTCCAACATGAACCATTAAGGGTGTCAATTTGGGTCCGGAATCCGGATCCCGGATATGTCCCATAACCAAACCGCTTGACCCGTCCCAGAACTGTCCCACGACTAAATGTGACGGTTTTAACAATCATTTTTAGGACCGAATACTAGGTGGGATGGGACAATTCTGGGATGGATTTTCCAACGGTTCTAGAACCGATAGACCATTTAAGAACCAATTGGAATTGGAACCGTCCAAAATTATTTAAATATGGGTTGTTGACATGGATGATGGCTATGAAAGAGGTTGAATTGAACAACCTGAATTTTAAATTTGATTAGGTGTAGCTGTGATTGTGGGCAGTTGGTGTTGGTTGTCTAAATTTGTTGATGTTTAAAGTCAAGTAATTGTAATAGGGACTTAAAATCATACCCGTGAAGAAATTGTGGAATAGGAACTTACTTCGTATTGGTTTTATTGGAACGTTTGACGAATTAAATTCAAGAAATTTCTAGTTACAATATTGAGAATGTTTTGATTCATGGTAGGCCACTGGGACATGGTAAGAAGGCTGATGTTCCAGTTCCTACTGAAAATCGACAATCTAGGCGTGAGACCTTAAGAAACAAAGGTAAAAAATGAAAGTGATTTTCTAGAATATTAGGGGTAGCTCGAACCTTAATTCGAGAAATTTGTGGAAAAGGTTTTTGAAGGAGCACTCTCTAGATATAATGGGTATTGCAGAACCAATGGTGAGCCCTTTGAAGGTTCCGAAAATGCTGTTTGATAGGAGTGGTTATGCCTCTGATGTGATTCATAATGGAAAAAGTGCATGATGAACCCGATCGTTTTACAAAATCAAATCAGAATATTTCTGTTCAGGTATCTGTGGATGGTATTGCACAGAATATTTCTTTCGTCTATGCTCACAAGAGAAGAGTTGAAAGGAGAAGGGTTTGGACTGATTTGATCACTCTAGGGAGTCATGGTACACCTTGGTTAGTAATTGGTGATTTTAATGTATGTCTATTTGAGCATGAAAAGTTAGGGCCTGACCGTTTTGATACTACTTCTGCAGGGGAATTTGATGCTTTTGGAGAGTATCCCATCCATGGGTCTGAAGTACACTTGATCTAACAACAAAGTTGTGGGCTGTGTCCAGGCAGTTTTCGACAAGAGTTTAGGCAATGACTGCTGGTATATGACCAGTGTTTTCAACGTGTGCTCTCAAGGGTGAGGTCTGACCATGCTCCTTTGCTTGTGGGGTGTTCTTCTATTCCCAAGCCTTCTAATGTTCCGTTTTGTATCCAGAGATTCTGGATGGAGCATGAAGATTTTTTGACAGTGGTTAAGGAAGTATGGAATCAGCATATTAGAGGTTCTCCTTTTTTTTTTTTTTTTTTTTTTTTTTTTTTTGTTATGCAGAAACTGAAGGCTTTTCAGAACAGGTTGATAAAGAGGTGAGCTTGTCTAAGACTGTTGTTAGATGATATCCAAGAAACCATTCAGACAGTTGGGTGCAATGATGATATGAAAATGAGGGAGGATATGACTATTAAAAGATATGATGATCAGGCCTGCGCATTACAAGAATCCTTATGATCAGAGAAAATTCGGATTAAATGACTGAGATGTGGGGATTAGAATTCAAAGTTCTTTAATGATAAAGCGAAAGCTCGTAGGAATCATAGTATGATTCATATGCTTCACAATGAAGATGGGGTGGTCTATTGAAAAAAACATTCTAGAAAAATTTCAATAATATCATATCAAAACTGAAAACCTATTACAAATGTCATGTCATTTGTTTAGTCTAAGAAATTAAGTAGAATGACAACTTTTTTTTTATGATTTAAAAATACCTTTTGTTGAAGAACTCTGGATGATTATTTAATGAAATCACTTGATATCCAAGGATCTCACTAGCAATTTGGGTGCTCACCCCAACTGAACAGGTATACCATAACTTGATATTTTAAGTTTTTCCTCCCCTTGCCTGTATAACCTTGAGATGTATTTATATCTTTAGGGTGGAGATGACCAGTTATAAAGTTCAACCCTAAGTGAGATACTAGCCTCTTAATGCCATATCCAGATTACTTTCTGGCATACCTTGACAATTACCACAAGTGCTCCTAGATAATAAATAAGGACAAAAAAAATACAAAACTGCCTTTTTTCATAAAACCAAAAGAAATATCATCGATTTTGCAAAGAAAAATAAAAATAAAAAATATTTTATATTTATAAATAAAAACATTTGATGCAAAATCAAACAAGGTAAATTTGTTCAAATTTGCAGTTTGTAGGTACACGTACACCCTTATAATTGTCAAGTCATTGGCAATGAATATTAGGCACTAAGGTCACCACTCAACGTACATGAGGTCTTTTCATAAAGGACTTCACAGACCCTATGTGCATTGACCATCTAGAGAGTAGTCCCCATGTCTCCTATAGTCTGAGTAACTTTGACTTGCACCCCTTAAACCCATCATGGTCCAATCAATGCCTATGTAAACACATAGCGCATCATGATAGGTGCAATCAAGTTGAAGACTACAAAGTGGCTCATTCAAATAATCATCTACAAAACTAGTCTATATATACAATAGACAATGATACCATATAAACAATTTATAAGCCACAAAATATGCAAGCAACATGCCACATATATATATATCTCAAAATAGAGATAGAAATGTCCGAAGAGAATACATAAAATCAACACAATAAACCTGTATTGGCCCATACAAATCCAACCGCGGGATGACCAGCAAGCTATCAAAAGTTATATAGTAGAGTATTATGAAAATTTCCATAGGAGCTTGGGGCATTCAGTTAATTATTTTTGTCTTGATGTAATTCCTAAAGTGGCTACTATTGAGGATAACAAGCTACTTGATGAGGTACCATCAGATGAGGAAATCAAGAAGGTGGTGTTTGCCATGAATCCGGATAGTTCGCCCAAGCCGGATGGTTTCTCTGGTAAGTTCAATTGCACTTATTGGGAGGTAGTTGGGAAGGAGGTATGTGCTGCTATTCGATCTTTCTTTACATTAGGGGGAATGCCAAAGGGTGTAAATAATAATTATTTCACTTTGATTCCAAGAAAAGAATGGGCAATTAAATTTTCTGAGGTTTGGCCTATATGTGTTAGGAACTTTATTTATAAAATTGTTCTAAAAATTTTGGCTACCATACTAGGGGGATTTGTTGAGAAGTTCATTTCTCTAACGCAAAGTGCTTTTATAAAGGGGAGATGATTCATGATAATATTGGATTTACTTCAGAATTGGTGACTTTGATGCATAGGAACATTAATAAAGGATGTGTGGCTTTGAAGTTAGACGTCCAAAAAGCTTATGATACTCTTGAATGGAAATTTCTATTTGATGTTATAAGGAAGTTCGGGTTCACTAATACATTTGTAAGTGATAGCGATCCAATCCATAAACATCAGCGTGGTAGCAATAACAGTAACCAAATCCAGACACATCAGCATGGTACCAATCCAATCAAATCACCCACTATCAAGGAATCAATTAGCTAGCAATCCAATCCAATCACCCAATATCCAGGAATCAATTAGCTACTAAAATGTAAACTCTGAGATACACAATATCTGTAATAGATGTAATCAATTGTACACAAAATCATTATAAATATACCACTTGTATCTCATTGAATTATAATAGCTGAATTTTTTTTTGAGTTTCTTCCATAGCTTCCTCCTCTTCAATGGCGGCCTCATCTTCTCTTGGGATGACTCCATTCTCCTTTGGAGGTAATGTTTCCCATATCCTTAACATCAAACTCGACCGCAATAACTACCTCTTATGGCGTGCTCAGTTTCTACATGGCTATATGGGCTATGTAGATGGCACTGTCAAATGTTCGACACCAACTATATCTTTTGACTCATCTATAGACACTACCAAAACAACCACTGCCTCTACCACTGTGAATCCTGCCTATACCGAATGGAAAAAACAAGATCAACTAATCTTATGTTGCATGCTTGTTACTCTAACGGAACAGGTATTCTCTTTAGTTGTTGGTCTAGATACCTCTGCTACTATTTGGACTACGCTTGAGAGGCACTTTGCCTTCCATTCTCAAGCACGTATCATGCAATTGGAGTATCAGCTCCACTCTCTGAAACAAGGTACAACGTCCATAGCCGACTATGTTCAAAAGGCTAAAACCATAGAGGATCACTTGTCTGCTGTTGCTCAACCAATCCCTGAGCTTCAGCTAGTGATCAGCATCTGGTCTAGGGGTAGAATATGACAGCTTTGTCACCTCAGTTACTTCTCGTCTCGAACCCATCTCTCTTGATGACTTTCTTGTATTCTTTATAACCAAGAGATGTTAATAGTCGAACTCCTGAAGTTATCATATCTCCACCTTCTGCAAATAATGTTACCAAGCCAATTCATGATCAACACTTTTTTAGTCATCATGGCAGAAGACGAGGAAGAGGCCGTAGTCGTGGTCGGTTTCACCAGTACCATTTTGAGATTTGTCCACGGATCACTTGTCAGGTATGCAATAAACCCGATCACTTAGCCATGCAGTGATTTCAGAGGTTTAATCCTCAATACACTCAGAATCCACCACCAGCGACCATGTATGCTTCTCATCAGTATATAGGAACTGACAATGCCTGGTACCCTGATTCTGGAGCTACTCATCATTTGACCTCTGATATGTCCAATCTCACCACTCTATCTGGCAACGATCAGGTTCAAGTTGCCAATGGCTCATGTAAGACCCGCACTCCATGAACCCGATCTAAACCTTGATTTCATGTCGTAACAGGTCTTCCGATCATCACTGGACCAGACGGGACGAGCGGATGAAAGATAGGTACGAAACGGCCCATCTTTTGTATGATTTTATTCATATCGGTCGATGGTACCGGTCGCTGGTACCGGTCGATCGGTATAGTCTGCGCAGCAGACTACTAAGATCCGAAACAGGATCTCTGTGGGTCCCACTTTCTAAAGTCCGAACCCTAAGACTTTTCTAATCCTAGGAGGCTTCCTAAACCTAAATCCTAGCCTATTTAAACCCCTCTAAACCTCCTAGAATCCCTTCCATTGACTCTCACAAATCCTAGAGAGGAGAAGGAGATTGAAGAAGGAGAAGGAGCTAGGAAGAAGAAGGAAGGGCCGCCATTACCATTCGATGAAGAACACCTTACGCAAATCGACGGTAAGTGTCTGAACCTTCCTCTACTCTATGAACTCTAGGATGGTTAGGTTGCTTTCATCAATACCATGCAAAGCGGGTATTGATCTAAACCCTACTTTGCCATCAAACCCTAATTTAATCGATAAACCTTAGATTCGAGTTCTAGGATGAATACCATCAAAACTAAGACTTGAATGGAGTTGGAAACAACTCTAACTCAATGTTCAGACCTAGATTGTGTAGGAGAAATCCTAGAATCAATAGGGGATGACCAACGACAGTCGAGAAACTAAGTGTATAGTCTTCCGAAGACATACCGGTCGACTATACCGGTTGCACCCTGTGCGACCGGTACCTCCCGGGAGTTGGTTTGTGGGGGACCGGCTGACCATACCGGTCGCAGGTTTTCCCCATAGAGCTACGACCGATATATGTGACCGGTCAGCCCTGTGAGATGTGGTTTTGCCATTGTTGGTTTTCTGACCAACGTAAACCTATTCTGATTAAACCCTAATATTATGTAGGACTTTGTGATAGCACGTTTGGACCTTGCGATGTGGAGTAAGCTGTCAAACGAGCGTTAAGTAAGGGAATCGGACCTAAACCCTAATAATCTAATGGACAATAAACTGTTGTTAATAACAATGACTCTGTAGATTGATGTTTGTGCATATTCGCATGTCAACCTTTACTTTCAGTTATTATTATTGTTCATGCATACTCGCTATGCTAGGATGTGATTGTTAGGCATGTGATTGTTTTCGTTGGTGTGTGGAATGGGAATGGCCTGGGGTCTGGGATCATTCCTCACACTAGCACCTTTTCGTAGTATTCTATCTTAGCATGCTTGGTGCGGGTAGGGCATCAGGGGGAGGACGTGGCACTGTGGTCTCCTGCCTGACCACCAGACTCTAGCTCTATCTCTATGCCGTAGGGAGTTATGTTGGGATACGGTCTACCTTGCGTATTGTTCTATCTTAGTATGCTTGGTGCGGGTAGGGCATCAGGGGGAGGACGTGGCATTGTGGTCTCTGGCCTGGCCACCAGACTCTAGCTCTATCTCCATGTCATAGGGAACTGTGCTGGGATATGACCTACTGTGATGACATATAGGATTGGTTAGTTACAAGTCCAGTTTGCAAGCCCTCGCCAATAGGGGCTTACGTGTTGGTATGGGTGGAGCATCAGGGGAGGTGTATGGATGCCTTAGCTCTATCTCTATTCCATGATGGGTGTATGTGGGTGGGGAGTGGTGTGATCTACTGGGCGATGCCACACACTCGTGTAGAGAGGTGTGGTGGCCGCCAATCCTTTCTATAGCATATTACAAACTTAAACCAGACCACAGCATAAAATAATTGTTACTCATGCATATGAATGTTACACTGTCTGATTGTCTTACTGAGCTAAGTTGTGAGCTCACCCTTGTATATATACATGTTTTTAGATGTTGATGCAGGTTATAAGGTGGATGATTACTTAAACGCTTCGGCGTATGGAGGTGTTGCTGCTCTGGACGTGCAGGCAGGAGAGGACGAGCATGACGCTTCATACGAGTGCCCTTTCTGCGTGTACCTTTAGGATTTTATTTTATTTGTTTTAATTATTTTCAGTTGACATTAAAGTAATGTAAAGATATTATTTATGTTTTGAGAATTTGGATAATGGAATATTTTATTAAATTTATCAATAGATACTTAGTTCATTTTATTTAAAGACTTCCGTTGTATTTATTATTATTCTGATTGTAGTTATGTGCAATAGTTTGTATGAGTGGACACGGTCTTATTGAGATCCTGGTGTGAGCCGTTGGTTCAGTGACGATTCACTCACACCATTCTGGTTGGTTCAGAATTGGGGTGTGATAGCTCAGGTTTGACAATCACCCATGCTGGTTCTTCTTCCTTACAAAGCTGATTCCTTTCTCTTTCTTCAAAGGCATCAGAAGCAACTTTTGGTGGTCCTTATATATTTTGATGATTTGATAATAACTGGCACCATCCCAAGCGCTATTACACAACTCATTACAAATCTTGGACAGGAATTTGCTATCAAAGACCTTGGCTCCCTTAATTATTGTTTGGGTATTAAGGTTCATAAATCACCTATTGGTTTGCATTTGACTCAAACCCAATATGCCATTAAGTTGCTCACGTAAATTGATATGATGGATGCCAAACCTTGTGCAACACCAATGGCTGCATCTGGTTCCAAAATGACCAAAGCCGATAGTAAGCCATTCTCAAATCCCACTATGTATAGGAGTACTGTCGGAGCTCTCCAATACTTGGCATTAACAAGACCGGACCTCTCTTATTCTGTTAACAAAGTGTGCCAATATATGCACTCTCCTACCGAGAATCATTGGGCAGCAATGAAGCGTCTATTAGGGTATATCAAAGGTACCATTCATTGTGGTATTTCTATTAAACCATTCTCCATTCTGGAATTATTAGTATTCTCAGATTCAGATTGGGCTGGTTGCTTAAATGATAGAAAATCAACCAGTGGTTATTGAATCTATCTTGGACCAAATCTGGTCTCTTGGAACTCTAAGAAACAGTCTATAGTGGCCAGATCTAGTATTGAATCTGAGTATATATAAGGGTATTGCAAATGCAACTGCTGAACTAATCTGGATACAGTTCATCCTCAACAATCTTGGTTTTTGTTCCTCCAGAAAATCGGTTATTTGGTGTGACAATATAGGTGCCACATATCTAGCAGCAAATCTGGTTCTCCATGCACGAACCAAGCACGTCGAAATAGATTATCACTTTGTCCATGATCAAGTGCTCAAGAAACAACTCAATGTCCGATTTCTATGTACACAAGATCAAATAGCTGATATTCTGCCAAAGCCTTTGCAACACTCTAGATTTCGATTGTTCCGTAACAAGCTCATTATCCAAGAAGGACAGTTTCACTTGAGGGGGAGTGATAGCGATCCAATCCATATACATCAGCATGATAGCAATAATAGCAACCAAATCTAGACACATCAGCATGGTACCAATCCAATCCAATCACCCACTATCAAGGAATCAATTAGCTAGCAATCCAATCCAATCACCCAATATCAAGGAATCAATTAGCTATTAAAATGTAAACTCTGAGATACACAATATCTGTAATAGGTGTAATCAATTGTACACAAAATCACCACTCATATCTCATTGAATTATTGAGAACGAGATTATTCATCGTATTTCACATGTAAGATTCAGAAAGCTATTGAATAATCTCGTTCTCATTAATTTAATGAGATACGAGTGGTATATTTATAATGATTTTGTGTACAATTGATTACACCTATTACAGATATTGTGTATCTCAGAATTTACATTTTAGTAGCTAATTGATTCCTTGATATTGGGTGATTGGATTGGATTGCTAGCTAATTGATTCCTTGATAATGGATGATTGGATTGGATTGGTACCATGCTGATGTGTATGGTTTGGGTCGCTATCACTCCCCCTCAAGTGAAATTGTCCTTCTTGGATAGTGTTATTGTCGAAAATCACCCGTCGGTCTGCAATCCGAGCAACCTGCAGTCACAGAGATGAGACAAGGGAGTTGGGTGACTAAGCCCCGGGTACACTCCGATGCCTAAGTTGGATTCCCAATGTAAACAGTCAAGAGATAGCTTCCTGCTATCTCCAGTTTAGAAAAAGAGGGGAACGATGAGAGAGTTTGAGCATATGAGAAAATGGAGAGTGAATGGGAATGTGAGATTGAGATTGTGATTGATTTTATCTTGAAGGATCGTCCTTTACTTATAAAGTTTGGGAAGAAACATGGAGGTACCAGGACTCAGGGAAGTAGATCGCCAATAAGACTACCAAGTGTCGCTCTGAGAGACACCCAGGTCATAGACTCCGAGTAGGAGTGGGAGACTGTAGCTAAGGAAGTCAAGTCGGTCAACAGTAAGAGTGAAATGCATCACCACACAGATAGTCGTATGACCATGATGATCGACATCGTATCGTACTAGGAGAAGGACTCCTCTGACGTGACATAGTTGCCTTAGGACTCTGACCTCCGACCAAGAAACGTAACTGAACAGGTCTATACCTCCGATCAGCACCGTGTCCTAACAGGACTGAAACTTCAAGCGGTAGAAGCCGAGTGCACCACATCATTCATGGTCAGCTTCGAAGATAATGGATGTCACGTGTAAGATTTTAAGTGGATAATGTTTTTCCCACATAACAGATAGTAAGCTTGTCATGGAGCAATTGAAGTTTAGAGTGTTGCAAAGGCTTTGTCAAAATATCAACTATTTGATCTAGTGCACATAGAAACCGGACATCGAGTTATTTCTTGAGCACTTGATCACGGACAAAGTGATAATCTATTTCAATGTGCTTGGTTCGTGCATGAAGAACCGGATTTGTTGCTAGATATGTGGCACCTATATTGTCACACCAAATAACCGGTTTTCTGGAGGAACAAAAACCAAGATCGTTGAGGATGAACTGTATCCAGATTAGTTCAGTAGCAGCATTTGCAATACCCTTGTACTCAGATTCAGTACTAGATCTGGCCACTGTAGGTTGTTTCTTAGAGCTCTAAGAGACTAGATTTGGTCCAAGATAGATACAATAACCACTGGTTGATTTTCTATCGTCCAAGTAACCAGCCCAATCTGAATCTGTGAATGCTGATAATTCCATAATGGAGAATGTTTTAATAAAAATATCACAATGAATGATACCTTTGATATACCTTAATATACGCTTCACTGTTGCCCAATGATTCTCGATAGGAGAGTGCATATACTGACACACTTTGTTAACAGCATAAGAGAGGTCCGATCTTGTTAATGTCAAGTATTGGAGAGCTCCGACAGTACTCCTATACATAGTGGGATTTGAGAATGGCTTACTGTAAGACCCGTGTCGATTTAACCCGGTCTTACCATCTTGAACCAGGTTTACCCATCATGGTCGAGTCAAATGGACCAAGGGCATGAAGGAGATCGAGATCCCAGGTACGAAATCGACCCAAAAACACTTAATTCTAGGGGAGGGTCGCACACCCA